>JARHVA010006133.1:0-725000 GCA_037957365.1 Torreya grandis | reverse complement strand
TTAAATATTTTATGTCCTTAAAAATTGATTGATAACCCTTTAATTACAACCAATAATAACTAATTATGGTCAATTGGATGTTTCTATCCCAAAATTGACCAATCATAGCTTAATTTTGACTAATTATGACCAATTAATATTAATAAAAGGTAATCTAAATCAACTAATGTTTAGACTAATTAGGGATAATTGCAATGAATACTGGTCAATTGGGTGGAATTATCCAAAAATCCACCACTCTTATAGTAAAAGGGGCTAATTACAACCAAAAGGTTAATTAAAGGTGCAGTCAATCACAAATCGATCAATGTTTACACTAGCAAGGGTTGATTATGACCAATAATGACCAATTACAGTCAATCAAAGAAACAAATATTGGTTTAGGGCATGGAAAATATTAGATGATAATATGTCATTTTTATGTGTTCTATTTCATTTTTAGACTGAATTGGTCTACATGGGGCCCATATCACATGCAATCAAGACAATGGAGTTTGATTTAGTAATATAGGCACACATCAAACCACCTTATTTTGTGTGTTCATGTTTGTTTATAGAGCAAATCAGAATAAATGGGGCATTCAACACATAATCAAAGAAACAAAGGTAGATTTATTGTGACGAGCACACATCATAACACCATGTGGCATTTTTGTGTGTCCTAGTTTCTTTTAAAGAGAAAATTTGACTAAATAGGAAATTGATCATGTGAAATTGCGGCAACATAGATTGATTTAGGGTTATAGGAATACATAGAACCACATGCATCAATTTTTTGTATTTGTGTCTCTTTTGTAGAGTGAATTAGACTAGATGAGACACCTATCACTTAAAATTGAGGAATCAATTTTAAATTTAGGGATAAAGCACGAATTATACCATATTATGTCATTTATGTGTGTTTTTGTTTCCTTTATAGAATGAATTCAAGTAAACTTGGAGTTTATCACATGCAATCTAGGAAACTAAGGTTGATTTAGGGCTATAAACACACATTAAACCATAATGTGTCATTTTGGTGTGTTATTTTTTCCTTTATAGATAGAATCATACTAAATGTAACCCCTATCACATGAAATTGAGGCAACATAGGGTGGCTTATGGCTATGAGCACACATTATCCCACCATGTGTCATTTATATGTACTTGTTTTCCTTTTCAGAGTGAGTTAAAATAAATGAATCCCCTATTATGTTAAATCAAAGAAATATAAGTTCATTTAGGGATATGGGGACACATTAGACCACCGTGGGTGTTTATTATATGTGTTTATTTTCTTTGTAGAGTGAATTCAACTAAATAGGCCCCGATCATTTTCGATAAAGGAAATATAGGTCAATTTATGGATACACCCACACATTAGACCATAATATGTCACTTTTATGTGTTCACATTTATTTTCAGAGTGAAATCAACTAAAAAAGGCCCCTATCACATGTAATTAAGGCAAAAAATGTTGATTTATGGTTATGAGCACACATTCAACCACAATGTTCTTCTTTTTGTGTCCATGTTTCCATTGTATAGTGAATTAAACTAAATGAGGCCCATATCACATGAAATCAAGAAAATGAATGTCAATTTAGGGTTACAAACACACATTATACAACTATGTGTGTGTGTGTGTGTTTTAAATGTTTCATTTTTAGACAAACTTGACTAAACAAGGACCTTATCACTTGTAATAAATGCAACCGAGGTTGATTTAGGGTTATAGGTACACATTAGACCATAATATGTTATTTTTATGTGTTCATATATCAGTTTTATAGATAATTTGCCTAAACAAAACCCATATCACATTAAATAAATGTAATGGAGGTTGATTTGGAGTTATGAACACACATTAAGCCATAATTTGTCATTTTTGTTTGTTTATGTTTCATTTTTAGATTGAATTTTACTAAATAAGGTCCTTATCATATGAAATCAATACAACCGATGTTGATTGAGGGCCATAGGCACACATTAAATGATGTGTCATAATTTTTATGTATTCTTATTTCATTTGTAGAGTAAATTTGAATAAACTTGGCCCTTATCATGTGCAATCAAAGTATGAGAGGTTGATTTAGGGAAAAGGGAATAATTAGACCACCATGTGTCTTTTTTGTGTGTTTTTTCCTCCTTTATAGAGATAATTTGACTAAATAGGAACCCTATCACATGAAATCAAGGTAGTAAAGGTTGATTTAGGGCTACAAAGACACATTAGACTATCATGGGTGTTTTTAATGTGTTTATGTTTCCTTTGTATAACTAGTTTAACTAAATGGCCCCTTATCACTTGAAATAAAGGAATTTTTTTTAGGGATATGTGCACACATTATACAAAAAATGTCATTTGTATAAATTTATGTTTCCTTTTTAGATTGAATTCGACTAAACAAGGCACTTATCATATGTAATGGAAGAAACAAAAGTTGATTTAGGTATATGGGCCACATAAGAACATAATGTGTCATTTTAATATGCTATTATTTCATTTTAAGAGTGAATTCAACTAAATGGGGCTGCTATCACATTTAATTGAAGCCATTGAGGTTGATTTAAGGCTATAGGCACATACTAGACCATAATATGTCATTTTTGTGTGTTTTTTTTTTTTTTTTTGATAAAATAATCTAATATGCTTTTTTAAAGTTTGGTATGATGGTGGAATTTTTTTGCATAGACATAATATTAAATAAACATGTCATATATTTCAAAGACCATGTAAAAATATCTCTGTAACCAATCAATATTGTTTTTCTAGAGTTAGAGAAGCACCAAGTTTTGATATCTTAAGATTTTAATGAATACCAATATTGATATCAATTGAATATTCATTGAGTAAATTAGATCTATCTTCCATATAATAAAAGGTGGGAAAAACTAGTTCATTTCTTTTTATTATTTGGTTTCAAAAACACTCTCTTTATCATAAGAACTTTACCACACTACAAATCTTATGTTCATATGGGAGATCCAACATTCTCTTCATCTACATGAAAAATATGATTGCTTGCTTCAATCCTCTTGATATTGATCTAAAATTATTTTTGGCATTCAAATTATCTATTCCAAACTTATACATATTTGAAGCACTAATTGTTTACACTAGAATCAATAATGAATTACCATTAATTCTAATTAGAAATTTAAACTATTGAAATATGATCTAGGATGATATATCAGATAAAAAAATAATGAATACCGAGATCTACAGAATTTACATAAGTTATAAATTTATTAAAATAAAAACTAGGGATATCATTAGGGAATTGTTAACACAATTTGAAAAATTATTTCCAATTGTGTTAACTTTATGTAAGTTGTGACTTATTATATAACATAAAAAGATAAATGCATCTTAAAATAGAGGCTCATTGTCTACTAGGACAAGTTTGGAGAAGGCAGATAGGAGTGTAATGCATCATTGTTATTTATCATGAATTTATACTACTAGAATGTGTATTGGTTCTAAAAATTTGGGTTTGTTTACCTAAAGCTAAATGTGATCTGTTTCTATGTGGAGATTGAATTGATGCATGAAAGACTTATAAAAATAAAAAACCTATTTCTACACAATCACACAAAGAAGATCAAATGCAAAAGGAGAAAAATGAGGGATGTGGATATAGACAAACTATCCTAAAAAACCCATTATTGACTAAGTGTTGGTTACATAGCCCAAAGGGCCTTAAGTTGATGTAGTTATCCCTTTAGAAAAGATCATATGAATACAATTGTCAAATTTGATTATAATGATTGATAAAAAGGTGCCCTCAAATTATGATAAACAACATTAGACTTGAAAAAATGACTATAAAATTATATCATAATTGTAATAGAAGCCTTTACTAAAAAAAATAAATGCTTTTGAAATCATAAAAGAGATGCTTTTGTCAGTGAGAGCTAGGTAGGCTAGGTGTGACCCTTGATGTGATGTTATAGAGATATATTTGAAATATTTTTGATAACTAACCTATTGACATGCATGGAAAATCCAATAGGAAATTTATCATTTTGAAAAGATAACCATTAGAGTATGGGAGACAAGTCCACACTACTAGATAGGTGCATAGTGTGACCTTATCTACCTGGTGCACACTTATTTAGAAAGAACATAAACTTCTAAAACAAGAATGATAGTAAATTATATGTTGAAGAGGGATACCAATATTTTATTGTCAGTAGACGCCTCCTTCTTTATAGCTTTTGATTACAGAAAACCTGCAATAGTAGGCAGGGGCCGAATGGCTACTAGATTTCTAATGTTTAATTTTTTTTTGATGATCATGCTATGGAGGAGAGGCCTATTTATAGTATTTTTGGGAGGTCCTACTTGATCGGTGTCAAGGCGGTGTCAAGTCCCATCATACTTTGTAGCTTGCAAGATAAGCTATAGAGAAATGCTATTGGATGTGCTGGATGAAGATGATGTTTGGTGATGTGGGTCCAACATTGCTTCTGCTTCAGATAATAAGTCATCCTCGTTGATTGGATTGAAAAGACATCTGAGCTGGAATGTACTGGAAAGATGCCAGTGTTAGGGTCCAGCTTCACATGCATGATGTCATGGAGTGATGTAGAAATAAGATTCCCACTCCAGCTATCTTCTTATGATGATATGCACGATAGTGTCTTGATCATGATTCTCCTCTTCGTGTATGCGGTGTGGATCATGCTGAGAAATCCACCGATATAGATGTTCATTGAAAAGAGATCTAATTTTGATCAGCCATGTCCATAATGGATGTTTTAATAATTTAGTGAATTGGTGATACAAAAATTCATTGTTTAATCTTTCGATGTAGAGGACTCTGGAATTTTGACGTCGATTTGCCTAAATAGTAGCTGCTGAGGACATTTGTAAATCTTGTCCCGTTGCATGAGAAATCCTTGTATATCAAGGATGCAACTCTTTGCATAGAATCTGCTATTGGACAAGGATGTTCAAAGAAAGAAATCCTTGGTTATAAATTTTGGTCAGATTAAAACTAGGAATGGGTTGATGCATAAGTGTTGCTGGAGGATTTCTGCTAAGCTAATCTGTAATGATATTATCAGTACCTTTGATGTGTTTTAGAGAAAAATTGAATTGATTAAAAAATGCTTGCCATCTGACATATTTACCGTGACCATCCTTCCGACCATGATCTTTTTATTTAAAGGTCAAAAATCTAGTACAGTCGATAATTACAACAAAATGGGGTAAATGGAGAAGTTTTAACATAAACTTCTCTAAGCATTTCTTTACAGCATATATTTCTTTATCAGAAGAAATCCATTTGAGAACATCAGTATTGAATACTCCACTAGAAAATTCATAGATGAATTCTTTATTTTTATATACACAAACAGGTACTCCTCCCCATGCAATATCAGAGGCATCAGTATAGACCTTCATTTGGTTAGATTTTGGGATGTGCAGTTCTGGAAGTAGAGCAACTATTGACTTGATTTTTTGAACTATTGTTGTATGTTGTTCTTCCCAAAAAAATGCTTTCTTTTTCTAGAGAAGTTCTTGAAGAATGTACCTGTCTTCACTAGAATTAGGATAAAATCTATTTAGATAATTTAATAATCCCAAAAATGCTTGAAGCTTAGACTTATCTAGCTTCTCTGGGAAACTGATGACTTTCTCCTTTATATGTGGTTGTATCTACAGTTTGGAGTCTCAGATTATCATCCTAAGGAAATTGCATTCAAGTTTACACAACTGAATCTTTGTTTTAGAAAGTACAATTCTTGCATCTTGAGCCAGTTGAAAGAACTTGGAGAGATGAGTAAAATGGTTAGTCAAACAATTACTGAAAATTAGTATGTCATCAATATATACACACAAAAAGTTATAAATGCCTTGGAATATTTTATCCATGTGAGTTTGATAATATGCTAGTGCATTCATCAAGATGAAAGGCATCACTGTCCACTAGAAATGGCTGAAAGGGCAGTTGAATGCTGTCTTTTCCCTGTCAGCTTCTTTGACTCTGATCTAAAAAAAGCTGAATTTACAATCAAACTAGGAGAAGTATTTACATGTTGCGACTTTCTCCAATTGATAGCTTTTATCTGGTATAAGATATGGAAATGGCTGTGTAATAGCATTTAATGGCTGATAATTGATGACCATTATTTTTTTTCCTCTTTTCTACTCAGAATATTTATTAACCATGAAAGCATAACAACAAAAAGGGGAAGTTGATTTCTCAATGAAGCCATTGGCCTCCAGTTCTTTGATCTGGAGTTCCATATCATTATAATCCTAAGTTGGTATTGGGATTTTCTTCCCAATCTTCATATGCTTACCTTCGAGGATTTTTATGTCCATCTCAGGCATAGATTTTGACCAAAACTACTGAGGGTTATCAGAGCAGATAGTGGCTTTAATCTTGTCTCCTATTTCCTGAATCTCAGCTAGGATTATTGTTTGAGGAGTTTGAGTCATGGAGCTTGGAAATTGCTCAGTGGCATAAATGAGGTGAGGAATTATTAGCCTTTCATTTTCTATTGTGAACATGATACTCTTGGTAGTTGAACCATAAGGCGAGTATCTGTCAATAAAGGCACCGCCTAGAAGAATATATACAAGCATTCTATCTAAGGCAAAAAAGTCAGCATGGAAGATTTTATCTTGAATCCAAAGGGTTTTTTGGTGTTTGTATTTATTACAAATGAAACTATTCCCTTGGACATCTAGGCTCTTATAAGCTAGAGCATCATCCAATGTCTTCCAGTCATGGATGAGTTATGATTTAGCAAAGGAGAGAGAAGCTCCTGTGTCTATCTGGGCATCTACTAGTCTGCCATTAATTTCTAAAGTTATGAACTAGGCAAACTTTCCATTAATCAGCTAAGTAAGATAAGTTGGCTGTGGAATTTATAAAGGAGAAATACTAGTACATACTAGTTTTTGTCTCCCTGGATCCTGAACAATGGAATGTTCAGTGTAGATGTCTTCATTTTCTAGTTTTACTTCTTCTTCTTCATGGAGGTTACTGCATTTGCCTGGGCAGTAATCTTGATCCAAGTAGAAAGAGCTTTCTACTTCGTCATCCTCTTCTTTATCTTCTATGGACAATAGAATATAAAGGAGAAACTCCAAACTGCAAATACTACAATTTCCTCAGGATGATAATTCGAGACTCCAAACTGCAGATACAGTAACATATAAAGGAGAAAGTCATCAGTTTCCTAGAGAAGCTAGATAAGTCTAAGCTTCAAGCATTTTTGGGATTATTAAATTATCTAAATAGCTTTTATCCTAATTTTGGTCAGGACAGGTACATTCTTCAAGAACTTCTCCAAAAAAAGAAAGCTTTTTGTTGGGAAGAACAACATACAATAGCAGTTTAGAAAATCAAGTCAGCAGTTGCTCTACTTCCAGAACTGCATATCCCAAAATTTGACCAAATGAAGGTCTATAATGATGCCTCCGATATTGCATGGGGAGTACTTGTTTGTGTATATAAAAATAAAGAATTCATCTATGAATTATCTAATGGAGTATTCAGTACTGATGTTCTCAAATGGATTTCTTCTGATAAAAAAACCTATGCTGTAAAGAAATGCTTAGAGAAGTTTATGTTAAAACTTCTCCATTTACCCCATTTTGTTGTAATTATCGACTGTACTAGATTTCTGACCTTTAAAGAAAAAGATCATGGTTGAAAGGATGGTCACGATAAATATGTTAGATGGCAAGCATTTTTTAATCAGTTCAATTTTTTTGTAGAACACATCAAAGGTACTGATAATATCATTACAGATTGGCTTAGCAGAAATCCTCCAACAACACTTATGCATCAACCCATTCTTGGTTTTAATCTAACCAAAATTTATAACTAAGGATTTCCTTCTTTGAACATCCTTGTCCAAGAACAGATTCTATGCAAAGGGTCGCATCCTCGATATACAAGGATTTCTTATGCAACAGGACAAGATTTATAAATGTCTTCAGCAACTACTATTCAAGCAAACTGATGTCAAAATTTTGGAGTCCTCTACATCAAAAGATTAAACAGTGAATTTCTTTATCACCAATTCACTGAATTATTAAAATCTCCATTATGGACATGGATGATCAAAATTAGATCTCCTTTTAATGAACATCTGTATCGGTGGATTGCTCGGCATGGCCCACACCGCATACACGAAGATGAGAATCATGATCAAGACACTGTCATGCATACCATCATAAGAAGACATCTGGAGTGGGAATCTTATTTCTACATCACTCCATGACATCATGCATGTGAAGCTAGACCCCAATGCTGGCATCTTTCTAGTACATTCTAGCTCAGATGTCTTTTCAATCCAATCAGCAAGGATGAATTATTGTCTGAAGTGGAAGCAATGTTGGACCCACGTTACTAAACACCATCTTCATCTAGCGCATCCAACACCATTTCTTTGTAGCTTATCTTGCAAGCTGTAAAGTATGATGGGACTTGACACCACCTTAATAGTGATCAGGTAGGACCTCCCAAAAATACTATAAATAGGCCTCTCCTCCATAGCATTATCATCGAAAAATTTCTAAACATTAGAAATCTAGTAGCCTTGTTTCAAGAGTATGCTCTTCTCTTGCCCTTTTCGAAGGATCCTAAGAATCAAAAATTAAACAAGTGTTTGTAATATTTTGATTTTAGTAATAGTGTGAAGTTTTAGCCATTCGGCCCCTGTCTACTGTCATGGGTTTTCTGTAATCAAAATCTGTAAAGAAGGAGGCGTCTACTGACGATAAAAGATTGGTATCAGAGCCACGGTTAGCTATTGTGAAGGATTGTTTGATTTTGTAAGAATTCTTAGCTCTGACTTTTTGAGTTCTCTGCTTTGAAAAATTCTTTAGGAAAGTTGATATGCATCGAGTCTTCAGCTGCTTTTAACTTGACATAGGCCTCTTTAACTTTGCATCCTTTTTTTTCCTTACCAAAATTTTCTCACTTACCAGATCTCAAATCTCTCCGCTATGGAATTTGGAAAAGCCCATACTACCTCCACAGTAGAAATCATAAATGAGTTTGAATTAGAAGGAACGTATGAACTCCCTTCTTTAATTCCTGAACAAATATCTGACTGTCTAGATATTGAAATTATAGAAGAAAACCTTGAAAAAGAAAATACCCTATATAAACCCCCAGATATTAAAGCTTCACATGTCTATAAGAAGTCTGAACTTCTTAAGTCTAAGTTTGTTTATAATTCTACATATTTGTCTTTTGTAAAACCCTGAATCAAATCTGTTGAGTTAACCCTTAGTTATAAGCCAAAGAAGACTTTCCAAACAAATTTGCTATCTCTGTTACCTAAACTTGAGATTAATTATATCAGGTCACATGAAGATGTGAAATTTGTTCACTTTGGTCTTATCAGAATACATATAACTCCTTTGATTCCCAGTAATATTAAGCTTGTTATATATCTAGCATTATGTGATCATCGTCAAGTCAGTTTCAAGCATTCCTGTCAAATATCTAGTCTTGGTCGCTTGAACAATGAAGTTATTTGTTTTGAGTTTTGTCCTAACCTCTCTGTCGCAGTTCGCGATAAAGGTTGTAAAGAAGTCAAGAATGGATCATTAGATTGTTGGGGGGATGAATAAGGATAAAATAAGGAAATATGAAATATGTTATCCATAATTTCAAGAATTTTAAGGTTTTCTTAGAGATTTCAAGTTATCATAATGGATTATTGGCCGAACAAGGTAAAGGTGTTAAGATCAACCATTTGTCAATCATTTATTGATTAAAATTTAGTGTCTACATTTTTACCCCATTTATTATAGTGATGTATAAAATTACTTTAGTTAATTAAATTCAAAACCTTATTTTGTACACAAACTTTGTCTTTATCATGGAGTCGTATGTGCCCCCTTATTGAGGAATGTTGAAAGGTGTTAAACCTATGGTGAATTGAGAGTGATAAATTGTAAATTTGAAGAATTGATGGATATGATTGAGTTAGAAATATTATATTCCCCAACCATCATAGAGTAATCAATAATGTTTGAACATATGGTAACCAACAGTGTGGTTCACTGAAGTGAAACCAGGACATGGAATGTTACTAAGCTCAAACATGGCTCACTTGCTAAAATAAAAAGAAGAAGTGGGAACTAGTACATTATTTATTAAAGTTAAAACAATACGTGGAACTTCACTAAGATCAAACATGGTCCACTTGAAAAATATGAATCGTACCATTATAGATGGATCTAGATTTAAACTATAAGATTTTGAAACTTTGAAACTTGAAAAAGAGATATCTAAATTTTTTAGAGTAGTAGCTTGAAAATGAATTCATATCATTCCCCCAATACTATATAGAGTGATAATTTGATAATTTTAATTTTTTTTGAGATCTTGTAACTCTCTTTGCACAAGTGCATTTTTGCTCAGGTAGTTGTAAGAGTGGAGTGCATAAGTAAGCCAAATGTCCCCATAATTTGAAAATTCTAATTTTTGTATATTGCAAACTATCAAATCTAAAATGCATATTTTTTTTGAAATCTTTGAGATAATCCCATTATAATGCCCCACTTTTAATATGAGGGAAATTTCCTACAAATCACTTGTCTCAAAATAAAAATTGAGAGTGTTTTTGAAATATGTAATCATGTAATAACATTTGAATATTTGAATTGTATTGTAATCATAAAGATGTAACATTGAAGGATACGAAAAATTTGTATGTTATATCTATGTAATTGGAATATAACATTTAAATAGTGTATGAAGCATGTTAAGTATTTATAAGTCTTGTATATGTATTATAAGGATTGTATTTAAGAGATAAAGCATTGGAGCACATAAGTATTATTTGCATGATATGTATCATGTCACCATATTTATATGTAATAGATACTTATTAATGTATGATAGGACTCATGGCACCATAATAGCCAATAATGAACATGGAAGCAAAGTCACACAATGTCATGCAAAAAGTCACAAATGCTAGGTACAAGGACATGTAAGATGTCACATAGACCTAAAATGTTTATATAAAAGTCACATAGAAGGCATAGAGGATGATTACAAAGGACATGAAAATATCAAACAAACATAGAAGGCCAAGGGCCACACACACATGGCATGATGATGCCATATAAATAGGAGGGTGTATGTTGAACATACAAAAGGTGAAATGCCATACATAATAAGCAAACAAGTTGAATCTTGTTATTTAATAAAGTATACAAATGAAATAATCTCAAAGAAGTTGAAACAAGTATATTTTGATCATATGTGCTTATGTATAATTATATCTAATATCATAATTGTCATGGAACTTGTAAAGTATGAATTAAAGAACATGACATTTTTTTCCATTATAACTCAACATAGAAAGAGAATGTGGATAAATAAAACATGCAAAAGAGCTTGTATATAGTGATGAAATGTCTCAAATGAGCAAGGATATTGGGTACAAGGATACCCCAACATTATAAGAATGTATAAGTATGCATTATGATTTGAATTTGAATGATATCTGAATATGATTTATGCTCTATGATAAACAAATATGTAAGAGGTCCATGTGAATATGTTGCATTTGGAAGTAAAGATCTAAAATGCATAGGGATAGGTACATAGAAGAGGATAAGTGTGGACTACATTGTTATCTGACTGATGCAAATTTTTCTTGATTGATTATATAAAATACTTTTTGATTAGGATAACATCTTTTGTGTATGAATATTGTCTAGTTCTATAGAAACGTGTCATGCTTCAAACTCAGATACCTTATGAGAAGCATTTTCTATTGAAAAGGTAATGAAATATGATATCTAGTGAACATAAATATAGATGACATATGAAAATGTGTAATCCAAAAATAGGAAAATATGCTTATTGGTCCTGATTTTGATTTTTTTAAAAAGAAATATATGCATGTTTTTATATTTTTCCATATTTGAAAATTAAATTATGCATAGGATACATTTGAAAAATCTTTTAAAATAAAATAACTATGAAAATGAATAACATTCATGGAATTTTTAACACATTTTTCTTC
Source organism: Torreya grandis (assembly GCA_037957365.1). NCBI lineage: Eukaryota > Viridiplantae > Streptophyta > Pinopsida > Cupressales > Taxaceae > Torreya > Torreya grandis. Next base: position 712,997 of record JARHVA010006133.1, on the reverse strand, counting down.
AAGTGTGGCTAGACGTTAAACTCCAAGACCAATATTTTTGATGACTAGAAATGTTTCTAACTAATTTGGTTTGAATTTTCCTTTGTTTTCTTTATCAACATTCATATTATTTTGATTATATTTGAGCATAAGGTCACCAATTTGAAATGATCTATCATGAATTTTATTACCATATGCTCTTGTAATACGTGCTTGATAAAATTTTAAATGTTTGAGAGCTTGTATGTGTTTTTTTATCAAGCATTTATAATTCATGTAGGCACTTTTCATGATATTTATTATCTTTGATAATGTAATTCAATGATACACGTAAGGACACTGTTTCTATTTTGAGAGGAAGCACTACTTTTGTACCATAAATAAGGGAATAAGTTGTGGCTTTTGTTGGTGTATGAACACTTGTGAAATATGCCCAAAGATCATATATAATCTGATTATGCCAATTAACCCCATGCTTCACAATATTTTTTCTTAATATCTTAACAATTATTTTATTAGTTGCTTCTGCTTGCCCATTTCCTTGTGGGTAATAATGAGTAGATAAAGTACGCTAATATTTTAACATAGCACAAAATCATTTTTCCATTTAATTATTAAAATAAGAGCCATTATCTATGATGATTTTAGAAGGTAACCCAAATCACACAATTTTATCATAAGGATTTTAAATATCTTCATCTCTAATGAACTATAAAAGGATAGCTTCAATACATTTTGTAAAATAGTTAGTAGATGTAATGATAAATTTGTGTCCTTAAAAGTATTAATTATTTATTTTTCCAATTAGATCAAATCCCCAAAGATAAAATGACCATGGAAATACAATGGTTTGCAATGCCTTATATGGCACATGATTAAATTTTTTTTGACATTAAGATCATAATTTGACATGCTCATGGAATTCATTCTCCATTATTGGCCAATAGTATCCTTGGAATATGAGTTTATAATACATGGGTTTACCACTAAAATGACCATCAAATTTAATATCACGTACTTCAAATATGGATGTTTGAGCTTCAATACAATTTAGACATCGTAAGAGTTATCCATCGAAAGATCATTTGAAAAGAGATCTACCAATGAGTACATTACACATGGCTTGATGTTGTAAGTAATTTTTATCATCATGCATAGCATTTTACACTAAGGTATATTTATAGATATAATTATATATATTTTTATACCACTTAGGATTATGGGTGGGTGCAAAACATTGGAGACAAAAAAGGGTCTGCCTATGGACATGATTTTCCTAAAATTTCAGAAATCTAAACTTTTATAGATAATTTGAGATGGCTACACTCAACATTTGAAGATGGCATAAAACAATAAATTTTAAGGTCTAATTTATAAAACACCAATTTTTTTTTAAAAATGGTTAAATATAACTAGGTCAAACATCTAAAATTTTAAGATAAACTCCTATTTTTTAAAGAAAATAAATTAGATAGATGTCCATGTGGCCCACCATTTTTTGAGCACCATTTAATATTATTTGTAACCCTTTGGTGAATATTTATGTAAGATCTTCTAGTTTGTGACCTATAATTTTTTATATTTCTTCAATGAATATTTATTTTATTAATTTTAAAAGTAAATAGATCCTGAAAAATAATAAAAAACTAGATAGTTGGCCGTGCAGTCCCCCCTAAGTACCTCAAAAAAAATGAAAATTGATTTTTTTTTAATGTGTCTAGAATTAGGCCTAGTTTGTGACCATATAATTTATTTTACACTTGGATCAATGATTTTTTTACATAAAAATAAATACGTATGTATATTTTTTGTATGTAGTGGCCTAACAAAGGGATAATTGGAATTCAACATAGTTTGAACCCTTAAAATAGTCCAAAAATTATAAAAATCATATATTTGGAAAGAGGAGAGTGTGCTCATTATCATGGTAATAATTTTTTGAATTTTTTTGTTGAAATTAACAGTGTATTTGGTGATGGAAGTTTAAATTTTTGGTTTTATATCAAAACTCTCAGACTCAACTGTAGATTGATAGGTCCAAGCCTTTGGCTTAAGAATACAATCCATTTCTAGGCAAAAAGGCTCAGTTTTTTGAATTTAAATCTAAGTAATGCATATAAATTATAAAATGTACATGTGATTTGTTCTTAACACACAAAAAAAATTCTCTATGGGTACTCATATTTTTTATCTTTAGCTCTCTAATAGTGGTGTGTTGTGATAGGGGAAAGGTCCCTAACTTTGGATAGTGAATTAATGTGTCATGGTATCACATTAGACTAATACATAAATAATAATATTTATACACACTAATATATTTTCAATCAATGGAAGACACCTTAAAAAAAATCTTGTTCGACTATTATTAGGTGCAAGTCGTGATTGGTACTTTTCCCCTATATACACTACTAGAGAAATTATGCAATTATATTTTGATAGGCTTTATGGCCTTAGTTAATAGGTTATGTAAAGATATAATTAAAATGTCTAAATGTGATAATGTAATAAGAATATTTAATGTACATCCTAAGTCAAGCATGATAGATCAAGACTTAGTTCAAGTGTAACATGTCAATTCCAATGTCATAAAAAAATATAAACAAAATAGTCAAACATGGTTGAATTTAAAGAAAATTGGGGCTATTTTGAGCCCCTTAAACGTAATTTCATGACTATAAAATGTGATTTGGGCTTTGATCACCTCTATTTTCATTAGATATTTAAGTAAAGAAACATTAAATATAAGTTTTACATGTATAAGATACGGTTTTGAACTCAATAAACTTGAATGGACCATCATATAATGAATGCAAATGTTGATTGGTTAAATTTTGGAGATAATTAGGGTCAAAATGAGCCACATGAACCTATTTTAAATTGTATACATGATGTGTTTTGGAGTGAAATTAACCATAGAATCTCATAATATATAATGAACCAAAGAGTCGATCCATTCAATCGATGAGGAATTTAAGGCCAATTTTATCAATTTAACATAACTACAAGAGATTTTGATATGATTTAGGGATAAATTAAGTTTTATTATGTCATGAGTTGAGCCATTTAGTCAATTGGTGTAATTAGGGATGTGATTTGGGCAAAACTTATTCCCTTCACCAAATTTATGGCCCAATCAATTTTATAGTCTTTATGCAACATATGGATTAAATGACCCTAATTTTATCATAAATGCAAACATGAAGGTAATTATGATCAATTTAAACATAAATTCAAGTCTAAGATGTGATTAAAGGGTCTAAATTCACTCATGTTTTGTGACATGTTGACCCTAAACAATAATATCACAAATATAGTTCCCCTAAACCCTAATTTCATCAAATGTATATATAAATCCATTACACTAAACCCTAAGCAGGATAAACCCTAATTTTATGACTTGAATAGAACCCCTAAGTTCCCTAATTTAATCATAAATTCATTTTTATGAAGGTAATTAGGGCTAATATGAACCTATTGAACCTAGTTTTATAAGTCTAGGATGTGATTTAGGGATAAATTAGCTCATATTGCCTTACATATTTATCTAATTAGTCAATTGTTACAACCATAAACCTTAAACCCTAATTTTATCACATATATAAGTTTATGAAGGAAATTAAGGCCAATCTAAACCCATTAAACATGTATATAAAACTTGTAAAATGTGATTAGAGTGATATCAAACCTAATGTCATCATATATAATGGGGAAAAGAGTTGATTCATTCAATCAAGGAGGAATTTGAGGAAAATTTTAACACTTTCAACCTAACTACAAGAGCAAGATATGGTTTCAGGCAAAATTAAGTTTAATTATGTCATAAATTTATCCAATTAGTTAATTGGTATAAGTAGGGACATGATTTGAGAAAAATTGAGCCCTTGAACCAAGTTTATGGCTCAATAGATTGTATAATATATGTGACACATGGCTTAAAACTAACCATATACCATGTACATTTTGCCTTTATTTTGTATATAACCCACTTGAAGGAATATAGGCTACCTCTAGGTCTCTTAATGATTGTAATAAAAGAATATATATTATATTGGTCTTGAAAGACCATTGAACTTATTTTTATCTTTGTCTCTTGTGTTTGATAATCCAATGATAGACTAATTCCTCGATTTAAGGTGCATTTCCTACAATACCCTTCTACAAGCTCAAAGTACCAATACCTTGGTTTAACTCACTTTGAATTATGCCATCCATTAATTTTTAATTTCACCATGGATCATCTAGATTATAAAAATTGATGCCAAGAAGAATCTAGTTTATTCAATCTTCAAATTGTTCAACTTGGGACCTTGTAATTTCTTGTAGGGTAGATTGTTACTCCGATGTAGTTCAATACTTGAATCTCAACCTTATTATTTACCCATTCTCCTTACTAACTCTAGATCAAAGACTTAAATCAATGATCTCTAGATACTTTATAATTTTTTCATAAGTTTAAATTATTAATTAGGTTACCAAATGACCAAGAATCTTGACTCAATCCCAAAAACTAGTACAAGGTTAAAGATAGGTCCCTTTAGATCTTAGAAAGGTGTCATTCACTTAAGGTCACCTAAATGGTTTCCTAAACGCTTCTTGGAAATTTCATGGATCATCTATATAAAGATGAGAAACCAATCTTATTATTGGTTTCTCAAAAGAGAATAAATTCAATTGTAAACCCTGTTCCTTAATTCTATATAGGCATATTCTGATTTCCTCAAAGAGTCTTACCTCAAATTAAGCACCAATGACTTGGATAGGTAATTTTATCAAAAATACAAACACAAAGGTAATTTTGGTGATTTTGAACATTTTAAACCTATATGAGAGTTGATTATATGATTAAAGGGTCTAAATTAACCCATGTTTAATGACATGTGTTAGCCTTAAACCCTAATTTTATCATGAATTGAATGTAATTTGGACTAATTTCAAATCTAGTTTGGGCTAATCAAATCTAATTTGGAATAATTGAATCTATTTTGGACTAATTGACATCAACCAAAGGGAAAATTGAACCTAATTTAAACTGATAGAATCTAATTTTGGCTTAATTAAACCTAATGTGGACATGAACCAAATTAAAGCGATAATTGAAGGGGAAAATGTATTTTATGATAGTATTATTACATAGTTATATAGAATGAAGTTATATAATAAATAAAATGTACATATTATAATGCATATGCATTATTTAAGATATAATCCAAACTTAGTTTTTAATGACTATTTTTAACCTAAATCAAGAATTTTATCCCCATATACAATCTCTACATACTTTATGCATACTTTTCAAGTACTCTTGCTAACTCTAACTTTGAAAATATATCAAGTCCAATGGGTGATGGATCGAATTAAATTAAGAGGAAGAAGTTGAAAAATAAAACACTAGATCAATTAAAAGAGTGAGAGAAAAAACAAGGTACAAATGTAAGTAATTCATTCTAGACAAAGTACAACCATTATCCTGATGAATTGAATAATGATGAAATTGACAATAATGAATTAGATAATGTTGGAAGTTCACATTTAAAGTATAAAGTTTTTGATGATGATTCTATGCATGATGCTTTATCCCCCAACAATGAATAAAATTTCATGGAAATAAATAATGATGAAACTAGCAATGAAAAAAATTTAATGGAAACATATAATGAAGAAATAAATAATAAATAAAATGTCATCCCACCATTAAACCCTTAAAGTAATAATGATTGTGAAACACCTTCTCAACAAATTTTACCATTGACAATACCTCCAAGAATTGTGCATAGAAAAAATAAATACTTAATTGAAGTCAATGAAAATATTTTGAAACCAATGCATAAAAAAATGTTTGATTGACATTCAATAAGACTAGCTCAAAAAATTTGGGATAGTTTCTTTCATAGATAGGATTATTATATTAAAAAATGTTAATTATTTTTTCCATTGATGAAATTGATTAAGATGAGACTTGCAATGTACATATTAGGACTACAAACATATACCATGGATGATGAAAAAAATGATTTTTTTGAAAATATACATGATGCATATCATATTGTAGGCCCAAAATCACATAATAAAGATTATAATGTTGCATGACATATGATTACAACTTATGTTGTAATGGTCAAACAAATAAAAAATGATTGATTTCAAAAATAAGTCAAGAACTTGATATAAACAAAAAAACATTAAAAAAATCAATTTAAAGACATGAAACACTTAATGAACCCAATTCCATTGAGATATAGTCATTATTTGGTAGACTCCTATGAAAGGACAAGACTATAGTCAATGCTCTTAAAGAGTTACTGGAATAATTTTGGAAAGACAATACAAGAGTTTCACCAAATACAAGAGATGTAGTGAAAAGAAGAGTTGGTTCTTGTAACTATGAATTACATCTAGAATATTTTTTGGATAGGAATAAAACATAATTGTACTCTAAGTTTTTGGAAAAACATCCACAAATTTATATTAATCAAAGATTTTTTGAGATGGCTAAACTTTTTTATGTAAGAATAAATCACACACACACACCAATTATTATTTTAGGCAACATGTTGAGTTTTCAATGCACTATGATGTTTGTTTCTATACTCATTATACTTTGCATACTGATAACATTATATAGGAGTGTGGGATAGAAGTTTCACCAAAATAAACTAGATAATTTATTCTATTTTTTTTTGTAAAATACTAGATGGATAGTTCTTTTATAAGAAATAATGTTTGGGTGCAAATTACAACATTTGTAGTGCACTGCCAAAATTAGATAATTGTATCCATGAGGAGCATACAGGTGCAATTGGATAAGAATTCATTTGTTTGAGAAAATAAAAATATGTGTCTTATCAAGTAAAATATGCAAAGAATCAAAAAGGTGTGAGATTGTTACAAAATAGATTCCTATTTCAGAATTTATGGACAAATTTAGGGAGAAAATTGTTTATGAGTATGAAAGACACACACATAGGGATAGTTGGTTGGATGATCATTTAAAGATAAATAAGGACACATTGGCACTTGATTCGATTATTTCAATAATCAAATTTGCTAAAAATTACACATTCAAACCACAAATGGAAGTTCAATCGTAGTATTACAACTCATCACAAGTTGCCATATTCATGCATATAGCATTCAAGCATGCACATGATAGTATAGATCAAGATTAAAAAATATCAAAGGATTAAAGTGTTGAGAGAAAATTTTGGCTTTTGAAAGATGAAAATATGTCTCATTAAATGGGTCAAAAAGATAGAATCATATCTTTAAGGATATGAAACATACACTAAAAGACTATTATAATTTGATAATAGAAACTAATGATATTTATATTTTTTTTATAGAAATAACTAAGAAGTTTCCTCTATTCCCATCGAGATTTTCACATGTGCTAGAAATTTAAATTATAAATATATATAGAAACTTTGTAATCTAATATCCTATTCTCAAATAGTTTGAAATTTATAACAATGGTAATGAAAATCAAGTATGATGCATTAAACAAAAGACATAATTCAAAAGATATCACTAACACAAAGTTTATAAACACCTTTCTTGTATTGATTCTGAAGAGTAGAAAGAATGATCTCCTTTTACAATGCTTTGCCACATTTTTTAAATCTATTTTGAAGCCTTATTATAAATCCCTAGCTTGTATTTATAGGAAAAAATGGGTTGTTATGATGCAAAAACACCTATTTTGCCTTTTTACATAAGTACTAAAAAATCAATGATAAATTACAATTTTGAAATGGTACAAAACATTGTTAAGTAATTAACACCACTTGAGAAAACAATTGGGATTTTTTCACTACTTGTAAAAGCACATCATCAACTTGTACAATTTGAAAAAGCAAGTTGGAAAAATTACAAAGATAATTTGTAGAAATACAATGCATGTTTAAAAGGGAAAAAGAATGCAATAACACAAGTTAGGTACAAAGAAACAAGGGAAGAGAATGAAGAAACACTGAAAGCAATTCCTCATTCTTGTTGTTGTTGTATTGATAATTCTTTCCCTTTCAAGAAGTCATCAAATCTCCAGAGAATTACCTTGATAAAGTTTTCATTTGGTCCATCTATTTACCTATATGCAATGTCTGTTGATTAGTCTAACTCTTTCATTTCTTGATGCTTACCTCATATATTGTTTATTTTCATTTCTAAATTATCCACATTGACTTGACATTTGGAAAAATGATGAAGTTATTCATAACCAAATGTAGATGTAGGATTGGTAATGCCTTGAATTTGCTCTTTAAATTCTCAAATTATGGTCTCAATTGAAAATGGATTTCCCTCTTGATCCTTGTCATTGATAAAATGACAATCCAACTTCTTGAGTTCAATGTCAATTTACATCATTGTATCACTTGCAAGTGACCTTGCATCATTGAATTTATGAACACATGCTTGAAGGGACTAGATTTTTATTTTGGTGGACCAAATAAATTCAATTTGATAGATAATTTCATCTCTATTGATTTCCCATTTTTCAAAAAGATCAATAGAAGGAAATTTTGATAATTTGACCAAACCAGGCACAAGTTTCTCCCAATTTTGTTTATCCTAAGTGTATCCATTTTCCTTTGTTGCTATCTATTCATATTGTGATTTAATTGTAGAGAACATCATCACTACAGTGAGAATTGCTAAGGCCCCTTGATATGCAACATTTTCAATCTAGGATTTCACTACATTACCCATTTGGCTCACCTCTCTCACTCTTTTTAGTGTCTCAGGATGAAGACTCAATAAAGTGATAGCTGGTTAAACTAGCTTATCAATCTATGTATTATTAATTTTAATTATTCCACTTTCTCTTTTAGTTCATCTTTCATTGCCTTTTATTTGTCCATTTTTCAAAGATGGTGCCAATTACCAACTGAACATCTCCTTTCATCCCTTCTCTAGTTGATTTTCCCAAATGAACCCTAGACACATGGTATTATTCAACCCTAATTTTTGACTTATCCATTTCAACTGTAAGAATGGCCACTTTTGCATATTTTTCTCCCTTTTCCTCTGTCACCATTTGTGAAATTGTCCTCGCTTTCTTTGGCCTCTTTGAGAAAGAAGTTGTCAAGGTTCCAAAATATATCTCTTCAGGTTCAAAATTTTTTATTGTTATTTTCACTAATTTAGACAACCAATCTAAATTTATCATTCTTGAGGAAGTTAATGGGATAAAAGTTGAAATAGGTGGAATCATTTTGCTATAGTTAAAGGTGTTTTATTAATTTGGACACCTTAAAAAGATGTTTCAATTTGCTCTTGTGTATTGATTGTTTCAAGAGGAATTATTAGAGGAGTAATGGGAAACTTAGGTTTTGAAGGAAAAGATGAAGAGATAGGAGTAACCTCTTACAAAGGGAAAGTAGGCGATATAGAGAACATTGTATCATCTGAAGCTAAGAATTATTGAGTTATGTTCTCTACCAGTTATTGAGATAATGGAAAGCTATGAATTGGAACCTCCTGAAGAAACATTTTCACCAAAACCTTTTATTTTCAATGTGATAGTCTTCCTTGGTTGAATGTCTTACTAAGTAGCTTCAAGTTCACACACCTCTTCAATCATGGGAGGTTCTCCACTAGGGCCTACCTCATTTATCTTTTTTGGCTCATATTTATGTTTATAGAAGTTCCCAAATTTGTCTTCCCCATGAGGTGTAGGTAAATCAACATTTATAACATCAACTCCCTTTCCTTTCAACCATTTGAGAGTTCTATCAAGTACAACTCTTGTCCTACTTCTAAGAGAAGTAGTTTCCATTTTTTTGAATGTAATATGGGAAATAGCTTTGTCACAATGCCCTCTCTTTGCAAGGTGGGGTCCAATGTGACCTCATCATCTACTAACTATTTTAGAATTTTCATTATGCCAAGTTTGACTATTTGTTTGATGGTAAACCATGAATAATGTCTGATTCTTACTTATTTTTCATCATCATAATCCATACAATAGTCTTCAAAATGTGGAACATGATAAAATGGAGATCCAAGATTGTGTTTAATTAAGCTCCTATTTTCAAATGTCCTGATCTTATATTCAGACATGTATTGCTCGACTATCTTGGCCTTCACCAATGAAGGACAAGTATATCTACCAATAGAGATTAGACACTTGATTCCTCTTTTGTATCGACTGGTCAAGAACTTGTGTGTTTTAACAAGTTGTCTCACCAATTCCATCAATGACCATTTATCAATGACATATCATGGGAGTATATAAGGAGATAATTCACAACCACTGACTCTCAAATAAATGATTGTTAATAACTATATAAACCAAGTTCCCCACCCTACTATTTCTGTAGTGGCCATAACTGATATTATTATGTTGAAGAGTTCCTTTTCAAACAACTAGATGATGAAATCACACAACAAGACAACTTCTCATGGAATGTGATGATTGTAGATTGTAGAAGACATGGGTGACCTCACCATGTTTTGGCACTATTTCATCAAATATAATGAATAGGTGTCCAACCTGATCACTTCAGCTTTGCCAGTGTACTCCCATATTGTACTAAAATAAGATATTTGTAATAGAATATGGACATCCATGTAAATATAGGCTCTAAAAAATGCTTCTAGTATTTCATGTAAATGTTAAATCTTGTTTTACAATTTCTAGTTACAAAATTATATAAGCACAAACTCATAAATACAAATTTTTCAAATGCATAATATCACTTTGTAAATATTGATTTGTGTAATTTTGATTTACACATTTCAAATAGTGTAAAAGAGCCAAACAAATTTTGCACCATTCAAGTGGTGCAATTTCGTAATCTTATTTTTGCATGTAGTGCAATTGCACTAATGCACTTTTACACCACTTAAGAGGTGCATTTTTATAAACTCATTTTTGTAGCTTTTAAAACATAGAAAAGGTGGTTATTTACTATAACCACCTCCCCATGCTATAAATATGATTGTAAAGGTCATTTTAAAGGGAATTTTTGGCAATGAAACTATGTGGAGATTTTGTCTTAAGAGCTAAGCTTTGTTATCAACTCAATAAAGATTGAAACTAGGACATTTCACAAGATTTGTATTCAAAATATCTTTGTGAGTTATATCTTTGTATGTGATTCACTTGTTTCTATATCTATACTTTCAATTCATATTCATAATCATTACCAAATTTTCAGATAATGGGAATTTCACAACAATGATTTCTTTTAGAATATTCTTGTGTTATTTCTATGAATGTGAAATCTCAGTAGGGTTTAAGCAAAATTTGGTTGTCTTTTATGGGTAAATATGAGATGATTATCTTTGGTATTCTATTAGTATTATAAAATTGTCTTAGTGTATGTTTTTCGGTCCTAAGGGTGTAATTATGTCTTTACCACCCATTAAATGAGAGATATTTTCATGCACATGATGTTTTCCCCTTCCTGGACTATTCTGGTAAGTTTCTATATTTATCTATCGATATTTGTCTTTCATTTTTCTCAAGTTTATCATAGTCACTTATGTGTTTAACAGACTATAATAACCCTATTATCCCTGATTCCTTTCTTTTAACTAGTCTTCCCTTCTTTCCATTATTCACTTCTTTCCCCTCATTTCTTTTCTAATTCCTTTATGTATTTTCAAGTTAAAAGTACATAACCCCAAACATAATTTTTTTTCACTCTAAATAGTTGTGCATGAGTTCCCTTTACGCTCAAGGAAGATATTCCCAAAGTTATGTTGAGCATGGTAATTGATGTCATAAGTTGTCATTTATGTCAAAAAAATATGAGGTACTAGTGAATTAATGAAAAATAAGTCAGTTTCATAGATTAGAAGACTTATGTTATGTGTGTAAGTCATTGAGGACAAGGAGTACATTTTGAGTCATCCATAGGTGTCTTGGTAAGGTTTTGGTATTTCCAATTGATATTTAAAGAGATAAAAATGCACCATTATAGATTAAAGAAGCCAGACCATCATTTAACATCATGAAGACCCTCCTAGACTAAGAAGGTTGTGCATTTATTATATGTACATTTGAAGTTAACTTTGGTCAAAGGTTTTCATGGAGGTGTTATTCATAGTGCCAAGAAGGTACCTAGAAGTTTTGTGTCTTGAAAAGATCCCAATCTCAAGCTATAAGCCTCCCAAGTTTTTGTAGTAGATTATGACATTCTAGAGACCATCATTTTCTAGCTTTGAGAAATAGTCGTTGGTATTCAAAAATATAGTTGTTGGGATTCAAAGTGACTATGTATGCCAAATAGAGCTGAGAGAAAAGAATGGACTATACAAGCCATGAAAGTGGTCAAATAAAGATGGTGTAAAAATCAAAGTTAGAATAGAAATCATGAAGAACAAAATCCAATTAGAATGGAGTCTTGATAGTCCATATAATTGCATTTATTACATGTCAATGTATTTAATGGTAGTCTAGGAAAAGTTACAGTGAACCTGAGGAGAGTAAAAATGGATTAGAACCTTGTTACATCATTGAATTTGATGAGATAAAAATTGGATCATGTTCCTAGTTCCCTGTAGATCAATCTTATGCATTGAATCTGATTTGGATGTGTGTTTTTGTGCAAGTAAATCATCATGAAATTTGATTGTACCTAAAAGTCTTTGACAAAGGTAGGTAATAGTTACTTGCAGAGTTGTGTGATACCTGGTCACTTAGGATGATTGATAAAAGTGAATGGTTATATTATTAAGGTCATGATACTACTATAAATTCATTGTACATGTTTATATTGATATTATAAATGAAGACCAAGCTCAAAACATAAAGAACAAAGGTATCAGGGTTTCTAGTCTTCATATGGCAACAAACCCTAGGAGTGTTTTCATGAGGTAAATGTATATTATATGGCCTATGGAATTAAATTAGTATTATATGGATTGATTAAAAAGTTTATTACAACAAATATCATGATTATAATGCATGTTTGAGCTCAATGTGGTGTCAAAAATCTAAAATCAAAACAATGGCTCATGCGAGTTAATGATTGGTCTATAAGACCAATACCATTCAAGGTAAAGTTGTTGCCTATGAGATTCAAGGCCTAGAGATGATCTAATAATGGGATGACATGTTGTAAGTGCATTGAAAAATTTCAAAAAGATCTAAAGGTGATCATTTCTTATAGCATCACAATAAAATAGTAAACTTGAAAAGTGATTGCTGTAATGTTCTTTAAGGTTGTATTATGGGATGTATTATTCCATTGATGTCATGATGACCTCATAAGGTCATAAAAAGAACATGTTGATATATTTTAAATTCCATGAGTAATTTCAATGGTTTATGGTTGATATAAGTTTTGAGTTTCCTATTTCAAGGTCTTGACTTTGTGTATGTTGAGTTGATTCTTTGAATCAAAACGAAGAATATCATGAAGAATTCAGTGTACTATGTGAATAAATATGAAATTAAGGTCATGGAGGATCAAGGAGATTATTGAATATATTTTAAATTAGTTATTAATAGGTTTGATAATCTAATATCAAATTTCTAATTTTTTTAAACAGAGTGAGGGTTATAAAATAATAAGCTTGCTAAGAAGATGTCATGTTTTTTCTAAGTTATGATTGCTTGAGGAGATTGAAGGGAAGTAGTTTGATGTAAGAAGGGTTGTATGGGATTTGTTTAATCATGTATAAAGATTATTATTCCTATTTAAGGTGTTCAAGTTGGCTCAATGGGTTATTTTTGAGTGGGAAGGAGTAGACCTATTTTTATTAGGTCTCCTTGAGACCTATTCGTGGTGTGAGGCCTAAAAGAGATTTCATAGAGTGAGAAAGTGTTGTGTGACTTATAATATAATGGATAAGGTATTTATAAGTTTGTGGAAAAAGTGTTTGTAAGGTTTCATTTGTATATTGAGATCTATGATGTTGTAAAGAGTCAAAGTGTAATGTGTTGCTAAAGGAGGGATAATGAATTAGGTCTCTCTTAGGCCTAAAGAGTTGTATTGGTCTAAATGTGTTTAGGTAAGCTAAAGGTGATCTAAATTTTATTAATTCCTATGTGTAATGTGTCCTTATTTATCTTTTAGGATTTATTTTTTTTGTTAAGGTGTTTTGGTTGACCAAGAGAGTATGAGCAAGTGACTTGTATTGATACAAGGCTAGTTAGGCCTATTTGGACTAGAGAAGGTATGAGCAAACAAATTGAATATTTGAATATTCTGAGGAGTAGAGTAGAGAGGAAAGGATGGATATCAAGTCATACCACATATTCATGTGATGACTATTTATGATGCTTAATGAAAGGGATCAAATAGTGAACTAGTGATTGGAATAAGAATAAGGCCTAATTGGCTAAATAATTGTGTGTAGATGTGAAACAAAGAAGAAGAGTATTATGTGAGATTACATAGGTGGCGAAAGATATCCAAAAAATGATATAAATAATTCATAGACATATACATGGTTTCATGAGTGATTTCATGATAGTTTCAAGCCATAAAAGGGGTAATTGAGAAAAGAAGATAAAGGATAGTTTTTGCTTGTGTGAGAGTCAAATTTGAGTGTGATAGAGAAAAAGAAGATCATAATTAGTTGTGAAAGGGAAAAAAAATCAAGGTGGATAGTTTTAGAGTGTTGATTGAGTGGGTGTTTGATCATCAAGGGGGTTGTATCCTCCTAGCAAGTTGGTGCTTGATAAATTTAGTGGTTGGTACTCCTTGTTGGGTTGGTGCTCAACTAAATTATAGTTTTAGAGTGTTGATTGATCAGCAAGGGGGTTGTAGCATCATAGTAAGTTTGAGATTTCTAAATTCAAGTTAGTGTTTGATAAATTTATGGGTTGGTGCTTAATTAAATTTGATTATGGTCTTATAAGACAAGTTATCCAAGCTATGTTTTAGTGGGTTTTATTCCCCATCAGGGTTTCTAACATATATTATGTGTTATGGTGTGTTCTTATGTTTCATCTATATTATCCCATTATAATTTTGTTAGATCATTGATATTTATTAGATGATTAATGTACATGTGCATTTGATGGATGTGTTATTGAGATAATCAAGTAAAAGGAAATTATTTAAGGGCACTGATTCACTCCCCTTTTAGTGGATGTGATTTAAGTAATTGGTATCAGAGTGGGGTATTTTGGAGCAAGCTTAATATCTTGAAGCTAATCCTTGAAGCACAAGATGGCTAAGTAACTAAGGAAAGAAAATAAAGATTTGAAATTTGTGATCAAGGATCTTGAGGAGTAGATTTTTACTTTGAAGAATGACATGACCAAAGAATCTACAAGGCATGATAAGAATGTAAAGGATATCATGAATTAGTTAGAGGTTACAAATACAAGTTTGAAATCAAAAGATGTTGAGGTTGATCGATTGAAGACTGAGCTAGGTTATTTGAAGGTTGTGCATGAACAACTCATAGACAAGATGAGTAATTTTGAGAAAGAGAAAGAAAAGTCAGATCAAGTCAAGGAGCATGCCAACATGAAGAGAAATATGAAAAGACCACTCAGGAAATCTAATGCTATAAGGTATGCTAATTATTTCAATGGTTATTTTTATTTATGTAAATAGTTTGGTCATAAAGAAAAGGATTGTAGAAAGGTCTCAAGGGATGAACATTCATGGAACTATGGAAGGATAAGCAATAAGAGAGATCAAAATCATCATCAAGAAAGAGGTATGAGTGATATTGTTTGCTATTGTTGTCATAAAATTGGTCATATTTCTATATTCTATCCAAGTGGAGTAAGAAGGCTATCAAGAGATGACAAGGGTCAAACAGTGAAATGGAAACCAAATTCAGTAAGGGCAAATTAGATTGAGCCCAAGGGTCAAGATAAATTACTTGATATGGTAGAGGAAGAATAAAATAATAAGGTGTGTGAGGGACACTTGTTATTAGAAGTTGTGGAAAAGACAGTGAGCTCTAGTCTTAAGTTATCTATAGATCAAAGTGAACTACTTGTTGAAGTTGAGCAAGATCCCTATAAAAAACCAACTTTTATTAGCTTTTAGTGATAATGATTTGGAAGGTAAGATGGCTGGAAGAGATGAGAAGATGAGAAACATGCCTACTAGCAATATGGACATTAAGGATAGTAATATAAAGAAGATAAACAAGCCTAAAAGGACTCTAAAATAAAGTAATTAGTCTACTGAGTGCAAGATGGTCAAAGAAGAAAGAGAGGAGATGTGGGCATCTCCTGAGTTCACCTTGTTATAGAATCCTATGGAATAGGGTGTATCTGTTATGCTTCATTAAGACACTCATAAGTCTATGGAAGAAGATGAATATTATCATAGGTTCTATCTTGATAGAAAGTCAATTTGTTGATTATGGTCATGGTTTGATCATGCTCTGTCATGAAGGTGAGTTACAAGAATAGTTTTTTTATCAGCTTATTGTAGAAGGTATGGATAAATTCACATGTCATCCAAAGTGAGTCTAAAGAGGTAGGTATTTCATCTTAGGTATTCACCTATACTTTTTTATAAGACCCTAGATGACCTAATGAGGTATCTTGATTACATTTGGTAGATTGAGAGTTATTGTGAGCATGGATTTAGGTGAGACAAGTTGTATTGAGTGTGTTCATGATGTTTAGGTCATTGTACTTTATGTCTAATTTTGAAATTGTTTCAATAATTTGAGTAAGAGAGTTTAGAGATGGTATTATGTCTTGAAAAGTGTAAAGGAGGTTAGTAGTGGTTGTTAGTTTCATGTGTGGATGAAGATGTCTTCAATCAAGGTATGTTATTCTTATGAAAGATGTGCATGTATTTGTTTGCAATATTTCAGTATGGTTCAAGTGAATCATGGAGTTATGGGGAGATAACTTAGGTATATTGAGTATAATGTGAGATATGAGCATGACTCTTGTGAGAATAGAGTCAAAGAGTAGTTCAGTTAGAGGTATGTTCACTTCAATTGGTATAATTCTAAGTTAAGTAGTTGGTTCTGAATCTAAATGACAAATTTGTCCAAAATAAATGGACTAAAGTGTGCATAGAGTGAGGGGGAGCATGTGTGAGATGATTTATAATCAAAGAGAATGTTTTTTTAGTATGTTTTGAGATCCCTAATGAGAACAAGCATAGTGAGTGTTGTGTTATTGTTGGATGAGAGTAGTGATGTGAGATTATTGTTTGAAGAAGTTTATTATGTCAACTTGAGTGATATCATTGAAAATTAGCATGATTAAGTAAAAGTCAATATGTCAAGTGTCAAGTATCTTTCAAAGATTTTTCCAAACCTTGTGAGAAGGTATGTGCAAGTAGCATCATGAAATAAGTGAGATCTAAAGAAGAATCTATATACTCTGAAGATCTATGTATGTAGCTATGAACATGCTACAAAGATGTGAATGGTCCAAAAAATACTTGACAATGTTTAAGCATGATAGAGTTTGTTTGAAATTTGTGTATGATGTGTTGAGGGATTTTGACAATGGTTGGAAAGTCAACTCCAAACATCTACTAGGTAGCTCTAAAGATCTACCTAGGCAGCTATGAAGATGCTTTGAGTAAGCCAAAAATATGATCTATTAAAGCTTTTAATAAGAGTGAGTATATGATATTTCATGGTATGTATATGAGGTGCTAAGATCTTGGACAAAGTGGGAGCTTGCTAACTCTATGAGTGGTCAGGTCCAAGGATAAGAGGACTATGTGTACATGACACTATGAAAGTGTGTATGACCCTTTGTCATTAATGTCAAAGGGGGAGAAATATAATAATGAAGAATAAGTTTAGATCAAGAGAGAAGACATTATAAGAGTGGGTTACCATCAATGAAAAAGTAAGAGATTGTTGAACATGGTCATTGATGTCATAGGTTGTCATTGATATCAAAATAATATGAGGTACTAGTGCATTAATGACAAAGAGGTCAGTTTAATAGATCAAAAGACTTATGGCATGTGTGTAGGTCATTAAGGATAAGGAGTATGGTTTAAGGCATCCATAGGTGTCTTGGTGAGGTTTTGGTATTTATATTTGATCTTTGGAGAGATAAAAATGCACCATTATGCTTAGAGAATATAGACCATCATTGAACATCATGAAGACTCTCAAAAACCAAGAATTTTGTGCATTTATTATGTGTACATGTGAAGTCAACTTTATTTAAAGGTTTTGATGGAGGTGTTTTTCATAGTGTCAAGAAGGCACCCTAAAAGTTTTTTGTCTTGAAGAGATACAAATCTAAAGTTATAAGCCTCCAATGTTTCCATAGTAGACTGTGACATGCCAGAGACTATCATTTTCTAGCTTTGAGAAATAGTCATTGATATTTAAAATTATAGCCATTGGAATTTAAATTGACTGTGTATGAAAAATGGACATGAGATTGAAGAATGGAATATATAATCCATGAAAGTGGTCAAATCAAGATGGTGTAAAATTTAAATTTGGAATATAAATCATGAAGAACAACCTCTAAGTGGAATGGAGTCTTGACAGTCCATGTAAGTGCATTTATTACATGTCAAAGCGATTAATGGAAGTCTAGTAAAAGTTATAGTGGAACCAAAAGTGGATTATAACCTTATTATATCATTGAATTTGATGAGATAAACATTGGTTGATGTTCCTAGTTACCTGTAGATCAATCCCATGCATTGAATATGATCTGGAAGTGTATTTTTGTGCAAGTAAATCATCATGAAAGTTGACTGCACCTTAAGGTCTTTGACAATGGCAGACAAGATTTACTTACAGAGTTGTCTGATGCCTTTGTTCACTTAGGATGATTGATAAAATTGAATTATTATGTTATTAAGGTCATGATGCTACTATAAATGTGCTACGCCCCTAACCTATCACATGTATGAGGATAGTATTAGCCAACTTGTGGCTTAATTATCCCTCTTTGACATTATATTACATTTATCTATGATTTATTTTGATTAGTAGGTCGGCCTATGGAGTAGCCATGGCCTAGATAGACTATATATAGGAGGTAGTGGGTAATCATTTATCATCATATTGTGAATTCTGCTCTTATTGAAGCTTGTGGAGGTTGCCCCCTCAAAGTGGCTTATATATTATCATATATTTGGATATATTTCAGTCATATTTGGATATAATTCTTTTGTTATACTAAATTATTGAAGTAATTTCATTACAAGTGGTATCAGAGCTGTGATTTGGGCAATCTTGTGGGTGAAACACTAAATTTTTAAATTTTGTGATATATAAAAAAAATCTGTTAATTTCTATAAAATTTTTTTACTGGAGGTGAGAAATAATCAAATTAATCTTCCCTTAAAATTTCAGCTCATTTGGATCTATTTTAAAAAAGTTATCGCTATTTTATGTTTTTTTCATAAAATTGCTCTATAGTGCACAATTCAAAGAATTTTTCTAAGTTATTTACATTTTTGGAAAGATTAAATAAATTTGGAAATGGTATATTCTTTGTATATTTTTATTTGAGGCTGAAATAATTCCAAAATCACTTGGTCAAAGTTGGGTCAAAAGTGTCAATAAGGGTCGACATCGTAAAACCCTTTTATGGCAAGTCCACAAACTCGAGGCCGAGGGAAGGGCACTGAAACTCCAGGTAAAAATCCTAAAAAGGAAGAGATGGAGTTATAAGGGGGAGGTACTAGACCCTTTGTACCAGGGACATAGATCACAAAGTGAGCCAGCTTGACTATAGTGTGCAAGGCATTCAGAGTGAGGTGCAAGACATACAATCTAATATGCAATCCATACAAGATAATTTGGGAGATATCATGATGGATTTGAAAATTAATCAGTCAAATCATCATGTTAACTATAATTCACAAACCCACTAGGGTGGTTCTCTTAACCAGTCTACTTCAAATCTAACTCCATGGCCACAGAGGAACTTCTTACCAAAGGTGGATATGTGCAAATTTGATGGAAAAGATCCACTCAATTGGCTCAACCAAATGGAATGTTTTTTTGACCTACATCAGATTCCAAGTGGATAGGAGGTTACCATGGCATCCTTGTATCTTGAACTTGATCAATTCATTTGGTATCGATGGTTGTGTGCTCAAAAGAAAAATATGACTCTCAATGTCACTTGGTCAATTTTTACAGAGGAGCTACAATTACACTATGGAAATAGTGTGACAGAGAATTACTTTAGCCAATTGGAAAAATTGTGAAAAACTAGCTCTGTCAAGGATTATATTCATCATTTTCAGAACCTATCCTTACATGTGGAGACAATTTATGAAGCAAACTTGAATGACCTATTTTTGGGTGGACTCAAGGACCACATTCAACATGAGGTACGCATGTTTAATCCACTTAATATTTATGATTCTATTATCCTAGCACGTAGAGCTGAGTAAAAATTCATAGCCAACAAGAAGTATCCATTAACTCACTTCAAAGATCATAGCATATCATCACCAACATTTCCTCCACCTACTAGATTGACCCCTCAACAAATTGAAGAGAAGCATGCAAAAGGATTATGTTTTGTTGTGATAGCAAGTGGAGTAAAGGACATAGATGTGCTGAGAAGAAGTTATTATACATTGAGGGACCAAACAAAGATGAAGAAGTAGATGATGCCTCCAATGATGATGAGGAAGATATAAAGGAGGTACCTAAAGATTCCCAACCTACAATCTCTTGTCATGCACTTACAGGTATTAGCACTCCACAAACTCTTAAGGTAGTGGGGTTCCTCAAGAAATAGAAGGTGATAGTGTTGATTGATTTAGGGAGCACACATAAATTTATAAACCATAAGTTGGCCACTCGATTGAACTATTTCATCTACCCATCACCAAAATTTTAGGTCATGATTACAGATGGTGGCATAATTAATTATTCAGGCAAATGCTATAGTATTAAGCTTACTATGGCTGGGTACAATCTCAACTCTCCTATTTTTTCTATTCCCATGGGTAACACAGACATTGTTTTGGGAGTCTAATGGCTCACAACCTTAGGTACCACTGAGATGAACTTCTAAGAACTATTCATGTGCTTTCATTCTAAAGGTAAGAAAATTGAACTACATGGATTACATGCAAAATATCCACAATTGATTAGTTCACATCAGTTGACCAAGATGCTAAAAAAGGGGGCAGAGGGAATTATTGCATGATTATGCTCCATAGATGTTCAACCCACACAGGTATCTACACATCCTGATATATAAATAATTCTTGAAGACCACTCATCTATTTTTGGGGCCATGGCAAAAGGACTACCACCAAAAAGAGAACATGATCATGCCATTCAACTAATTCTAGGTAGTCAACCACCAAATATCAGACCATATAGATATCCATATGCACAAAAGAGTGAAATTGAAAAGATGGTCCATGAGATGCTGGAGGTAGGAATCATCAAGCATAGCCAAAGTGCATATGCATCACCAGTGGTCATGGTGCGGAAGAAGGATGACACATGGAGGGTGTGCCCAGATTATAGGGAACTCAACAAGTACACCATCAAAGATAAGTTTCCTCTTCTATTAATTGATGATTTACTTGATGAGTTACATGGTGCTAATTATTTCACAAAAGTGGATCTTCGCTCGGGGTACCATCAAATTAGAATCAAGGATGAAGATGTTCATAAAACTGCTTTTAGAACACATGAGGGCCATTATGAGTTTTTGGTAATGCCCTTTGGTCTTACAAATGGACCATCTACTTTTCAGAGCTTGATGAACACTATTTTTAGGCCTTTTTTAAGGAATTTTGTGCTAGTTTTCTTTGATGACATATTGATTTATAGTCAGACATGGGAAGCACATCTGCAACATGTGAAACAGGTGTTGATAGTTTTGGAAAAGCACCAACTTTATGTGAAGCCTTCTAAATGTGCTTTTGGAGTATAGGAGGTAGAGTACCTCGGTCACATTATTTCCCATGAAGGGGTCAAAGTTGATCCCCAAAAGATCAAATTGATAATGGAATGGCCCATGCCAAAAACTCTCAAAAACCTTCGAGGGTTCCTTGGACTAACAGGTTACTATAGAAGATTTGTGAAAGGTTATGGCAGCATAACAACTCTACTCACTGCATTGCTAAAGAAGGATTCTTTCCATTAGAATGATGATGCCACCAAAGCATTTGAGAAACTAAAAGTAACTATGTGCACCACTCTAGTTTTGGCTACTCCAGGCTTCTCACAAACATTCACTATTGAATGTGATGCTTCTGGGTCTGGATTGGGGGCAGTACTAATGCAAGAAGGAAGACCCATTGCATTTGATATTGTCAATTCAAAGGTAAGAATCTAAAAAAACCTATCTATGAGAAAATGATGGTTGTTCTTCATGCAGTTAAACAATGGAGGCCTTATTTGATGGGTAGACACTTTAAGGTGAAAACAGATCATGATAGTCTCAAATACTTTTTGGAGCAAAGATTATCATTTGAGGAACAACAAAAATGGGTAACCAAAATGTTGGGTTATGATTTTGAAATCATCTAAAATAAGGGTAAAGATAATGTAGTAGCAGATGCACTATCTAGACGGGATGCATCCATAGAAGCATTACTTTGTGCAATGTCCATATTGCAAGCAGATTGGGTGGATGAAGCTAGGTTAGAATGGGAGCAAGACAAGGATACACAGGTTCTGATTCAGAATCTCTAGCAAGGTAATTTATCCTCTAATAAATTTGAATGGAAAGGTAATGTCCTATGGTATAAGGGTAGGTTATACTTGTGCAAAAATTCAGAGCTTAAGCATAAGATTCTTGTAGAGTTGCATGCATCTCCAATTGGGGGACACTCAGGGTTCTTGAAAAATTATCATATAATTAAGAAAGAATTATTTTGGGAAGGACTCAAGGGAGATGTACAAAAGTTTGTGGAAGAATGCTTGATATGCCAATAGAATAAAGGTGAAACAGTTAAGACCCTAGGTTTGTTACAACTGTTAGCAATTCCTATTCAAAGGTGGGAGGAGGTTTCCATGGATTTCATCACTGGGTTGCCTTGTTCTAAAGGTAAGAATATTATTTTGGTCATTGTGGATAGGCTTACAAAATATGCCCATTTTGTGCTCTCTCACACCCATTTTCAGCAAGTACAATAGCGGCTATTTTTATGGAAGTGGTTCTCAAATTACATGGAACCCCAAACATAATTGTAAGTGATCATGATCCTATTTTCACTTGTAATTTTTGGACTAAACTATTTTCTTATTTGGGTACTCAGCTAGCTCATAGCTCATCTTACCACCCCCAATATGATGGACAAACTGAAGTGGTTAACAAATGTTTAGAGGGGTATGTCCGTTGTTTTGTATTAGATAAACAAGAACATTGGGTTAAATGGCTACCACTTGCAGAATGGTGGTATAACACATCTTTCCATACCTCTTCTAAAATGTCTCCATTTTTAGCACTATATGGTTACCATCCACCTTCCATCACTTCTTCATTAAAGGTGCATACCAAGGTTCGAGATGTGGAAGAACACATTCAACATCAACTAGAGTTTTTGGCTAGTTTGAGAGAGAATTTGGCCTTAGCACAAAATAGGATGAAGCAACAAGCAGATCAACACTGTAGTGAGCAAAATTTTGAGGTGGGTGACTGGGTATTTGTTCATTTGCATCCTTACAAGCATATGTCCTTGAAGCAATAGAAAAAGGACAAAACAATTGCTCCTAAGTATTATGGCCCTTATCAAGTTCTACAAAAAATTGGAAGTGTGGCTTACAAGCTCAAGTTACCTCATTCATCTCACATACACCCAATATTTCATGTTTCTTGTTTGAACAAGGTCATTGGATAGAAAGTTTCTACCTAGACAGAGCTCCCATAACTAGATGAAGAAGGACGAGTCATTTTGGAACCAGAGAAGGTCATCCAAACACCTACTAAGAGGTTGAGAACCAGAGAGATTAGGGAATATTTGATCAAGTGGAAAAACCAAAGCAGTGAAGATGCAACTTGGGAAGGTGAAAATTTTCTGCAACAACATTCAGAGTTGTTCAACATTGAGGACAATGTTGGTTTGAAGGGGAAGGGCATGCTACGCCCCTAACCTATCACATGTATGAGGATAGTATTAGCTGGCTTGTGGCTTACTTATCCCTCTTTGACATTATATTACATTTATCTATGCTTTCTTTTGATTAGTAGGTTGGCCTATGGAGTAACCATGGCCTAGATAGACTATATATAGGAGGTAGTGGGTAATCATTTATCATCATATTGTGAATTTTTCTCTTATTGAAGCTTGTGGAGGTTGCCCCCTCGAAGTGGCTTATCTATTATCATATATTTGGATATATTTCAGTCATATTTGGATATAATTCTTCTGTTATACTTATTTTTCAAAGTAATTTCATTACAAAATGCATTTTACATTTTCATATTGATCTTAGAAATGAAGAACAAGCTCAAGACATAAAGAATAGAGGTATGGGGGTTTCTAGTCTTCATATGCAAATAAAATCTAAGAGTGTTTCATGAGGTTAATGTCTCTTATATGGCCTATGGAGTTTAATTATTATTATATTGATTGATTTAAAAGTTTCCTATATCAAATATCTTGCTTGTAATTAATGTTTGAGCTCAAGGTGGTGTCCAAGAAGCCAAAATCAGAACAATGGCTCATGAGAGTTGATGTTTAGTCTATAAGACCAATGCCATCCAGGATAAAGTTGTTTTATATGAGATTAAATGCTTGGAGATGATATAATAATGGTATGACATGTTGTATGTTCCTTTAAAGAGTTCACAAAGATCTGAAGGTGATCATTTCTTGTAGCATCATAATAAATTAGTAAACTTGAAAACTGATTATTGTAGTGTTCTTTAAGGTTGTATTATGGGATGTATTATTCCATTTATGTCAAAATGACCTCATAAGGTCATAAAGGGAACATTTTGACATATTTTAAATGCCATGAATGAGTTCAGTGGTTTAAGGAAGATAGAATTTCTTAGTTTCTTATTTTAGTGTCTTGACTTTGTGTATGTTGAGTTGATTCTTTAAGTCAAAATGAAGAGTATCATGAAGAATTCAGTGTCTTATGTGCATCAATATGACCTTAAGGTCATGGAGGATGAATGATATTATTTAATATATTTAAAATTAGTTCTAAATAGGTTTGATAAGCTCATATCAGAGTTCTGAGGGTTATAAAATAGTAAGCTTGCTAAGGAGCTGTCATGTTTAGTCTAAGTCATGAATGCTTGAAGAGATAAGAGGAAATAGTTTGATGAAATAAGGATTGTATGGGAGTTATTTCATCATGTAAAAATATTATTATGTCTATTTAATGTGGTCAATTTGGTATAAGGGGTTATTTTTGGGTGAGAAGGAGTAGACCTATTTCTATTAGGTCTTCATGAGACCTATTGGTGGTGTGAGGCCTAAAGGAGATTTCATGGAGTGAAAGAGTGTTGTGTGACTTATAAAATAATGGATAAGGTCTGTATAAGGTTATGGAAAAAGTGTTTAAAAGTTTTCATTTATCTATTGAGATCTATGATGTTGTAAACAATCAAAGTATAACGTGTTGCTAAAGGAGGGCTAATGCATGATGTCTCTCTTAGGCCTAAAGAGTTGTATTGGTCTAAATGTGTTTGGCCAACCTAAAGGTGATATAAATTTGATTGAGTCATATGTGTAATGTGTCCTTATTTGTCTTTTAGGATTGATCTATTTTTTTAAGGTGTTTTAGTCGACTAAGAGAGTATGTGAGCAAGTGACTTGTATTAATATAAGGCTAGTTGGGCCTATTTGGACTAAGGAAGGTATGATCAAATAAATTGAATATATGAATATTCTAATGGGAATAGAAAAGAGGAAAGTATGGATATAAATCCATATCACATATTCATGTGATGACTATTTATGATGCTTAATGAAAGGGAACAAATAGTGAAGTAGTGATTGGAATAAGAATGAGGCATAATAGGCCTAATTAGCTAGCTGAGTGTGTGTATATGTGAAGAGAAGAAGAAGAGGATTGTGTGAGCTGACATAGGTGGTGAAACATATCAAATAACTTATATAAATCAATAATAGACATTTATAGTGTTTCATGAGTGCTTTCATGACAATTTCAAGCCATAGAAGGGCTAATTGAACAAAGAAGGTAAAGGACATTTTTTGCTTGTGTGAAAGGTATATTTGAGTGTGATAGAGTAACAAATACCATCATCATTTTTGAGAGGTAAAAAAAAATCAAGGTGGATAGTTTTAGAGTGTTGACTAAGTGGGTGCTTGATCAACAAGGGGGTTGTAGACTCTTAGCAAGTTGGAGCTTGCTAAAGTCAAGTTGGTGCTTGATAAATTTAGGGGTTCATGATCCTTGTTGGGTTTGTGCTCAACTAAATTATAATTTTAGAGTGTTGATTGAGTGGGTTATTTATTATCAAGGGGGTTTTAGTCTCCCAGAAAGTTGGATCTTGCTAAAGTTAAGTTGGTGCTTGATAAATTTAGGGATTAGTGGTCCTTGTTAGGTTGGCACTCAACTAAATTTGATTCATGGTCTTATAGGACAAGTTTTAAAAGTTGTGTTTTAGTGGGTTTTATTCCCCATGAGGGTTTCCCAAATTTATGATGTGTTATGGTGTGTTCTTATGTTTCATGTGTATGCTCTCACTGTAATGTTACTAGATCATTGATATTGCTTGCATGATTAATGTACATGTGCATTTGATGGATGTGTAATTGAGATAATCAAGTAAAAGTAAATTGTTTAAGGTCACTAATTCACCCCCTCCCTCTCAGTGGTTGTGATTTCAAAAATTTATCTAGAGAGAATGGTCAAGATGAAGATAAACATATTCAGGCCTTTATAATATCCTATAAAATTATTTGAGTTATGCATGAAGATTTTGCTGTGATAATTTTCATTGAAACTGTTATTGGAAATTCTTTTGATTGGTTCTATCACTAAGAAGATGGGTATGTTATGGATTGGGACTCTTTGAATAATAGGTTTTTAGATAGATTTAAATCAACTATGAACATGTGTACACTTTTGTCAAACTTCTTCCATATTCAAAAGAAAGATGATGAGTAGATGAAAGAGTTCATATCAAATTTTAACAAATTATTGAGATTAATCCATTAGGCAAATCAACCATGTCTCAAATATCAACTTTGCATTTTCATTGGTTCTCTTCACTTAGAGACCAAGTTCATTTTGATAAGGACTAAGGTAAATAATTTGGTGGATGCAAAATAAGAAGTCATCAAGATTGAAGATGATTTGATCATGTATAGAATTTTGAATAAAGAGGTTTCAAAAGGTGATACAAATATTTCAAATGATGATGAAGAAACAGTGAATTCTGATACAATCAAGAGTCTACAATATTAAAAAAAAGAGTTCAAAGGAAAGTTCATGATCAAACATGTCAGAACTCTAATAGATAAAAAGAGAAAGTGATACATGTCACATATGATTGTTTTACTTTCAAAATTGTGGAAAAAGATGAAAAGTTGGAAGAACTAATGATTGATCAAAGAACATATTAAGAATTTGAATTCCCACTTGGTGAAAAGAAGAAAGATTTGTCTATTTCACCATATGGATTAAACTCCATGGTCCTAGGAGAAAATGGTTTACTAAAAAAAATGATAAAACCACAAACATAAATAAGTAATAATGCAATGTGTGATGTTATACTTTCTAAAAGAGAAGATATTATGGAACCAATTTTTAGCAAATCAGATGATCCCTTCTCTATCAAAATGAATGACTCAATAGTCAAAAATGAAGACTCCTTAGGTATTTCATTTTTGGGGTTTACCATAGAAGAATTCTCTATAGGATCTGAATCTAAAGTAGTCAAGCTTGAACAAACTAAAATCATAATCATACCAAGGTTGAGGTTAAAAAAGATATCATTACAGAACAAAATGAATGATGCCCAATAATTACTAAAATAAAAATTGAAACTATAAAGGAAAGTGATGAAGATGATGATGATGATGAATAGTCTAGCAATGAATTCATTTCTACCATGGGAAATGATTTGAATAATAATATCAACACCTCATTTATTCCACAAGATAATCATATTATGGTCTTAGCTTAAAAATGGATACACAACCCACTTCTCTCCAATTTAGATATTGTACCAATCAGAGATTCATTTGAAGTCATCTAAGAAGACATTAAAAAAGTTTAGTATTGCTTAGAAGGGCTCATAGAAGATCTAAAGATTCAAAATGATTTCATTTCAAAATAGGAAAACATTTTTGATTTTTTCATTCATGATTATTCTTATGTGAATGTTAAATACAAGTTCATCTTCCCACCTACTTAGTCACTAATGCCAAATGTGTTTAGAGTTCATCATTTAAATCCATTGTTTCAAAATGGAAGGTACTTCTCAAATCTAGTGAATGGTTTTGCATAATCTTCTCATTTCCATGAGCTCCCAATAGATAGTTTTGCTTTCCTAATTTTGGCTTGTTTCCTTTTCTTGCTTTTGTTTTGGTGTGTGGGTGTGGTTTTTCAATAAATATAATAGTTTATCTATTGCTTCTCCTTCTCTATTTTTTATTCTTTCTATCTACACATATTTTTAGTTGTGATCTCTATCTTGAAAATATCATGGGAAATCACATGATTTGAAAGAGTGATATATTGGATAGTTTTTTCATGGATCTCTTCAAAGTGAATAGGTGATAAATGTGCAAATTTTCAAAACAAGTGATTTAGGCTAACAATGTGTGTTCATTTCTCATACGATTGAGATGGGAAAACCAGTTATCTTTTGGTCATATCAGGGTATGCAAATGCGAGATATTGAAGTTTTCAAAATAGGAATGGTAAATTTTTTAAAGAGTGGAACATCGAATTCATATCCCAATGGTCAAGGCTCAAGTCACATATTGAGATCTGATTATTTTTAGAACTTCACAATCTTGACATTGCAAAGTCAGGGAATAATTTTTTAGTGGTAAAGATTTTTTTTTTAAAAATTTTGTAAGGCAAACCACAAGGTTCATCACTTTTGAGTATATAAAATAAAGACACTTCTCTCTTGATATTTTAATTTGTGGTCTAAATTGTTTAAAATTGCATTTGAAACTCCCATGAAAAAAATATATTAACATTCCCCATAATTTTAAAAACTCATTTAGATTTTCATGAATTGTGAAAACACACGCTAATTTTTTATAAGTTGTACAATTTACAAAAACTTTTTTAGATCTTGTGTAATTTGAAAAAACTTTTTTAGCTTTTGTGTAATTTGAAAAAACATTTTCAGCTTCCATGCAATTTACAAAAACTTTTTCAGCTTTTGTGCAATTTGCAAAAACTTTTTCAGCTTCCATGCAATTTGCAAAATATTTTTGAGCTTTCATGTAATTTGTAAAATATTTTTCTGATTTCATGCAATTTAAAAATTTGTTTTGGGTTTTTTTCAAATTGGAAATATTTTTTAGGTTTCTATGCAAATTACAAAGTTGATTTAAAATTGTGTAAATTATAATTTTTTTTTTGAGTTTTCCTTTTTTGTGCAGTTCCAAATTCTATTTTCACAAGTCATGCAAATAAAAATCATGCTTCTGTAAGTCATGAAAATGCAAATTACATTTCTAAAAGTCATAAAAATAATCTTTCCACTTTCCCATTTGAGCAATTTATAATTTATCTCTTCACTCCCATGAAATTACTATGATTATTTTCCCAAGCCGTGTAAGTGAGACTTATTCTTCCCTGAAGCTTCATGTTTAAAACAAGATTGTCAACATGTATATCAATTATGTTGGTTTCATAGATGATTGTGAAGTGTTTGATGAATTGACATAGCAAGACAACTTCACATGGAATGTGATGATTTCATATTATAGAAGACATGGGTGGCCTTGCCAAGTTTTGGCACTATTTCATCAAATACAATGATCAAGTGTCCAACTCAATCAATTTAGCTTTGCTAGCATACTCCTAGCATATGATAAAATAATAATTTTGGCAAAAAATATGGACATTCATATAAATATAGGATCCAAAGAATTCTTTTGGTATTTACATGTAAATGTTAAAACTTGTTTTTCAATATCTAATTGTAAAATTTTGTAAGCACAAACTCACAAATGCAAATACATAAGTCACTTTGTAAATATTGAATTATGTAATTTTGATTTACACATTTAAAATGGTGTAAAATCACCAAACATTTTTGAACCATTCAAGTGGTGCAAATTTGTAATCTTATTTTTGCACGCAGTGTAATTTCACCAACAGACTTTTACACCACTTAAGTGGTATATTTTTGTAAACTCATTTTTGTAGCTTTTAAAACATAAAAGGTGGTTATGCATTGTAACCACCTCCCTACACTATAAATATGATTTTAAGTCTCATTGTAAAGGGAATTTTTAGTAGTGAAACTATGGGGAGATTTTGTCTAAAGAGATGAGTTTTGTTATCAACTCAATAAAAATTAAAACTGGGAGATTTTGCAAGATTTTTGTGAGTTATATCTTTGTATGTGATTAACTTGTTTATATATTTATAATTTTAATTAATCTTTGTAATCATTACCAAATTGTCAAATAATGGGAATTTAACATTAAGTATTTCTTTTAGAATCTTCTTGTGTTATTTCTATGAATGAGAAATCTCGGTGGGGTTTAAGCAATATTTTTATTGTATTTTATTTGTAAATATGAGATGCTTGTCTTTGGTCTGCTATAAATATTTAAAAATTGTCTTAGTATATGTTTTACACTCCTAAAGTTGTAATTATGTCTTTAAAACCCATTGAATGAGAGATATTTCCATGCACATGGGGTTTTCCCATTCTTGGACTATTCTGGTATGTTTTTGTATTTAGCTACCTAGAGTTGTATTTAATTTTTTTCAAGGTTATTATTGTAGCTTATGTGTTTAATGGAATATAATAACCCTATTCTACCTTATTCCTTTCCTTTCTCTAGTCTTCCCTTATTTCCATCATTCCATTCTTTCCCCTCATTTCCTTTCTATCTCCTTTATGTACTTTCAGATTAAAAGTATGAAACCCCCAATAAAAAACATTTTTTCTATAAATAGTTGTGAATGTTTTCCCCCTAATTTTCCCTTTTTGGATTTAAATAAAGGTATATCCACCTACTAATAGGAGAGGGAATTTGTCTTGTGTTACTAAATACCACAAGGACTCAGTTCCCACACTACTGGCTCAAAGTCACCAATTTATCCCCCTGATAAATTTTTGAGCCAATAGTTAGACAATTGCACATCAAAATGAAAGAATGCACAAATGTTTTATTACTTGATCAAGATACATGTTACCATCATCATAGAAAATATTTGGAGTTTTATTGAGGCTAGACATAAAAAATTAGAACATGACAATGTTGGAGCATGTGTAAAAAGATCCAGTACAAGGGAAGAGTTGAAATTTAAAGAGGTTGATAATTTGACTGATGCAAAAACCACTGTTTAATGGTGTAATGAGAACATGTGCCATGATGCTCAAGTAAATTATACTATTCATATATATTTTTAGTTAATGGAGGAAGAAAACTTGGAAAACTATGAGGATTATATGACTCTAATGGTTCTAAGTGAGTTCCATTCATTTCGTAGCTCAAATACAGGTTCTTAGACTATTCATATGAGACACTTGGCATGATTTTATTCGGTATGCATGGAATCTATTTGGAATGAGTGTGAGTCATAAGGGTGGGTGGATTACTGGAGTTACAAACCTCTAATTCCAATCAACACATATTATATTCCACCAACATTACAACTTACAAATGTGCCATTATCACATGACTTTGACCATGTTTCCAATCTAGTGAATCTAGGTAGAAGATTAATCATTATGTTCTATTGATTCTCATTATCTATCTTGATAGTGTCATTAATTTTTTTTTTTTATGATACAGGGTATTTTTTTTAGTTATTAGAGATGAGGATAATGAAGAGGGAACATATTACTACGTATGTCAGTGTGTGTATGGAAAGAAAAATTTGACTTACCCGATCATAGATAGAGAAAACATTGACTATCTCACTGGTTCTGTGGTAGTCACTGGAACTTGGATTTGAAAATATCTTATCAAAAATTTAGATGTATGATTATTTGAAGACTTTGAAATACACAGGAACATACTGCATTATTCAAATTTAGTTTTTTCAATGAATATTAAATTTCAAAAATATCATGGGAGGACATTAAACATGAAGCTATGGAAAGTTTGTGAGTTAGACCATGAAGTTATTCTTAATACTATCAAGATTAGAGTAGATCTTAGTGGTTTTTTAGATTGAAATAGATAGGTATGTTAACTTGTAAAATGTAGATGTAATTAATTCTACCAAATGTTTTTGATTTTTTAGGTAGTACATGCATAAATTTCATTTTTAATTACTTAATAATTTTTTGTAGGTTAATGGTGCCAAATAAGCTTCTACCTATATATAGTTGACACTCTTAGTAAAGAATTTCATATTCTTGAAGCTAAGAGAAACTTAATGATGTAAATTTCTAGCTTTCATGACATATTTTCACAAAATAAGATTCTCCAATGCCTCTCTTAATGTTTTTGTGCTCACCTTGACACTCCCAACCCATCACGCATGGTTTCACCCTTCCTTTAAGACTTGATTTAAAATTGCACTCTCAAAAGACTGATCTTTAAGAATTATTATTTAGGTCTATATATCTACAATCTAACTTTATTTCTTTCTCTACTCAACCTCGAATCATGACACCACTTTTATCAGCTTCATATGAGCCTTAATATAATCATTAACTATATGGTTTCAACAATAATGTCATTTCTTATGGTTAATTCTCATAAAAATTAGAAATTTTCCTACTTTCACCTATGTTACAAGTATATTTTGGATCATTTCTTCTTATATTTGCATCCACAAGCTACCTATAAAGTTATAGTCTCCATATCTCATTTGTTTAGTAGATATGATAACTTTAGTATCCTAAACCCCTATTTTGCTTATTTAGACACAAGTCTGATTACACACGGTCATTTATAAGATTATTTACAAAGTATTTCAAAGCTTAAAATCACATATGTATTTTAATATAAACATTTAGTAGGTGTGTACAAAGTTTTAATTCATGTTTGAGGTAATACTTTAGGACATATACAAGTTTCTTTATTCTAAAACCCTTCATTTCTTGACTTTTACATACATTAATGATATAATCATTCAAGTTAGATATTTTGAAAGGTATTCAAAGGATTATAAAAATTTAAATGCATATATGAGGTTATGAAAAATTTATCTACCAAATTTCAATCCATTTGGATGGGTCATTTTCAATTTAGACCACTTCTAATGACTAAAATATTATGTCTTAAGGTTAAGATCAAGAACTAGGTCAGAATGGCTAGTGGGTTTGTCTACTAGGCATGATGGGAGGATAAGAACATGGTATTGGATGTTATATACCCCCATGTATGTGTTTTTAGTTCCCATTTTCAGCCAAGAAGCATGGGAAATGGAGTTCTACAATTATAGCTTCAACTTTGACAACATTTATTATAATGTTTTCATGCTCCTGAATAGTATTAAAAATGTACTTACTGGTGTAATTGGAAGTTATGTTATTTTGAGAAAATTTAATTTTACCATATTAATGTTTTTATACTAATTTATTTACACTTTTAGGTCTTGGAGGTAGAAATTACAGTTGGAGCTCAAGAAGTTGTCTCTTTACTGTCAAAAAGTTTCATTTAAGGACTAGTTACTGCAATTTGTGTCATGAATTGATCTCTAAGTTTATAATAAATTAATATAGGGTAAAATTATATGGATTTAACATTAATAATATGGATCTTAGTTTTTTTCATATGAATTACTATTTTCATTTTATGCATGTCTAAAGTTACGTTAAAAATCTACATTTTTCTTGTGTTGGGAAGGGCATTCTTGAGCCCCAAATGGGTGGTGGGTTTGTTGAATGGGAATCATGGGAGGATAAGAAACTATTCATAGACATTATAATACAATTTGGATGTGTTTTTATCACTAATTTTCATCCATGAATAATTGAAAATGGAGTGTTACAACTGGAGCTTCAACTTTGACAACATTTATTGTAAGTGTTTCTGTCATCCTAAATAATACTAAAAATGTGCTTACGGGTGGACTTGGATGTAATGATAATTATATAACATGTTATTTAACCATATGTATGTGTTAATAAATATGTATTTTTACTTTGGGGTCTTGGAGGCATAAATGCCAATTGAAGCTTACGAATTTTTCTCTTCACTACCAAAAAGTTGCATTTTAGGACCCATTACTGCAACTTGTACCACAAATTTATCTCTAAGTTTACAATAAATTTATCTAGGTTTGAATTATAGGTATTACACATTTATATTATTAATCTTATTATTCATCCATATTACTTAATATTTTCATTTTATGCGTGTTTGAAGTTAGGCTAAAAATCTGCATTTTTCTTGTGTTGGGAAGGGCATTCTTGAGCCTAAAATGGGTGTTAGGTTTGTCGAGGAATGAAGTGAGGCCAATAACATGGTAATAGATGTTATCCAAACCTTTATACACATTTTTACTACTATTTTTCATCCAATAAGCATAAAAAATAGAGTTCTCCAACTAGAGCTTCAACTTTAACAAAATTTGTTATCAATGTTTCTACACTCCTAAACAATAATTTTCTGCCCCTAAGGTATTTTAGAAAATTTTAAGGTATTAATATAAATTTTAAGTATAATTTTAGGCTTATAAATTATGAGTTAAGCTTAAATCATGAATTTTATGGGTTTTTGGGAGCTCTAATGAGTCATTACACCTATTTGCATGTATGTACTTGATCTTCAAGAGTCTAATAGAATGACATAGAAATTTGATTCCTTGAGAGAGAGAGAGAGAGAGAGAGAGAGAGAGAGAGAGAGAGAGAGAGAGAGCATACATTCTAATGAGTCATTAAGAGAGAGAGTGTGTGTTTTCATTATTTATATGCATATGAATTAGGCTATTATAAAATGAAGAATGAAAGAAAAGGCTATAAAGAGGATGAAGGAGGGTAATTAATGCACTTGTAACTAACATTTTGAGGCAAACATGCATATTTCATGACCATTATAAACATGCTAGTTTAATCAATTTTTTTTCAAAATAAAAATTGGGATATAAGTACATTGGATAAAAGACTAATGAGGTGGTTAATTCATAATAAACCTCTATGAGGAATTAGAAGTATGGATATTTGCTATTGTACAAAAATTATAACAAGTTATCAAGGGTGTGTTAGTAGTATACAAATGTAATTATATGTCTTGGAGGGATTATTTAAGTCATAGTCATCCTCATGGGACAAAATAGAGTAAAATGTAACATAATACTATTTTAAAAGGCCATTTACTAACTTAAGTTGCAGAAGTTGAGGAAGAATCTCAACTAAATATGCATAATATAATATTTTTAAATGATCTAACAACATGATAATCATATATACTATCACTTTGGAGGTGTAAAATACCTTTCATAGGGATAAAAAGGCTAGATTACACCATTGGAGAGACTAATGATAATTTATAGTCTGCTAAATAGGAGGATCTGTAAGTGTGTTTTAGAAAATTTATTATAAATAAAGAATTTAATATTTGTTTTAAACATATGTTATCATATATATTATGCATAAATTAATGTGATTCATTCAATTATACAACGTGTGTGAGCTCAAATTGAAGGTTGTCTCTTTAGAACTCATAATACCCCTATTTTCTATGTGAGGACATTCTTTTGTCATTTATATCACTTGAAAACTTGTGCATGAATTTAAAATGAACCTTGGATTAATTTAAGATGTATTATAATATTATTATTCAGTTTTTTAATTTATTTTATAAGCATTATATTGTATGAATGATCAATAAGAAGTTCTTGGCTTCTAAAACTTAGAAAAACCCAAAAATAGGGTTTAGTTACATTAAAAGACTCTTATATTTGTTTTCAATTGGTGAAATTAAATATAAATTTTTAGGAAGGTTAAATATAATGTATATAAACTATTTAAATATTTATTTTTATAAATGAAACCCTGTGAAAGAAGATAACATGGACTATGACAGTGTTTCTTGTAGGTGGTGATTTGTCAAGACAGGCTAGAATAATTTTGGATGATAATTCTTGTAGATGAAGTCAATAATATTGTTTTGAGACTTGATACACTTTTTTTTATCATTAAAATATATATATATATATATATATATATTAGGTGGATAAATAACCTAGTAAGTGATTTGACCTACTAAGAGCCAATTAGGCACAGAGACCTAAAAAATAGAATTAGTCCAAAATTGATCTTTTTAATAAACCAATGAATTGAGATTAGTTTGTTCATGATAGAGTTTATATATATATATATATATATATATATATATATATATATATATATATATATATATAAATTTAAAAATATTATATAAGGAGTGAAAGAGTAAAAAACATCTTTATTGAGACCTAATTACTCTGATATAGTCTTTTAGTAGTCTTGAGACAAAGTTTAGATTTTGCATTATCAAGTGTCTTATTGGATGTTTGAACCCATAAAAAGGACTTATTTGAGTCAAATTAAAGTATCCTAAGAAATTAATTATTATAAAATAGGTATTGATTGAAAAACATAGATGTCCATATTTCAAAGAGTTTATATCAAGACTCAAATTGACTGTCTCTAAAGTTACAAGTTTCCTTAAGAGAGTTAAGAAGGAAAGATCCATCAAGTGACGTAAAATTTATAAGGGCCGCTCAAGACCATACATAATTTAAACATAAGCATATATGATATATTAAAGCATAACAAGGCCTTTTATTGACTACAATATGGCCTACTTGAATCCTTTTAACTAATATGTACAAACTTAGATCTTTTAGTTGAGGCTACTACATCACTTACATAGATTAAATAAATGGTTATAAGTAATTTTAAACTAGATAAAGTAATATTATGTATCAATGGTCAAACATTTCACTTCATGGTAATATAAGTATAGAAAATGTTCCATTCTCAAATGTCGATCAATGGTCAAACATTACACTTCATTGTCGATAATAATAAAAACCATAAATGCATACAAAATATTAATAAAAACCATAAAGGAATACAAAATAATAACATAATATAATTTTATGTGAATTCAATATAGACATACAATGTCAATAATACATACATTTCCATATAGGCATACAAAAAATTATATCATCTAACAACATATTATCTAATGTCAGGTGAATGCCATATATGCATACAATGCCAAAAGTGTGTACATTAATATATAGACATACAAAAAATTAAATCATATAATACATATTAATAATCAAATAACCTCCCTCTCTTTTCCTTCCTCAAAGAATACTCTCCCTAAGATGCCCTACTTGTAGATGGAGATCCCTTGAATACCTTGGATTTTTTCAAGGTCTGACTATAGGTCCTATGCTCATAGCTCACTTGTAGATAAACCTATTCATATATAAATATTGTTATAAAATTAACATAATATACATGAAACCAAGTTAATAAATTAATTTTAAACTAGAATAAAAAATCATTTAAACATGCACTTACTGCAAACTCATGGTCTTGTTCAATTTGCTTTTGAAGCTCAACTGGGTCAGTGATAGGTTCAACTGCATGAACAAGTGTGTGAAATGATTAATAAACATGATAAGGTTACATAAAAATCATCTTAATTGGACTGTTAGATGTCATATGACAACCCTTCATACACAATACCCAAGTACATCTAGTAAAATTAATAAAATAAATCTATTTTTATAATTCAAAATTACAAGTTAATATGTACCTCTTGTGAGTACATGTGCAAATGACATTACAACATTAATGCCTATGTATATCTTAGCTCATAGTAATGGAGGAGTGTCTATTCTAGGCATCAACTAAACAAACAATGTTGCTTACATTTCTAGAAACTATTGAAGATATATGATATTTTTTTCTCCTTTATTAAACCAAGAATATATTAAATAACAATTTACTATAATTTTTAAATCCTTGATAGATAATTTTAACTTAAATGTAAGAATAAATATACATAGATAAAATGCACATATAATATGAGATTAACTCAAAATCTTACCTCTATATACATAAATGGTGTCATACTAACACAAATGGATGCAGTGGTGGATGACCAACTAGTTGGCTCTATAAATTCAATATAGGATGAGTAAGATCAAATAATGCACCTATGGACCATGACAATGAAGGTACCTCATGTAATATAAAAATTACATATATATATTATTAAATTAATACATAAATAAATGTTTATTTTTTAGAATTTCAAATATAACTTAAATTTAACATGAAATTTATATAAAAGATACCTACATGCATGTAACATCTAATGTGTGCAAACCAAATGTGTATGCCAAAAAATCATCAGTTAAGAGTATATCATCCAATCCCTCTAAAGTGCCACCACCATCAATTTAAGGTCTAGTTGATATATCACAACAACATATGTAAGGGTGGGGTTGGGTATGAACACTATGTAGAGGATCTCCAACATCGATCTCTAGAAGCCTACTCATATTCTGAATGAGTATATGAGTAAACACACTAAGTACATAAAGAGTGTCAAAACTCCTTCACTATAGATATAATATTCGAATGAAATGGGTTTTGGGTAGGTATCCTTTAGGGCTAATTAGGTACATAATGTGCACCTGGTGGATCATGCACATAGCCTTTCCCTTGGCATTAAAACTCACCTTAATTAAAAAAGTTTGGAATCTCATTAGGGACAAACTCACAGTAGAGTTTCCTAAAACAAAAAAATGGGACCTCATGGTTATTACATGGTGGATAATCAAACACCATCTACCATTGGTCTAAAAAAATAATCTTTAATAAAATTATGTTAGTATTGATGGATAGGGAAACATTTCATAGTAAGTGGAAATGATGCATTGGTGGTTGGGTTGATGAATAAGGAATTTTTTTAAAATATTTTGTTATATCTTTGTTCTTCATTGTTTGACCCCAAATTTTAGCTAAGTATTTTTTTTAATGGTGTAGAATAAGCATGGCATATAAAACCATGATGTAGAAGATCATGGTGTAAGAGATCATGACGTGAGAAGACCCAATCATAGAGAAGGCATACCAAATGGGGAACCCAAAAATGGAGGAATCAATATATCAATGAAAGACTTTGGGAGCATGAAATAATTAAGGAGTGATTCTCAAGGATAAAACTAACTTTAATCACACACAATTTTGGCACTGGCCTACATGAAGTTAGACACTTAGAAATGAGGATCTAGCACCGAATAAGGATATAAGGGTGTAAAGCCCTGAGTCAATAGGAAAAACAAACTAGATGGCTTCCATAACTCTCAGTACACTAGATATCATTGGATAGTCACTAGAAGTGTCATATTTAATGTCATAACTTGGTTGGGGACAACCAAGTATAAATACCCATGTAAAGATTTGTAATGCTGATGAACATTGGTATTGTATAATGATTGATTTTGGTAAAATAATGAAATCACAAAAATCATTGGAATCCTAGTATTGCACTACAATTGATAGTTAATATGTATCATTAAGTTACCAATACATATATTATGTAACTTGTGGTTCATATTTGGATATAATGAATATGATCTATGTTATCTAAAAATGTGCAATACATACTTTGAATCTCAAGGAAATTATCTTCCTAATCATTTTTGTTTACATAATTAAAACTAGGTCCACTACTTTGCATTTTTTTAGTCATTAATTAAGGTATATGATCAAGCACCATTATATGATAAGTGTATTACTACATGGCACAACCCATGAGAACTAGTTTCTTATTGCATGCTTTGAGTGAGAATGTAAGAGCTCAGTCTTGCAAGAAATGATAATGCATTAGATTTTTGGGAACTAGTTACTTCAACACCCCTAGGGAAGGGTATATATATATATAAAATAAACCCAACAATTTGGTTCCATTACTAGGACTTGTAGTGCTTATTTCATGGTGATGGAAAATGCTAAAGTGGTTATCTCTCAAAAATATTGAATGATGGCTTATCAAAGTTGAAGATAACTTTGTAGTTCCATATATTAAACTAGGATTATATGCATGTGCATGGGTTGAAAAACATCTCTATAGATCCTTATATGAAACTTTCTTTGTATAAATCCCTATTAATTTGCATTCTTGGCTCTCAGCCTATGCTCAAGGCTAGTCATGAAATTATGGACAAAGGATAACTTGGATGATAGAGCATCAGAGTGATTTAATATGATTGGGAGTGCTATGGACATGAGATATTAATATCTAGTAGAGAGGGGTTTTGAATAGATACATCTTGGATTACACTATAACCACTTACTCTTGTCTAGAATAAGCAAAGTTCTAGATTCTATAAGAAACATGTGGTCAACATATTAAGCATTTCCCATTATAAGTGAATAAGTTGTTTATTGACTTTGGACTTGAAATTTTTCCTATGGAAGGATAAAATCATCTTTTCATGAGTATCATGGTTGGGAGGGGAATGTAGGGGTGTTTGTGAAGGATTATTGGTTCAAAATGGTAGCTAGTTAGCATGAGTTATAAAAGTGTAAATATGATGAATCTCGGTGAAGGGTTATAGGTGGAAGTGAAGTAGGAAGGGGCTGAGAGGAATTAGGAAGTGTTTTTATTATCCATAGGAAAGTGAAAGAGCATAAGGATGACTCACTAACTTTCAAACCATGACCAATGTCAGCTTTATTATATGAGGGAGAAACTAACTAGGTAGTGGAGACTAAAGAATCTAAAATAAACCAACTCAATTCCCTAACCATAGTACGAGCTCATGATTTTGAGCTTAATGAAATAATCATACATAACTAGGATATAAATAGTGTAGAGTTAGAGACTGACTTTGTAAGAGAACCTTTAGTTGAGAAAGTTTTATACCATAATGTATTAACTCTTTCTTTTCCTATTCAAGATAGTTTCATGGCCCAACTTGGTATGCCTGGTGGAGTTGGCATAAGTAGTAGGGAAATTATTAGTCCAAGTCTAATAAATC
The DNA here is from genome assembly GCA_037957365.1 of Torreya grandis. Taxonomy (NCBI): domain Eukaryota; kingdom Viridiplantae; phylum Streptophyta; class Pinopsida; order Cupressales; family Taxaceae; genus Torreya; species Torreya grandis. Next base: position 672,077 of record JARHVA010006133.1, on the reverse strand, counting down.
AACCTGATACCATGCCAAAAATCTTGAGTGTCTTAGTTATTGTTGGAGTGTAGAATTTGGACTAGGTGGTGGAATGACTGGAATACTAGGAGGTGGTGTAGGAGGAAGTGGTGGACTTCCCCTAAAGGATTATGACTTGGAATTTCTCAAAAACCACCATTAAAATTATATCAAACACCTACTATGTATTATGAAATGATGCTTCATTTATAAAAATATAGAGGCATGGACAATTCCATAGAACATGTTCACAGGTTTGAACTTATCTAAATATCACAAGACATAATTTCCTCTGAGCATAACGCAACATAATTTATAACTGCACTTCTAAAAAGAACCCACAAATGGTATAATAAGTATGACCTCAATAGGTAGTAGTTGATTATGAATAGCTTAAGACAACATTTCTTCAAGAGATTAATATTCTATAATGTGAGCTACAAAGTATTTCTATGTTGAAGGATATAAAAAAAGAGCTAACTAAAATCATGCATAATTAGGATGCATGTTTCAAGACACTCTTATCTAAGCTATCATTTAAGATTAATTCCACTCAGCATGACCAGTGGTTTATGGGAGGTTTGTTACTTCCCTTTAGATGGACATTGTCTCAGAGGACCTTTACTAGCCCACGTAAGGCCTTAGAAGGTCCCCTTTGCACTAAAGCTATTGGTAGCATTGATATTATAATTAGTCCTTTGTGGAAGATCAAATAGCTTTAATGGAATCATCATTACAAAAACTGATTGTAAATAATGTTCATGACACTCGTAGCAGTCTATGGTGTACCGATTGTGAGTTTGAGGGTCATAATAAAAATAATTGTCCTAAAAAGAACATTCATGCTGTACTAAACTTGTCTTGTGAAATTTTCCATGAAGAGCTTGATGTTCAATCTTGTCCTCTATTACAAAGGGATACACAATCTAAAGTGTCTAATTACTACAAGATATGTGATGTATATACCCATGACACTAATGATTGTCATATTATCAATTATATACATGAGGTGTGCACATGTGGTACATGTCAAAATTATGTTTCAAAAAATCAAGATAATCGTAGATATCATGGATGAGGTCAAGGATGGGGATGTAGAGGTGCATGTTTTCCACCAGGGATGTTCTATAAATGTAGGTGTCCAGATCACTACTAGTGAGACTGTCTGGTCTATCCATCATGTGTTTTTGTAAAAAGGAGCATTGATTGGAAGAATGTCCTAATTTGTACATAAACATCACAAAATAAAGATATGAAAAGGGTGATAGTATGATATGCATTGAGAATCCACATTGTCAACCATACTCTATCACTCTGACAACCCAACAAGTTAATACCACAATGCACAGTGGTGGATAGTCTTAGTCTACATCCATTCCACACATTGAAAAGGTACAATGCAAAGAGCCTCATGTAAATAAGTATATTGATGCTCAAAAATAGAAAGAAGTGATCCAAGATACTATGACATATATTGATAATTATAAGGGGAAATTCAATTTCTTAAGGACCATGATACTGCCCAACATGCTGATATTCAGAAAGCCACTAAACATCAAGATGCAGTGCAAGATGAATTCCAAGAGCTTTATAATCACCTATTAGAAGAATATATTGTTCCATAGTTAGGTAATTAGCTTAAACATTAGACACCAAGTCTAAATGAAGATAATCAATTAAACCATGCTCGATGATAAGATACTCTTGTTCATCCTAGCCTAAAAGAAGATAATGATATATTGGTGAATGATGCCATTGATGAATGAGTGATCCTAGACATTTTAATTGATACTAACACTAAAGTCAATGTCTTTACAAAGGATGCATGGTGAAATATGGCTATCCTAGATTTATAACCATCACCTCATGTGTTGTTTATGGCCAATAAAACCTCTACTCCACCTATTGGCATTCTTAAAAATGAAACTATAAATATCCTTGGGGTACCTTTGAAGGCTAACTTTGAAGTTCTTAAATTAGTTGAGGCTGATGAATTTCCATCCCTATTAGTTCATACTTAGTTCTATGCTAAGAATGTCAATTTAAGTTTCAAAAAGGGATATGGTGGATTTGAAAATATTGATCAATGCTTCATCATCCTATTAGACTAAGCACATGGGTCCCTATATGTAGAACTTATTAGTGTAGATGAGGATATTAATCACATTTATAATGTCATTGCTTGAGGTAGTGAGAATCATGATCCTAATCCTCTTGTCATATTTTTATGGACATATACATATTCCCTCTATGTTACTATGAGTAATGGCTATGATTTTTGGGCCCAAGGTGACTATGACCTTATTGGGAGAGTGTGTGGTTCCATCAGTAGTTGTGAATACATTTTGTGCTAGTACCACAAGGACCATAGGTTTGTTCATCTTATTATTTTACAAGTCATAAAAGGACCAATTATGGATACACTACTTGAAAAGCTTGATGAAGCTATGTAGTTTTATAGGAAAATATAAGTCCATGACTTTATCTAGTGATTGGAAGCATTCTACGACTCTGATGTTGATCATATTCACTCACTTGTTCACCTTCTTAATGGAATGATAGTGATGTGGTAGTGAACTCATCATGAGCATTTCATTCATTGGGACCAAGTACATTCTACCTTTTATCATTGATTTCATCATGAAAATCATGTATGAGGCATAATAAACTATAGTGGAGTTTGAACACCAGAACCACACCTAGAAGCCTACAAGGTAATATGGTTGGCCAATGAATCTTTCTTACCAAAATATATATAGGTTAATGCATTTTATGACACCTTATGCACCTAGGTTAGAGCATGGTATGTTCATGAAAAGAGCCATCTAAGTACCCATTTCTTGTATTTGTTAAAAAATAACATGGTCTCAGTGTTATCTTACTCATCCCTAAGGATAGATTTTTGCCTTATATTGCAAGCAATACATCAAGCATTTATTGATGACCCCAATCCTATCAAAGACCAGCTACAAAACATACATGGTGTGCTGGAAGAAGTATTGGTCATTTTTGATGACTTAATTGAGCATGATTTCTCTACACTAGAACCCACCATCAACCATACACAGTGTGAATAAATTTGAAAAGGAAAGGAAAAAACTTGTGTTACTTGTTGATGAAGGTGAAGGGTCTGAACTAACTGACCCATTGACCAATCATTTTGATGTTCCCCCACACTATGGTGATATAACTATTCATGACACTATTCTTGATACACACCATATGTATTTAGAACCACTTCAAACCATATAATAAAACATTGGCACATAAGATGCACCAAAGATGGCTAGTGTGGGTGATTATTGGTCTGATCTTGAGATATCCAAAGTATTCAAGATATTTAAAGAATATCAAGATTTCTTTCCCAAGAATTATAATGAGATTAAATTTGTTCATTCATCCTTGGGTAAATCAAATTGGTTGAAGGTGCTCACCTAGTCAGGAAATGGCCCTATTAAATGAATCCAAATTTGTGTACATGAATTAAAGAAGAAATTTAAAGTATGTTTCATGTAGGAGTTATTACTCCTATCGATGAGTTTGAATGGGTTATCGCATGGTGATAAGTATAAAAAATATGGGTGCATCAAAATTTATGTAGACTATTAGATACTTAATAAATCTTATGTTACCAATCCTTTCTCAATGCCTTTCACTAAACAAATCCTTGAAGGTGTTGCTAGGTGTGAAATTTACACCTTCAAAAATGGGGTTTTTGGATACCATCAAGTATATATCATAGATTAAGATAGAAATAAGACTACATTTATCACTAAGTGGAGGTATTTTACATATACCATCATGCCATTTGGATTAAAGAACAAACCCACCATATTCTCCAGGATAGTCATTTAGGCCTTTAAAGACTTCATCCATAAGTTCCTTTAGGTTTATTTAGATGAATGGAAAATATACAACTTGGTGAAATACTAATGCTCTAATCTCAGACTTATGTTTGAGCACTATAAAATGCTTCAAATCTCTTTCAATTTGAAAAAATATCTTTTTAATACTCCATTTGACATTCTCCTTGGTCAAATTATATACTGAGATGGATTTCTAGTGGACCCCACTAAGGTTTATATCATCCTCTATTTACCAATTCCAATAACCTAATAATAGGTTCATGCTTGTCTAGGTCACATTGGGTACTATAAGAAATTTATCTAGGGTTATGCAAGGATTTTTTCACCATTGTAAGAGCTCTTGAAACATAATGAACACTTCATTTGGACCCACTCATGCTAGGAAGTTTTGGTAGCCTCAACATAAAATCTCATTACTACATCAATTTTCTAGTTCCTTTATTGGACTAAACTATTTCATGTCCATGTTGATGATACTTGCAAAGCTTGAAGAAGGTAATCTATATCACCCTATTTAATTTGTAAGTAGGAAGCTTACTCTAACCAAAAGGAACTATACCACCATGGAAATCAAAGCACTCTCTATGGTTTATGCTCTACAAAATTGTTGACAATATCTATTGGTGACTCCTTTTGTGTTCTACATAGAACATGAAGCATTTAAGTATCTGGTTAATAAACCCATTTTACATGGTCACATTTGTGACTAGATCATGTTATTCCAAGAATTTAATTTCTCCATCATGGTGAAGCTTGGTAATGCGAATTACGGTCCTGACCATGTCTCAAGAATTGATAATGATGAATTGATATTTTCCATCAAAGATGACTTACCTGACGTGCAATTTCTTTTCATCTCACATGTTCTTGAGGAGTTACAAAACATAGTATCCCTATTAAATACTAGAATAACTCCAAGTCATTTAAGTATGTAGGCTAAGAAGTAACTAGATATTCATTATACATCATTCCAACTCATTAGAAGTGACCTCTATAAGCTTGGACAAGATGAAGTCCATTGACACTATGTCATGAAACATGAGTGATATGATATTCTCTATGAAGTCCACAAAGGTATTAATGGAGAAAATTATGTGGGTGAGGAAACTAAATACAAAGATGCATGCACATTAATGTGATATTTTTTAACACATGCACAAACCAAATCATTAGGATGTAATTCCATTATATCTTACTCTATTATAGGAACCACTTGAGAAATAGGCCATTAACTTTATTTTACCCATCAACCTAGATAAATGGTATACTAGTTAATGCATGTCATTACAACAATTGATTATCTCACACACTAGGCTGACACTATACCAACATGGGATTTTAATATAGCAACTATAACATGCTTCATATGGGAACATAGAATCACAAGGTTTGGATATCCACTAAGGTTTACTAGTGACCAAGGTACACACTTCCTCAATGAGACTATGTGAGTGTTGTTATTTAAATTTATGATTACCCATCATAAGACCATCCCATATCATCCCCAAGAAAATGGCACTACGAAGGTGTTCAACAAAAAATTGGGCACAACCCTCACAAAAATTTATAATATTGGATGCACTGATTGGGATGATAATGTGTCTTTAGTTATTTATGCCTACCAAATAACTTACAATCACCTCAATAAAAGTACACCATTCAATCTTATGTTTAACATAGAAGTAGTTCTTCCAGTTGAGTTCTTGGTTCCTTCTCTTTACATTACGTGAATTAGACAACTAGATGATGAACCATTATTGAAATTACATTTATATGAATTTTTATAATTGGATGAAACATGTTTTCTTGATCATTGGAGTCAAGATGTGGAGAAACACAAACAGAAGGAATGGCATGATCACCACCTCAAACATAAGACATTTACACTAGGAATGCAAGTCTTACTCTATGACTCCAAGTTCACGTGCCAATATAGGAAGTTCCATGTTCATACCCTTTATTATTCATAGCATTCATCCTATCAGTTCATGTCATTTGAAATGATTGGATGGATAATTTATTCCTAGTCACTCCAATGATGGTTAGTTATGGCCATATTTTTTAGCTTGAGTTTTTTCCTAAATGTACCAATAAGGCATATGTTATTAGTTTGGGATTTATTATTTTTAATAAAGCACTACCTTAGTTGTGCACCCTTTTTTGTTATTTTGATTTATTTTTGAAACTTGATACTTATATTCTCATGGAGGACCAGAAAACATGATTAGTGTGAGGTAAGGAGTGTTATATGGAAATGTTGAGAAATGGTTCATAGGGATACATGTGGATATGGAGACACATAATCAAAGGTGTAAAAGGATAAAAAATATGTAGGATATGGCATGTAATCATAACATTTCTTTGGTTAGTAATGATTCCTACCTATGGTGTGAATATTCTCTTGGTATGAATATTAAAATATTCTTATAGCTGTCATGCTCTTTGAGAAAATCACAGGACAAGACATGCCATTAATACAAGGAGGTAGTGGTAATGGCAAGTGTGCCTACATCACATCATGGAAATACTATTAATTTCATTTATTATGAGAAGTGATGGTCAAAGAGATGGGGGTAGTAAATACAAGTTACCCCTCAAACCTATAAAAAACATTGGATGGTTCATTTTAAATTTTACCTTTGTTTCAAGTGTGATTTTACAAAGTCAAAGAATGAATAACCACATTCAAGTGATTCCAAAACAAGTGCAAAGTATTGATTCCTAGTGTTCATTAATAGTTGAGAGTGTGTTTTTACCTAAATAAATATCCAAAGTTAGATAGATTAAAAGAACACAGTGGAATTTTTGAATTGCAAGTTGTAGAGTTTGACATCTACCATTAATGGGCACCGAAGTAGGAGAGTTGAGACATATTTAATAGAAAAAACATATTTTTTTGGGAACATTGGATGATCATGCCTCAAACTTTAGGATCCATGAAGGATGATGCATCCTAAGAAAAAGGCCCAATGAAGTGATCCACTACCATTTATTCCATAGGAAGAGGGGCTAAGTGTTAGTGGGAAAACAATGATAATTAGGGAGTGAAAAACTTGAAGAACAAGGTGAGCATGCAAAATACAAAGGAACAGGGATGGCATGTCAAACTAAGAATAAATCCCAAGTACCCCCACCTCCACCTTTGTTAATCAAGGATATGCAATACCTAAAAATGTTGTGTGGATAATTGGATATCAAATGTGCCCACTTGTACTATATTTGACTATAACCACCACCAACGTAGAAATGAGGTTGAGCTTCAAAATGATTACAGAGCTGAGCACTAAACACAAAGAGTGAATTGGTCTATGCGTTGAAAATATTCAACAACATGGACTCTATGGGGCTCTTCTAGCTTTTTAACCTACCTTATTTTGGAAAACTTGTAGAGGTGATGAAGTTTCTAATTTTGTGCATACATGAGGATTATATATACTTTTTTGGGTGCTAGATGAAAATCATGATTGAGAGAATTAACAATGTATCAAGGTTTTAGTACTCTAGCACATACCTTGAATTTGATTTAGAGGAATTGGTGGAAATAGAAAATACTACCATGGCACTAGAATACCATAAACAAGGCCACACCATACATATACAAAAATTATAAGATCCCATCATTTGAGTAACTATGCACATCATCATAAAAAAATTTAGAGGTAGTGATAGATGAAAGGAGGTGGACATGGCCTACCTATATGTTACTAACTAGGTAATCGAGGGTTTAAAAGTATAACTAGGTAATGTATTTTGATAATAGGATTATAATAGATGTAGAGAAGGATCATTGGAAACCTAACCATAGGTTCTTGTGGGGTGTATTCCTTTTATTAATGGTGTTTGATGACATTGGTGTACCTAATTACACCTCTCAAGAATTGAAGTGGTTATACCCACCTAAGAATAGGTCCGATATAGAGAACTATAAGGCATTCACATGTCATAGCTATATTACTTCAAATTTTAATCTCAACATGAAGTTATCGTCTGATGGTATGAAGGAATCCTTTGGGAATGAATGGCACATTCTAAATAACTTACCTACCTAAGTTGGAAAATAATTTAAATTTGCTATCGAGCAACACTTTTCTCTTGCATGCATCAGGATGGTCCCATTTGGAGAGATTTCTACTTTGTTGAAGCTATCCTATGCTTTCACGATGTGGTACTTTGTAAACTCAATCAACTACATATATGACATGAAACGAATAACCCTTAAAGCATAATGAATTAACTCAAAGATTCATACTCTCCAAAAAATGTATGGATATCCTGGAAAAAAACCATATAGAGAAGTATGAGATAGATAGAACCAACTTCAACCTTGGTTGAGCATTCAATTCATAATCTTTTTTATATTTTGAAACCTAAAAAGAAAGCTTCAGGAAGCACAAATCATGAGAAAGAAAATCTTATCCCAATATTACCACTCGATAGGAAGAAGCATATCAGGCATGATGTTAGCACAAGTTCACATCCAAAACCACTAAAAAGGCAAAGGACTACCCAAGCACTACCACCAAGGGATTCATCATCATAGAGTTTACCACCAAAGGTGTCACCACCAAAGGCTTCACTAAAAATATTTACACAAATAAATCAACTAGAAGGCTTAGTGCCATCAATGCAAACCATTCTATTGGAATAAGAAGAAACTAAGAATGGTGATAGGGAAGAGTGCAAGAATTACCAAGAGGGACCATAGGGAGAACTGAAGAATAAGAAGAGAATGACTCAAAGAAAACACTATCCCTGATGCAAGAAGAAGATACCACCCTTGAGAAGGTGTAGCTATACATTGAAGATCAACTTGGTAAAGAAAGGGATGGATTTGAAGTAGAAGAACTGAATGACATGGATATCAACACCACTTAGAACATGACACATATGTCAAAAAACTTGTGTAGGATCCCATCAAATGGAAGCAACATACTGACACTATGGTCCAACCACCTAAGCTTGATGTAACCATTAACGTATGTGCCTAATACCAGATAGACATTCTTTATAAATTGATTTATTTATATTCCCATTTTGATCTGGAAGATGCCTCTGTACACACTCAACATGAGATGTCATTTTTTTAGGACATGTATAATGAGGAACACCATTTTGAGATGCCTCTTGATAGCCTAGTATTAGATTTAGAAATAATGATGTTACCCACACCTCTTTAGGTTGATCCCCAACATTTTTCTCCTATACAAGCTAGCAAAACACTTTTGAAAATGGCCTTTGAATTAACATGACAAAATTTACTTCTATATTCTAATGCATGCTGAGCCAAACAAAAAGATGGTAGGGTGGTGGAAATGTATGATAAATAAGTTTTCACTTGAGAGAAACTCAAAGAGGAAGTGGTTGAGCTGAAATGCTAACTAGAAGTCACAATAACAACAAAGGTCAAAACATTGAATCAATTTAAGGCTATTATAAGTTAGGATTTGGTGTTAGTGAATGGGGTCCCTTTAGAGGGTGAGGCTATTGATAATATGGATACCCTTGTGTATCTCTTATTTAAGAAATATAAGGAGTAACCCACATCAAGAGATGAAAAAATATGGGAAACCAAACACTTTTATTAAAGCAGTGGGGGTATGTAGGCATGCCTTGCAATAATTTGAGGAGGTGATTCCCATTCTAGATGGGATTTTTGAGAAACTAATATGGGCCAATAAAATTTTGGAAGCTTGAATCTAGGTAGAAGAGATTAAATATCACACAATTGTTAGATTTTTCCCTATTGATAAAATATTGCACTGAGTGTGCTAAGGCATTTAAAGATTTCAAAACTATGGAAGAAAAAATAAACGTGCATCAACAACAAATAAATTCAAACTTTACAACAATCTGAGGATAGGTTGTGAATGAGGTCACTGTGCTTGAAGAGGTTCAAAAGGATGCTTCCATATCCCTTGAACAATTGGTCAATAAAGTGAGTGAGTGTCTGAGGAGACCTACAAGTTTAAAATGGTAATTGAGGAAATAACAACAAAGCCAATCAACATATTATCACATTGGAAAGGTGTTGGAAAGAAAATTGAATAGATTGGTCGATGTTTATTTTGGGTTGGACTTAGAGCATAGTGTGGGGTGATGTTAGACCCTAAATTTTGGATAAGTACTTTAGTAATGGTGCAGAACAAGCATGGTGCAAAATACCATGGTGATAAAGACCTTGGTTTAAGAGATCATGATGTGAGAAGACCCAGTCATAGGGGAGGCATAATAAATAGAGAACCTGAGAATGGAGGACTTAGTATATCAATGAAAGACGTGATGAACATGAAGGAAGTGAGAAATAGTTAAGGAGTGATTCTCAAGGATCGAATAAACTTCAATCACACATGAGTTTGGAACCAACCCATATAAAGGTAGACACTTGAAAATAAGGATCCAATGCCTAATGGGATTATAGGGGCACAAAGACCTAGGTCAATAGGAAAAACAAAGTAAATAGCTGCCATAACTCTTATTACATTAGAGATCATTTTCTAGTCACTAGAAGTGTCATAGTTAATGTAAAAACTTGGTCAAGGAGAACCAAGTATAAATACCCCTATGTATATATTTGTAATTTTATTGAACATTAGTATTGTATAATGATTGATTGTGGTAAAATAACATAATCAAGGAAATCATTGGAATCCTGATATTACACTACAATTGATAGTTAAGCTATATCATTAAGTTACCAATACATATATTATGTAACTTTTGGTTCATATTTAGCTATAATGAACATAATCTATGTTATCTGAACATGTACAATACATACTCTGAATCTCATGGAAATTATCTTCCTAATAATGTTTGTTTATATAATTAAAATTAGGTCCACCACTTTGTATTTATTTTTCTATTTAGTCATTTATTAATATATATGATCAAGCATCATTATATAACAAGTATATTACTACACAACACAACCCACAAGAACTAGTTTATTATTACATGATTTGGGTGAGTGTACAAGAGCTCAGTCTTTCATGAAATGCTAATACATTATCTTGTTGAGAATTAGTTACTTCAATGCCCCTAGGGATGGGTATAGATAGAAAATAAACCTAATATTTACCTCGTGTTGATAATTTTTTAGCATAGAAAGCCCTACATATATTTCTTATCAATTTGACTTGTTATCGAGTCAACTTGACCTAATATCAACTCTAGGGTATTGGCTAGATAGGTATAATGAGTATTTTTGGAATTGGGTTTTCCTCATTTTCCTAATTATTTTCTCAATTTCATTTTTTTTCACTATATGTGAAGTTAGAACCTCTTAACTAGTTGGGGGATACTTTGGAACTATATGAGGGATATGAGGGTTAGGTGGAGGGTTAGGTATAGGGTTAGGAGGAGGGTTATTAGGGTATCTTATTACGCTAGAATGGCCTATTTAAAAACATAATTTATTAATCAAACAATGACAATAAAAAAATAAAAATATTTAGGCTTATTAGGTTTCTTTTCCATGGCTGCATCATTGATGTGGCCAAGTGTTTATCTTTTCAATGAAGATCATGTGGCAACACAACTAGTAGAGTAAAATGTGAACACGTGATGGACAAAATATCTCAAAGGGAAAATGAAAATGAGAGGTTATAATACTTGGGTAGGTTTTTAATTTTTTTCAACATTTATAACATGCACTCATTATGGCTCAATATCCCCAATCCCAAAATTTAAAGAACTTATAAGCATTAGGTTCATAACATGTACATGTTACATGAAATGTCCATAAAATTATCCCCAGACTTTGTGTACACACCCTTAAACACACTTATAGTAACTAAAATTACTTCTAATGTAATGATGATATGTGTTTCCATATAAGGATTACATATTTTTTGTATGGTAAACATTGCATCATCATCATTAATATCAATTGGATTTAAATAGGTGTCACTAGCCATTTCATCAACATGTCAATTATATTTCTAAGTTTTGGACTAATTGCCAACTTCCACCATAGGGATTCGTGACATGGACTAACAGCCTCCCATGGGTACTTATCTAGTGTTTGTATTAGGCATTAATAGGTTGATCTTTTGGTGCAATGGCAAGCGTTCCTTTCTAACAATTGGTATCAGAGCCATGGTCATGGGTTCAAATTCCCTTGGGTAATGCTAAGTGGGGATTTTAATACTAATTTATAGCCTCCCCCTTATGGATTTATGACTTGGACTAATAGCCTCTCATGGGTGCTTATCTATCATTTGTATTGGGTGTTAACAGGTCGATCTTTTAGCATAATGGCAAGCATTCCTTTGTATTGTAACTTTTTGTGATTCTTGTAGTTAAAATGTAGTCATGTGACTAGGTGATATTCATGGTTTTAGACATTATAAATACATTAGAATGATCAAATTTATGTTTTGGAACTTTCTTATATTTTTTTCAATAAATATATTCCAAATGATGTATCAAAGTGCATTTTCAGTTGAAATTGACAACTTCAAAATGCAAGTTTCGTTCCTATTTCATTATGATTGTATTATCAAAGAACATATAGTCTCTCACAATTCCTAGGATAATTTTTAAAATGGAATCCATTTCAAAGGTAAAGGAAAAACCTCAATAGCATTCCTTACTTTTTTTGCATCATGGCTAAAACTCTGAGCCTCATTTGTAATACTAGACGCCTCACTCCTAAGAATGATAAATAATGGTAAATGAACATAGAGAAAACATTAATCTCAATGAATTTTGGGATGTTATTGAAAAACAACCAACATTACCCACTAAAGCCACAAAACTTTTAGAATTTTAGAAATGTGACAGGGGAGCTCTTGCATTGTTAAAATCCACTTGCAGTACACAAGTCATAATTCACATTGAAGCTATCAAATCTGAAGCATGGAAATAATGGAAAGATATAAAATACTTGTCTGATAAACAACTTGATTATAATAGAATTGATATCCTTATGTATTTAATTAACACTAAACTCACTAATAATGAAGATGTTTCAAAATATGTGTCATGTATTAAGAATTTGAAACAAGAATATGGCACTATTAACAGAAAAAGTTATGGTGAAATGCTCATTTCTATTATTTTGAATGGCCTTAGCCCAAGCTATAGGAACTTATAGAGATGTTACAACTTAGTGATAATCTTAACAAATCTACATTTGATTTTATTTGTGAGTTGCTCACTCAACATGAGCGATAATTTACAAAGAAGAAATAGAAACCTACTGAGGATGCATACTATACCAAAATAAGAAATCCATTATATGAGCCTAACAAAAGACATAAAGAGAAACTAAAAAACTCTCACATTTACACTTCTAGGCATAAGCATCATTCTAGACGTAGAGATTATTCAGGCTCTTTGAAGCATAGACATCATTCTAGTTCTCCAAAGCATGATCATCACCACAGACATTCACATGGACATAAGCACAAGCACAAACATTATTATTCATGTGGTTATTCATCTAGTTCTAATGGACATGAGATAATATGCTACAATTGTGGTGGCATATGACATATTTCTATAGAGTGCCCTCCAAAAGGAGGTCCTATCGACATCGACAAAAGGTAGAAGCAAACATTGTTGATCACTCCAGTCACTCTTCTAAATATTCTTCTACATCTTTTTTTGATGGATGGGATGACTAAGAAGTTTCATGATTTGTATTTGATGAATATATCTTCTAATATAGTGACTCACCCATCTTGTGTGAGCTATTAGGGTCAAAATTGGGATTTGATGTAGTAGCATTTTTTAGCTTGTATACTTTGCTTTCATAAATGTAGTGTTTTTATGATCTTTGATGTGGAAAATTTTAGTGATTTATACTTGGTTTATTTGTTTCACATCTTCTCACCTCTTTCCTGATAGAGGGAGAAGATATTACATATTGGTTCTTTGATCAGTCATCGATGATGTGTAGTACGAGTCAACATTGTGTTGCTAGCATTGTTAGTGCTAAACAAAGGCCTATAAGAGATGTTGGTAATTGTTGGGCATTAGTTAATATGTGCCATACATATTATAGATGGTAGTCACTTGTTAGATGGATTCTATGTTAGGATCAATGTAGCTAGATAGTGTGTGATCATGTTCTATTGTAGTGTGGGGATGATTAGGATGTGATCAGTCTAGGATGCACATTGTACCAATTATAGCTATGATAGAGTCTACATAGATGACTCATAGTTATTTACTCTAGTATTTTTATACCCCTTTGGATTAAGGGGGTGTTTTTTGGGTCATTTAATGATCCACACTTAGTTTATTTTATATTTTTAGATTAATATTTAGTTAGTATAGTTAGTATTTAATTTACTATTATGTTTTGTTTTTAATAAATTTTTGGTTCATGAGAAAGTTGGTTTTAACCCATAACCACCCATGAAAATCCTATAAAGCTTTTGCTGTGATTTTTAAATAATGATTTAAGAAATAATATAATACAATTTTGGTGTGTAAAAAAGGCTTTTGTCATAATATAATTTATTCAATATTTGTATTGGAATCTAGGCCAAAACTAAGGAATATTTTTAATAGAAAAAGGATAAAATTATGTTATTATTCATTGGACCATATTTTTATAAGGGATAATATTTTCCTCTTTTATTTGATAAATATTTAGGACTTGATTTATGACAAGATGTGAATCTGCATATACACGTAAAAATTTGATATTCAACTTTTGTGTTGTTAATAAACCTAGAATGAGAGATTAATATTAAACAATATTGTCGGTGCATGTAAATCCTAAGAAAAATCAAAGAGCATTGGAAAAATTTGAGGAGTAATTAATACAATTCCCTCTCTAGCCCCTATGGAACATTTAGATCCATCAAAATGCATGATCTAAGTATCATTGTCAATCCTATAAGAGATGAATTTATCTCTAAATTTGGCATTGATTGGCATTAAATATTGTAATGGAACAACAACTAACTGAGCTATGGTAACTTGTCCTTTAATATATTTTTGTGAAACAAAATTTAAATTGAACTCACTAAAAACCATTATCCATTTTGTTATGCATCTTAACAAATATGGTTTTGATATAAGATATGGAAGTGGATCCACCTTAGTAATAACATGAGTCTCATTGTGAAGTAAATAATGTCATACTTTTAGCATAACAAAAACAAGTGCTAAACACAACCTTTCAATGGCAATATAGTTTTTATCATAATCAAGAAGCGTGCAATTGGTGTAATAGATGGTAGGTTCATGATGAGTATCATCATTTTGTGTAAGTAAAGCACCAAAAGCATTATCAATAGCTAAAATATATAATAAAATAGATTAATTTGGAATGGGGGGCATAAGAACTGGTGGATTTAGAAGTTATTACTTAAGTACCTCAAAACATTTTTGATAATTTTCATCCCATTCATATTTGGTATATTTCTTAAGTGAACATGTAATATATATTGTTTTATCTTTCAATCGATCCACAAAATGTCATATAACATGAATGAATCCTTGTAAACATCAAAGTTGATTTAGATTAGTTGGTGGTGGCATATAAATTATAACTTTTACTTTCTTAGGGCCAACTTATATACCCCTTTGGGAAATAATAAAACCCAATAGTTTACCTGTTATAATTCTAAAATTGCATTTTTTTGGATTTAAATGCATATTATATTTCCTCATTATTTTAAAAATTTGTTGTAAATTGATAACTTGGTATTGTCAATGTTTTAATTTTGATAATAAGTCATCCACATAATATTTAACTATTTTATGAATGTAATCATGACTAATACAAGCCATGGCTCATTGATAAGTTGTTCTTGAGTTTTTCAATTGAAAGGGCATGACTATAGAATAAAATGTTCCACATGGTGTGATAAATGATGTCTTTTCCTGATCATTAGGTTAATCATGATTTATTTATATCCAAGAAAATCATCCATAGATGATAACATATTATGTTCTATTGTGGAATCCACAATCATATCTATGTTTAGAAGTGGAAAGTCATATTTGAGGCAAGATTTATTAAGGTCTTTGTAATTCATACAACATTGAATGTATCTATTAAGATTTCTTATTGACATAATATTAGAAATGCATTCAAGATAATCAACAACACAAATAAATCCTTTAACTTCACTTTTGACTAAAAAAATGACTTTTGGATGCATTTTCATTATCTTTTGCTTGATTGGTTTAACATCAAGATATAAGACAATGTTATGCATATCCACCTTGGGACCAATTCAAAGCATTGTGGACTAGAAATTTTACTCAAGATAATTGGTTAGTATTGTGTTAGTTCCAAAATGAAATCAAACTGAAAGAAACACACTAACAAACATACATCTCTATGCCTAGACACTATAGGGAGCTTATTAAAGAAAAATAATTGACAAAAGACAACTAAAAATAAATAACACAAATTTTCTTACCCTCCTTGGATGCTCCAATAGATTTATTTGTTGGCTTGCTTAGCTTTGTGCTTCAAAAGGTCTATTGTAATGGAGCTTGGCTATCCTCCACCTCATCTTGGCACCATGTGGCTTGTGGCTTTGACTTGGATAAATAATTTGGCATTATAACACTAATTTGAATGGATTTTGAAATCAATTCAATGTTATAACTTTTCATTATTCAATCTTAAAATTCATGTTCATAGCTCTTCTACTTATAAATTTTTAAAATGGTTCAGGATCAATCATGCCCATCCATCTCAAGATGAAGATGTGTGGCCATGAATAAATCCAATTATATAATTCAATATAAAAATATCCCCATTAATATTTAGGATATAGGGGAAATAAATAGGTATTGAGGGTCTTAATGAGGCATGGGAAGCATGAATCTGATATTTGTGGCAATTATGGCTTGTGGATGCCACCCCATATAATGATGCTATTTAATGATGTAATTAGTCATAATTAATTTCAAATAAATATTTATTCAATAATTTCCATGAAAAATTAACTTAAGCTCTTGATTCAAATTAATTAGCCTTGAACATGATTAGTTAATTTTGATGCAAATCTTGGCAATTGATGCACACATTAATTAAATTGGTCAAAATCTCTTGTTATTGGCTCAAAATTTGACTAGATTGGAATTGGAAGTCAATGTTAGATGCATTGGAACCATTATCCCATTTAGGATGTTTTCAACATAAAATAACAAAGGCACGTGTCTTGTGCAATAAATTTGATAGAAAAGAGCAATCCAAAGCACCTAGGTATGAAAATGTCATTTTGACTTGAAATAATTTGATCAAAGTTAGATATATCATAAATTGCATTGCATCATTTAATTATACCCTAGCCAAATTTATCAGTTGAATATATCAATTTTAAAATTTTTAATGTGTTTTAGGCCAAATTGTGTATTTTGATAGAAATTGGTCAAAATCTTGGTTGAAGGTCATCAGTGACCACTTTTAGGTGTCTATAGTTTTCCCCTATTTGGGAAAATGTTTTAAACCATAGGCATAGAAATGCCTTCTAAATTTTTAAGAAATGGTCTGTATGCCAAATAAAAGATGACGATTGAAAAACAAAGATCCAAAGAATGTTTGGGAACCCTATAATGATGCCCCCTGGAGGGAGTGGCCATTAAATGTGTGGATGGATGGTCCCTAAAAAATAAACAAGAATAAATATAGAATTAAACCATGGTTGAGATTAATCCAAATGAGAAAATTCTTGCATGCATTGGTTTAAAAAGGATAATGATTTACCCAAATGTGGTTATAATCAGGAAAAAAAGTTGAAATAATGATACCCCCATAAGCAGTTATAATCATTAAAATGACTTGAATTGGATTAAAATGATTGTGCCCCAGTTAGGGATGATTAGCAAGCATAAATCAAGGATATAACCTAGAATATAGATTAAAGATGAGCAGGTGCAAATGTAGATGCGATGGTTTAATGACTAAAGAAGCCACAAACAAATAGGCATACAAGGATGTAAAGTGATGAAAGGGATGGATAGAAGAATAAGATTGGTCATTAGAAAAAGATTCAGTTATACCTAAAAATGAGGAGATGCTCATCCTTATTAGAAATGATATAAATAGAATGGTTAATGGGTTAATTTGATCAAGAAGGATGGAAGGATTTACCAAGGTACCAAGGAGAAAATTCTATGGGTCCATTACTTATAAGACCTTCTTGAAGCTTATTTTTGTTGTAGCATGTGATGGTATGCATCATGATATAACATCATGAGGACTATCCCAAATTATGCATAAGGACTGACTCCTGAGATCCAATAAACAATTGAAAAGAATGCACCGATGATAAAAACTATGATGACAATGTTGATGTATGAATATGGATAGACTCAAAAACAATATGCTCGAGGAATCACCTAATGAATCATATAGATTGATTTAAGGCAATAGTGATAAAATCAAACAAATAACCAAGAAAATAAACACACAAACAAATAGAATGTACAAAAGCAAATAAACAACTTGAGATAAATAAATAAACAGAAAATCTAAAAAGAAAAGCAAAAGAAAGCATCCTAACAATGAGTTTACCCTAGTAATGTAGATTGAGGATGATGTACTACTCTTAGATAGGATAAATATTTTTGGATTTTAAAATATTTTAATGTTTTTAGAATTTTGAGGTATCTTAACTCATTAGAGAATGACAAGATACATACTCGTAAAATGGTGAGAGCGTTTGGCTTAAGTTGCTTGTAAAATGATGAGAGCACATGGAAATGGGGACTGAGGTGACCTTAACATGAATTGATCATGGTCCATATAGTCATAAAATGACCTCAAGTCATAATATTTTTTTCCACACAAAAGGTGAGGAAAAATCAACTAGGTCCCAACAAGTTCTCAGATCTGGCAAATGGCCAGGCAAATGAAAATAGTGATGGCAAGGTGATGTTGAAATTTATGACAAACAAATGTTGCCCCTAGTTTTACCATATGTAGTTATAACTAGGATACAATAGTTTACATCAATGATACTAATTTTCCTATAGGTGGTTATAATTATTAACAATACCGGTGAAACATTGATTTACCCATAAGCAGTTATAATCAGGATCACATAAACAAACTTGCTATAGGACAAAAAATAAAAGATATATTGATAGATCAAATGTCACACTACTTTTATAGATTGAAATTATAAACACATATTTGATTAATTATTTAAACTTGATCATAATTCCCCCACAAAAAGTTTAGGAAGAACCAAAGTAACCAAGATCAAAACAAGATTGGATAGGATGACTAAAAATAGGCTTTAGTTTAGATAGGAATGGAATGATAGGATGGCATGGTCTTGCTCTAGGATAATGATGGGTTTTGATATATTAGATAAAATGGTAAGAGGGTTTCCCCCAAATGATGGGGTGAATGGTTGTGATATGTGACAATGGAAAATGGATATGGAAAATGAAATGATATTATACATGTTTTTGGCCTAGATGATTGTTGGTTTTTGATGTGTTTGGCCTGGGTATGGTAAAATGGCATATGATTCTATTTTTCCTAATGAAGTGGAGATGCACATCTTAATCATAAAATGATACAAAAAAAAATCAATCATGTTAATTGCTACCCCACACCTCATCTGAATAGTTGCTCTGTCAAGAACTGCCTGCAGATTTATATTCTAAGAATGTTGTTGTGATCTTTTTTGGTCACTGATTATGATTCCTTCAAATGTTGATATAAGGTATCTTTATATCCTCTACAAAGGAAAGTATGGATATGGACAGTAAATAGGGATAAATTTTGGATGATAGGCTTGTTTGTGAAATGGAATGATGGAGGATAATGGAATATGTAATGGTAAGGAAATAAGTGAAGATCAAAACTTTCAATCACACGTAATGTTGCTAATGTCAGATTTGACATAACTATGGCTGTGGTAGGGCTAAATAACTCTAAATATTATCTTTATTGTTTGATCTTGATAGTAGCTACCATTTGATTAGACTATAGATAGGAAGCTATTTTGATTTGATTTTGTCTTCATCAAGAAGTGAAAAATTTTTATGCTCAGCTATTGGTGCCTTGATGAGGTTTTCACAAATGAAGTTGTATTGATTTTCTCATAGCACATTCAATAATGTTTCACTAATGAACACTAGATTTTGACTTTGATTGTCTTCTAGAGCTTTTGAAAAAGTTTCACTAGAAGATGCTAAGTTTGAAATTTGATTATCCCCTAGTGACTTTGAAAAGGTTTCACTAGGAGAATGTTCTTATTTTTCATGAATTTGTTCTCAGCCTCCTTGCTTTTATTCAACTGATATGTCACCATGAATGCATTTCAACAAAGTGTGATTCTATCAATCCCAATTGACACTTGTGGGAGATGGAATGTCAATGAAATGGCTATATTGGTTGGTGGTAATGGTATGTGGAATGGTGATGGAATGGGAAGAGGCTACTCAATACTTGTAAAATATACTAGGAGAACTTGTGTTGAAGCTAAAGTACTCATCCTCAAAAATTGTTGAAGGAAAAAAAATGCATTCAAATTGATCTGCAAGGCATTGGTAACCAATGTTGTAATAACCATGAATGTATTATGTATTTGAATCCATTTCTAACACAATGGAATTTGAATCTAATTTTGAGACTAATGTTGATTCTGATTATGATACTAAATATGATGTTGGTTCAAGAATATAACTTGAATCTAACTCTAATTTTTCATCTAATGGGTACTTTGTTATAATGATGTATTGTTGAATGTTTGGTATTAAATAAGTAATAGCCTATGATGGCATAATGGGCTCCATAAAAAGTAGTTTATCAGAGTGGGCCTCTTTTAGGATGGAAAAAAGGTTAAGAGACAACTCCTTAAAGATTGGCTTATCAAAGGGAGGTCCTTGAAAAATAGGCATATATTCAAGGTAATGATTTTCCCAAAGGTGGTTATAATCATTAAGAAGTAACTCAACAAAGAATAGCTCACTAGAGTGAGACCTATCAATAATAGGTATAGGATTGAAAGGTGATTCATCACAACTTGAATTATCAAAAATGGTTGGTTCAACAAAAACATCTTGTATTGGTTGAGGTTGTGATTAGATTAGCTATGGTTTTTTAAAGTGGAGAACTATTGGAAATGGATGAAAATTGATTGGTGGTTAGATAATAATAAGGAATTAGGGAGCATGATTAATCACATGAGCCAAAAGATGAAGTCCTCAAATGGTAATAATGGGGTGGTGTGGAGTGTGATTGATCACACAAGCCAAAGGATGGGGTCCTGGAATGATGAAGGGTTGTTGTGGAGACTAGTTGCTCACACAAACCAAAGGATGAGGTCCTAGAAGGATGAATTTTGGGTGTTGTGGAGTATGGTTACTCGCACAAGCCAAAAGATGAGGTCTTGGTATGGAAATAGTGTGACTTTGTGGTCTTATAATAGAAATGGTACAATGTGGTGGAGCTTGATTACTTGCATCAGCCAAAGCATCTAAGTCCTCCTCATAAACCATATCATCCCAATTGGTAACTTGATTTAGATTATAAATTGGTCCTTGAATTTGTTTCCAAATGGCATATTATAGGGAGAATAATAAAACTCCTTAGAAAATCTATCTCTATAAGGGTTTCTAGTTGGATTTTGTGTGGCCATTCTATCATAACTTAGATTTTATGTGATTCCACCATAAGTGTAGCTAGACATATCTGCATCAATAAAGAAAGATCTAAAAAAAAGTCTTAGAGTTTTGAAAACTATCAAAAACTATGTCCAAAGGACAAATGATTCAAACTTGGTCTAACTTGGTCAAAAGGGTGAAGCTATATCTCCAAAAAATGATTTGATCATGGAGTTGTATCTCCAAAATGGTTTGTGCTAAAAATTGGCATAAAATAGTCTAATGTCAAATGTCATACACATAAATGGTCAAGCATCTGAATAAAAACTAACATGTCAAAGTTCAGTTCAAAGTATTCTAAATAAGATATAAGCTAGGAAAGGGAAAAGAGTCTCTAGGTCTTTTGTCCAAATGTAGAATCAAAAGCTAGGCTCAAACAGGTTATGCCAGGACTTTTGGCCAAATGACATCAAAAACTAGGCTTGAAACAATTTTGATTTAATCTAACAAGTTTGGAAATAACTTTGACATAAACCCAACACATGGAATCAAACATAAACATGATCAGTTGGTATTAGGCATGAGGTAAAATGATTGTGGAGAAAGGTTGTATTCTCTCAAATAAAGGCACAAATAATGATGAGGATAGGCATTGAACAAAGAAACAATCAATAGTCATCAAATTTGGGTAATTGATTAACCAAATTTATGCAACCCAAAAGATAAATATTTATGTGTCAACCCCATGAATTGAGGTCTAAACATAAATCAATCAATGTTTGAATGCAAACTTGACATGGTTAATTGAAAACTTAATGTTGAAAACTAGGATTTGCCCAAATAAGATAGACAATATTAGACCATATGATGGCACATAAATAAGGTCCAAATGGCTGATGTGACATGGTTTGAAACAAATGGTTTCTATTGCAATGGTAAACAAGTTTTGAATCAAATTGGGCGTCCTAACAGTGTAAGCATGCTCGAATGATGTGATCAATGTTATGTTTCAAAGACTCAAAGACAAAATGGGTTAACATATTTTGGGCATTATAATGCTACATACTCAACTCAAATAACACACACACAAACAAGTTTAGAAAAAAATTCAAGGCACAAGTGGGGTGTAAAATGGATAGCATAATGCCTCTTTAGATAAAAGAGTGACGTATAAATAAATTGGTTTTGACATGGTTTATAAATAAAAACATTAGTTTAGTCTTAAGACATCAAGTAAGAAAATGATAATATATAAGTAAATAATTCAAATTCATATCAAGGGTGTGGCAATGTGGGGTTGACTAAAACTAATTGGTTTTAGAAAATTCTAGGTAGATCAATTATACAATGACTTTCATGCCAAATGATGCAAAATAAATGTACTTTAATTGGGTGTCCATGACACTTGGCTTGTTGTAAAAAAGTATTGCCCTTTTTACAACCACTAAATCCATCACTTTCTCAGTGTATTGTGATGTCCAAAGTGTCGACACATCCCATGCGCTTAACCCAAACACTAAAAGGTGGTTTAACTACTCAAACCTCTGATCCTAGTGGGGGTGATGAAGTCGATGCCAGGAGATGACACCGTGGGTTAAAGATTCCCTATATAACTTGTGGGAGGTAACAAAGTCCCCCTCACAAGCCAAGTTTACATAAAATAAGTAAATTAAAATATAAATACTTTATGGTCGCCTCAAGATCACCCAATACTATTGCAAGTTTTCGGAGAGCACTTTAAATGACATTTTTTCTATGCCTTGGACTAGGCATGTTTATAATAAGGATGATGTTTTTGATTCCAAAAGTTCCCTAAAGGGGATGGATGGAATAACATACATGCAATGTCCCTCTTTTTTCCAATTAAAAACTAAGTTAAGAAAGTATTGAATATAAAACTTGGACAAATGAGTTCAATTTTAAACACCAAATGAAAAATTGGGTGGTGTTTTTTTGACCCCTTGGTCTTAAGTTGTAACTTTGAAAGCACAATTATCAAATCATTCACTTAAGCATCTAAATTTTTCATTAATCCCTAAAATAAGGTTCCTAATTCATTTTAAACATTTAAAATATGTCTAAAGATTATGATTTAACAAATTTAAAGTTGGTTTTGCAATGAAAAAGTTAGTATGTCCTTTAGCTTTGAAGCTATTTTAAGTTTGGAATAATAAAATTTAAAAATGAAGGTCTCGAGTCTATATTTTTGAAAAAAACATAGTGACTAGTAGAGGTTGGCTCCTTATCACTCTTTTCAATCGATGATGGTTATGCTAACCATCAATGGTTATCTGTCTACCTAAAGGCATCACGCTAAAAGCAAATGTGCTAGATTAGAAAAATTTAAATATATTTTCAAAATTTTGTGAAAAATATATGCAACTTGAATCTAAACTAATATCATATTCTAAAAATTTAGGAGAAAAAATGTGGTTTTAAAAAAAATCATCAAAAATGGAATTCACATGGCCCTAAACCAAGCATTTTAAAATGGCCCACTAGCTCTTAGGTCTATTTTTTTAAGAAAAACATAGTGATCATTGATGGTTATACCTAATCATTGACAGTTATACCTGACCATCGATGGTTAAAAATAACCATCGATGGTTGCACTGATCATCAGTGGTTGACAGTGTAAACCCATGAAGATAAAAATTAGGCCAAATCAAATTAGAAAATCACCGAGAAAGAGTTTTAAGCATATAAATTGAAATTTTATAGTTGCCTCATGCTCTCCTTCATATTTGGGATGCATTAGTGTGCCACTGGGCATGCCATTATGTAGACTAGGAATTTGACTCAAGAGAAGATGGTTAATATTTTATTAATTCTAAAATGAAAACAAAATAAAAGAAACACACTAACTAGCATAACATCTCTAGGCCTAGACACTAGGGGGATCTTAATAACAAACATATATATGAAAACAACAACTAAAATTCCAAGAAAACCTTTCTTCACTTTCTTTGAATTCTCCAAATAGCTTGTTGAATTGGTTTACTTAGATTATGCTCAATGAGTCTTCATCAAAGGAGGCTTGGCTATCTCCTCTTCTCCTTGGCACCTTTGTGATGGCTCTGGATTTTTCTAAAAAATTTGGCTTGAAAATATTAATTTTCATGAAGCTTTGGAATCAATTTAACATTATAACTTTGCATTATTTAATCTTAAAATTCATGTTCATATCTCTTCTATTTATAGATTTTTAAAATGGTTCAGGATCAACCATGACTATCCATCTCAAGATTGTGATGTGTGGCTATACATAAATCCAAATATATAATTCAATCGATAAATATACCCATTGATATTTAGGATAGAGGGGTAATAAATAGGCATGGAGGGTCTTAATGAGGCATGGGACACATGAATCTGATATTTTTGGCAATTATGGCTTATGAATGCCACCCCATAAAATTATGTCATTTAATGATGCAGTTATTCATAATCAATTTTAAATAAATATTTATTCAACAAGTTCCATGGAAAACTAACTTAAGCTCTTGATTCAAATTAATTAGCCTTAAACATGATTAGTCAACTTTGATGCAAGTCTTGGCAATTGATGCACAAATTAATCAAATTGGTCAAAATTTGATTAGATTGAAATTGAAAGTCAATGTTAGATACGTTGGAACCATTATCCTATTTAGGATGTTGTCAATACAAAATAACAAAGGCATGTGTCTTGTGCAATAAATTTGATAGAAAAGAGCAATCCAAAGCACCTAGGTACGAAATTGTCATTTTGACTTGAAATGATCTGATCAAAGTTAGTTGTCTCATAAATTGTATTGCCTTATTTAATGATACCCTGGCCAAAATATACACTTGAATATAGCAATTTCAAATCTTTAGATGTGTTTTAGGCCAAATTGTGTATTTTGATAGAAATTGGTCAAAATCTTGGTTGAAGGTCATCGGTGGCTAGTTTTAGGTGTCTACAAGCATACCTTTATATTCCCATGCAAATAAATTGAGGTATCATGTAAATTTTTCTAAATAGACTTACCTTCATCATCTTTTAACATGGCAAAAATAGTAATATCCATAGGTGTTTTTAGTGTCAAAATAGAATTTGAGTATTTCTTCATTAACATTGATCTATCTTCCAAAAATTGGGTAGTAGGAATAGCATTAGGACCATATAACTACATAAACCATATAGAATTTTCACTTTCTCTAAAATAAGTGTGCACATTTTTTTGGAAATGAAAAAATTTATTATGATGCAAAGAAAGGATATATTCATAGGCACCAACGTATTCCAAAAGAGATTAATCATTTTAAAATCCATCCAATGTCAAAATTTAAGGTGAAATAGTATCATCAATGAGCCCATGATATATTAGTGATCATTGGGAGACATGGTTGTTTTGAGTATGAAGTGTAAAGCACTCCTTAGTAGTAGATATAAACATGGGTGACTACTTAGTAGGATGATTTCTATTATGAGTAGACACATTATTGTACCCAAGGCCTACTTTTCCTAATGCTAAATTATTTTTATATCTTTATTTTCTCGATAAGCAAACTCATGCGATTATCCATGGATATTTATAGTTAAGAGTGTAATTTGGTTTTTTTGACTAAGATTTGACATATATGCTTTTATGGGATAGTTGGATATTGCTTAGGTTACATGATTACATTTCTATGAGTTAGTTGTAGTGTATATATTTACATTATGATCATGTTGATTTATTATTTTAGCTATATTTTACAATGTATGTATATCATGTTGTTATGGTCTAACTACTTGCTTGTTGTGAGGTTGACACAAGATAAATCATCCCTTTGAGTGTGATGGATGGAGAGAATCATCATAGAGGGTGACATAGATGGAGTTGTTGGGGGATGATCGAGAAACTGACTAAAACCCTACACACAACACATTAACTAGTACATGTTAATGGAATGGTTAGCATAGTGTGTTTTTAAGCCATTTGCATTAGATAGTTGTTAATACATGGTTTATATCATATTTTAAATGGTTCTATAGATTTAATCTTGTGTGATTTACATGTATGTCCATTAATGTTTTGTGATTTTTGTAATTAGAATGAATTTAGAATTATAGACTAATTAATTTATCATTAAGTCATTATGACATTTTTAGTGCTAATTTAATTAACAATTATAATGATTATTGTAATTAGTGATAAAACAAATAAAATATAAGAATTTCTATTAAGAGGGAAAAAATAGGAAAAAGAGAAGAATTATTCTAAAATAAAGAGAAACTAGAAAGGTTTAAATTTAGGAAAAATAAAAAGAAAGACTTTGAAAAAAAATAAATAAAGAAAAAAAAGGAAAAAATCTTAAAAATAGAGAAAATCCACACCATACTTTATGTAGGGAGTTTTGGAACAAATAAAGAGGAGAATAATCATAATATATACCAAAAAAAAAAAGTAGAGAGGAAAACCATACTGAGAAGGAAAAGATACAAAGCAGAAGTAGAAAGAAAGGGGCCAAGTGAGAGAAGGAAGATAAGGAATCAAGAAGAGAAATTCCAAGTAGGCATTGTTATTAATTTTTATGTGTTTTTGTAGTAATTTTATAGTATGAAAATGTAGGAACAATTACCATCTTAAAAAGGAAAATTTTGTGTACTTAGATACCATGGACTATATACACATGATCAACTTAAAAAATATATAATTATATATAGTGAATATATATACAAAAAAGGAGATACCAGTTGATCGTAAACACGTCATAGGAATCCAATAATATATAACAGTGAGATATATAAATACAATGATCTAGATTTTTTGTATGCATCTGTATAAGTAGGTAAATTATATATAGGGAATATTAATAAACTTGTGATATGAGTTGTGGATATTATATAAAAATATTAGATATATGGAACTATGATCTACATAATAAATAAATTAAGTCAATTTGTATAATATATAATTAAGTTGATCTTCATATTATAAATATATATACACATATCTCACTAAGTATAATGCTAGACATCATTGATTCATTCTTTTATGAATATATAGACTATAAGATAAAATTTATGGATTGTGTATTAGGCAACAACCCACCAGTAGAGCATGATTTCATATGATAAATAATACTAGGCGATCTTAGAAAAAAAAATAATGATAGGTTAACATCCCATAATTTTATTATTCACCCATATGAGATATCTATTAATTTTTAGTTTTAAAACTATGATATCTTATATACTTTCCATGATCAAGATATTAAATGTGATATTCTAGGTGAAGATCCACTAGGTAGATTGTTGCCATAGTAAGGAATTAAATTATTTCAATTCATATATAAGTTGAATAAATTGTAGCATTAGGGGCGTACTTTGGTTAGAAGTTATCATTCCTATATAAAATGATAGTGAAATATTAATATCTCTATTGTATGTATTAAATAATGTTGGATCGATGCATCTACAAGTGCTTTAACAATAGCATAATAAGTCCCTACCCTTCTATCATCTTACATTAACCTTTAATTGTGGTAGATTGAAGATATGCAATGATACACCTAACCTTTTAAATGACCGCACATAAAAAATTATGTATAGTGATTTACCTTGATATGGGTTAAATAAACGAGAAGATTTTCTAGCTCAGATCTATCATTCCAATTATAAAACAACTTTTGGTTTTAGTATATGGAGCATGTGTAACTTAATGTATTCTTCCATCGCTTTATAATGAGGTTTTTGTACATGTTATATCTTATCATATAAAACATGAGAAATATAATGGGTAGTATAGATGAATACCTATATTAGGCTAGATATTAAGGAGTTAATTAGAAGTATGCTTAATGAGAATGTAGACACACCTATATATATATATATATATATATATATATATATATATATATATATATATATATAATTTATAAATTAATATTGGGATGTGTGTCCATATTAATGGATTTATACATGAGTAAATATAAATATGAATAGAGTTTATACAAAAAGGGATCGACATATTAGATCTTATAGTAAGATGTAGGATAATATTCTTAACTAGATATAAGAGGCTTCAGATGTTTAGAAGTCATAACTAAATGGTGACTTGATGGGGAAAACAAATAACCTCAAAATTGACTAAAAAGAGTTTTTTACTAATATTCCCAAAAATATATGACTTATAATTGATGGTCAATCTATTCGGTATTAATGATTGCTGAAAAACCTCATGAAAACCTTATTGGAAATATAAATGACTGTAGGCATTTAAATGCATTAATTCATTTTTATTGGAGAAAAAATGTGTATATAACATACTAAGAGTAGAATAATCTATACAGATGTATAATCATATATAATATGTATTGGTATATGGTGGTATATGCCTATAGATCTATTAACTATTATAAACAAAGTCATGAACTTCAAAAGAGTAGGACTCTAGATATACATCTACATAGGCTCATAAAACATGTTGAGTTGTATAAATGAGAGATCATGTTAAAAAAAAACATAACTAAGATTATGAGACTTTAGTTCTTGAAATTATTATAACTAGTTGTTTGAATATAAACTTATGCTTTCATTGAGTTATAACTACTTTATTATGATTGGTTGTGGTATTTAGTAGTTGTGTTTAAGAACAATAGACTATGATAATATGGGTTATCAAAGGATTCATTATATTTGGAAACTAATTGTAGTAATTATAAACTATAGTTAGATTTATATTTTATTTGAATGGTATAAACTATAGTTATTATATCTATTATTTATGTGATAGATAATATTGTTAGAATCATTCATACGTTTGATAGAATAAATGTATAAAATTAGATTATTTCAATTTTTATCATGTTATATGATTGATAGTAGGATATAATATGTATGAATCTATTAGTTATATTATGTTAACCAAATCTCACATTGTTGATACTGATTAAGTAGTGAGATAGACTTCACTAGCTTATTAGTATCACATTGCTAGATGAAGGCAATCTGATCAAGTGATGTGTATGAATTTGACTTATCCTTACATCATTAATTACTAAAAACTTTGGCCAAAGTAATGTTAAGTGAGACATTATTATTTCATGAGTATGATTTACATTTTGTGTGATATCTTAATTAGAATGGGATTCTTTATGATACACTACATGTTTAGTTTTATAAATCATACACCACACGGGTACTAGCTTGTCTCTCTAGATTCTCATGCCATCATTATATACTCATCCATGAAGGGAGGAAAATTTTATGATGGGATTATAGTAGAGGAATTTTTCTCTATGGTTGGTGTGAAAAATTTTTTAGATGATGCTCTCCCTCCCCATAGTAGTACTACTTTTGAGGTGACACTTGAGATTGCCACATATACTAGAGTATAGGGAAATATGTTTTAGAGAGCCATGTATCTTATATATGTACATTGTATTGTATTTATTATTAAAAAATTATCATGATGAGATGTAATTATTAACTTATTTTACATTGACAATAATGGCTATAGGCATGTATCAGCCATGGCTAGTTAATTATAATTACTTTCTATAATCATATTATGATGTATTTCTTATGATAATAGTGATTAGAGATGTATAATGTAGCATGCTTATTTATAGTTATTATACTCAAAATATTTTATATGCTCACTGAATAGATTGTTGTGGTGTAATCTATTTAAAGTATATGTTTTTTAAGTTAAAAAAAATTGTGTATTTCTAGGTAAATCCTAGTGGAGATGTTACATGTGGTAGCAGAGATATGAATCAAAGTCTAGGACCATTGAGTCCACTAAAATTTTCATACCCTTATTTTTATATAAAGGAAATGGTGAAAACTAGAGTTTCTGGAGAGGGTCCATCAAATGTCAATGATAATAACCCTTCATTTTATCCTAGTTGATTTTCCACTAAGTAATCAATAAAGATGGATCATATTCTCACAACCATGAATGAGACTAGGGATCAGATTAAATCCTTAGAGGAGGTAATTCATGGCCATGGAGAGGAAGAACATTAGGATGTACTTAAAAATCATCTCACTAAGTAAAAAGACCCTTAGGATGATAGAGCTTAGGTCACTATAGAGTTGGCTAGAGATATGAAAAAGGTGAACCCACGTAAGTTTGATAGAACCATTTTGGGTGATGAAGATAAATTATGGATGATTGAGATGGAGGAGTATTTCAAGATTCAATACTACTCTAAGGTCACTAAGTTAATATGGGTATCATACCAATTGGCTAGTGAGACATCTACATAGTGGGCCAAAAAGAGGTTGAAAATGAATCTTAACTTGACCACCACTAATTTGGATTAGTTTGTGACTTTGTTTAGGTCATGGTGGCTTCCAAAAATTTATTTTGATCAAAATCTCATAGATTTACAAAATTTGAAGCAGGAAGACTTATTGGTGAATGAGTAATGAAAGCAATTCACCAAGCTTATGAAGTACATACCTCAGTACCAAGGAGATGAGAGGTTCAACATCAAAAAAATTATTATGGGATTGAGACACTAGATCGATGGAGAGGTGGATTTTCATGGACCTTGTACCATGGACTAGGTGTTTGAGAAGGCAATCAAATAGGAATAAAAGCTAAATTTTCTTTAATAGGCTAGGGATAAGTTCAATAAAAAGTTTGGAAATTCTAAGTAAACCTTCAAAAAGAATAATTAGAAACATAGGAGTGGAGACTCTAGGAAGAAATTCAAAAGTTAGAATACCAAATTTAATAATTTTTCAAGCAATAAGAAACTAGGCAATGGTTCCAAAGGTAGTTTCAAGGGAAACCAATAGACTAATAGTAAAGGACTACTTGGAGGTTTTTTCACTTATAGAGATGACCATTATTATCATGATTACACTTAGGACAAGTTAAATAACAAAGGTCTTATTCCCTATCAAGATAATTTTTAGTAGTGTATTCATGTGGCAATTGATAATTGGAAAGCTGAATTTTAAGCATTACCCATAGAGCTATCAGGTACTTTGTTTAAAAATATAGTTTCTATTTTTATAGATGCAAGGGTTACAAATTTTTTTATAGATCCTAAAATTCTTAGTAAGTTTTCTAGGAGAGTTGGAGTAATGGCAAATGCATGTTTAGTATAACATGGGAATGACTCAAAAGTCATGGTTGACAAGTGTTTAGTCGAAGCAGAGATTAGGTTGCCCTAATTCATAATAGTTATGGATATATATGTAACACCATTAGGGTCATATGATGTGATATTAGGATTCAATTAGATTATAAAACATAAGGCCAAGGTTAACTACTACTTGAAGAAGGTTGAGTGTCTGGATAATTTTGGAAATTAAACAAAACTTTAGGGCAAGAAAAGAGAGTTGAAGCTTAGGAAGATTTTTTAAATGCAACTCAAGAGGTCCCAAGGAAAAGTTTTCAAAGCATTTATTGTCAAGATTAAAGAAATGGAGAAACCTAAGGAACAGTCTCTCAAATATTATCCATTCCTTAGGAATTTTCATGATGTGTTTCTGAAAGAATTCCAAGATTGCCTCCTAGATGTGAGTTTTATTTCTCTATCGATATAATACTTGGTTCAAAAGCATAGTCTAAAGAACCATATAATATGACAACCATTGATTTGTTTGAATTAAAGGATCAAATCTAGGAATTTTTGGCAAAAGGGTTGATTAGGCCAAGTATGTCACCATGGGGTGCACTAGTTGTCTTTGTTAAGAAGAAGGACGATACTCTTTTACTTTGAATTGACTATAGAATGATAAAAAAGGGAACTATAAAAAATACATATATAATACCTTATATAGATGATCTTTTTGATCAAATCTGGGAAGTAATGGTATTTTCTAAGATTAGGGCAAGATATAATCAATTGAGGATTAGGGATGAGCATATTCCAAAGATAATGTTAGAACTCGATACAGGCACTATGTGTTCATAGTGTTACCTTTTGGGTTTAAAAATGCTCTAACAACATTCTTAAATCTCATGAATGATGTGTTTAGAGATTATCTTAATCATTTTATTTTGGTCTTTCTGAATGACATTATTATATACTATAATAATGAAGAGGAACACCTTCAACATCTATAATTGATTCTAAAATGGTTGCATAAGCACAAGTTATATGGAAAATTATCTAAGTATGCATTTTTACAAGAGAGAGTATAATATTTAGGACATATTATCTCTATAGATGATATCTTAGTAGATTCAAGAAAGATAAGAGCCATTATGGAATGGCCAGTGCCAAATAATGTACATGAGGTAAGGAGTTTCATGGGATTAATAGGGTATTATAGGAAGTTTATTTTAAATTTTTCCAAGATAGATAATCCAATTACTTCTTCATAATGTAAGAACCAAAGTTTTATCTAGTTAGAGAAGTATGAAGTAGATTTATAGGAATTGAAAAGAAGGCTTTCTTCAGCACCAGTGTTAAGAGTTCTTGACCCTAATGGTCAATTTTTAGTGGTCACAGATGACTTGGGGGATAGACTAGGAGGAGTCCTTATGCAAGATGGTGTAGTGGTGGCTTATAAATCAAGGACACTTAAGACTTATGAGGTGAAATATGCCTCCCATGACCTATATATTGTAATAATTTTGCATTATTTACAAGTGTGATGATAATACTTATTAGGAAAACCATTTTAAACTCAAGATAAATAACTCAGGACTCAAGTACATCTTTACCCAACCAAATTTGAATGATACTCCAAGATGATAGTTTGAGTTCTTGTATGATTACAATTTTGATATCAACTATATCAAAGGTAAGGAAAATAGAGTAGTTGATGCCTTAAGTCATATAAGGTACATCACATCCATATCTACTATCAAGAGTAATTTCAAGGATTGAGTGATTAAGTTATTGCTAGGAGGTGAATTCTATGATTAGGTTAGAAAAGCATTATCTAAGAATGATCAAAACCCTTAGTATAAAGGATTTAGATTGGAGAGTGATGGTCTTTTACATTATAATGGAAGGATTTATGTACCAAATCAAGAGAATCTATGGGTCACAATGCTAAGATAATTGCACAATACCCAATATTTAGGACATCCAAGATTAACTAAGCTCATGGCAGAGCTTATACCACTATATTTATAGAAGGGAATCAAGAAAGATGTAGCAAACTATGTCACATTGTCTAGAATTTTAACAAGTGAAATTTGAGCATGTGCATCTAGATGGGTTGTTATATCCACATGATATACTAAAATGGAAGTGGTAGGTAGTCATTATGTACTTTGTCTAAGGTTTATAGATGTCATGAAATAGGCATAATATGATCTTGGTAATAGTTTATAAACTACCAAGGTGGCTCATTTTATACGAGGAAATTTCGCAGATGATGCACCTACTCTTGCGAAGAGGTTCATAAAGTAAGTGTATCAATTACATGGATTTATAGATCAAATAAGTTTAGATTGTGATCTGAAGATGACTTCTAGATTTTGGGTAACTTTGAATTTAGCTTTGGGTTACATAATTAAATTTTAGCACAACATATCACCTAGAGACTGATAGTTAGACTGCAATAGTTTACTAGGTGCTAGAAGATCTTCTTATTATGTATTGCATGGATAAATAATACAAGTGGGAATATTATATTACTTTGGTTGAGTTTTCATATAATAACTCATACTAATCAACTTTCAATATGGCACCATTTGAGGTGGTGTATGAAAGAAGGTGCATGATACTAATAAATTGGGATAGGTTAGAGGATAAGGTAGTCTTTGGACTTGAGATGCTTTTAGAAATGGAAGAGAAAGTTAGATTAATTAGTAAAATATTGGTCAAGGCCAATTATAGGTATAAGAGTTATGTTCATCTGAAGAGGACATATAGGTAGTTTTTAGTAGGTGATAAAGTGTTCTTGCAGGTTAAGCCACATAAGATCTTGATTAAATTTGGGAAGTTAACAAAACTATCATTGAGATATGTGGGACCCTTTGATGTGTTAGAAGTGGTGAATCCTATAGTGTATAGGTTTATCTCTATTACATAATGTCATCCATGTTTCTTATCTTAAAAATTATATAGCTGATCTTATGCATGTGTTATATTAGAATGCTTTGTAGGTTTTGGATCATGGAGTGATCATGATAAAACCATTTAGAGTAATTAACACTCGTAAAATTCATTTGAATTATAGATATATGTCATAATGCCAGATATTATGTAATATCCCCAACCAATAGGGACTATAGAAAGACAAAAGATCTGATACCACTGTAATATCTCCTGTTTCCCTTGAATTTTGAAACTGAATATTATCGAATTGCTTTTCTATATTTTACCCTTTTTGATATTTTGCATGAATAAAGATACAATTTTGGAGATAAATTCAAATAGATAACTAAACCACAGTATAATCTCTTCTTTATTCACCCAAATGATTACAATAGATGTCCTCTATCATGCATATAAAATAATATTAAAATACAGTCTTAAAAACTTGAGTATTCCACAAACTGGGAATAAAACCAAGATCTGGTATGTCTCAGCCTGCTATGTCAAAAAAACAGTCACCAACGTCAGTTATACTACTGTCATCAATTTCCTAGTGTCGTTAATCTATTGACATCAGTATATGGGTCGACCAATGTTGGCCACTATCGGTCTCTGCCTGTCGATGTCAGTCTCTGCACTTTCTATGGATGCGTATGGATCTACACAAATCTGTATAGACTTCATACGACTGCCAATACAATATAACACAGCCTGAATGCTGAACCCCTGATCTAAAGATATCTATCTGTATAATTTTATAAATAAAAAACTAATGAAAGAAATACCTATAAACCTTTGTGATAAATTTTGTATGAAGCTATCTCTCAATTTGGTAATAGATCAGCTGATATCTCACAGCTTCTAAATCGCACACAATGAAGAGTGGACATTCTCCAATGCAAATGGAATCTTGGAACCCTTGGCTCAGTCTTCTTAGAAGAATTCTTAGCAAAAATCAATAATCATAATCTCATAATAATTCCAACTCTCTCCCATGAGAAACCCTTATACCCTTAAAAATGTATGCTTGCCCTAATTAGGGTTTATTAAATTAGAATTAGGGTTTCTTAAATTAGACCAAATAATTAATATTAATTAAATCAATCAAATATTAATATCTCCCTTAATACATGTCTGATCCTCAAACCGACTGAAGCTAGTGAATCAGGGAGTAATTCTGCACATGACCATACCAAAATAAGGGTGCTTTGTTGCATGTCAGAAGTCCCTAAATAATAGGAGCTTAGGCAAACTTGTCTAAAAGAGCTCGAATGAAAACCAACTATAGAAATTCTTCTAATCAAAGCCAAGCCAAGCTCCATTATGACCCTCTATCCATCCTATCAACCTACGAGGGTCGTATAATAGGCTAACCATCAACTCTAAACATGTCAACTAAAAAGGGGACATGACAATCTATCCCTCCTAAAATTGCTTGCCCTCAAGCAATCGCTGAATGATAAACCAATCAATCCACCTGGATCCCAAATGTAGTCATGATCTACACTGCTATCAATCAATGTAAACTCCATGCCATGTCTATCGCAACTCTCATCCAATGGCGTCACATCATCCCAAGTACTAAGATAAGGATCCCAACATCCAATCCATGAACATAAATCAACTGGTAATTCAAGTAAACTCCTCACTTAAATAATGTGAACAATACCAATTGACTGTATGCACCTGTCTCTGATACCCGCTACAATATTTGAATCCAGAGTGTGAATGCTAGACATACTCATATCATCATAAACATGTGACCCTTCTATAAAAGAAAGCTGAGTCCCTGCCACATGTGTTATCTCCTGAATTAAACTCACCCCAAGACAAATCTCATCCACATGTCTCTCCTGTGTTGGTGCCAATGTGCACTCGATAGCGCACTCTATCATGTCATGTCGTATGAGCCTCTCCATCCGATGAAAAAACATATGTTTGAAGCTGCTACCCCGTATTACCTTAAGAATATGTGTCTTCCCACCAACATGAAAATGAACTCCATATCCTTGAGATGAAGAGTGACTTCCTCAAGGGAATGAAGCCACTTCATACCCAAGACTAAGTCTATATCCCCCATGTTCACCACATAATAATTAGCCTTGAACTCATAGTTGTTCAAGTGTAATGGGAGATCTCTAATCATACGCTCACACCTTAGAGTGTGACCATCAACTACCTTAACTCTAATGTCGTTGAAATCTTCAGTAGTGAGTCCATGCTTCTCCACAAATCTAGCATCTATAAAATTATACGTGGCCCCTGTGTCAAGAAGGGTGATGACCCTCTATCCTGCCAATACTCCACAGAGTCTAAATGAATCATCTGACTAAATGCTGGATAGGTGTGCCTCTTGTATGTGAAGCTCTAAATCTGCCTCTGCCTTAGGCTCTAAACCCTCTACCTCTAACTACTTAGAACTATCCTACTATTCAAAATCCTCTGACTTTGAATCCTCATAAAAAGCCCACATCACACGATTTGCCTTGCCCTTAGGCCTCAAAAGACAATCATGATTGGCATCATAGGGACCTTTGCAGTAGAAGCAAAGCTTCTTCCTGCATAGATCATTAAGATCCTCTCGATCTAAAGGTGGTGCTACTAGATTAGCCTTTGAATCATTCTTAACACCTGATTTATCTTTGTTGAAATCTAATCCCTCTCTATCTTCATTGGAGCACTTATGGTCCCTAGATGAAGTACTTCTAGAGTTAAATTTACTAGATGGGGATGCCATCTCCATACTACGTGCCTTCTTCATAGCTTCCTGTAATGAAGGAGGATCAAAGGCTTTGATCCAACCTCTCAATGGTTCTATCAATCCCTCCATGAAGAGAACAACCAACCTATGCTCTAAAATATTTGGCACCATGACTGCCAATCTCTAAAAATCACCAATGAAGGACTCTAAATTGCTTGTTTGTTTCAACTATGCCAGATCTCAAAAGTAAACCTCAGGATATTTCCTATCAAACCTCTCAACCAACCTATCCACAAAGTCTTGGTACTCAGTCACCTGGTTATGCTGAAGTGTTACCATACCATGGTACCACCAATCATGTGCTACTCCATCCAAGTGCAAAGTGGCATATTTGATGGCCTCTATCTCTGTCATTGGCCTTAATGCCAAGAATGTGTCAAGCTTATGAACCCAAGCTTGAGCTGTCATCTTGCCGATACCGTCAAAGGTAGTCAAAGAAAGCTTGCTAGTAGCCTTCTTCAGCTCACTGAGTTGACCTCTAAGCCTCCTATCCTATCTAACCAATCTATAGTGCTCTCTCCTCTGATTAACAAAATGATCAAAGGACATCTTATCTTGAAATTGAGGAGCTAATAAGTCCCACTCATCATTTGAAACCATGAAAACATCTACAAATAGGGAATCTTCTACCTCCTCCTTTGTTGGAACCTCTGGTTCCTCTTGAACAAACGTAGGACGTGTAGGTCTATCAACTATTCTAGAGTGGGCCTGCTGGGGTCTTTGATTAACAGTAGCACTCATGTTATCTCCTTGTTCCCCATTCTATCTATCAGGTGGGTTCATCCTCCTTACCATAGTAGTAAGTGCTTGTAGTGCCTGTGTCATCTCATGGTAAACTTCTCTGGTACCTTGATCATCATTATGTTGGTGGCCCCTGGGTGAGCTACCCTCATATCTATCACTCATGATAATCAGCTGCTATTCTAACACTTGGGTACCTTCAAGCAAGGCTCTACTGCGTGTGTTATACCTATGTGGTCCCAACTCTTGTGGTTGCATAAGATTGTCAAACCCTTAGGATGGCAGGATTTAGCTCTGATACCACTTTAATATCCCCAACTAATAGGGACTATAGAAAGACAAAAGCTCTGATACCACCATAATATCCCTTGTTTCCCTTGAATTTTGAAACTGAATATTATTGAATTGTTTTTCTATATTTTACCCTTTTTGATATTTTGCATGAATAAAGATACGATTTTGAAGATAAATTCAAATAGATAACTAAACCACAGTATAATCTCTTTTTAATTCACCCAAATGATTACAATAGATGTCCTCTATCATGCATATAAAATAATATTAAAATACAATCTTAAAAACCAAAGTATTCTACAAATTAGGAATAAAACCTGGATCTAGTACGTCTCGGCCTACTGTGTCAAAAACACAGTCGCTGACGTCGGTTATACTATCATCATCAGTTTCTTGGTGTCATTAATCTACTGACATTAGTATATGGGTTAGTCAATGTTGGCCGCTATCGGTCTCTACCTATCGATGTTAGTCTCTGCACTTTTTGTGGATGCGTACGGATCTGTACAGACTTCATACGGCTACTAATACAATATAACACAACTTGAATGCTGAACCCTTGATCTAAAGATCTCTATCTGTATAATTTTCTAAATCAAAAACTAATGAAAGAAATACCTGTAAACCTTTGTGATAACTTTTGTATGAAGCTATCTCTCAATTCGGCAATAGATCAACTGATATCTCATAGCTTAAGAGTGGACGTTCTCCAATGCAAATGGAATCTTGGAACCCTTGGCTCAGTCTTCTCAAAAGAATTCTTAGCAAAAATCAATAATCATAATCTCATAATAATTCCAACTCTCTCCCATGAGAAACCCTTATACCCTCAAAAAGGTATGCTTGCCCTAATTAGGGTTTCTTAAATTAGAATTAGGGTTTCTTAAATTAGACCAAATAATTAATATTTAATTAAATCAATTAAATATTAATATCTCCCTTAATACATGTCTGATCCTCAAACCGACTAAAGCTGGTGAATCAGGGAGTAATTCTGCACATGACCATACCAAAATAAGGGTGCTTCGCTTCATGTCAAAAGTCCCTAAATAATAGGAGCTCAGGCAAACTTGTCTAAAAGAGCCTAAATGAAAACCAACTATAGAAATTTTGCTAATCGAAGCCAAGCCAAGCTCCATTATGACCCTCTATCCAT
The DNA here is from genome assembly GCA_037957365.1 of Torreya grandis. Classification (NCBI taxonomy): domain Eukaryota; kingdom Viridiplantae; phylum Streptophyta; class Pinopsida; order Cupressales; family Taxaceae; genus Torreya; species Torreya grandis. Next base: position 632,746 of record JARHVA010006133.1, on the reverse strand, counting down.
CCTATTAGCCTACGAGGGTCGTATAATAGGCTAACCATCAACTCTGAACATGTCAACTAAAAAGGGGACATGACATATTATGGGACCAATACTCTAAGGATAGTGTTACTTAAGAGGACTATGATGATTTATACAGGTGATTTTCACATTCATTTTTTTGATTTGATACTTTATACTATGTTATATTTCTCCTGAACAATGTTTGTAATTCATAATTTATATTTGAATAAGAATCATCTGGGAGATGACTAGATTTAGGGAGGAAGGATGTTACATCCCAATTTTATTGCTAAGTAAACTGACATGATTATCTATGGATATTTATTGTTAATAATGTGATTTGGCTATTTTTGACTAAGCTTTGAGATATATGCTATTATGGGATAGTTGGATATTGCTTAGGTTACATGATTACATTACCATGAGTTTGTTGTAGTGTATATGTTTAATTTATTATCATGTTGATTCATTATTTCATCTATATTTTATGATGTATGTATATCATGTTGTTGTGGTCTAACTACTTGTTTATTATGAGGTTGACATAGGAGAACTCATCTTTCAGAGCATGATAGAGGGAGAACATCATCATAAAGGGTGACATAGATGGAGTTGTTGGGGGATGATGGAGAAACTATCTATAACCCTACACACACCACATTATCAAACACATGTTGAATGAAAAATGGAATGGTTAACATAGTGTGTTTTGATGTTATTTACATTAGATAGTTATTAATACATGGTTGATAACATAGTTTAAATGGTTATATAGATTTCATCTTAAATGATTTTCATGCATGTCCATTAATATTTTGTGATTTTTTTAATAATAAAAAATGTGGATTTATAGACTAATGTGATTTAGACAACACTTCAGGTGACAATTTGGGTGACGGTTTTACCCCAATTGGTGGTAGAACTTCTGAGAGCCATAACTTTTGAACCATAGATCCATTTGACTCCCCATTTGAATCATTAGAAAGATAAGAATGAGAAAAATGTGATGAGATGGCATGAGCTATGATCATTGGTTTTTGACCCTAAAAAACCTAATGAAAGTTCTCAAAATTTCAATTTTAATAGTGTTGTCTAAAAATAGTTAGTTTCTAAAAATAGTAATTTCTTGAATTCTATGTTGTTGTAAATCATGGAAGCTGAACCACTTCATCTCCCTTGGGATTGGTGACCTTCCACATCCTCCTCCTACCTTCAAAATATGTATAAATAAATATGTATCCTGAGAAGGAGATTAGACATCTCTTCCTAGAGATAAGCATATGTTTGTATTTGCAATCTTGTGAGTAATAAAATATCTCTTCTCAGAGAAAGCATTATTATTGTGCTCTTTAAATATATTTCAACCAAAACCCCTAAGTTTTGGATCATAATGAATTTATCACATTATGACATTTGTAGTACTAATTTAATTGATGAATATATTGATTATTGTAGTTAGTGATAAAAAAAATAAAATATAAGAATTTATAATTAAGAGGAAAAAATAGGAAAAAGAGAAGAATTCTTATAAAAAAAGAGAAAATAGAAAGGTTTAAATATAGGAAAAATAAAAAGAAAGACTTTGATAAAAATAATAAATAAAATAAGTAAAAACAAAAAAATAAAAAGGAAAAAATATTTTAAAAAAAGAGGAAATCCATGCCATACTTTATGTAGGGAGTTTTTGAAACAAATAAATAGGAGAATAAATATAATACATACAAAAAAAAGGAGAGAGGCACACCATACTGAGAAGGAAAGAGAAGATACAGAGGAGAAGTAGAAAGAAAGGGGTGTAGTGAGAGAAGGAAGATAAGGAATCAAGTAGAATAAAAGTGGAGAAATTCTAGGTAAGTGTTGTTATTTATTTGTGTGTTCTTCTGGTAATTTTATAATATGAAAATGTAGGCACAATGTCCATCTAAAATCTATGAAATTTTGTGTAATTCGATACCATGGACTGTATACACATGATCAATTATAAAAATATATATTTATATATAGTGAATATATATAGACAAAAGAAAGAGATACCAGTTTATCCCAAACATGTCATAGACATCCAATAATATATAATAATGAGCTATATAAATACAATGATCAAGATGTTCTATATACAATTGTATAAGTAGGTGAATTATATATAGGGAATATTAATAAACCTGTGATCTGAGTTGTGGTTAATGTGTAACAAATATTAGATATATGGAACTGTGAACTACATAATAGAGAAATTAAGTTGTTCTGTATAATATATAATTAAGTTGATCTGCATATTATAAATATATATACACATAGCTCACTAAGTACAATGTTTAAAAATATCAACTCATTAGTTTATAAATATATTAGACTATAAGGCAAAAATTTTGGACTGTGTATTAGGTGGAAACCCACTAGTAAAACATGATTTCATATGATAAATAATACTAAGAAATCTGAGTAGAAAAAGAAAACAATAATGAGAGGTTAGTATCCCATTATTTTATTATTCACCCATATGAGATATCTATTAATTTCTAGTTTTAAAAACATGATATATTATATACTTTCCATGATTAAGATACTAGATGTGTTATTCTAAGCAATGATCCACCAGGTAGATCATTACCATAGTAAGGAATCAAATTATTTTGATTCACAACTAAGTCATGTAAATCATAGCATTAGTGGCATCCTTTGGCTAGAATTTATCATTCTTATATAAAGTGACATTAAAATATTAAGATCACTATTGTATGTATTAAATAATGATGGATCAATGCATTTATAAGTGTTGTAATAATAGTAGAATAAGTCGCTACCCTTATATCATCTTATGTTAACCTTTAATTATGGAAAACTAAACATATGCAGTGATACCCATAACATTTTAAATTATCTCAACTAAACAATTATGTATATCACTTTACCTTGATCTAGGTTAAATAATCAAGAATATTTTCTAGCTCGGATCTATCATTCCAAGTATAACATAGATTTTAGTTTTAGTATATGAAACATGTGTAACTTAATGTATTATTCCATCACTTTATTATGATTTTTGTGTACATGCTATATATTATCATAGAACACATTGTTTCTAACTATTTTTGCTTTTCCACATTCAGAAGATGAAAGAAACTAAGATAAAATGGTCAGGGGTTTGTACGTACCCAGATGAAGTTTGCGCACCATTATCCAGACATTGTAGGGACTCCTCTTTGGCTGTGGAGGATGACACCTATAGAAGAAAGAGACTCAAACAAAGAGATTGTTAGATAGATAGATGGTGGACTACCAAGCAAAAGGCTTGGTCCCAGAAGTGCAAAGACTTCCTTGTGGGATGACAGTCCACTAGTTGATAAAAATAATGTTGGATAAAGATAAATAATGAAAGATTGAACAACAAAAATAGAGATAATATGTAATTGTATTCTGCTGTCAGTCTTCCACAGTCACTGACGCCAGTTATTCTGCCATCGTAGGTTAGCTAAAGTCACCGATGTCAGTTAGTCTACCGACGTCAGGAGGGGTAATGGGCCTGGTGACCGGCGTCGGTCAGGATTATAAGACTTTGGATGAGTTTTAGGTCTGTTTGTGGTCAACAAAGTGGTTTGAGAGGTCTATGGGGGTTTGATGGCTTGTGCTAGGCTTACAGGGTAGAAAGTATGGCCTAAATGAGAGATCAGATGGAAGACAGGGGCAAAAGGGAGATAAAGGTGAGAGAAGGCTTTTCAGCCTCTCCAAGAAGAATAGATTGGGTTGTGTCAAGAATGCTTGGAAATGGGTAGTAGTCTGATTGCTAATGTATTTAAAAGAATATTGAAATAAAACTAGTTGAAATACTTAGCTGTAGGTGGAGAGGCAGAAGTGCAGGAGGCCTGTTTCCATTGTGGCTAGTTCGGGAGATGTCTTGCAACCTTCAATCCAGCTTGGAATGACTGGTGCAGAATCCCTAAGCCTGGAAAATGTTGTTGAGATGTTGATACTTGCAAGAAGTTGAGAAGTGAGAGAGATTAAAGCCTGGAGGAAGAGAATTCACGTTTGTGGGGGGTGCAATAGAAGCAAAAATGTAGTTTAAAAGGAACTGACGTCGGTGAAACTGCTGGCATCAGCTGAATACTGACCGACATCAGTGGCTAAAGAATGGGAAAAGAGGCTATTTTTAGCCTTTGTGCCTATTCTTCTAATTGCCAGGTCTAAGTGTCATTGGAAAACAGTCGAAAGTAGATTAAATGAGCATTAGAGGTTAGTGGGAGGGATGAAATGGGGTTTAAGCAATTAAGATTTGGCATGGGGTGAGGAAGGCATCCAAGGAAAGGTATCCAAGGTGGGGTGAGGTGGCAAGGGGGCATTATTAATTTAAAATAGTTAATTTATTTTAAATTAATAATTGTGTGGGTAAAGAATGTTTAGGAGGGGACCAAGGGGACCAAGGGGTAGACACTTTTTCGATGTCTACATTTGCCCCTTTTTGTCTTGTTGGTTGTTTTGATGAACTGCAAGACAAAAATAGGAGTAAATTGCCCCAGGTATGGGATAAGGCCATTTTTCTCCTGTTGGTTGTTTTGATGAACTGCAAGACAAAAATAGGAGTTGATTGCCCTGATTATGGGATGAGGTATTCCCCCTCAAAGCAGGAGTCAAGGGAAGGGAACCTAGAATCAGGTGTTGATTTGATAGATAGTGGATGGATATGGTGAAGTTTGAGTGTGAACACTATAATAGTTGAGATTGTGTGTATACCACTCCATGTGATGGTCAGGTTAAATTGTCACAGGTCAAGGGTCGAGGAGTGCCAAAAATTAAATAACTGGGCCCCAGCATTTAGTATTAGCTAATTAGGTTATTCGATCTAAGTTGTAGCTCCAATGGTTGTCATGTTCCAAGTATCCCAAGCTCAAGAAGTGCTCTTGAAAAACATGAAAATGTCACAAGTAGTGAGGATCAACTTGCTCGCGATCCAATACTTGTGAGGGTCTAAATAGGGGTTGTAGACAATTTTGCTAACCATTCATGAGGCAACATACATGCAAAAACAACCATGGCAAAGTTATCTTAGAAGTGGGCATGGTCTGAGGAGATAGGCATGATCTCCAAGGTTGTTGGTTGAGCTGAGTTGAGATAGTTGGTCCATTAGATGGATAGATTAAGGAATGGCTGAGCTAACCTCAGAAGACCCCATGTCAACTGAGTGCTGCCTACATAGCCCCTGGTCATTAGGGCCTCAGGCTGATGTAGTTCTCCCTGAAAGGGAGGAAGAGGGTTGGTTATGGATGGGTTAGATGAGGTTAAGTCATGGTTAAAGGTCGAAATGGTTTGTCCATCAGATAGACGAACAAATGGATGTGGCTGAGCTAACCCTAGAAGATGTCATGTCATCTGAGTGCTGCCTACATAGCCCATGTTGGAAGGGCCTCAGACCAATGTAGTTTAGACTAGGAGGCAAAATGGTTAATGATTGATTTGGTCATGAGAAGAGGTGAAATGGTTTGTCCATCAAGTAGATGAACAAACGAATGTGGTTGAGCTAACCCCAGAAGACGTCATATCATTTGAGTGTTGCCTACATAGCCCCTATTTGAAGGGCCTCAGGCCAATGTAGTTCTCGCTAAAAAGGGAGGAAGAGGGTTGGTTATGGATGGGTTGGACGAGGTTAAGTCATGGTTAAAGGTCAAAATGGTTTGTCCATCAGATAGATGAACAAATGGATGTGGCCAAGCTAACCCCAGAAGATGTCATGTCATCTAAGTGCTGCATACATAGCCCATGTTGGAAGGGCCTCAGACTAATGTAGTTCAGACTAGGAGGCAAAATGGTTGATGATTGATTTGGTCATGAGAAGAGGTGAAATGGTTTGTCCATCAAGTAGATGAACAAACAGATGTGGCTGAGCTAACCCCAGAAGACATCATGTCATCTGAGTGCTGCCTACATAGCCCCTATTTAAAGGGCCTCAGGTCAATGTAGTTCTCCCTAAAAAGGGAGGAAGAGGGTTGGTTATGGATGGGGGTTGGACTAGGTTAAGTCATGGTTAAGAGTAAAAGGGGTTTGTCCATCAAGTAGACAAACAAACAAATGTGGTCGAGCTAACCCCAAAAGACGTCATGTCATCTGAGTGCTACCTACATAGCCCTTGTCATTAGGGCCTCAGGCTGATGTAGTTCTCCCTAAAAGGGAGGAAGAGGGTCGATTATGGATGGGGGTTGAACGAGGTTAAGTCATGGTTAAAAGGTAATATGGTTTGTCCATCAGATAGATGAACAAATAGATGTGGCTAAGCTAACCCCAGAAGACGTCATGTAATCTGGGTGCTGCCTACATAGCCCCTATTGGAAGGGCCTCAAACCAATGTAGTTTAGACTGGTTGAGAGGTTGGGTTGGTTAGGTTATAAATGATGAGGGTAAGATGATGTTATAGCCTTTTCCATATTGTGTAATGGTGTATTATGTAACATTGGTGATGTGGTATTTCACCCTTAGTAAGTGTCCATATCGGTGATGGGTGTATGCTAAAAATGAAATGAGTCGATTTATGCTTCAGCAAGTAATGGTTTATGCTTAACATAAATTGTGTGGTTGATATTTTCCATGTGTATTGTTGTCCATAGAAACTATGTGAAATGGACTATGTCATGTTGGTGGTCTGAAAATGTTTTGGCTTGGTTAGGTTTGGTTGAGAAAATGAATGTGACAAAGGTATGGATAAGAAGTGAAAGGTGCATTGCTCTTTCATTGACAAGGACCATAATGATAGCATAGGTAAAGCGCTTGTTTAGAAACAAAAGCCCCATTCATGCATTACGTCGTTGACCATTGGTTGTGTTAGAGAAGTAATCAAATCACTTTGACATTAAAATGAGCTTGAAATCCCTTTAGTAGGTGATGTGATATGGTAGGATAGGATAACCCTTTTTAGTAGGGATAACTTTTCCCCTTTTTATAGGAGACCCTGAGAACAACTACAAGTCAAGTCCATGACACTTTTTTTTTGGTAGACTGATCAATGCGGGAAGTCTACATGGGAATGTCATTTTGTGTTGTGGTCATTTGTGAAGCTGATCGATGCGGGAAGCTTCTAAGAGAGTGTTATTTTTAGCAAGAATTTAGGCATATCCATCCTTTGAGGGAGTGGTCTATATTTTTGCTTTATATATATATTATTTGAGGGCTTTGAATAGCTGTCCTTCGAGGGAGCAGTCTATTAGCTACAGTAATGATGATACAGTTGTCCTTCAATGAAGCAGTCTGCATTTAGAATTTATGACCTTTTGATATTTTGTTTGACATTTCTATTTATTTTTTATAGAATTTGAGTCATGGACAAGACTATAGAAGTTTGAGGGCTCCCTTTTATTAGGACAAAGCATCCATACTTTATAAAAGGGTTACATAGGGTTTGCTTTAGGGAAACAGGGTTGAAAGGAATGAGAATTAAAAGGATAGAGATTGCTTAAGGGATGAGCTCAAGTTAAATGTCAAGTAAATGAGTACTCGACTAATAGTAGAATGGTCACAGATGCAAGGCATTAAGGGGCTCAGGTTCTGGTCAGCCTTCGAGAGAAGACAGATGATAAGTCCCTGACCCATACTTGTGCATTATGATGTAAGGTCCAAGCCAATTAGGAGCAAACTTACCTCATTTTCTTCTTTCCAAATTGGTCACATGTTAAAGATGATTAAGAAAGGTGGTTGATGTTTGGTCGATGCTTGGTTGAGACTTGGTTGAGGCTTGGTCGGGGCTTGGTTGAGGCTTGGTCGATGCTTGGTCGAGGCTTGGTTGGGTGATGTTTGATAGTCAGGATAGAGTCAAATTCCCCCAATCACTTATGTGATAGGGAGAATGCCTGATAGACTTAGTTTGAGAGGGCAAGATCTTGATCTGCCAAGTTGGAGGTTGGAATCTCAAAATGATTGAAAGTGATGGAGGCAATGGTTGGTAATGATGTGACCAAAGCAGTCAGTGGTTGGGGGTCTTTGAGTTGGACCTTCACTTCTTGTAAGGCTTTGATCAAAGTTAGACAATGCTGTAGAGAGTTTTGTATGAGGTCATACAAAGATGTCTTCACAAAGGTTTGGCGACGTTGTTTCACCATGGGGTCATTAATTGGGTTTGAATAAGTTGGTCGAGATGTGCCCAAGATTGAAACCTTGGGTCTTGATGGTTGAGGAGACTTGATGAATGGATATGTTTGTGGGAGAGAAACCTTCTCTTTCCCTTTATCCAGCATGGTTTGTGACCTGTTGGCCACAATGATGGTGTTGATTTCAAACAAAGGGGTTGAAGGTGGTAAAGGGACCATAGTCTTGTATGGGGATCCCGATTTAGGTGATGATGTTCGAGAGGCCTGAGATGATGTCGATGGTTTGGTTAAAGGGTGGTCAAGAGGATCCTTGGTGAGAAGGGTGTCCTTTTTAAAGTGTTGATGAATGACAACTTTAAGAGCACAACAATGCTCAGTGTCATGTCCAGGTGTGTGATGATACACACAAAATTTAGTGTCATCGAACCAAGATGGCCTTGATCTGAGAGTTGATGATTGTGACGGTGAAAATGTTTGGGAGACATGAGATGGTGTTGGATATTTGTTGATAGTATCTTTAACAAGAGGGGTGTCTTTCTCCATGAGTTTGTGGATGGCAACCTTAAGGGCACAACAATTTTCAGTGTCATGCCCAGGTGTGCGATGATATTGGCAAATTTTAGTGTCATCGAACCAAGATGGTTTTGGTTTGAGAGGTTGAAATCATTTAATAGGTGGAAGAGTGATGTTAGAGGATTGCAAAAGTCAGTGTAGCAGCAAGGTATAAGAACCTGCTAGTGGGTCTACACATTGTGTTGTAGTAAAAGTTGGTAGCTTCTATTTAGAAGCTGTTGAGGGAATGTTTTACACCATCTTTTTGTTTGGCGATGTGGCCAGACGCATAGATGACACTTTCATGGTAGGAGGCATTGGATGTTTTGAAGGAGGTATGTTTTTGTTAGGTGAAGGTTGTAATGGAGGTGATTTGTTTTTGTTGGGTGTCAGGAGTAATGGAGGTGACTTGTTGTTGATAGGTGTTGGAGTAGGAAGCACTCCTTTTAAGGTGGATGGATGAGGGCCCAAAATGGAGGGCAATGATGATGGTGGGACAAAATTTCTCTAATGTGGTTTAGTAGCCTTCTTTGGTTTGAGGGCCACTATTGTGGGGGGTCAGGTTCAAGTCTACCCTCACCGGATCTTCTTCAGTCAAAGTGGGTGAGGCAGCTAGTTCTTCTCTCAACGGAGAAGGGATTGGAGAGTTTGGCTTTTTAAGAGGGTAGCGCGTAGGGATGGTGATGACTTTAGTGCATGGTCAAGGAGCAGGGAAAGTATGATCCCCCATTGATGATAGGAAGGATGAGGGCGAGGCTACTAGCATTGATATGGTCAAGGCATCCTCCAATATAAGAGAGGTCGATGGAGAACTAACAGGAGAAGATGGTTCATCCACCTGTGGAAGAGAAGTGGGAGAAGAAGGCTCTTCTTCCTGTGATGGACCAATGGGTGGGCTAACCTCTTCAAACTATGAGAGAGGTTGGTTAGGCATAAGAGGCAAGACCGTGTTGACTGTGTGTATATTACGCTCTTGGGAGTCATCGACCATGGTCTGTACGTTGTTTTGGTTAGGAAAAGGTTGTATAAAGATGTTGATGTTTTGATTGGGTGGTGAGTTTGGGTTATCCAAAACAAGATCCCCCTTGTCTAACATGCTCTGGACAATGTTTTTGAATGTTTTATAGTTGTTTATGTCATGGCCTTGGACACGGTGATAATTGTAAAAGTCACTTTCCCTGTACCATGTAGGGATAGGTTTTGAGGGGTCGAATTGAGTTGGTCAAATTTGGGGGAGATTGAGGACTCCCTATTTGACAAGTTTATCCAAAATGAAAGCATATGAATCACCTTTAGGAGTATACTGATGCTGTATATACCATTGTTGGAATTATTTTGTGATGTAGTCTGATGTGGAAGGTTGAGATTGGTTAGTTGTTGTTGAAGATGATGGTCTAAGGACCATAGCATTTGCTGATCCTTTGGATTTGATGTTAGAAGAAGACGGTTTAGAGGAAGGGTCATTTGACTTGGTGTTGGGGTTTTTACTCTGCAATTTGACTTTGTTTTCCTCGATGGCACGTAGTTCAAGCTTCTTAGCCATCGTGAAAGTTTCGTCAAAGGTGCAGAATGTTTGGACCCAGAGAGTGGATGAAATATGTTGGGCACACACCTGTGAAAAGAGCTCAATGAGCTCGGGTTGAGGTAAAGAGAAGGAGAGTTGGTTGATTAAGCCTCTCCAACGGGCAACAAAATTGGCTATGGATTCATCATCAAACTGCCTGATAGAGTATAGATCTATGATAGAGACCTTTTTGGTGATATTGATTGAGAAGTGGTCAAGGAAAAGTTGAGCCAGCTGGGTGAATGAAAAGATAAAATGACTGGAAAGGGAGCTATACTAGTCGAGGGCAACACCAGAAAGTGACATGGGGAATGTGCATAGTAGTAACGCATCATCATGTGCTATGAGATAACAAGCATGTTTGAATGCTCATAGATGTTGTTGTGGGTCTTCCTTACTCTAGAAATGAGTAAACTTAGGAAGCTCCCACTGACTGGGATATGGTCAGATTGGGACAGAGGGATGGATGGGTTCATTGCAAATTTGTTCATATGAAAGAACATTGCTTGAACCAAAAATGGATGTCTCAAGATTAGACATCTTGTCCATCAACATCTTGATTAAGTTGGTTGACAGATTTGTAGATGGGGCACCCCCTAGATTGTAAGGCACTTGGAAGGGATTAGAAGGGGCATATGACATAGTTGGTTGCGCTTGTATGGTTGCAACGTACTGATGACTAGTCATAGGGATAGAATTGGAAGCCAAGGGTGGTTGTGTCATGAAGGTAGAAGGCATGACTAGGCTTGATGTCACCAAAGGTGGTTGGATTGTGGCAACACCAGCCAATGGATGCGTAGCCACCCTAGTGTTGATGGGGGCAAGAGTAGGCGAGATGGAGACAACTAAGTTTTGGAAAGGTGTAGAGGTTTATTGAATAGTCTGTGATTGATGGGGGGCTAAAACCCTAATGGAAGTGGGCTCAGAGATAGAAGAAGAAGCCACACTTAGAAGATTAGTCATGGTCTGGTTATTAGTCGAGGCGATGGCCTAGGTGTCTATGGGCTAGATTATAAACACTATGGATATGGCTGTCATCTCAGCTAAAGAGGTTGGCATCCCATAAATTGGGTTGCCTAAGGAGTCTCGTATTTGACTTCATGCGAGATAATGTTGAAGGACCTTGACATTGAGGTCAAGGAACCTTTCAAAGTCTTGGTCCCCTTCAGGGACAATAGGGGCTGAGTTGGGGTTGGTTGGGTAGGAGTTCATTCAGTCTCTGAATGATACTCCATTAGAGGACTAGGTATGGAAGGTGAAGGTGGGAGTGGTTGTTGCTTTGCGTGGTCAACAAGAGTTTTAGTTTGACTACGTGTCAAAACCATTCAAGGCAAAAAGGGTCAGGTTCTAGAAACTATGTTTTTTTAGTTTCAAAAACTCAGAATATGGTTTTGGCAGAAAAAAGGTCGGGTTTTAATGCTGTTGTTTTGGAAGAAGGATTTTGGACAGTGACCGACGTCGGTAGAAAAATTGATGCCGGTGAAAAAAAGTTGCCGACGTCGGTGGAAAAATTGATGTTGGTGACTGTGTGTTTCTAGAAACTCAGAAATTGAAAGTTTTTGGAAGAAATAAGAAGGTTTGAGTTATTTTTAGATCTCAGAATACGACCTCACTAACTCAAAAAATCAAATACAGATAGAAAAATAGATGAAGACAAGCAAACCTTAAACGTTAATTCCTAGGAATAAATTTTAGAGTCTTGTTGGCTTATGCCTTAGAAGAGTGTGTTTGGAAAGCTGGCTTAAAGAATGGGTCCTAGAAGAAGTAGTCTAAGGTTGGTTTCAGGTTTGTTTTGGTGCTCAATGTCTGTGTTAGGTTCTGTACGTGGCCTGGTGCTAAGGAGCAAGCTCCCCTCACTTCACGAGCCCAAAGATAAGCTGGGTTGCTTAGCCAGTATATACTTCCCCTAGAGTTTATACTCTACCAGAGAATAGAGTGGGCTCTCCCCTTGGTAGTGAAGTCCAAGTAGGATTACCAGGAAGGGTAAGGTATCTGCTAGGTGATGAAATCCTAGTCAAACCTTGTCTCAAGTATGTTTTGATGTTTGATTTGTGAAAGTGGTCTAGATGTGTAACATAAGTGCACTACGCTTTATTCATAATGTGGTTTTAAGTTACTAGATGTGTGGACTAAATATGCATTCAATCAGAATGAGATGCAATAGATTTTAAGCCCAAATTGAAATATGTGTTCAGATGCAGACAAGTAGAGAAAAGGTTGAAGAGTATGAATTGACTAGTCTGAGATGTAGGAAAGAAAGAAAAAGAAGGATTCTTTTTAACTTTGTTGATGGTGTCTTTCGGAAGAGATAGAAGAAAAGGATGCAAGAAGAGACCTAATGCACCTATATGAATGCTTGTTTTTAGAAGAAAAAGTATGAACCCAAGGAAAACTCCTAGGGTCCCACTGGGCTTGCCAGAATGTTTCTAACTATTTTTGCTTTTCCACATTCAAAAGATGAAAGAAACTAAGATAAAATGGTCAAGGGTTTGTATGTACCTAGATGAAATTTGCGCACCGTTATCCAAACATTGTAAGGACTCCTCTTTGGCTGTGGAGGATGACACCTGTAGAAGAAAGAGACTCAAACAAAGAGATTATTAGATATATAGATGGTGGACTGCCAAGTGAAAGGCTCGGTCCTAGAAGTGCAAAGACTTCCTTGTGGGATGATAGTCTACTAGTTGATAAAAATAATGTTGGATACAGATAAATAATGAAAGACTAAACAAAAGAAATAGAGATAATATGTACCTGTATTTTACTATCGGTCTTCCATAGTCGCTGACGCTGGTTATTCTGCTGTCATTAGTTGGCTAAAGTCGCCGACGTCGATTAGTCTGCCGACGTCGATAGGGGAAATGGGCCTGGTGACCAGCATCGGTCGGGGCTATAAGGCTTTGGATGAGTTTCAAGTCTGTTTGTGGTTAGCAAAGTGGTTTGAGAGGTCTGTGGGGGTTTGATGGCTTGTGCTAGGCTTATAAGGCAGAAAGTATGGCTTAAATGAGAGATCAAATGGAAGAAAGGGGCAAAAGGGAGATAAGGGTGAGAGAAGGCTTTTTAGCCTCTCCAAGAAGAACATATTGGGTTGTGTCAAGAATGCTTAGAAATGGGTAGTAGTCTGATTGCTAATGTATTTAAGAGAATATTGAAATAAAACCAATTGAAATACTTAGCTGTAAGTGGAGAGGTAGAAGTGCAGGAGGCCTATTTCTGTTGTGGCTAGTTTAGGAGATGTCTTGCAACCTTCAATCCATCTTGGAATGATTGGTGTAGAATCCCTGAGCCTGGAAAGTGCTGTTGAGATGCTGATACTTGAAAGAAGTTGAGAAGTGAGAGAGCTTGAAGCTTGGAGGAAGAGAATTCACGTTTGAGGGGGGGGGTGCAAAAGAAGCAAAAATGTAGTTTAAAAAGAATCAATGTTGGTGAAACCACTGGCATCGACCGAATACTGACCGACGTCAGTGGCTGAAGAATGGGAAAAGAGGCTATTTTAAGCCTTTTTACCCATTCTTCCAACTTCCAGGTCTAAGTGTCATTGGAAAACAATCGAAGGTGGATTAAATGAGTGTGAGAGGTTAGTGGGAGGGATGAAATGGGGTTTAAGCAATTAAGATTTGGCATGGGGTGAGGAAGGCATCCAAGGAAAGGTATCCAAGGTGGGGTGAGGTGGCAAGGGGGTGTTATTAATTTAAAATAGTTAATTTATTTTAAATTAATAATTGTGTGGGTTGGGAATGTTTAGGAGGGGACCAATGGGACCAAGGGGGGAGTCGACCAAGGGGTAGACACTTTTTCGGTGTCTACACACATTAGAAATGTAATGCGTATTATGAATGAATTCCTGTATTAGGCTAGGTATTAAGGAGTTAATTGGAAGTATGCTTTATGAGAATGTAGATACTCCTATTCATATATATAAATCTTATAAATGTATCTTGGGATGTGTGTCCATATGATTGGATTTATACATGAGTACATATAAATATGAATAGATTTTATGCAAAAAGGGATCAATCAATTAGATCTTATAGTAAGATGTAGGATAATATGCTTAACTAGATATAAGAGACTTTGGATGTGTAGAAGTTGTAACTAAATGGGAATTTGAAGGGGAAAAAAAATAACCTCAAAATTGACTAAGAAGAGCTGTTTAATAATATTCCTAAAAGTATAAGACTTATAATTTATGGTCAATATGTTCGGTATAATGATTGTTAAAAAACCTCATGAAAACCTTATTGGAAAGATAAATGACTATAGGTATTTAAATGCCATAATTAATTTTCATTGAAAAGAGTGTGTATAGAATATACTAAGATTAGATTAATTTATACATATGTATAAGCATATATAATATGTATTGGTATATGGTGGTATATGCATATAGATCTATTAACTATTATAAACTAAGTCATGAACTCTGAAAGAGTAGGACTCTAGCTATACATCTACACAGGCTCCTAAAACATGCCGAGATGTATAAATGAGGTATCATGTTAAAAAAAAACATAATTAGGATTATGAGAATATGGTTCTTGAAATTATTATAACTAGTTATTTTAACATAAGCTTATGCTTTCATTGAGTTATAAATATTTTATTATGATTGGTTGTGGTATTTAGTAGTTGTTCTTAAGAACACTAGACTATGATAATATGGGTTATCATAGGATACATTATATTTAGAAACAACTTATAGTAATTATAAAATGAAATTAGATGTATATTTTACCCAGATGGTATAAAATGTAGTTATTATTTATGTTACTTATATGATAGATAATATTGCTAGATTCATTCATATGCTTGATGGAATAAATGTATGAAATTATATTATTCATGTGCTTAACATGTTATATGATTTCTATAAGGATGTAATATGTATGAATCTATTGGTTATATTATGTTAACTAAATCTCACATTGCTGATATTGAGTAAGTAGTGAGATAGACTTCACTAGCTTGCTAATTAATGTTAACTAAAACATTATCATTTCATGAGTATGATTTAAATGTTTGTGTGATATCTCTATTAGAATCATATTCTTTGTGATACACTTCATGTTTATTTTTATAAATCATATAGTACATGGGTAATAACTTATCTCTCTAGATTCCCATGCCATCACTATCTACTCATTCGTGAAGGTAGGACCATTATATTATCTGATTAGTGAAAGATATAATTTGTATGTGGTTGGTGTGTAAAATCACTTGGATGATTCTCTCCCTCCCCATAAAATTACTAATTTTGAGATGACACTTGAGATTGCCATAAATACTAGAGTTTGGGGAACTATGCTCCAGAGAGCCATGTATCTTATATATGTACATTGTATTGTATTTATTATTGAAACATTATCATCATGATATATAATTACTTATTTATTATAGATTAACAACAATGGATTTAGGCATGTATAAACTGTGGCTGGTTAATTATAATTACTTTCTATTATTGTATTGTGATGTGTTTCTTATGATAATAGCGATAAGAGATGTATGATGTAGAATGCTTATTTATAGTTATTATAATTTGAATATTTTATATGATCACTGATTAGATTCTCATGGTGTAATATATTTAAATTTATGTTGTTTAATTTAAAAAAACTTCACATATTTCTAGGTAGATCCTAGTGGGATGTTATAATGATATATTAGTGATAATTGGGAGACATGGTTGTTTTGAGTATGAATCACAAAGCACTCCTTATTATTAGATATAAACATGGGTGATTTATTAGTAGGATGATGCCTATGAAGAGTAGACACATTAATGTACCCAAGGTCTACTTTTCCTTTTTTTATAAATAGGCAAAATAAGATCAACTATATCTTGATCATGCTTACCCAGTCCTTTTACTATATTATATTTATATTTTTTCAAATGGTTATGTCTAAAACTACATTAGTTAGATGGAGAATAATAGTCAATCAAATGTTATATAGGAAAAATAACCTCAATTATTTTAATAAATCATAATATATATAAAATGTAAGGTTGCATATATGGAATATAAGGATTAGTAGGATGCACTAGGGCACAATATATGCAAGGCTCTTGATGCAAATGACATGTATAGATACACCCTTGATAATTGAATTTAAGACATCAATTAAAAGTTAAAGGAACAACATTAATGTCATAAATCCAAGGTAATCCTAATAAAAATTTATAATTAATATCATTAGGCATAACTTGATAAACTATAGCAAAAATACATGGGCCTAAGGTGATATTCAATGTAATCTGCCCAAGTACTTGGTATTGGATATTATAAAATACATGAATTTTAATATATAAATGGGTGATGTAATTTAAAATTTTTCATATAAAATTTAAGAAATGATACATTAATTTTGTTCAAACCAAATCCATTATTGACATGCACACCTTTTACCATGTTATTATGTTAAAAAACTTAGATATACAAAGGTAAATAGTGGTTGATAATATGATGTGGGAAAGGTCTTCCTTATCAAAGGAAATGCTTTCATCTATCTATAAAATGGTATTAATGATAGAAGATACATAAGGATGTTCAAAATTATTTGGTAAAATATTATTTCTTAAGGCTTCATATAAAACATCCTTGTACATGGGTATTTTTTATAAAATATCTAATAGGCAATTTTTGCATTAATGTTATTCTAAACTATCAAATACTTTTGGTTGATTAATTTATCCTAGAGAAGAAGAAGATATATGTGGGTCTCTAACTAATCTAGTATTAACAACATGGACATTGTGAGGTCTATTTATATATAATGGTAAAGAACTATTTTGAGTGTTATAAAAATGTGAAGTAGCTTGTGAGTGAAATTGTTTTAAGTTGACTTTGGAAATATAATTGAATATAAATAAATAATGTGCATATTGTATTATATCATAAAAACTAAAATATAATTTTACAAGATTTTGAACAAGACTATGTACAATATGAAATAAACATTTTGTAAATGACCCATTAGAATTATAGTAAAAAGAAAGACTATTTACTCTAGTTTTATATAATGAATCAATAGAATTATGACTATGTATACAAAATGAATCAAGTAAATCTACTAACTAAAAATATAATGCAAGAAAAAATAAAGGATGATTTATGAAAGAGTTTGAATGATTTGTAGGATTTAAAATATACTTGTTTTTTAGTTGATTAGTGTTGGACCAATATTTTATATCACTAACTATAGAGGTAAAAACATTCATGTAGCCCACTAACCCTAGTTTTGAAGATAAGTTGAGAGTAAATTCCTTGGGTGATACACTCCTTTGAGGTGTAGCATAAATAAAATAGATAAAATAAACTTCCTACTAGTGTAAACAAGGGGATCCTAGGTGTTTCTAATATATTATGAGGCACATCAAAACTAAATTCTATGTTTAGTTCAGTATTATGGCTATGAGTAGTGGAGTATAACCCCTCATACCACAATGTTTATAGACAAAATGCCATGTATCCCTTCACAATATTACCCAAGTAATTAAAAAAATGTCGTAATAGATTTGCTAAAATAAGACAAGACAAATAAAAATAAATTTAAAAAAAAGTGAAATATCTTTGACTATGAAAACAACAAAAATCAACCCAAAGTAAAAAAAATCCTCTATGTCACTATTTATCTAAGGTGATTGTTATAAACCTATATTGCACCCTGCTTGAAGGTTTGATATATTTGGCTCTAAAACCTTCACACTTGGACTAACATTGGAATGATCTAAGATGTGGGACACCTGAACTTAGATCAAACCTCTAGATTTTGATGAGGCTAGCTCCTTTGATGTGTCACTTTGCACTGATTACTAAACTACTAATTGTTGGGATGAAAAGGGGGAGAAGGAAACTAAAAGAGAAATCCTAATTTATTATTGGTGAAACACCTATGTTGTTGGTTCATCCACTCTATTTGAGCTCTTAAAACACTAGTTAGACAAGTAAATATTGAATCAATAACTCCAAATATCTCCTATGCATTAGTATTTCATGAAGAGGTTTTATCTGGTGATAAAAGCTTGAGGGAAATGATGGAATAATCCTAATTAAAGTCACTAACCAACCACTTATATCCACTATAAGCTCATCTAAAATACATCCAACACTAAATGTGACTTGCATAATCTAACGAACTAGTAACTAGGTAAGAATCAAGACTTGTCAAGGGAGAAAACTTTACCACATATGCAAATCACTGATAGAAATATACTATACCAACATAATGAGATATAAAATTAGTCATTTTATTTATCTAAAAATGTTACAAAACTCAATCTTGGTAGAGTTTGGTCTTGCCAAGAGAGAGATAGATCTTGAAAAATAGCTAAAAAGCTAACATATATAGTAAAAACATGAAAAATCTAATAAATTGGCATTAAAAAGAGAAGAGGAGATCAAATCCATGTCAACTCAAGTCCAAATTCAGTTACAAAATGATAACAAAGCCTTGAAATAAATCCTTTGTCTTCTTGTCTTGCATGAAGCTCTTCATTTGCATTGGAAAAGGAGTGGTGGGCCCATCTTCGACAAGGGAATTTTTATATGCATGAAATATATGCCAACCTTCAATGCCTTAACTCACTTGAAGATGATTTGTAAGTATTTAAAATCCTTCATTTACATGTTAACCAAGGATAGATGCATGACTTGTCAATTAGTCAACTTAAGTACAATACTAGTTTACTCTACTAAGCTCCCTCCTTTCATGAAATGGAAATAAATACTTTGAAGGAATAAAATATGCATGAAAATCCATTTGAATAGTAGATAGGTAGCATTGAAACTCATTTTGAACTCCTTGATAGCCACTTTCAATGCCAAACTCAAAATTGAATAATTGACCAATTAGGCCTACTAGGCCAAATAGGCCTAATGGCCAAAATGAGCACTTGGATTCCATGGAACCTGCAACAAGACACCATGAAACATAAAAAAAACAATGATATTAGACCTGTAATAACTTTTCTCATCACAAGATATGCAATTTTAATGAGAAAACTCTCACCATTCAGTCAATAAGGTTGACTAAGACCACTTTGCCCTATTTTTCTATAGATTGGCCATTTTGATTGAGCTATTAAAGACACTTATAGGATTATTTATAATAAAATTAAGGTTTGAGGATGAATAAAAATTCTCAATATTTAAGCTCCAATGATTGGATCCCATTGAGCTGCCCTATACTTTATTTTCCATGTTTATTTCCATAAAAAACATGATTTATACCATCATATGTATAGATACATACATAAAATTTTCATTTATGGAATCCTCTCTAAGTCTAATTTATGTTTAGAAAGGTTTTAGGTTGACCCATGGTGATTTGATGGCAATAAAATCAACTTTTTTCAAAACTAGTTTTTTTAAGGGCTTGGGGGGGTTTTGAAGCTAAAAATTCAAAATGATGATTCATGAATTACATACCTCCAAATGAAAAAACATTATAAATTTATTTTTAGCACATTTACCCCCTAACATCCCCAAAAATATTATATTCCCATGTAAAATATATGTAATGTTATCAAGTGGAGGAAAACTGCCTGTAGGGTTTTACCTGTGTTCTAGGATGCCTAAGCTCTTAATGATTGTTCATAAAATACAGCCACTAAAATAAATTAAATTTTTCATGAATTATAATTTCATATTGGTTATAGAAACATACTAAAATTATTCATCCAAACTCCTCACGTAGTGAAAGATACGTCATCTGAATAAGAGGCTTGGAAGGATGTCTGAACTGGAAAGAATGAAAATATTCACCAAGATGAAAATGAATATTACATTTATTATAAATTCATTAAAAAATAATTATTAGGTCTTTAAAATTCTATCAAAACACTCTAAAATTTATCCTTGCTTAAAAAGTCAAAAAATCCCTTTTTGGCCTATATGCCTATTTACTTGTAAAAGCCTGTATGAGCATGGTTTTCATATGATTTGGATATTTTAAAATATTCAAAGGTATTAATATAATTTAAAAACATCATAAAATTATTTTAAAACTCTCACTTTGGCTTATCAACCTTTGTGACACTCAAAATGTTGCCTGCCCCAATGATGGCCTCAGATAGACATGCTGATGACTGTGATAAAATAGCAAGTACTTACACTTTTAAAATGACATATAAACTTTTATGGAATATATTTAAAGTAATTATTATTCCACACACCAAATTTATAGTCAAAAATCCACCTATAGATGCCAAAATCTTCAAAATTCCTTCAAATTTACCTCCTTTTGCATGGATTGTGTGCATATCTCACTGTATTTTCATGCTTTTAGAGCTTATTTTTCATTTTTTAACATTATATTGGGATTGAAACATGATAAATATTTTTTAATAAACTACTAATGTTTCAATAATCTTACTAATCTTCATTTATTCTCTCCTCCAATACCCCATCTTCTTTAAGGGACACTCAACATGACTGTGTTTGCCATTGTTTCAGGTGGATTTTTAATGAAAAAAAGTTATTTTATGGGTAAATAATTATTATTTGTGTCAATTAATTATTTACTCCACTTAGGATTAATTCACATGATCAATATATCATATTAACCCTCAAACCATGCATTTGAGCCCTTACACAGTTATGTTCCGTACAATAGGCTTGTAGGTCTTACCTGACAATGGCTTGGTTGTGTGTTTTAAGAGGAACTAAATTTGTGTGGCCTACTAATTATCTTTATTTAATTGTTAAATTTATCCATACAATGAATCATAAAATCTTCCCTTAGGCTATTGTGTCCTTCTTTTCTTCTTTATGCTTAAAACATGCCTGCAGTACTTATGGTTGTAGGGTTTCAACTTCTTCAAGTGTATGATTGTTTTGGTATTTTAAAACCCTCACTTATCCCTTTGATGATTGGATCAAAACCCTATTATTTATTAATATAATTTTTTTAACATGGAAACTAGATGTACATCATGAAATCCATCAAGATTGTTAATTTAAACTCAAGACTATGCTTTCATAATTGTAGATGCAAGCCTTAAGAGGTATACTGTAGCATATGTTTGAAACTTCCTCATGATATCCATCATCATCATGGTTCTCATTATACATCCCCTTGATCATGTTATCATTAATAATGCTATCTCTCCTTTTAGAAACAAACCACTTCATTAGATACCTTGTTTGATTGTGTTTGTCTTTTTAAATACTAGTACATACAATGAACTATTGGTTCACCTTAAGTATCATTTGATCCTTTCAATAACACATTCCCTGAAGTTCCCCATGGCATACTTCATGAGATTCTCCCTATCTGGTAGTTTCCTAAGTCCTTAATCTCTTTACTATGTCTCTTTACCTCCAAATCCTACCTAGCTATGGACTCTCATTGGGAGACTTGAATGTAGATGCACATACATGATGTAGGTTAGTTTTGTGGTTCTTTAAACCCTCATTGAGAATTGATATGTCTTTTTCCCTTTGAAACAATATGAAACTAACAATCTCAATGTCACTAATGTTTTTCCAATCAAAACTATCTTTTTTGAACCTCAAAGGCCATTCTTAATACCATTAGGTTTACTCACAAGCCACAAGCATGTAGGATGCCCTTTTAGATCCTATAGGGTATGATTTAGCCTTTTGGATAGCTTAGGCTTAAAAAATGTTTCAATCTTCATGGGTATTGACAATCATAGGTCAGTAATACTTATCCAAGCTTTGAATAGGCCTATCGCTACTAAAGTATATGCATTATTAGTTCTGCCCTATTAGGCCTATAGGATGTGCTTAGGGTTGAAGGGGACCTTCTTTGAAATGGAACCTATTCTTTCTTTACCATCATGAACTTGATTGAGATCAACCTTTCCACTTTAATTATTTATTTGGAAATTCTTATGCCCTTAACCTCTTTGATAGGTTTCCTAGGTCATTAAACCCTTACCTAGCTATAGGTCCCCTTTGACACTATGGCACAAACCTATAGGATCACTTTTATGACTGTGTATAACCTTGATAGGTGATATATCATATCAATCCATGATACTTGTATGAATTCACCTTCTTGATTTTTATGATAATGATATTAGCTGATCCTTTGTTGTACTTTATGAAGGTCCTCCATCTTTGAAACCTCATTCCAATTTTGAATATACCTAACTATGTGGCACTACTGAAGATGTCCTCTAGACTATGTTTTGATGCCTTGATTTCCTATATCCTCTTTTAGTTCTTGTAGCACCCTTCATCAACCTTTGGCAATCCTTGACAATGAAAATATGGAGATGGAGGTATGGTTTTAGGGTGATAGGAGTGGAAATATGATGAATGAAATTATTTTTATCATTCAAAAAATACACACGTGGATAGCTTGTCATGTGGAGGTGATTGAAGATGGGTGCAGAGTGTGATCACTTGGTGCATGGCATAGAAGTATATGGTTCAAGGCATCAGTGTGTTTTAGCTTATCAATTCACATAGAATATCATGTATCTCATCATAATAATGGCAATCTCCCTAAGACATGAAGAAAACATGATGAAGGGTAGAAGGAAGGTGAAACACAGTGATAGGGTTTAGTATGGCAGTGAGATGGAGGTGAGTGAGGTAGAGGTGGGAAGAAACATGGTGGAAGTTTAGAAAAACCAAGGTAAGGAGTTGTATATAACCATGTGCACCTAAAAATTATACCAAAATAATTTTGAGGCCATGTGATGAGTGCAAGGAGATGAATTTGAAACATGGTTTTCCTAAAAAAACCTTAAAATTTGCAAAACTTCCTTAATTTATGTTAAATAGGCCCTTTAAACAACTTTGAGAGAATGGAGATTGGATTTATTTATTTGAAGACAATTCTAATTATAAATCACATTAAACATGATAGATCCTTATAAACATTACTTTCTTGAACACTTGAAGCTGCTTCCTTCTCCATGACTGTACATTTCACCTTTGAAGCTTATAACTATAGAAATAGACTCCTCCTAACAAAGATCCTTTGTTTGACCATATGGCATGTGAAAAATACCTAAATAAAGCCATGATAAGGTATAGGGGATTCTTTAGAAGCTTTAACAACTATAATTTTCTTGAAATGGTGCCGTAGTGAAGAGAAAATGGAGAAAATAGGTTGCCCTTCAGGTTGTAAGGATACAAAAATTAGCCTATATTCAACTGGATGGTTTATGATCTTATGGAATCCAATTTAAGAGTTACTTTATCCATTATGAATCCCTTTGAGTCTAGTTTCTACACCCCAAAATTGAGACATGTACTCTCCTCCAACAATATGCACCATTAGAAAATCTACAGGTAGGTCCCTTTGTGCAAACTGGGAAAGCATTTGGAATGGAATAGTTTTGGGCCTGTATGGCCATGAACTTCCATGAACTAATATAAAATCTTGGATATTCCCTTAAAATTATCTCCCCTATCTTGGTTATATATAATCTATACAAAATCTATACTTCTCTTCTAAAAATGAAGAAAATGAGTCTTTTTGCCATTTTAAAAGATTACCTAAGCCTTCCACCACTTGGAATGGAAGTATTAAGAAAAATTTCATGGTATAACATGATGATTACACTTTTTAACCTTTTCCATGTTTTAAACTTACAAATTTGGCATGTGTGGGGTGAAAAAGGGCCCTTTTTGGCTTATAAGACACATGAAAACACCTTTTCATGACTTGAAACTTTATAATTAGGATATTTTCATGTTTTTAAATATGACTAAAGATGGATATGATAATTTAATTAAATTTTAAATCCCAATTTTGACATTTTTTCTCAAAAAATTGTGTTTTTAGGCCATAATTGATCAATTTGACTAGCCATAAAAGGTTAATGATCAATTTTAGGAAAGTTTCATATGATAGGGATAGTAATTTGACTTTGACAGGTCAAATTACTAAAATTTTTGGCAACTTTTAGGGGTTGACCAACCAATAAGTCAATAAAAGTCATTAGGTGTGATGTTATAATGGTGAACTGGCACATAACAACTCTGATTGGATGACTTTTTGAACAAAGAAAAAGACTCTTTTGAGCTTTGTAGTACCTTTTCTAACTGACAAAAAAAAAGTAAAGGGAAACAAAACCAAATTAGAAATCATAGATAAGTAACCCATGAAAAATAGGAAAATAATGAAAAAGAAGCAGATTACTACTTGTGCTACTCACTTATTAACATAAAGCAAACCTTGAAAAACTAACCTAAAATAAGATGCTTTCCTCCAAGATCAAATGGAAAGCTATTTGATGTACCATGGAACCTTGAAATGTAGTTTCCATCTCTTGATAGATCTCTTTTGTAGCCAAAAGCAATTGGATGCTCATGTCTTCTTGATGGGGAAATTATGATTCTAACCTCCATTCTTAGGTACATTGATTGTAGGTATGGATCCAAGACCCAATCATCCTATTGCCATATCCATGTACTTTGTAAGAACATCTTCAATTCTTCATCTTTTAAGAATTGTTGATCATGATCATGTAGACCAACATGTTATATCTCCTTTGTTAGATCTTCAAGGCCAACCTCTAAGTGATATGGATCTGATTTTGTGACTTCTTGAGGCCATTTATGTTCAAACTCAGATTCCAAAAGTAGATAAGCATTTGAAGATGATGAGAGAGGTTGATAACCATGCTTGAAATGCTCAAACATGTTATCTCCTGAGGGAACAACTACTTCTTTTTTGATGATAAACCTTTTCTCATCCTATAATGGACCACATTCAAGTAAATAATAACTTGAATGAAATATGTTAAGCAAATCTAAAGACTTGTTCTCATGAATTTAAAGTACAATTGGAACTTATTCATTGTGATCATAAGGCTGCAAATTATCTTCAACTTCTTGTGCTGATTGGTACTCATTTTTTGTGACTTCTGCAATCTCTTATTCTCCATGATGGATGGTAGTCATTGTTGGATCAATGAGTTCATGGAAAACACATTCAATTTGAACAATTGAAGTGTCTTCCTCTTGAATTTCATCATCTACTCTCATCTGATCTTCAATCACAATAGCAACCTCTTTGACTTCATCAATTTATTATACAACTTGTATGATTAGGTCAATCCCTTCATTGACACTGAGTGTGTATATGATGATGTCCTCTTTATGTTCATGAAAAACTCTTTCATCTCCATCTACATCAGCTAAAAATTCATCTTTTACTTTAGAAAGGATAGGCTCCTTCTCTAGGATAGGCATAATAGATCCCTAAAAGTACTGAATAAAATGAGAAATATCTAATGGTTGTGCCATATATCCCTGATTTTTCTCTTGAGGCTGCTAAACCTGAACAACTATCACCTCCTCTCTCTGCTACATTGTTTCTTGAATTAATTTCCATGAAGGAAAAGACTTTGGCTTCTAAGGAGAGATGACTAAAGGTTTAATGATCTCTTTCTTGAATTCAACCTGAAGCATGCTTGAATTTTCTTCTTTCTCCATGGACTTATGTACCTGATTCTAAGTCATGAACTTGGGTTTAGAAACTTATTGAACTAGACTTGAGGTAGCCATGGATGTGAAAGAAGGAATCTATTGTGGTGTTGACTTTATAGTTTCCATCGAGTAATAGAGATGCTAATTTATAAGCTTGATTTTCTTGGCTAGATTAGCCTCAAAATCATGGCTTAAATCACTAGAAACTTCTTCCTATAAACTTGAGGATATATGATCCTATATGATCTCTATAATCTAAAAATTAGACTCTTCATAACAAACTTCTTCAAATTTTTGAGACCTTTCTTGGATAAACTTGCAGGTAGGAAAGCTAGGCAATGGTTGGGTTGAATCATGAGGGTTGTGATAAATGGAAAAGGGGAGCTCTATGGGAATATACGATTGATTATGATGACCCTAGGGTTTCTCATAAATTAGACCTCCCATGTCTAAAATATCAGAACTAGACTTTGAGTGACCTTGTCTTATCAAATTTTCACATACCTCTTTAGCCCACTATAAATTTACTCTCATACACTAAATTTTGCACTTGGAAATATCATCATTATATCTCTTTCTAGTGTCTATACTTATAATCTCTTTCTCATATCCAAACAAAGTTTTCTTGAAGCTTGAGATGGATTGTCTTGGGACTTGATTGGGCTAATCAAGAGGATAACAAGACTCATAAGGGTGGTTATAAGACTGGTATGAGATTTCATACTACTGATAAGGATCTACATACTCATAATATCACTAATATGGATCATGATAGGACTGATATGAGTCATGAGGATCATACTAGAATTTTTGATAGGGAGATAAAGATAAAATTCTTCTCTATAGGCTGCCATGGCCTAAAATATCATGAAGATAACTAAAAATGTGAACAAAAATATACCTTTTGCCTTGAGATAAGGGCCATAAGAGTAATAAAAAATAGGTTTGAAGATGAATGTGATACAAACTTATACTCTAATAGTTGAACACATGTCCCACCAGGTGTGACATAACTATTAGTAACCCATATAACACCTTGCTTGAAGGTTTGATAGATTTGGCTCTGAAACCTTCACCCCTGGACTAACATTGGAATGATCTAAGATGTGGAATAGCTAAACTAAAATCAAATATATAGATTTTGATGAGGCTGGCTCCTCTGATGTATCACTTTGCACTACTTACTAAACTAATGATTGTTGGGATGAAAAGGGGGAGAAGGAAAATGAAAAGGAAATTCTACTTTACTGTTGGTGATACACCTATGTTTTTGGTTCATCCACTCTATTTGAGCTCCTAAAACACTGATGAGACAAGTAAAGACTATATCAATAACTCCAAATATCTCCTATGCATCAGTATTTCATGAAGACATTTTATCTAGTGATCAAAGCTTGAGGGAAATGATGGAATAGGCCTAATTCAAGGCATTGACCAGCCACATATATCCACTATAATCTCAGCCAAAATATATCCAACACTAAACATGACCTATATAATATAAAAAACTAGTAACTTGGTAAGAATCAAGACTGAACAAGGGATAAAACTCTACCACATATGCAAATCACTGACATAAATACACTATACTAGCATAATGAAAACTAAAAATAGTTTTTTTATTTATCTAAAAAGGTTACAAAACTCAATCTTGGTAGAGTCTGGTCTTGCCAAGTAAGGGATAGATCTTGAAAAATGGATAAAAATCCAACATATATTGAAAAAGCATGAAAAATCCAATAAATTGGCATTGGAAAGAGAAGAGGAAATAAACTCCATGTCTACTCAAGTCCAAATTTAGTTACAAAATGATAACAAAGCCTTGAAATAAATCCTTTTGTCTTCTTGTCTTGCATGAAGCTCTTCATTTGCATTGAGAAATGAGTGGTGGGCCCATCTTAGACATGAGAATCTTCATATGCATGAAATCTATGCCAAAATTTGATGCTTTAACTCCACTTGAAGTTAATTTGGAAGTATTTGAAAGCCTTCATTTACATGATAACCAAGGATAGATGCATGACTTGTCAATTAGTCAATAGAAGTGCAAGACTACTTTACTCCACTAAGCTCCTTCCTTGCATGAAATGGAAATAAATAATTTGAAGGAAGATAATGTGTATGAAAATCCATGTGAACATCAGATAGGAAGTGTTAAAACTCATTTTGAACTCTTGGATAGCCACTTTCAATGCCAAACTCAAAATTGAGTAATTGACCAATTAGGCCTACTAGGCCAAAGAGGCCTAATAGCCAAACTGAGCACTTGGACTCCATGGAACCTGAAACAAGACACCATGGAACCTAAAAAAATAATTCTATTATACCTAGAACAAATTTTATCATCATAATATATGCAATTTTGATGAGAAAAATCCTAACATTCACTCAATAGGGTTGACTAGGCCCACTTTGCCCAATTTTCCTATAGACTAGCCATTTTGATTGATATTTTAAGGAAACTTATAGGATTATTTATGATAAAATTAAGTTTTTATGGTGAATAACAAGTCTTAGGTTTCAATATCCAATGATTGAATCTTATTGAATGGCCTTGTACTTCATTTTCCATAAAAAAACATGATTTCTACCCTGATCCATACAACTCCATACATAAAATTTGAATTTATGGAATCCTCTTTGATTTTAATTGATTTTTTAAAAGGTTTTAGGTTGATCCATTGTGATTTTATGGCAATAAAATCAACTTTTAGCAAAACTAGTTTTTTAAGGGCTTGGGAGGGTTTTGAAGCTGAAACTTCAAAATGATGATTCATGAAATAAAAGCCTCCAAACACAAAACTATTTCCATTTATTTTTATTAAATTTACCGCCATAACATATCAAAAATATTGGATTCCCATGCAAAATATATGCAAAGTCATCACGTGGAGGAAAATTACCTATAGGGTTTTGCCTGCATTTTGGGCTACCTACACTCTTAACAATTGTTCATAAATTAAATTCCATAAAATTAAATAAATTTTTATTTAATTATAATTTAATAGGGTTTATTAAAACATAATAATATTATTCTACCAAACTCCTCATGTGGTGAAAGATACAATCATCTGAATAGGAGGCTTGGAAGGATGTCTGAACTGCAAAAAATGAAAATCTTCACCAAGATGAAAATCAATCTTACCTTGATTAAAAATTCATTAAATAATCATTATTTGTTATTTAAAATGCTATAAAAACACTCTAAAAGTCATCCTTTCTTTAAAAGTAAAAAAACCCCTTTTTGGCCTATGTGCTTATTTGCTTGTAAAAGCCTGTATGAGCATGGTTTGTATATGATTTGGAATTTTTACACTCTTTATATGTCTTATGATGATGTAAAAACATCATAATATTCTCTTAAAACTCTCACCTAGGCTTATCAACCTCTGTTGCACCCCAAAACATTGCCTGTTCCAATGATGGCCTCAAATAGACATGCTAATGACTGTGACAAAACAATGAGTAATTACACTTGTAAAATTAAATATAAAATTGTATTTAAGATCCTTCAAGTCATGATTATTCCAAACACCAAATTTTGAGTCAAAAATCTAATTGTAGATTCTAGAATCTTCAAAATTCTTTCAAATTTGCCTCCTTTTGCATGGATATGTGCATATTTGACTATATTTTCATGCTTTTAGAGCTGATTTTTCATGTTTGAACATTATATTTGGATTTAAACATGATAAATATGTTTTAATAAACTAATAATTTTTTATTCATCTTACCAATCTTCATTTTTTCTCTTCTCCAATACCCCATCTTCTTCAAGGGACACTCAACATGATTGTGTTTGTCATTATTTCAAGTGGATTTTGCATGAAAAGAATTTATTTTATGGGTAAATCATTCTTATTTGTGTCAACTAATCCTTCATTCCACCTGAAAAATATTTCACATGCTCAAGATAACATATTAACCCTTAAACCATGCTTTTGAGCCCTTACATAGTTATGTTCCGTACAACAGGCATGTAGGTCTTACTTGAGAATGACTTGGCTATGTGTTTTAAGAATAATTGAATTTGTATGGCCTGATGATGATCTTTATTTCAATTTCCACTTGATCCATAAACTGAATCATAAAATCTTCCCTTAGGCTACTATGTCATTTTCTCTTTTATGCTTATAATATGCCTGTAGTACTTATGGTTGTAGGGTTTCAACTTCTTTAGGTGTATGACTATTTTGTTCTCTTGAAACCATCACTTGTCCCTTTAATGATGGGATCAAAACCCTATTGTTTCTTTATATACTTTTTTGAACATGGAAACTAAATGTATATCATGAAATCCATCAAGATTGTCAATTTGAACTCAAGATTATGCTTTCATAGTTGTAGATGCAAGCCTTAAGAGGGTATATTGTAGCATATGTTTGAAACTTCATCATGATCTCCATCATCATCATGGTTCTCATTAGACATCACCTTAAGCATGTTATCATTATAAAATCTATCTCTCCTTTTGGAAACAAACCACTTCATTAGAACCCCTATTTGATTGTGCTTGTCTTTTTCAATACTAGTATGGACAATGAACTATAGTTGTACCTTGAGTATCATTTTATCCTATCAATAGCACATTCCCTAAAGTTCCCCATGGCATACTTCATGAGATTCTCCCTATCTAGTAGTTTCTTAAGTGCTTAATCTTTTTTCTAGGTCTCTTTGCCTCCAAACCCTACCTAGTTGTAGACTCTCATTTGGAGGCTTGAATGTAGATGCACATATAGGATGTAGGTTAGTTTTTTGGTTATTTAAACCCTCATTGAGACTTGACATGAATTTTTACCTTTTAAACAATATTAAACTAACAATATCAATTACACTTATGTTTTCCAATCAAAACTAGCTTTTTTGAACCTCAAAGGCCATTCTTAATATCATTAGGCTTACTCATAAGGCACATGCCTGTAGGATGCCCTTTTAGGTCATGTAGGGTATGATTTATCCTTTTGGATAGCTTAGGCTTAAAACATGTTTCAATCTTGATGGGTATTGGCAATCATAAGTCATCAATACTTATCTAAGCTTTGAATAGGCCTATTGTTACTGAAGTGTATGCATTGTTAGTTCTACCCTATTAGGCTTGTAAGATGTGCTTAGGGCTATAAGAGACCTTATTTGAAATGGAACTTGTCCTTTATTTACCATCATGAACTTTATTGAGATCAACTTTGTCACTTTACTTCTTGATTTGGCAATGCTTATACCCTTAACCTCTTTGATAGGTTTCCTATGTCATTAAACCCTTACCTAGCTATAAGTCCCCTTTGGCACTGTGACATAAATCTATAAGGTCACTTTTATGACTGTGTATAACCTTAATAGGTGATATATCATATCAACCCATGATGATTTTTTGAATTCACCTTCTTTATTTTCATGATAATTATTTTAGTTGATCCTTCATTTTAATTTATGAAGGTCCTCTTTCATCCTTGAAACCTCACTCTAATTTTAAATATACCTAACTATGTGGCCCTGCTAAAGATGTCATCTAGACTGTGTTTTGATTCCTTGATTACCTATAGCCTCCTTTAGTTCATGTATCACCCTTAATAAACCTTTGGCCATCCTTGACAATGAAAATATGGAGATAGAGGTGTGGTTTTAGGGTGATAGGATTAGAAAGATGATGAAGAAAACATGAAGGGTGAAAGGAAGGTGAAAACATAGTGATAAGGTTGAGTATGGCAGTGAGATGGAGGTGAGTGATGTAGAGGTGGGAAGGATCATGGTGGAAGTTTGGAAAAACCAAGGTAAGGATTTGTATGTAACCATATGCACCTAAAAATCATACCACAATAATTTGGAGCCCATGTGATGAGTGCAAAGAGATGAATTTGAAACATGGTTTTTCTCAAAAAGCCTTAAAATTCATAAACTTCCTTAATTTATGCTAAATAGGCCCTTTAAATCACTTTGAGAGAATGGAGATGGGATTTATTTATTTTAATTTTATACAATTATATTTATAAATCATATCAAACATGATATAACCCTATAAACATTACTTTCTTGAACACTTGAAGCTGCCTCCTTCTCCCATGACTATACAATTCACCTTTGAAGCTTATAACTATAGAAATAGACTCCTCCTAGAAAATATCATTTGTTTGACCATATTTCATGTGAAAAATACCTGAATAAATCCATGAGAAGGTAGAGGGGATCCCTTAGAAGCTTCACCAACTATAGTTTTCTTGAAATGGTGCCCTGGTGAAGAGAAAATGGAGGAAAATAGGTTACCCTTCTGGTTATAGGGCTACATAAATTGGCCTATCTTCAACTAGATGGTTCATGATTTTGGATAATACAATTGAATATACACTTGAACCATCAATAATTCCTCAAATTATGGTTTCTTCACCCCAAAATTGAGACCTGTACTCTCCTCCAGTAGTTCATACCATTAGAAAACCTACAGATAGGTCCCTTTTTACAAACTGGGCAAGCATCTGGAATAGAATGGTTTTTGGCCTGTATGGCCATGAAATAACATGAAACTACTCAAAAATATTGGATATTCCTTGAAAATGATCTCCCCTACCTTGGCTATATGAAATTGGTACATAATCCATATTTTTGCAAAAATGAAGAAAAGAGTCTTTTTAACCTTTTAAAAGATTACCAAAGCCTTCCATAGCTTGGAATGGAAGTGTTGACAAGAATTACATGGTATAACATGAAAAATACACTTTTTAACCTTTTAAATGTTTTAAACTTGAAAATTTGGCACATGTGGGGTGAAAAAGGGCCCTTTTTATCTTATAAGACACATGAAAACACCTTTTCATGACTTGAAACTTTAGACTTAGGATATTTTCTTGTTTTTGAATATGACTAAAGATGAATTAGATAATTTAATGATCATTTAAATCCAAATTTTGACATTTTTTCTCAAAAAATTGTGTTTTTAGGCCATGATTGATCAGTTTGACTAGCTACAAAGGGTTAAAGACTAGTTTTAGGAATGTTTCATATGATAGGGGTAGTAATTTCACTTTGACAGGTCAAATTACTAATAGTGATAAGATAATTTTTTTCCTATCAAATTACTCCAAGTTCAAAAGATCTAAATCATTATGTTGTGGATAATATCCAAGGTTTAGGATTGTATTCTTTTAGTGTTAGGAATTTACAAAATTAAACTAAAATCCTAGGCTAAAAATCAACAAACAACAAACAATGTTCTAACTAAAGTGGGTTCACCAAAAAAATGTTTACACTAGAATCAATTATGAATTAAAATTAAATATATTTGGAAAGGTAAACTATTTAAATCTGATATGGCATGATATATAATACATAATATATTGAATATAGAAATTTATGGATTTTATAGAAGTTGTAAATTGCTAAAAATATAAACTAGGGATAGGGTTAGAGAATTATCCCTGAAATTGATTTATTTTTTATTATGTTAAATTTATGTAAATTGTGACTATATTATATAATATAAAAGAAAAAATGCATTATAAAAAAAATGATTTTTGTCTACTAGGACAAATCTAAAGGTGGTAGAAAGGAGTGTAGTGATTCATTGTACTCTCCTACAACTGTGTCCTGTAAGACTATGTGCTAGATCTAAAAAATATGGGTTTGTTCACATAAAACTAAATGTAATATATTTTTATGAAGAGATATAAATGATGCAAAGAAGACCTATAAAATTATAACCCTAGTCCTACACAAGCACATAAATGTGATCAAATACAAAAAGGGAAAAAACAATGGATGTTAATGAGTGATGCCTACATAGCCTAAAGGGTCTTAGTCAAATGTAGACTTCCTCGTAGGGAAGATCATATGAATGCAACTAGAAACTTTTATTTTAATGCTTTAACAAATGATTCTCTCAACCTATGATAAACAATGTTAGACATGGCCAAATTACTGCAAATTTATAGTAAAATTGTAATAGAAGTCTTTTTACTCATGAAATAGATGATTTTGAAATAATAAAAGAGATGATTTTTTTAGTGAGAGATATGTAGGTTCAATTATCACCCTTGATGTGATTTTATAGATAAATATTTCAAATATTTTAGATAAATGACCTATTGACATACACGAGAAATCCATTAGGAAACATATCATTTAGAAAATGTGACCATACAAATGCAAGAGATAAGTTAACACCACTAGATAGGTGTGTAGTGTTCCCCTATCTACCAAGTGCACACTTGTCCAAAAAGAACTTAAGCTTATTAAACAAGAATGATAGTAAAGCATTTGATAAATAGGGAAGTATGAAATATGTTATTAGTAATTTTAAGACTTTAAAGGATTTATTAGAGATTATAGGTTATCAAAATGGTGAATTGATCAAGCAAGGTAAAGGTGTTAAGAATAACCATTTTTTCAAGCATTTATTATTTTAGTTTTAGTTTCTATACTTGCCTACGAATCATCTACCTATTCCTCTTATAGAATATCCTCTTCCTCTATAATAATAACCTATTATTCTTTGGATCTAATTATTATTTTGTGAAATACTTGCTTCACCTTCATGAGTATATTTTCCTCTGCCCCTTGAGAACCATCCTCTACCTCTATATTTCATTTGTTTCTTTGTAAACAATTTTTCTTTTGCCTTAAATACACATTGATATGATTCTTCCACTGAATTATCCCTAAATATTACAAACTCATTTGAAATGGAAGCACAAAGTCCATTTACATACCTTGATATATTTTCTTGATCATCTTTAATATGACCAACATTAGTTGTCAACTTGCATAATTAATCCATCCAGTCCTTCACACTAAACCCAATTTACCTCAAGTTTTAAAACTTCTTGAACAACCTTAGTTTATAATTTAAGCACAATAATTTACCTTTTATTTTTATGACTATCTTATCCTAAGTTTTGATTCAAAATTAACCTCTTATCTCCCTATATATCTCCTCATGATCCCACCACAAATATGCATGACCTTTCAAAATAGTGAATAAAAACTTCACCTTTTTGTGATCCTCTATTGACTCATAGTAAAAAACATTTCTCCATATCCATGATTTAATCTTTCATATATTTAGGTATCAGGATTCCATTATAGAAAGAGGTAGCCAACTTTGGTGGAATACCCATATTTAAAATAGTTCTAATAAATATATCCTTAGGTTCATCCACCATATCTTTTAATTTAATTTCTCATTCATATGCTCTTTCATCATCACTGACATCTTCAATAACATTTTGTGTTCTCTATTTCATCTAATATTAATTTCATTCCTCTTATCATCTTTATCAAGTCTAAAAATTTATGTGCCTTTTGTCTTCCTAATGATCTAATGGGATTATATTTAAGTGTTCTATATAAATAAAATTGTAAACTTCATTTTCAAATCTTGTTAATTACTCAAGAAGAGGCTTCATACATAACCCAAAAATGTAAACCTTGTCCTGATAAAAATAGATATGGATGGTAATGAGAGGGATAAGTGAATGGTTTTATTACTCCCCAGAGTTGTTACACTTCTCACTCTCTAAATGACACTCATAGATAAAAAATTTGGAATGGAAACCAAAATTCTCTTATTTATTGATGTTTAACAATGTTACAAAGAATAAAATCACACATACAAAATCTCCCTTCCCATATGATTATGAAAAATACTTAGTCCTAGAATTAGTTACATGAACATACATAAACTTAACAATCTCTAAGATTTTTTCTCTCAATATTAAAGATTAACTCGATTCTATCTCAACTCCACTCTTTTCTAGAGCTTAGCTCTTCTCTTAAACTCTATTGATATTTTTTTTGACTTGGATACTATGAAGTGAATTTATGACTCTTTTCTAAAAATATCTTTGAATATTGGTGGGTTGACACTGACATCCTTCCATTATATTTAAACTCCCTCTATTTCATAAAATGATCCACATATCATGTATTATTTATATGGGAAATTAATTTACCTACTTTAGCAATATGGGTGAAATTATTTCTTGGTGCAGATTAAAGATTTCATAACATCTACTTGCATAATGCAACAATTTTGAAACACCACCTTCAATAAGTGTACATTTCATCATGCTTTGAATAAAATTTCATTATAACTAATGGGAGATTATTGAAACCATTATTTGTTCAGTAACTTGACTTGTGGTGATATCAATTATTCTCTTTGGTTTGACATTCATCTAAGACATGAATGTTATGTTTTAAAAAGAGATGATAAGTAATGTAACTAAAATAAAGTGCAAAAGTGAGCACCAAAACCTGAATCCATGTTTTTAGATGATACAAATATTTTGTGAACCTGGATGTTCCTACATCATAAATCTAGACATTCTCATCTAAAATTTAAATTGTTTAACCAATCAAAATCTAATCTCAATTTTAGGAGGATATGATACTAGAACTATATGGCTAGTCCAAGTCAAATTTTTAGGACTATATGACTAGCCATGTTCATGTAATTTGACAGGTGAAATAAATAATTGGCTTTGCTTGAATAACTCTAATCTTATTACTTCAACCCTAATTTCAAATGTTTTGAATTCTTACCATATAAATGAGCAAATTTTAAAAAAAATTAGGGAGGGTTTGGTTTGGGTTTTACATAGATAGGGTTAATAATATATATTTTAATTTTTTAAACCCATAAAAATGTGAAAATAATTGTTAAATAATAATATATAATAATAAAATATACTACACATGTATCCAATATGTGATCATTAGGTTAGGTATATGATTTACGATAAAATGAGATAACTAAGATGCCTATTTATAGATTACATCATTAAAAATTTAGTGAAATTTTTACACATAACTAACATCTAGTAACCATGAGAGAAAATTTTGAAAGGGGAAGATAAGTGTACTTTATTTAAATGGGTTTCAAAAGGAAATGTGTAATGAACCTACATATGGTTCTAATATCCATATGGTAATTATAACATCTAGACTAGATGCATGCAACATGAATGCAAGGGATGCATGGGGATGTACAAAGTAGGTTTCAAGATTCATAATTCTCCATAACAATTCAATAATTATAAATTTGGACCATTCATCCATAAGTATAAAAATGTGCATAAACATAAGATAACATGAAATAAATAACAAGGGGCCATTTTGGAGTCTCTATAATACCTTTAAGTTTCATAGCTTAAATATTGTTTCTACTATATTAAATGTATACACACAAATTTGGTGTTATATATTTGAAAATGTTAATTTTGATCAAACCTTAACATACATGAATTTTGTGTACACAATTGGCTCTTGTTCAAATTATCTCACAAGCATTATGCTATCTATGGGATTGGCCTTCCTAATTTCCATCATTCACATATAGGATATCCCTAGTTTGTGCCTAAATAATTTATCATCCTAAGTAGATTTTCATTGTTATCTAGATAAATATCTTATCCATATTGGATAGTTTAGGCAATAATTATATTATAACAATTATTTCTAGTGTTTGAATTCACTAAAGCAGTCTCAGGTTATCCAAATGGGTTTTTAAAAATTCAAACCCTTCCCTTGGGTCAGCCCACATGATTTGCAGGTTATTTAATGAGGGAAATTACTAAATGATTATCTTATATATACACATAATGCCTAAGCATATTCCTATCTAGGAATTATAAATAAATAATCTAACACTATACTAGCACACAAAGGATTACATCTGCATATCTTTGAGGCACTAACCTAAATAATTTAAATCTAAAAGCCCCTTTAAGGATCAACTAGACAAATAAGTTTGATTACTATTGAAAGGTAAAAATCATAATTTATAAAGTTTAAAAATCACATAAGTTTTAAACATTCTATAATATCACTATAGAACACACACATAGTCATGTGGGAGAATTACGTGTGGTTTGAGCCCTCTTTGTAGAATTAGAATGCAAACAATGCAAAAAAACTTAGTGGGAATTGGTTTGGGTTGTCCCACACATATTTTTAAACCCATTTTGATAGAATTAACATGTGTTGAAATTAAATTTAGGGTTTCAAGGTAAGGGATAAAAAATATGAATATATGCACAATACCAAATATTTAAAATTTCACATGAATCATCTTGATAGGTAGGTGTAACAACATAACATGGAATATACTAAAAAAATATAGAAGATGTTTTTAGTAGGAAATGGATGAATATAGATTCCAAATGTATTTTTGCATTACCAGATCAATTTAGGCAGGTCATGACATTAATTCTCATAATTAGAGCAACCATAGACCCATTCTAGGGAATTATTGATAACTATACAGTGTCACATACAAAAAAATAACTAAAACAAGCTAAGTACCCTATCTTCTTGGTCATTTTTATAATTACAAAGTTCAATAAATTAATCTTACAATATTTTTTGCTTTAGATCTATAAAAATTAGACATATTGTCATTTATATTGTTTATACCAATAATTCCAAAATAAATTAAAACATATTGGTGAACCTTTATTCCTTTGAGCATAGAAAACCGTTGGTTCCCTTAGGGTTTCACTCTATATTTTTATGGTTTCATATTTATGTGTTAGGGTTTTAGATATAATTTTTAATTTCCTCATTGTCACATAGTCATAATGGAAAACATAATTGATGTGGATGTTCATAAAGGAAATGACTAGCCTCATTTTCATGGTAAATTTGATGATATATATCAACAATAATGAACTCAATATCTTAAAATTAATTCACACCTACTTGATGCATTGTTACATGTAAATAGAGATGAAAATAAATATAATTATAATTTTTTCATAACAAAGGAACAACATGATCCCTTTAATGATACTAATTTATCATTTAGAAGTACAAACTATACAATATGTATTCAAACCACTACCACCACCACCACTATCATCCTTATGTCTAGACCTATGGTTAAACATGTGATTCCTACCCATGATATGTGGGAAACACAAGTATTTATTTAGATATATATGGATATTCCTACTCAACATAATTCATATCTCCTAGGGTTGTTACTCATGTGACACCATCCATTTATACATAGTATTATATGCTGACACCTTTGACCCTCTTGTAAAATATCATTTATATTTAGGCTAAAGTTTCTCAAATGGAACAAAATTCATCCAGAGTGGGGCCATTACATTGATTCTCATTCATTACTACATAACCCATTTCCCTCTAATATTTCATCTTATCCCTTACCTACATGGTTTTTTTCACCTAATATTATATTTTATGGTGTAAAAAGTGATCCAAAACACCACCTTCGAGCCTTTTACACATTATTTTTAGATTATGTATCTAATGAAAAGTGATTAACTAAGTTGTATATGAAGAGTCTTAATTACTATGCCTTGTGATGGTTTTATGACCTCACTTTTCAATCATTCCATACCTTCAATCTTTTGGATGATCAATTATTATCACACTTTTAAACATCAATGGGAATATGACCTATGTTCACATTATAAAACTAAATCTAGGACCCAATGAAACCATCAATTATTATGTGTTATTTTATAATACTATTCTCTATATAATGAAAACAATATGGATGATAAAGAGTTAAAAAAAATATTCAAGCAAAAATTGCTTGCCCCACTACATGAGTCTAGTTTGTTCAAGTTTTTCTCAATATTTTGATGACTTATTTTAAATAGTCAAGGATGATGAAGTTAAGCTCCTAGTTATGAATAACTTCTAGTCCAATTATCCAACTACTTTTGATGTAAAATTATATGGTAAAAAAATAGAATATAAATAAAATGATACTAGGAATGATGCAAAAGTTACAGTTAAAGCATTATCACATGCTTGTCCTATGATCTCCTCAAAGGAGGTAGTATACACAATTACATGAATATAATCATAATATACTAAAAAAATTACTTGAGTGAAATATCATAACTATCCCTCTACAAAAGGAGGTTAATTTTAATAAGTAACCATATAAGGGATTTGGTGTTAATGCATATTACAATTATCTTAGATGCGTAGGATATTCAGATAATAGATGCATTCATTTGCAACATAAGATATAATATTTGGTGGATAAAAAAATCAACAAGGTCAATTAAATTAATAAATATACAAATTAATCAAGGATGTAACCTAATAGGAATGAAAATTTGAATATACTCCCTGATCCCTTTCAAGACATACACACTAAACTTGAGGTGTATATGACTTACAATGCACACTTTCCTCCTACTTATTATGATTATAGGAATAAAGAGGATAATCCTATAGAAAATATTATTGGTAAACATAAGATTACACAAGCATGATATTATTGATAAAGATTCTAATAATGTTTTTTTGTTTTTTCACATCCTATATATAGTGTCATGGTAGATAGTGTGTCAAGTGAAATTTTTTGTAATATGAAACCAATTAATAGTCTTGAATACACATGTGAGGAATTGATGGTTATGAAAAAGATAATGAAAGGAGTTGATGGAAAGATAAAAAACCCTCTTAACAACATTGTTCTACCACTTCAGTTAGGGTTTCCAGTAGTTTTAGTTTATACTTAGTTTTCCATAGTACAAGGCATTCAACATGTTATTGTAATGACCATGGATACATGATATTAATACACTACCATATTTTATACATAAATGTTTTAAGTATATATATAGTAGTAGAATGGTTTTAGTTCCAAGTATACCATATGAGTATCCTATTCTGCCATAGACCCTCAGACGCCTACACCACAACCCATTATACAAATTCTAGAGGTTCATTCTACATAGTTATTTTAGATAAAATTAATTGATATTATTATCATAAAAATATTTAAGTATTCATTACATCAAATATCTATTCCATTTTAGCAAGAATTACCTATTCCATCACATCCTAAGCTAGTTATACATTTTGTTTTGTGTGCTCCACAACAAACATATGAATAATATCATAATATATAATAGATTATACATGATACTATGGTTAATATAGTTACACTACGTACATAGGATAATATGGTCTATGATGATAATGAAGGATATGTTACAATGTGAAATCACTTCTTAGATTTTGATATAGATGCATGTGTTATTACTAACCCAACATAAGTAACTTTTATCATAATCAACATAGGACCTACATATGAGAATCCCATTGATGGGATAATTGGTTAATAAGAACATAACTAAAAAAAAAAACATTATAAAAAATTAAAATATGCAAACAATAAAAAAACTAGGACCTATGTATAATATGTGTTGTTAGTTTATAGGATTTATCATATACATGGTATATAACATATCAAACTTTTATATGCACATGTGTTTCATGCTATACATGAGTGGGATTCAATATATAAAGGTTATATGACATGGAATTTTAGATGCAAGATATTCGTACACTTGGAGTTCACCTTCCTACATTAGGGGCATGCCTGCACTAGGGGATTCTTGGTAATATTCATATGTTCCATATTACTATGGCCATTCCATTGATCATATTGATCTACTTTCCCTAATTACCCTTGAATTTATTTTACATATAATACTTAAAGTGATATATTATAGGGATAATGTGATTTACTATGTGTTTTGATGCAATGGATTGATTTTGTTTATTATCCTTTCTTTTTCTATATATGCTTGATGTTGTGTGTTACATGGTATGATCATTGGTTATACATTACATTTTATGACTAATTATTTGTGTAAATCCTTTGTTATATGACTATTACCATGTGTGACATTGGGTTTACATTGTTTGAATCATACTTTACATGATATTTAATGTACATTATGTGACTTCTTTGTATTACTATTACTCTACATGGAAATGCATGTAAATTATCATATTATTACTCTAAGTGACATTGAATTTACATTGTGTGAATACTTTTTATACATTAATATTACCCTTTGTGACATTAAGTTTTATCATATGTGATTATATGTTTTCTTGTGTGTGACTATGTGTGGATATATCTAGGATTATCTACGGAGCTTATGATATCATCCTTCATTCCATGCATTCTTATATTTCTATGTGATATCATGATATATATCATGCATATTTTATGTGGTCATTACTTAGTGTTTCTACCATTTTTACTATGATGACTATCATTATGTATCTTATTGCGATATCTACTTGACATGAAACTTGTATGCCTTCGGATACACATTCCATATATTATTTAACAATCTAATATTTGTAATATGACATAATGTAATAATGCTATAACATATTTTACATGATTATATATTTTTAAATATAACATGATGCATATAAATCTTTTTTTTATAGGAGTGATTTACAAGATACATTCATTACCTAAAAAGGGGGCATACACAGTGGGATTATCTTAGAGACTCAAACCTTCAAAGCCAGATAATTTAGAGTTTTGGCACAATTAAATTCAGATTGACATAGATTTGGACATGATTGACATAAATTATAAGTATATGTGAAATATTCTATAGTCTTATTGATGATAGTTGATAAATATTATGATATTATGACATGGGTTATATGACTAAAATTGTACAAGTTATTAGATGGAGTGGAAAATTATTTCATTCCATACTTAGACTTATTTATATATACTTAGTAATACAAAAACTTAAAATCTAAAATTTGTCTATAATGGTTGATTTAGACTACTCATATTTACTCAAATATATTTAGATTTTTTGGAACCTATTTTAAGTTTAGTTCTCAAAACATTATAATGAGTAGTGTAGTTGATGTTGTATGTAGATTAAATTATAATCACAAATCCATATGTAAGTAGGGTTTTGACATATATTTTACCAACCCATGTTTCAAACACTAGCATCTCCTTAGGGCATAATCACTTCATTCTTCGATGACTTCAGAGGTTAGCTTAGTTTCCATTCCTATAAGAGTTTTTATTCCTTGACTTTTAAATTTCAAATATTTTGAATGGTTTTGATTTAACCTTTTAGGGTCTGACTATGAAAATCCTACATTTACGTTAAAGGTCTAAGATGTCTAAATCAAATAAATAGATATGAAATAATTAAGTAATAATTTGTTATGGAATTTGACCTTCTTTGAATTTCTAAAAATATCAATAAATAGGATTGAATATATACTTGTATAAAAAATAACTATTGCAGATGAGCTGGGTTTTGCAAGTTGAGATATCAGCAGTTCTAAGTGTTGTCAATAGGATTATGGTGTTTCTCTGCTCATTAGATAGTAGCAGCCAATATGGATAGTAGTGACATGATTATGTAGTGTTATTCAGGTGGTAGTATTATCCCATTTATATGACTATTCCTATTTTTAGGAGTACTTATGCCTATATTTTTAGGTCATGTTCTTGTGTGAATGAAACTTGGAGATCTGTGTTGTGCCTAGAAAACCTAATTTATGTATAACCCCTGTCCCTAATCCTTCTTGAAAGTATGACATGAATAATGATTATGTGTTCATTAGTAGGATGGAATGAACATCCTCAACACCTTGATATGAAGAGAGTTGCCTACATACAATACTCTAAAGAGGGAGTAAGCCCAATTTAGTTCTCACACCTAGTGCTTGATGTAAGTACAAGTGAATGCTAAAATGAGAGTGGACTTGGATGCCTTGAATTTTATTAGGTTTTAAATCTTTAAAAACTAGGATTAGATCTATTTTAGATGGTATTATGTAAAATTAGGGTAGAATAGGGATCAAATACCTTGATTTTTCTCAACTTTCTCTTTGGTTTGATTAGATTTTGCATATATTTTCCATCTATCTAAATAGAGGTGATTTTGAATTATATTTATAGGGTTATGTTACTTTTTTATAAAATAAAATGTGCTTAAGATAACCTTAAAAAGGGGGACACATTTGAAAAAGTATCCATTGGGAAGATCTAGGGCCAAGGAAAATAACACCTAGTTGGGGGCACTAGTGCCATGTGGATCTAGTGTCCTAAATGTGGCACTAATGTCTTGGTGATAAAATGTTAAGTAAGTTGGATTGGGATATGATGATAGTTCTTAGACTTTGTTTTAATTGGCTGAAGGTGACTATGGTCTAATCAGTGACTAAAAAAGTGAGTCTAAGGCTCTAGAATTGGTCTAGGGATGAGTTAAGAATAGGGTAACTCAAGTGACACTCTTATTGTCTATTTACCACTTTTAGGTGATTACATTTATCTCCACTTTATGATAGTAATGTATAAAATTTAAATGACTAGTATAAAGGAAAAAAGAAGCATAACTAGACTTATCTTGAAAGTGAAGCCTACGTATCTAAGTTTGAGTATGTTAATTTGGGTCCATGTATGTAGAACAAGATCTAAAGTAATGTCTTGAAATGAAACAAGCAAAAATTAGTCCTTACTTAAGAGATGATCAAAAGTAAAAGACAATTCTAAAATAAAGTAATTGAGTAAAGTTGAGTAAAGAGAGAGGAAATGAATGAATACACCTCATTAGGTATGTGAACCAATGCATGAACTTGGTGAAAACCTATGTGTATGATTATACATAGTGATCATATCATTAAATAGATTAGACCAAGATGATATCTTTCTCAATCCTCATATGGGTGGCTCAAGAACTCAATCCATATTTGACTCCATCATTAACCACCCCTACATGGTGGATCTTGATCTCTATCAATAACTTGGATAAGACTGTGTGTTTAACCCTCTCATGTAGGTGGCTAAATAACTCAAGTAGGCCATAATTCCATCATTTCCCACGTATGTGAAGTAGATGCATATGTAACTTTATTGTGCAGAGTGTTGAAAGTATCTAACTAAGTAAATCTATCTATGTATTTGGCTCTATGGCCACTTAGGTATATTAGGTAGCTCTAAGCTACTCAAGAATGCCAACCATTATAGATGGATTAAATAATTATTTTTGTGACATCCTAGAATGTGATATCAAGTCTATACAATGTAGAGGATGACATGGAGTTTTCCATTCCATCTAATTAACCTATGTGTAGCTGAGTATATGGAAACTATATATTACACACGCGCCCCCAATATGGTATTTAACTATACTAAATATTAACTAAGTATGTAATAGCTAAATATGTATAATTGATCTAAAAGTGTGAGTGATCATGTCATTCATGATGCCCCCAAATTTGAGAAATTGGTATGAATCTAAGCTGAAATGAATGTATCTAAGCTAAATATGAACATAAATGTCAAACCTATTACTGTATCTTTAAAAATGTATACTATATTTGGTGTACTATTTTGAATTATCCAGACTATCATGAAGTTGGGACTACTGGACATTAGCACCCTATAGTGGATAGTAACACCATGTGGTACTAGTATCCCAATATGGGCATTAATGTCTTCCTAGTCTGATTTCTA
Source organism: Torreya grandis (assembly GCA_037957365.1). NCBI lineage: Eukaryota > Viridiplantae > Streptophyta > Pinopsida > Cupressales > Taxaceae > Torreya > Torreya grandis. The sequence goes on along the minus strand of JARHVA010006133.1, from coordinate 587,866 downwards.
AGTGATCTGAACTAAATTCTAAGTTTCTATTTTTTTATATGTCTACCTGAGTTTGATGTCTGAAATTGAGCTTGTGTGCTAAAATGTGTTTATGAACAGTAATGCAAGATCCTGATCTCTATGATAAACCCCTATAAATTCCCCCTCTTTTGAGGGTAGTTGTGAAATCTATGTAATAACTACCCTCTAAAGAAGTAGCTTTTCAATATGTGTTAGCTAGAGTATGTGCATAATATTATAATATAATGTACAATACATAACATCAAAATGTAAATGAATATGAGCATAAGTAGGTAATGTAAGCTGTATGTTTTAAACTAAAATTCCACAAGGGTGTCAAGATAGATGTAATCAATGTGTATAGAAGCAAATATGAGTAAATACATAGGGGGATGGGAAATGATGTCCATCAAGGCTCCCAAGTAGGAAGGGTAGATGCATGAGGTCCTTTATGGCATCAAAAACTAGTGTGTGTGTGTGTGTGTGTGTGTGTGTGTGTGTGTGTGTGTGTGTGTGTGTGTGTGTGTGTGTGTGTGTGTGTGTGTGTGTGTGTGTGTGTGTGTGTGTGTGTGTGTGTGTGTGTGTGTGTGTGTGTGTGTGTGTGTGTGTGTGTGTGTGTGTGTGTGTGAGTGTAACAAACAAATACAAGTGTCATGGTGTAGAATCATATAAGGAAGAAAACATACAATCACATGAGGCATGCAAAAGATAGGCCAAGGGGATAGAATACAAGGGACATGGGTACATAACTCTAAATATGAGAGTGAATACATAAAAGGGCATGTTTAAATGTCCACATACACAAACAAAAAGCAATTTGGTGTAGATCCACATAGAAGGACATGTTCAAATGTCTACATTTAGAAGCAAGAAAACACATATAAGGGACATGGGCACATATCAAATGCATACAATCATAGAAGTGTCATAGAGCTAAATAAAAATGGTATAATCAAATTCCATCAAAGATGGAATAAGCATATGAAACTTAATAAAGTCTACTCTAGGAACTAGAAATGAAATCATGTATAACTATGTAGTATAAATCTATGTAAATACTAGGATGCATATATACCAAGGATAACTAATGATAGTTGTAAAAATATGACCAATGAACAAAAATGATCAACATCAAGATAATTTAAGGTGTAAACTAGAATATATAGTATGTAAAGATAGAACTTGGTAGTATAAAATGTGTATAAGATTCCCCTGAGTGAGTGGATGTATCAAATGTATAAACCTAGATCGGTATAAATTCACCCAGTGGCTAGATGATAGTTGGTCTAGATTAGTGTATTATATGAGATTCCTTTTTGGAATCTATAAGCACTTGACAAGAACAAACAAAGCATATGTGTATGATAAAACTAACTATACTAGGATAGCTATAAATATGTAATATATGACAAGTAGTATAAATGTAAACATATCAATGCATACAATCTATAAAATTTTGTGTTTTTGAAATATATATTTTTTTGTATATTGACATGCTATATTGTTTTTGTGTTTTCTAAGTATAAGCTATGTACAAGAAAATGAAAATAAACTATGTGGAAAGAGTAGATAGAGAAGGAAGTATATACAAGGGTAAGAACCATAGTAACTTATGAGTCTCATGGGAGACTCACTATCACTGAGGCCTATGTCAAAAAAATGAATGATAATCTCTCATGTAGTGTTATTGTTATGCTATAGTTGAATATTTTTGTAGTAGGAATCTGAGTATTGTTCCTCATCAAAATCATAATAACTTGGAATGTTATAAGGGATTGCCTCATACTATGGAGTTGACCTTTATAAATTGTGCTTTGGAAGATTAGTTGTAATTTTTTCCTTTGAAACTATGCTTATTGGAGACATATGGTGCTATGAAAGCTCTTTTTTTAGAAAACATGTTTTGAGAATGCTTGTTGGTTGAGCATGATTTTGACTTTGAAACTTAATCTCTTGTTCTTTATGTAACACATCCTGTGTAACTATATGTTTTACCTTGATAAACTATATCTGTGATTGATGTGTTTTGGGATTTTCAATAAACCCCAAATTTTGTTGACCAATATTATCAATTTATAGAATATAAGTGATTCCTTGGGTCTATTTTCCCAAACCTTGATCATGATTATCATATTATTACATATACTTTTGACCAAACCCATACCATATTGAATGTTGAGACTCCTTTTGGAGAGGTAGATTTAATTGATTTATTTGTGTTTGTTGTATTGTTTCTTGCTATGATTGTTATTTTGGAACCTTTTATTTTTCTAAATTATGCTTTGGTATCCATTTTTATACTATTTATAAATTTGACCATTTATGAATTGGTAGATGTGCCATTATATGTGTGGATGATGTGTCACTATGTGATTCATATGTATCCATTATTTGTTCTATTTTAATTTTCAATGCTAAACATGAATCTGTGTGGTGCCCATGTATTCTATATGTACAAAATACTTGGATCTCCTCTTTGAGTCTAGAGGGAGTGGGTTGATCAAATTAGCTATAACCATTTCCCTTAATGGATCACTTGAAATATTTTTTGACCTTTGAATTATTTTTAAATCACTAGTTATAGATGTACTTTGTTATGATTTATGATGTGGATATATAACATTGTTTTCCACAAATTGACTAGGTGAAGATACATATACATGATTTACACTAGTGTGCTCTGGAGGCCTTTGTCTTGTAAACTAATTTTCCAATGTTGTAATATTTTCATGTAATAGTTGATTATACTTTTTTTAAACTATAATTTTATTTATCATACTAGTAATTTGATCACATAGATTCTCACAAGTGTAAACCCTAGCTATTTCTAATTGAACATGTAAGCACACACCCTGTAGGGAATAGGTGTGAATAGATTGGCTATGAGGATTAGTGACATTGGTATAAGATGATTCACCTCATTGAGGAGTGATATCATGGATTTGATTAGAATGAAAGTATCTATCACTCTCATTTAGATGAGGATGAAAAGGATATTCTTTCTTATAGATAAGATATGACATTGAAACTTGAAACATAGTTGTTAGCTTATGTGATAAATCCTTTATGTGTGTATGGGTTTTATTGTTAATGAAATTCCACATAGGATAAAGATAACATGATATGATATATGACATTTATTGTAATTGATATAAATCATCATATATACATGTATTTATGTCTTTTTTGAGTTCATTCTAAATTAAAGGGAACAAGCATGCAAATGAAAGTATTAGACTTTGCAACAAAATGTGATTGATTTATTTTGTCATTATGATCAAGATTATATGAATTATAAGATATATGAATCTAAAATTTTAGTTTTGGAAATAAAATATGAGTATAAATAGAAAAGGATACAAACCTTAAGTGTGTCTAGGGTTAGGGTTATTTGAGTTTAGGGTTTTTTTGCAACAATTTAAATTATATGTAAATAAATTGAAACCCTAGTATGAAATTGATTTCAATTAGCTAGGTTGTCTTAAAAAAATAAAAAATGAATAAGTCAATCAATCATACTAAATCACATTAGGTAGTATAAAAGAGAATCAAAATTGGAAAAATGAACTTTAAATTGATCACACTAATTTAAGCTGGGAAGTACAAATTTTTTAATAAAGTGGTTGTAATCATAAATGTAATAAAAAAATAAGAAGATAAAAGGGGAAAAACAACCCTATTTTTTGCACAAAAATTTGGATTAATGTAAACTAGGGTTTGAAGCAATATTTGTATTAAGTAGGGTTCACCAAATGATTTAACCTCTTAAGGTTTTAATATGAAAATCCTATGTTTAGATTGAAGGGATGAGATGTCTAAATTAGTCAAATAAATATGCAATAATTAAGTAATTATTTGTTATGGTATTTGACCTTATTTGAATTTCTAAAAATACTAATAAATAGGCTTGAATATAGACTTATCTAAAAACTAACTGTTAGAGATGAATTGGGTTCTAAAAGTTGAGATCTAGGCAGTTCTAAGTGTAATCAATAAGATTTTGGTGTTTGTCTACTCACTAGATAGTAGTGGCTAGTATGGATAATAAAACCATGTTTATGTAGTTTCCTTTAGGTGGTGGTAATGTCCCCTTTGTGAGATTGTTCCTATTTTTTAAGAGCGCCTGCACCTGTGTTTATAGGTCTTGTTCCTATGTGCATGAAACTTGGAGCTCTATGTTGTTCCTAGAAAACCTAATTTAGTGTAAAAAAATTAGTCATCATTGCAAGTATGGCATGAGAAATAATTGTGTGTTCATTAGTAGGATGGATTGGACATCCTCAACACCTCACTATGAAGAGAGTTTCCTACATACAAATACTTTGAAGAGGGATCAATCTTGATGTAGTTCTCCCACCTATTGATTGATGAAAGTGCAAGTGAATTCTAAAATGAGAGTGAAATTAGATGCCTTGAATGTGATTAAGCTTCCAAATCTTTGAAAATTAGGATTAGGGATGATTTAGATGGTAATATATATATATATATATATATATATATATATATATATATATATATATATATATATATATATATATATATATATATATATATATATATATAAAATTAGGGTAGAACAAGGATCAAATACTTTGATTTTAATCAACATTATCTTTGGCTTGAATAACTTTTACATCTATTTTCCAACTATCTAAATAGAGGTGAATTACACTTATATTTATAGGGTTATATTACTTGTGTACATAATAAAATGTGATTAAGCCAACCTTAGTAAGGTCATACATTTGAAAAAGTATCCATTGGGAAGATCTTGTGCTAAGAACAGTAGCACCCAATTCAGGACACTAGTGCCATGTGGCTATAGTGTCCCAAATGTCCTATTAGTAGACTACTGAGCAAGTTGGATTGGGATATGAGATGATAGTTTAAGAGTTGTTTTGATTAAATGAAAGTGACTGTGGTCTACTCAATGACTGTAAAATTGAGTATAAGTCTCTAAAATGGGTCTAGGGCTAAGCTTAGAATATGGTAACTCAAGAGACACTTTTAGCATCCAATTAACACTTTTAAGTGATTACAAGATTATATTACTTAATATTTTATATTATGAATACACACTAATTTCTATATTTTCATTTCATGTTTACATGGAAAATACTGAATACTCAACACATACTTGAAGACACCAACTATAGTTACATGCATATACCAAATTTATTCCTTTTTCCTTTAAAATTAGAACTTTCAACACTATATTGGGGACAAGGGGTATTTGGAGACACATAAATTTGGTATTAGACACTTGAAAATGTTAGTTTTGACCAATTATTAACATACATGACTTGTGCATACATAATTGAATCTTACTCACATTATCTCTTTAACTTTTTTTCTATCTATGGGATTGACCTTTATTTTCCATCAGTCACATATAAGATCTTCATAGTATAAGCCTAAATAGTTTATCATCTTAAGTATAATATCACTATTATCTATATCACTATTTTATCCATCCTTGATAGTTTTGTATATAGTAATATGATACCAGTTACTAGTAGTTTCTAACTTCACTAGAGGTGGCCCAAGTTAAACATATGAATATTTTTAAAATTAAACTCTTCCTTTGGGTTAGCCCAAACATTTTACATGTCACTTATGGATGTAAATTACTCAAATATTCTAATATATATACACACCATACCTAAGATTTTTCCTACTATGACTTATATAACAAGCATTTAACATTGTACTATAAAATTGAGTAAGCACATCCTTTAGGCACTACTTTAAAGAACCCTAATTAAAAATTTCTAGAAGGAAAAACCACCAACTTAAGTCTAAATATTATTTCAATGTCAAAATAAGAGGTTTTCAAGTGTTTAAATATTACACATGTTGTGTATAGTAAAACATATCACTATCGATCACACACATAATTCATGCAAGAAATATATGTTGATTAAGACCTCTTTAGAGTATTGGAATGTATTAAATGCTTAGATGCTCATCTGTGGGTGGTTAGGGTTGTCCAATAAAATTTTTATAACTTATTTTGACAAATAAATAAAGTATCAAAAGGGGAGTTAGGGTTTCAAAGTGAACAAGAAAAAAATATAAATATGTGTATAATATTAAACTTATAAAATTTCACATGAACCATTTTAATAAGAAATCACAACAAATTAACATGGAAAATACTGGTAGTAACATAGAAGATGTTTTTAGTAGGAAATAAATGAATATAGATGCCATAGGATTTTGCTCATTAAGAATTTATCTAAGTAGGTCTTGATAATCCTTTCCATGATCCAAGAGACCATAGATCAATTTTAGGGCATTTTTGATAATTATACACTATCATAGATTATAACAAAATTGAAACAAGGAAAGTACCCTATCCTCTTGGTCATTTCTATCAATAGCAAGTGTAATAAATCAATATTACTTTAATTTTATGTTTTATCATATTTTTATAAAATACATGAATTATATTGTGTAATTATATCTTTAAGACTTGGGAATACCATAATGATAAAGATGTACAATAATGACCAATTCTTAATTTTACAAATGTTATATATAGATAATTCTTATTTTAAGAAAACACTAAAAATAAAAACCTTAGGTCAACTAAGATATATAGTGACTATTTTACATATATGATTATTGAAATTGATAAAATAGGTGAATAAAGATCTTGAAAAAAATTAGAAACTATTTCTATATAGGTTAATTTTAATTGGAAAAAATCAAAAAAATCTCCTATCCATTGACTGTAGACTCATCGTTGATGATTGTGATGACTAAATGACATGGAAATATACAAAGAATTAGAATTATAGAAATGATAAATTAGATTAAAAATTAGAGAATATTCCTAAATAGGACCATTATAAGTATATAATAGTGCAAGGCGCTTGAGTTTGCTGACCATAAAATTGTTTATATTGACTTGAAATAAAATTGATCATTGCATCTTTTGTGTTTATGTCAATTGAGCAATCTAAGATATAATAATTTGGATTATCATGCATACTTAATTATTTTTATTATATTGTCTTTGAAAACCTTAGGGTACTTTGATATATTTAAAACCTATAAAAATAATGAGTGCAATAGGTTAAATTGACCTCAATCACCCCCTTGATTATTAACCATTACCTACATATATAATAATCCAAGGAGGGAAATCAAGCCCACATAGTTCTCCCATGTAGAATAATTGTGAAATTATACTCCTTTTCTATATATATGTAGTAATAAAAATGGATTTGATACTTGAAAATGATATCTCTTTATCAGAGTAGATGCCAAGATCTATGGATCAAGTAAATGCATAGGTTTGTGGTAGGCACATTTCAAGCATGTACATAACACAATAACTGCAACAAAATGAAACCATATACATAATAATATTTCATAAACATGATAAGATCCAAAAATAATATTATATAGAACATATTTCACCAAGAAATATGTAAAAATAAGAGTGCATTAGTAACTCCCCCAAGAAAGTTAGTCAGAGAGCCTATAATAGAAAAGTAACTCCCATACCCTAGCTAATCAAGGGGGTTACTTCCTATTCATCTGGTGAAAATTTAACTCCATGTACACCTAAGCAATCTTATGCATGAAAGTAGGAAAACTCTAAGTGAGGGAAAAAATCCACTAATGAATAAATATGGGAAAAAAGAAAACCCCTATTCTAACACCCCCTCCACCATAAGCACAAATTAGGTAGGTAGTGTAAAAAAATGGGTCTTGATAACTAGTTCTAATAATATACCCAATACAAATCAATTTACCATAAAGTAGATAAAATGAAAAATCCTATAGGAAAAAATCCCCCCAAAAGAGAGACAAAGAAGAAGCGAAGAGGCTAAAATCCCCTCATCCCTGAAGATGATGTCATTATGGATGCAGACCACACCCTAAAACGAGATAATATATGAATGAACTTATTCTTAGTGAAGGGTATGGTAATGATATCTACAACCCACTTTGAAGAATAGAAAAATATCAAGTTGATAACCTAATCATGAATAAGATCCTAAATAAAATGCATGTGAATCTCCATATTTTTGGTTTGCTAATGTTGAACTAGATTCTTGCATATATGAATGGAACTCTAGTTATCATAATAGATGATGGTGGGATACCTAAAAGGAATTATAAACTTAGATAGAATCCCCTAAATCTAAATATCCTCATTAATTACATAAACAACTCCCTTGTACTCTATCTTTATAGATGATATAGTAATGACATTTTGCTTCTTGCTAGATCAAATGAAAGGACTATAACCTAAAAACATATTATAACCTAAAGTGGGATTATAGTTATAAGTATTGCTAGCCTAATCTGAATTATTAAAACCAACAAATTCAACTTCTATGCCAAAACTATACCAAATCTCAAATCTATAAGATCCCTAAATGTAGTGGAGTATGCGCTTAGCTACTCTCTAGTGTAGCTTATGGGGATCCTACATGAATCATGAAACAATGCCTATTACATATGAAATATTAGGCCTAGTATGAGTTAGATAAATGAGACTACCAAAAATTTGTTAATACTGAGTGGCATTAAGTAAAGGTTTAGAATAGTCAACCTCTAGTTTCACTCATGATAGAAAGGGAGTGAAAGATGGCTTACAATCATCCATGTGAAACTGAACTAAAATATAGAGAACATACTTGGGTTGTACAAGTGATATTAAAGAAATCTTAATGCCAAGGAAGTAATGTAGAAGACCCAAGTCTATCATGTCAAATCAAATCTATCTTGTAGAGCTATCTTCATCACTCCAATAGATGATGGGGAACTCCTGGTGATCAAAAGATCATCAAAATAAAGGACCAATATCAATAAAGAATCATCCTACCATAAAAAGTATACTTTGGGGTTTGAAAGACACCTGGTGAAACTTGAAGAAAGGAGGAATGAATCCATTTTGGCATACCAATCCTGAAGGGCCTATTTGAGGCCATAGATAGATTTCCTCTATATATAAACTAAGGATGAATCTTGAAAAAACCCAAGTAGTTACTCCATGTATATCTCCACTTCAAGGGCTCCATGAGGAAAGACTCTCTTTAGATCCATTTGGTTTACATCCCAACCATCTATTATGGCTATAACTAGTATGAGTAAGATAAAAGTCATATTTACAGTAGGTGTAAAGGTCTCTAAGTAGTCAATGTTGAATACCTTTAAAAAACCCTTGGTGACCAATCCCACCTTGTACTTATTGATCGACCATTTTTTTGAAAATTTGGTTTTATATATCCACCTATATCAAACCATTTTCCTTTCCTTAGGAAGTGATGTCAAATCCTACGTGTGGTTTTTGATCAAATAAGAATATTCTTCCTTCATAGCACTATCCCACTTAGGTATACCTAAATCCTCTCAGAATGTCTATGTATCTAAAATTGAAGCAAATAAATCATGTGAACCACTTTAATAATTTTCCTGAGTACGCTTATCATCTGTTGGATCCCCTACCCAAGTGCCTATGCTCTAAAGTATTTGCCTTGCCTAAAGGGGCCCAAATGTGGGTGATTCAGGTTTTGAATCCTCATCCTCTAAAACATGACTAGAGGTGGATGTAGAAGACTCCCCCTTACTACCCTCTTTGTTAGAACTAGAAGAATAATAAGAAGACCCTAGCTTAGGAACCTACTATGGATGCTCTGAATTAGAAAAGGAATCATCAAGTCTAAGTGAGTCTGATGAAAGATAAGAAGTATCAAGTGTTGAGTCTTTGGGACTCTTTTAAAAATGAATATTTCTCTCTATGAAAAAATCATGTGTGGTTGGATGTATAAGGCAACACCCCTTGACACCATTTGGATAACCCAAAAAGATTCAAGGCTTGGACTGAGGTTCTATAACTTTTCATATCTTCTTCAGTATACATACCATAGTTGGAGATATAAAAACCCTAAGGTGATTAATATAAATTGTCATTCCATGATAAGATTCAAAGGATGTTATGAATTTAAAAACTTTATGAGGAACCCTATTCTAAATAAAACAAGCACAAATAATGGATTTGGCCCAATACTGAGGTACCAAGGACTTAGAGTGAATCATATAACTAACCATCTTTTTTAAGGACCTATTATTACATTCTATAACTCCATTATATGAAGGATTGTACCTATATACTTCAAATAAATCCCCTTTATGGTGTAAAACTACTCAAATATATTGATGATATATTCACCTCCATTGTCAGTTCCAATAACCTTGATAGATTTCTCAAATTATTTCTCAACAAGTATACCCATGTATATTCAAAAACTTTAGACTTTTGATTAAAAAGTATACCCATATATATCTCAAGAAATAATTAATTAAAGTGAGAATGTACTTATCCTTTGTAAATTATAGACTAGGAAAAGGCCTAGATATATCATTGTATACTAACTCCAATGCTTGTGAATCCCTCCAAACTTTACCTTTGTCAAATTTTGCTTCGATATTGTTTTTAAGAAAGAAACCCTCACAAAGTCCCTTAGAGAATTAGAATCAAGGTAAGCCTATGATGATGTAATTTTCATTAATTTATTCAAGGTAGTGGTAGTTAAGGTGACAAAACCACTCATGTGATAATTTGCTAACTCCATCTAAATGAGTCAGTAACACTGTCAAAAAAGAATCAAGTATAAAATGTGAGAAGGTGTATACACTGGTTTGGTGATCTACTCTACCCATTGCCATCTTAGAATCACTATGCATCTCCCTAATGATAATTTAATCTAGTAAAAACTCAACCCTCATACCTTTGTTGATATGATTTTTTTGATATGCTAATATGATATTGGTTGAAAGATAAGGAACACTTAGAACATTATTGAATGTACTTCCTTCTATTTCAACATACCCTCTCCCTGTAATGGATATAAAACTGTCATCACCCAAAATGATAGAATAAATGATACAAGGATATAAATAATAAAAAACCATGTGGTGAGAATCACCTGAGTTAATAACCCATGAAGATGTTGAAGTTGTTACTGCTATAAGAGCCTTGACATTTTCTTTCTCCGTCATGTTGCCTTTTGCCTTAGTAGAATCTTAGGTAGATGAATTATGCTTGATGGACTCAGTAACACCTATGTTGTTCTTCTATAAGAGATGAATTACATGATTTATTTGATTCTTTATGTACTTACTTTCATCATTCCTAGTTTTATTATAGTAATCACACTTAACCTTCTCTTTCTTAGGTTTTTCATTGGAAGAGGAGGCTTCAGTGTTAGTTTTGGAAGAGGTTGATTATTTATTATCCTCTTGATCCTTAATATTATTATTCTTATATTTGTTTAAATTATTTTCTTTCCCATTCCCAACAATTATAGCTTGAGGTTTTATGGATTTAAATGTTCCCATCTAAATCAACTTATCTTGCTCTCTGGTTAAGTCAATAGTGAAAGCATCTAAAGAGGGCATTTTCCATGCAATGTTTGTTGGAGAGTTGTCATTATGATTTCATAGTGGTGTCATGGAGGTTTCCTTTTGATTGGATGAAGATCCATAGTATTCTATGTGACAATGACAAAGTGTGCAATGTGCTTATTTTTGTATGAAAAAGTGTGCAATGTGCTTTTTATAGTGTGCTTTATGTATGGTTAGTTGATCTTTAGTATTGACATAGATTTAGAGGATAAAGGATGAGTATGGAGGTTTGAGAATGTGCAAGGGGTCCTATAATATGTGATCCATGCTTTGAAATCTTGTGTGCACAAGTGGAATTTAATTGGTTGTTCATAGTTCTCATCTAGATAGTTTGGGTCTACTGGTAGAAAATTTGAGTTGGTAGTTTGATGACATCACCATTATCACATGGGAAGGAGTCAAGGGGATTTATTCATATGGTTGTGATCATATTAGTTCCTAATTTTTATGCACTAGATATCAAGTCATGCATTAAAGCATGATTAAATATATAAGGGTACAAATTTGACTTCTCAGTCATATTTCATTGTTTTCCCATACTTAGCCAAATTTATAGATTGACCAAAAAGAGTTGAATAAGCATGTTTATGAGGGAAAAATTAACATACATGAATTTTGAATAAAAAATTATAATATGGGTTTGTTTAATTTTAGACCTAGTTTATTTTCACTAATTTCTAGATCATGCGATGTAGCGCATCAAAAGATATGCATTTGTAAAGTTGGGCTCCTAGGTAGATTGAATATGTTTTCCCATACTTAGCTAATTATAAACTATGGTAGAAAGAGCTGAGTGAGAGTTTTTAAGGTAATATATCTTACACATGTGAAGGTGACAATATAATTTTATCATATGGTTTTATTTAATTTTGAGTAGAGATGATTTGTGATAAGTTTGAGATCATTAATTGAAGTGTGGCAAAAGTTATGGATGATCAAAGTTGGCCTCTTAGGTAGTGTTGGACATGGTTGGCTCTATGATAGAAGTTTATGAGCAGTAATTTTAATGTAATTATATCTTGCACTTAAGAGAGTTATAGGAGAAATGTGTTACATAGTTGGATTATCCTAAGGAAGGAGATCATCAAGTGTAGAAGAATTTATTGAGGTGAAAAAATGACCACTCATGCATTTTGATAGGGTCCACATAGTCATTTTTGGAAGTTTTTGTTGTCCCCAAAAAATGTCACTCATTTTTGGGACAACATAAGAATTATTTTGGTCCTGTAAGACCGAAATTGTCTCTTCAATTTTCAAAAAATGTTATGAGCCTTCAAATTCTTCATTATTCAAGCTTTTTCAGATTTCTACGGACTCTATAGGATTGAATATATGGACTCTACAGGATTGAATCTATGGACTCTGTAGGCTTGAACCTACGGACTCTGCAGGCTAAGTTCTATAGACTCAGTTTTATGAACTCATTTCTATGGACTTTGCAGGTTTGTTTCTATGGACTCTGCAAATTCAAATCTATGGACTCTGCAGGAAAGAAACAAGCTCTCAACACTTAAGAATTTTTCAAGGTTGGTTCAATGCTTTGGTTTAAAGGTTCAAAGCTTCAATGTAGATGGTTCAAAAGTTCAACGCAGTTTGGTTCAAAGCATTTGGTTTAATGTGGTTTGGTTCAACACGGTTTGGTTCAACTCGGTTTGGTCTGAAGCATTTGGTTCAATTAGTCAAGAGAATGAGTAGAACACAATATTGAACCTTTGAACCATTGAACCAAAGTTGGTTTAATTGGTCATTTCAAAGGAATACCCTAAAGCCTGAAAGGCAAAATACCATTACAGAGGGCAGTGAGCAAAAGTGGCAGAATGTGCCACATGTCCCATTATAACTCAGTGGAGCCCACCAAGTGTCTACATCCATGATTATATCTTCTAATAAGTTTCAAAGCTTATTTCAATAAGCTTCTCTCAAATTCTAGTGGAAGCCAACAAGTGTCAACATCCACAGCTTCTTCCTTTTGTGTCATAAGGACTATGGTGGATCTTGAGTGAGTGGATAAACTCGAGTGGAATGTGCCACATGTCATTATTTGCATGAGTCCAAATGAGTCCCAATGTTTTTATATTGTTTCTAAAAGCTCAGAAGAGCATGACAAGTGTCTTCATCCATGTTTTGAGTTTCTTATAAGCTGCAAAGCTTCTTTCAATAAGCTTCTCTTAGAGTTCCATGGAAGGCTCCAAGTGGTGATGGCAGAAGGTTCAATATGTATTTCTATAAAGTAGCAGAAGTTGCCATGTGTCCCTTGTAAATCTCAGTTGAAGCTGACAAGTGTCAACATCTACAATTTCTTCCTTATGCTTCTTTGTTTTTTAAGGACTATGGTGGGCCCTTAGTGAGTTGCTAAACTCAGTGGAGTGTGTCATGAGTCATTGTCCACGTGAAGTCCAAATGAGTCTTAATGTTTCTATATTGTTTTTAAAGCTCAGTGAAATCTTCCACATGTCATCTTCTATGGGACTCTAAAAAGACATCTAAAGCCTATATAAGTTAAGTGGATGCTGCCACATGTCTTCACCTGTTTCGCAATAGAACACACCATGTGTCACTTGTTGAGATCAACAGAAAGTGGCCAGAGAAAGTGGGAACGACACAAAGGAATTGCTAAGGAGGATGACAGGCCCATGTAAATCAAATTTAGGGCAACTAACTGGCCATTGGCTTTAAAATGATGATGGACCTAAACATGTCAAATTTGTGGCAATGAAGCAACTGTTGATCTTTGCAAGCTTAAGCACAGACTTGAATGCATTCAAAGATCTTCAGGGTGAAAGGAAGAACCATCGAGAGGAAGAACCAAAGGAATAAAAAAGGAGAGCTCAGATCACATAGAAAAGGATGAAATACAACAAGGAAAGGGGGAACAATGGATAAAGATAAAAAATCTATGCATGAGATATGTTTCTAAAAGGTGAAGCAGTCCACCAGGTGGACATCAGAGAGTGCAAATATTTAATGGCATAGACTATTTTTTTGCATTGAGTAAAATGAATGAACAACTATGCACACATCAAGAAACACATCAAGTGGCCCATATTTAAGACTAACACTTGATTCTAACATAGCCCATGGACAAAATTTAAAATGCATTGAAGGCATTGAATGCACCATAGGCCATTTTTGTGAAACAAAGTGCCCAAGTATTTCTTGGAGCACTATATATTAGACTCTCTCTTATTGTTTTAAGGGAAATCTCTCGCTGTTATTAGAAACAAAACTCTACCCAAATTGAAAGGCATTACTGAGACTTTGAGCTTAGATTGTTGATCATATTTTGTTATTTGAATAAGAAAACAAGTGACTTTTTAGACTTTGTGCTGGAATAGCTTGGTTGTTGGGGAAATTATTCTTATGTCTATTTTCTTAATATGTTTTTTATCCATTTAATTAAGTAAGTAAAATTAGTGAAAGTAATTATAAAGGTGTCCTGAAGCCAACTATGGAGAGACTTTATGCCCCCACAATTGCCTTTAGTGTGTTTTCTTTCTATTCCTGTGTAAAGGATCTTGGGATGACTTTGTGCCCTCATTATCCTTCGTATTTTGTTTCTGTGTAAAGGACCTTGGGATGACTTTGTGCCTTCATTATCCTTCATATCTCACTCTTGGTCAGTTGAGGTGGAGACTTTGTGCTACATCTCAGTCTACTGGTTACTACACTTTTGGTTACCAGTTACTTGTCACTATCTAAAAGAACTCTTGCTATTTCTTGCAAGACCACTTCTAAAAGAAGAGAAGTACCTTCAGCATTTTCACCAAGATTTTCTCCTCTATTTTTTAACATCATCTCTGAAAAAAGAGATATGGATGGTTTATCCTACCCCTGAGTGTTATTTTCTACTTATATATAGTATATAGCTCCTGAATATTTACAAGGAACCTCCCCTTGATGAGAGGAGAGATTTGTCCCCTTTTGATGTAGTAAACCTGCACATCTGGCTGATTAATCTCCCTATGCCATGGTTGAAGAGACCTATTTTGCTCATCAATTAGCTTGTGACAAAATATTCACCCAATAGTTTTTGGTGACTTTGTTGGGGATTTATGTGTAATCTAAAGCCTCAAGCTTCAGATTGAAGCAGTCCCTACCCTTATCCATTATAAACTCTAGTGACTCCATTATGTGTCTTACCCATTATCATTTAGCCTTACCATATTCTTCCATCTCCATTATATTATCTGGTCTACAAAACTAGAGCTACTAGGATAGAATGCGTAGTTTGAAGCCTCAAGATTCAAGCTGAAGTAGGGCCAATTCTTTCCCATTTTTATTCTACAATTTGGAAAATCCATGCTATACTAGAAGCTAGAGAGCCCAAGGTTTTGTTGATCCTATATTTGAGTTGGTGTAGTAGGGTAATTTTGACTTGTTCCCTTCCCAACTTCAAGTTCAAAGATCCAGGATTGTTCCTCCTACCCATACCAAGACACCAACATAAGGTAGAGCTTCTTTTTCTATTGTTGGCAGAGCTTTGCCTATAAATACTTCACCCAAATTTGTTATCCCCCTTTTCCAAAATCAAATCATGGCAGTTCAAGGCCCTTGGGGTAACTCTTTTGGCCCACTCAACCTCACTCCACCTCTACATAAACTTCCATGCAGCTCAAGGAAGAATTTCCTTAAATTCTTTGGGGATGGGAGAGTTCACCCTGATGAACATATTATAGCCTTCAACATAGACTTTGGTGTAATAAGTGTGGAGTATGAAGACATAGCAGTTAGGCTATTTATGGAAACACTACAAGGCATTACTACAGATTGGTTCTACCACCTGTAGGCTCAATTAGTGACTAATTAGGACACTCTCAAATCTAAATTTAAAGCCAAATTTAAGCCTATAGAAGATGCACATGCCTTGCTAGCCTAGCTCACACAGATGAAGAAAGAACCTCATGAACCTATGATGGATTTCATTACAAAGTTTGATAAGCTAAGGAATTTGATTCCTATAATTGCTCAGCCAACACTTGAAAACCTCAAGTGCTTCTTCATCAACTCATAGATTCTTGAAGTAAGATTTTTGCTGAGACATGCTAGCCACATAGAGCTTGAGGCTGCTCAAGATTTGGCTACTGAGGTAGAGGATGACCTTATCTTGGTAGGAAAGATAAGGAGAGATCCTAACAAAAGTAAATCCTCTTCATCTTCTGAGTATCCATCTATAGGCACCACTAATCGAATGGTGCAAAATTGGTAAATGAACTACTAGCCTTGAAAATAAAAATGGCCCAAGGTATGTTTGCTCTTCCTAATCAAGATATGCCAAGGAGGACATTTTAGAATCAACCATATCAATGCAATGCTACCAAGAATCAAGGGCAGCCAAATCATCTTCCTCCCCCACAGAAGAACCTTACCCTTGAAGCACCTCTAACCAACTTAACAGTTGGATATCTGGAAACTGAACATGATTTCTCTTTCCAACCTGAGTTTGATAAAAAAATGACGTTGATCTCCTCATGGAGGATCAAGAAGAGTTAGTTGGTGACTCCCACATTAGTTTCCTGAGTTACCAGGATGAACCTAAAAGTAAAGGTGAAGCAATTGAGGGATCATATGTGGTATTCACCTAGTCCAAGAATCAGTCAGTGTAACTAGTTGATAAGGAGAAAGTAGAGGAATGACCTCAACTAAAAATTTCAATTGCTAAGTGGGGAACCACTCTACCTTTCCAGCCAAAGGACTCGGTGATTGCCAAAAAGGTAAGTACATCAAACATCTTTGCACCTTCTACTTCAACTTCATAGATCAATCCTCCCCCTCCCAAAAACCAAAAGGATGAACTCCCATCCTCTCTTCCAAGTCTATTTCAGTCATTTGACATAGTTGACCATATCAATAAAACTAAAATCCAAATGACTGAATTTGAATTCCTACAAGACAATCTTGAGTAGTTGGATAGGTTGGTAGAGTGTGTGAAGAATAAAGCCATCCTTATAGGACAAGAGATTAGAAAGGTAACTCATGATCCCCCAAGGAACATGCCCATCCCAAATAACCTTGTCATTAATCCTCTAGTTGTGCCTAGGAAAATAGAGCCTTTTTATGTTGCCCTATTGATAAATGGTTACAAACTGAGCAATTGCATCATAGACTCAAGTGCATCAAACAATGTCATGTCTGTTAAAGTGGTAGAATCTCTTGGTCTCACACTGACTAAGACATTTGGGAGATGTTTCTCCATGGAGAACAAAAAAGTGCCACTACTGGGACAAATCAAAGATGCCCAATTTGTGTTTGCAACCTTTACAGACAAAAGAATCAAGATGATTGTCTTGGTGGCTGACATCCCAACATCCTATGGCATTCTTCTTGGATGAAAATTCTACAAGGATGTGGGAGGAGAACTAAGCATGGACCTATCTGAGGCAAGGATCCCTATCAAAGGTGTAATGAAGAGATTTCTCCTTGAAAAGGAGGAAAAATATGTGGTCACCCAAACATTGGCCCCTGTAGCTCAAATTCTATTTGAGTCTTCAAGCAAGGGTAATTACTTCTTGACCATAGAGGGTGTTCATGTTTCTACAGATGAAAGTCCTGTAGGTGGAAATCTAAAAATTGATTCAAACAAGACATCAGAAGAATTAGTAAGGCACAGTATAGATGAAAAAGGATCTTCCATCTCTAACAAAGAAAAATCTAATAGAAGATCAATTTTTGATGATGTTTGGATCCTAGACTATGATGGCAGCAATTCTTCTACCAATGTTAGAGCTGGGACTATGTTGATATCTCCTCAAGGAGATATCTTTCCTTCTTCATGCAAGTTGTAGTTTAGCAACACCAACAACACTGTTGAATGTGAATCTCTATTGCTCAAATTGAAGGCTGCTCAAGACCAAGATGTCAACTCCTTTACACTAAAGGAGATGTTGAGATGATGGTTTGTTAGGAGTTTGATGCTATCAATCAAAACATGTGCTGGACTGAACCAGCAGAACAAAAAGCTATGGTAGTGGACCATAATGTTGTACTCTAAAGTCAACAAAAGGAAATCTTCACCAAGAGAGTAAGGAGTTATGATTTTTAGATTGAAAACCACGTCTTGCCATGGGGCAAGAAGAGAAAACCAAAAAGAGTGCATAGAAAATGTGATTCTTGGTGGAGAGTTCCATTTGCCCATCATTGATTCTAGGGACAAAATGGTTTCCTACTAGTTTATCAAGATGGAACACCATTTTTATTGTCTCACAATGGGCAACATCTAAATTATTTCAATTCTTGAATTATTAGATAAGTTCACCTATACATATGTATATTTGCATAGTCTTTAGTTCTATTTTGTGCTTTTCATTTTCATTTTTTGCACCTTTCTTTTTTTTGGTAGCATGACTCCATATCTCAATGGCATACTTAAAGGCACTGGAGATTCTAGTTTCTACTCCCCTCAGCTATTTCAAGTTTTCAACTGAAGGAAGTTCCCCAACTGGAGCCAACTGTTGTCCCCAAAAAATGTCACTCATTTTTCAGACAACATAAGAACTATTTTGGTCCTGCAAGACTGAAATTGTCTCTTCCCTTTTCAAAAATTGTTATGAGCCTTCAAATTCTTTATTATTCAAGATTTTTTAGATTTTTATGGGCTCTATAGGCTTGAATCTATGGAATTTGCAAGCTTAAATCTATGAACTCTGTAGGCTTGAATCTATGGACTATGTAGGCTAAGTTCTACAGACTCATTTCTATGGACTCAGTTCTACAGACTCATTAGTTCTACAAACTCATTTCTATAGAATCTGTAGGTTCATTTCTACAGAATCTATAGGATCAAATCTACAGACTCTATAGGAAAGAAACAAGCTCTCAGCACTTAAGTATTTTTCAAGGTCGGTTCAACACTTCAGTTCAAAGGTTCAAAAAAGGTTCAACATAGATGGTTCAAAAGTTCAACACGGTTTGGTTCAATGCGGTTTGGTTCAATGCGGTTTGGCTCAACATGGTTTGGTTCAATGCAGTTTGGTTCAATGCAGTTTGGTTTAATGTAGTTTGGTCCAAAGTGTTTGGTTCAATGTGGTTGGTTCAAGCAGTCAAGAGAATGAGCGAAACACAAGATTGAACCTTTGAACCATAGAAACAAAGTTGGTATAATTAGTTTGTTCAATTGGTCAGTTCAAAGGAGTACCCTAAAGCCTGAAAGGCAAAATACCCTTGCAAAGGGCAGTGAGCAAAAGCGGCAAAACGTGCCACATGTCTTGTTATAACTCAATGGATCCTACCAAGTGTCTGCATCTACGTTTCAAGCTTTTAATAAGTTTCAAAGCTTATTTCAATAAGCTTCTCTCAAAGTCCAGTGGAAGCCGACAAGTGTCAACATCTACAACTTCTTCCTTTTGTATCATAAGGACTGTGGTAGGTCCTAAGTGAGTGGCTAAATTTGAGCAGAACAAACCACGTGTCATTATCTGTGTGAGTCCAAATGAGTCCCAATATTTCTATATTATTTCTAAAAACTCAGTGAAGTGCAACAAGTGTCTTCATCCAAGTTTTGAGTTTCTTATAAGCTGCAAAGATTATTTCAATAAGCTTCTCTTAGAGTTTTGTAGAAGGCGCCAAGTGGTGATGGCAGAAGGTTTCAATATGTTTTTCTAAAAAGTAGCAGAAGTCATCATGTGTCCCTTGAAAAGCTTAACAAAAGTTGATAAGTCTCAAAATCTACAGTTTCTTCCTTTTGATTCTATGTTTCATAGAGATTGTGGTGGGCCCCGAGTGAGTTGCTAAACTCGGCAGAGCACGCCATGTGTCATCATCCATGTGAAGTCTAAATGAGTCCTAATATTTCCATATTGTTTCTCAAGCTTAGCAAAAGCTTCCATGTGTCATCTTTTACAAGAATCTCAAAATACATCTAAAGCATCTATAAGTTAAGTGGATGCTGCCATGTGTCCTCACCTATTTCACAGTGAAACACACCATGTGTCACTTGTTGAGATCAACAAAAAGTAGCCAGAGCAAGCGAGAAAGACATGAATGAATTTATAAGGAGGATGATGGGCCCACACATGTCAAATTTAGGGAAACCAACTAGCCATTGGCTTTCAAATGATGACATACCCAAACACATCAAATTTGTGGCAATGACATAGCTGTTGATCTTTGTAGGCTTAAGCACGGACCACCAAGAGGAAGAACCAAAGGAATTAGAAAAGAGAGCTTAGATCACACAGAAAAAGATGAAATATAGCAAGGAAAGGGGGAATGATGGAGAAAGATCAGAAATATCCATGCATGGGATTTGTTTCTAGAAGGTGAAGCAATCCACCAAGTGGACATCAGAGAGCGCAAATATTGAATGGCATGACCTATTTTTTTGCATTGAATAAAATGAATGAGTAGCTATGCACACATCAGTAAACACATTAGGTGGCCCATATTTAAGACCGACACTCGATTCCAGCATAGCCCATGGACAAAATTTAAAATGCATTGAAGGCATTGAATGCATTGTAGGCCATTTTTATGAAATAAAGCAACCAAGTCTTTCTTGGAGCACTATATATTGGAATCTCTCTTATTGTTTTAAAGGAGATCTCTCTCTATTATCAAAAACAAAACTCTACCCAAATTGAAAGGCATTACTGAGACTTTGAGCTTAGATTGTTGATCATATTTTATTATTTGAATAAGAAAACAAGTGACTTTTTAGACTTTGTGTTGGAATAGCTTGGTTGTTGGGGAAATTGTTCTTATGTCTATTTCCTAAATACATTTTTTGTCCATTTAATTAAATAAGTATAATTAGTGAAAGTAATCAAGAAGGTGTCCTGAAGCCAACTATGGAGAGACTTTGTGCCCCCATAATTGCCTTTAGTGTGTTTTCTTTTTATTCATGTGTAAAGGATATTGGGATGACTTTTTGCTCTCATTATCCTTCATATTATATTTATGTGTAAAGGACCTTGGGATGACTTTGTGCCTTCATTGTCCTTCATATCTCACTCTTGGGCAATTGAGGTGGAGACTTTGTGCTACATCTCAGTCTGCTGGTTACTACACTTTTGGTTACCAGTTACTTGTCACTATATGAAAGAACTCTTGTTATTTCCTGTAAGATCACTTTTGAAAGAAGAGAAGTGCCTTCAGCATTTTCACCAAGATTTTCTCCTCTATTTTTTAACATCATCTCTGAAAAAAGAGAGATGGATGGTTTATCCTACCCCTGAGTGTTATTTTTTGCTTATATATATAGTATATAGCTCCTACATATTTACAGGGAACCTCCCCTTGATGAGAGGAGAGATTTGTCCCCTTTTGATGTAGTAAACTTGCACATCTAGCTGACCAATCTCCCTATGCTATGGTTGAAGAGACATATTTTACTCATTAGTTAGCTGGTGACAAAATATTCACCCAACAGTGTTAAAGCTCAATCAAGATCGATGATGTGTATTTTTTCTAAGGAGTTAAGATGTAGCAAGATGAGGATATGTGCATGACATTTAACATCTAAGCAAAGGTACATGATAATGATCTAATAGCAAGTAGGCATTCATATAGTTTGATCAATGATGAGCATTAATCGATAAGGACCTTGTTGATCTATAGAGATCGATGGAGTGCATTGAGTAAACATTTTGAGAGGACACAAGATGAGGTCAAAGTGAATATGGTTTAACATTTGAGTCTGGTAGTCTATGTCTTAAAGATTAGACAAGATCAATGATGCAAGATTGACCTTGAGCTGAGTGTCTATGATATTTGAGCATTGTGTTCAAAGGTTAATTATGACCATTTTTATTCAAATATTTGAATTTTACATAGGAAAAATTAGAGCTCTATATTTTGACCATATATTTTGATATAAGATGAATTTTCTCATGTAGTAAAAATAAAATATATAGAAGACCCCATGATACATCCATTAAACCTGATTTGAAGCTCTAGAAGTGAGTAAAGTAAAAGATATTGTGCCTAGAAATTACTATGTGTTCATGTTTATTCTACAAGTAACCCAAGAATGATAATTGAGCTTGTATTATTATTGTTTTAATGTCTAATGATGAATTAGATATTGGATCACGTTATAGGCTCCATTAGGAAGCTCTATGTAGATTTTGGAGGTGTGATCAATCTATCTTGATTATCAATAATACTTAAGAAGTTGACTGTGTGTTTGTTCATGGTGACAATGTGCATAAGGTCTTTGTTTGAGTTATTTGAGCATACATAGAGGTGAGATATGTTGATTGTGATTATTTTAGGATGTACTAAGGTATATAAGGAATGGAACCATGTATTTGAAAGTGGTCATGTGTCTTTTTTTACTCAAGGGAGAGATAAAGGAGTGAATGGGTCCACATGAAACCTATAAGGGATACAAGTGTCTTATTAAAATGTGTAGTTCCTTAAGGGTGACCCATAGATGCTATGGCCAACCTATGTAGATTATATTGAGCCTTGTCTTCATATTATACATGTATTAATGTTTAATACAAGCCTAATGACTGATTAAGATGGTGTTGATCAAGATTACTCTATAAATAGTAAAACCAAAGATGGTGGGTTCTAGATTTGTAAATGAGAGACTAAGGAGTGATTGGAGAGAGGCTTGTGTGTGTGTTTTTTATGGAGAAAAGGAGGGGTAGAGTTCCATGAGGATGTGTTGAAGAGAATAACAAAGTGAGGACTATTTTTTTGAACTATTGGTCATAATTCTATTAGTAGAATAGAGAGCTTGTTGTTTGAGTGCGAGCAAAGGAGAAGAGAGATAAGTTGAGGTCCATCATCAGGTATTATTAACATTAGTTTAGAGGTGAAAGTGTTTTCATAGGTGTTATTGTGGTAACTTAGAATCTAAGGTGGTTATATCCTCCTTACAAGGTAATACTTGATAAAAGGTCTAGTTGTCATTGTAACTTGGTTAGATAGGTGTAGTAGCACCTTGTGGGATTGGAGTCTCACTAAATAGGGATTGTAATTCCTTGATCATTAATAGTTAATCTAAATTGTATCTTATTTTTATAGGATAGTAGTCCAATTATAGGTTTCAATGGGTTTTATTCCCTTATAGGGTTTACCACGTTTGTATTGTGTTATGTGATTGATATTATAGTCTCTCTTTCTCATTGCCATAAATTTTGTTTATGCTTCATGAATGCTTATGGTAGCTGATTAAGTTTTGTAAAGATTAAAACTAAAGTTGGATTATTTAGGCTCAATTATTTACCCCCTCTCAATGATTGTACCTCTAAAAATTGGTATCATAGTGAGGTCCTTTGGTTAAAATACTGACAACTTAAAGGTGACCCAAGGCACAGTGGCTAGTCAATATGTGCAAGGTGGTTTCTCTACTAAGCAAGAATTGATGTTCAATATATATAATTAAGAATTTTTTAGTGCTAAGATGAAGACCTATATTATGCCCCTAGGGTTTAATGTATGGTAATCTATTCTGGATGGTTATATTTCTCCTACTATTCCTCCATCTAGTGTTGTAGACAAGAATTTGTTTGAGAACAAATCTAAGGCAATGAATGCCATCACTTTTGGTCTTACAAAAACTAAGTTCACCAAAGTAATTCATTGCACATATTCCAAGGAAATATGGGATAAATTTAAGACTATTTTTTAATGAGATTAAAATGTTAAGCTTACTAATTTGTAGACTCATATAAGGAAATTTGAAATTCTTAAGATGAATGACGAAGATACTATGGCATTCTTTCTATAGAGAATTGATGAGATTGTGAATATTATCAGAGGTCCTAGAGAGAATCTTGAAGAGACTAATATTTTTCAAAAGGTATTAATTTCTCTATCCCACAAGTTTGATCCAAAAGTATCTGCTAAAGAAGAGAGCCATGACCTTACTCAGTTAAATATGGATCAATTGCATGGCACCCTTACTGCCTATGAGATCAAGAAGAATGATGACATACCACCAAAGAAGGAAGTTGCATTAAAGATAGAGATGAAGCCTAAAAAGAAGTTACAATTTCAAAAATACAAATAGGATGACATATCTAACATTGATGATGATGAACTAATTGATTTGATTACTAGGAAATTTAACACTAGCTCAGGGAAGTATAAGGGTAAACTTCCCTTCAAATGTTTTAACTATGGAGAGATAGGACATTTTGCTCAAAATTACCCTCATAATCATGAGAAGAAAGATGATGAAGATCATGATGAAGGACAAGATGAAGACAAGAAGACATACAAGAATAAATAATTCATAAAGTATAACAATAAGAAAAGATCCTTCAAGAATAAGAAGAGTCTTTTCACCAAAGAAGATTGTAGTTCATAAAATGAGAGTGAATATTATGACTCAGAATTTGATCATGAAGATAATGGTCTTGCTAAAGATGAATTCCTATTCATGGATGAGGAAGGAAGTTGATCAAATCAAAAGGAGTCTACTTGAAGTGATTCAAAGGATGATGAAGATGAGGTGGATTGTGAGATTGTTTTGATGAATGTTCTTCAAGAAATAAAGATTGATAAGATAAATAAGAAGATGAAATCTAAGCTCCAAGAATATGAGGATCAATTTAGTGTATATGAGGCAAGATTTAATGAAGATACTAAATAGCATGAATATATGATCAAGTATCTCATTTTTTAATTGTAAATTATGTCAACAAGCCTACAATCTAAATAAGATAAATGATCATGGTATGTTTCTAAAAATAAATCTTTAAAATCTAAGCTAGAAAAGATAACTAGTAAGGTGAATACATTTGTGAGATCTTAAAAGGGCACATGTTATCTAGAGAATATTTTGAGTGGTTAAAATCATGATAGTGATAGAAATGGTCTTGGATATGAAGAAGAACAAAAGATTGTAACTCAAGACAAGATGAAGACTTATCAACCATGACAATCATACTTTGAAGATAAATCATCAGACAAGGAATGAAGGTGCTAGTAAAGTAAAGATAAATTAGATCAAACAACCAAATTACATGAGGTATACAAGATTTAATGGTTACTATTATACATGTAATCAATTTGGTCATAGGGATAGAGACTAAAAGAGACATGCTAGAAATGAATTTACATGGGACTATGATGGGGATCATTAGTCAAAAGGTGTGAATAGAATCAATTTTTTTAACAATCCATTATCCACATAAGATTAGATAGGTTGAGTCCTCTTCAAAAAAGGGAGGTTGTTTTGTTTGTCATGACATAAGAAACTACAATTTTTTTCCCAAATAAGCTAAGGCAAGATACATTAATTTTAAAAGATATGGTGTGCTACAATTATGAATAGAGAGGTCACATTGATAGGTTCTATAAGCAAAGACCTACAAGACAATGGATTTAATCAGGCTCATATAGTTCAAGAAATAAGGCAAGTTAACACATGGAATCCAAAGGATAAAAGTGTGAGTCATGATGAGATTGTAGGTCCAACTAATTTGATTGCTATGGTGGAGAATGCTTCTGAAGTTGAAGAGTCCTAAGAAGTCTCATTGTCTGCTCATTTTGAGAATGAATAGAATAATCTCAAGGAGAAGACCAAGGTACTAGTTAAGACTAGACCTAAGGTGTGTATGAATCCAAGTGAACATAATACTATTGATGAACATGTATCATGCAAAGAATATTAATTGTTTGTGACTAATGATGAGGTTCCAAGCTATAAGGAAGATTATTCAAATGAAATGGTATGAAATGAATTTGTGTTGTCTCCATATATTATTAATTCATTCATAGAAGAAAAGGAGAATGTTGTAGTGGATGAGGAAGTTATTTCTCCTAAACCCAAAAAGAAGATTAATAAGAACTACAAATATCATATGAACAAGGAGGAGATGGAAGATGAGGATTTTTTTTATTTTAGGAACATTGAGGTATATAAGGTCTCTCTATCAATGCTTCTTAAGAGACTTCTTTCAATTGGAGAAGAAAGTGTTGATATAGTGATTTTTAGTTGGAATGGTATACAAGATCATATTGAGTGTGCTCAAGATGATAATGCCAATCAGGAAATGTCTTTGATTAAGGGGGAGTAACAAGTTCATAAACCTATTTTAGAGGTTTGTGAAGGAGTTGTAACAGAGTCAAATTGGGTGGTTCTAGGTGGCTTAATGAGTTTTATGAATTTTAAATAATTTTTTGGTGATTATAAAGGTTTGTTCATTTCTTTATAGTGTGATCTAGGTTTTTTTGAGGTCTAAAGGTATGTATGTGCCACATGAGAATTTTTATATGCTCTTAATTTTCTCTATTCTTGGCTTAAGAGAAAGCAAGCCTAAAATGGGTTATAGGATGTATGGGTTAAAAAAGATATGAAAGATAAAATCTTGGTCTATAAGTGTGTGATGGGTGTCTCTAGGTGAGCAAGAAATTTTAGAGGTGTGCATTGACTAGAAGGAGGTTTGTTGACCCTACTTGTTTTGAGATTCTAGGGTTTTAGGCTATGCTATAAAAGAGGTCTAATTTATGATATAAGTTTTGAGGCTTCTTAAATTATTGAATGGGCCAAATGGGTGGTCAAATTTAAACTTCATATAGTTTTTAAGGTTTGTGGTTCTCAAATTTTTCAAATTTTTATTATTCTAGAAGGTTAATTGGCTAATAGGTTTGTGAAGGAAGTATGTTGCAAAGGATGAGATTGGTGATGAAAATTGGTTTTATTGAGGTTTCATATGAGAGTGATATATATATGGAGTTTAAGGTACTAAATTTGTATCTACTAAAAATTATGGGCTCTACAAATTTTAGGTAGGGCTACAAAGAGGCTAGATAGGCCTAATTTGAAGAAGAGTTATTTTTGCTCAGTTTCTCCAAAATAGAAAGGTATGTGTGTTTAAATTTTAGTTATATATTTTGTTTATATAATGTTACTATTTTGTGAGTAACATTAAGTTCTATTGGTGGTCATGGAAGTGTCTTGAGAAAGAAGGCTAGTAAGCCTGCATGGTGGTTCTTTGTGGTGAATGGAGATTTGAAGATGCTCAAAAGGAGAAATTGATAAAAATTATTAGGGGGAGTCTCTATCAGCTATCAAATGTTTCTTATTGAGTGATATCTAATTTAAGTTATTTTTTGTGTCATTTATTCATTGGTTGCATTGCTTGATTGAAGAGAGTGTTGGCATGGAGTAAGAAGAAGTTGTTAAGACAAGCAGAAGTAGGCTCAAGGTAAGGGGGAGTTTCTATCATCTTTCCAAGATGGTCCTTTCATTTTTGATAGTATTTTCAAGTCCTCAGGATCAAATTATGCCCACTTTGTAATTGTGTCAAAGGGGGAGAAATTACATGTTGGGGAGAAAGTTCCTATTACAGGAGTGCTTTAAAGAGAGAGAAGGTGAACTATATATTGCTATATTGATGGGTTTTGACATCAATGAAAAAGGGAGATATTGTTAGAGAGTTGTCATAATGATTTCATAGTGGTGTCATGGAGGTGTCCTATTGAGTTATTGAAGATCCTTGGTAGTCTATGTGCCAATGAAAAAGTGTGCAATGTACTTGTTCTAGTGTGCTTTATGGATTGTTGGTTGATCTTCAGTATTGACATAGCTTTAGAGGATCAAGGATGAGTATGGAGGTTTGAGAATGTATAATGGGTCCTATAAGATGTGATACATACTTTTAGAGCTTGTGTGTATAAGTGGAATTCATCTAGTTTTTCATAGTTCTCATCTAGACACTTTGGGTGCAGTGGCAAAAAATCTGAGTTGGTAGTTTGATGACATCACCATTACCATGTAGGAAGGAGTCAAGGGGAGTTAGTCATATGGATATGATCATAGTAATACCTAATTATTATGTGTCAGATATTAATTCATGCATTGAAGCATGGTTAAAGATATAAGGGTGAAAAGTTGGCTTCTCAGTTAGATTTCATTATTTTCCCATAGGTAAATTTGCAGATTGACCAAAAAGAATTGAGTAAGCAAGTTGATAAGGTTAAGATTCACATGCATGAAGGTGCAAGGATAAAATGATCATATGGGTTTGTTTATTTTTGGACCTATTTTATCTTCACTAATTGCTATATCATGTGATACATTATGTAAAAAGATATGTATTTGCAAAGTTGGGCTCTCAGGCAGATTGACTATGTTTTCCCATACTTAGCTTATTTTTTAGTGTGGTAAAAAGAGTCAAGTGAACATTTTGAAGGTGTTATATATTGCACATGTGAAATTTTAAATATAATATGAATTTGTTTATTTTTTAATATAGATGATTTGTGCTAAGTTTTAGATCATGTTTTGAAGCATGATATAAGTTATGGATGCTTAAAGTTGGCCTCTTAGGCAGATTTGGACATGGTTGGCTCTATGACAAAAGTTTATGAGAAGGTATTTTAATGGCATTATATCTCACATGCATGAGAGTTTAATGAGTAGTGTGTTACATGGTTGGATTATCCTAAGGAGATCATCTTGTCCAAATTTAATATCTTATGGGTAAGTGTAGAAGAATTTATTGAGGTGCAAAAATGGCTACTCATGCATATTGATAGGGTCCCCATACTTAGTCATTTTGAAGTGTTAAAACTCAATCAATATTGATGGTGCATGTTTTCTCTAAGGAGTTATGATTTAGAAAGATGAGGATAGGTACAAGATAATGATCCAATGGCAAGTGGGAATTTATACATTTTGATCAATCGTGAGTTTTAATCGATAAGGACCTTGTTGATAATAGAGATAGGTGGAGTACATTAATTCAACATTTCAAGAGGACACGAGATGAGGTCAAAGTGACTATGGTTTAATGTTTGAGTTTGGTGGTCTATGAGTTAAATATCAAATAATATTGATGGTGTGAGATTGATCTTGAGCTGAGAGTCCACATGATTCAAGCATTGTGTTTAAAGGTTAACTGTGACCATTATTATTCAAATATTTGAATTTTGCATAGGAAAAATTAAAGATCTATATTTCAACCATATATTTCGATATATAATGAGTTTTCTCATGTATTAGAAATAAAATATGTAGAGGACTCCATGGTTCATCTATTAAACCTGATTTGAAGATCTAGAAGTGAGTATAGTCAAAGATATGGAGCCTAAAAGTTGATTGTGTGTTTGTGCTTATTATACAAGTAACCCAAGAAGGATATTTGAGCTTGTATTGTTACTATTTTGATGCATCATGATGAATTAGATATTATATCATGTTATATACTCCATGAGAAAGCAATGTGTAGATTTTGGAGGTGTGATCAATCTATCTTGAGTATGAACAATACTTAACAAGTTGACTGTGTGTTCATTCATGGTGATTGTGTGCATAAGATATTTTTTTGAGTTTTTGGAGCATATGAAGAGATGATATATGTTGAATATGATTATGATACGATGTCCTATAGGACATAAGGAGTGGAACTATGTATTTGAAAGGGGTCTTGTGTCTTTATTTTGCTCGAGGGAGAGCTAAAGGAGTGAATGGGTTCACATGAGACCTATAAGGGCTATCAATGCCTTATTAAAAGGTGTAGTTCCTTAAGGGTGAAACATAGATGCTATAACTGACCTATGTATATTATATTGAGCCTTATCTTCATATTATATATCTCTTAATGGTTAAGACATGCCTAATGGCTGACTAAAATGGTGTTGATCAAGATTTCTCTATAAATAGTAAAACCAAAGATGTTGGGTTCTATATCTGTAAGTAGGAGACTAAGGAGCGATTCAAGAGAGGATTATATGTGTTTTTTTTTTAATATATTTAAGGAGGGGTAGAGTGCCTTGAGGATGTGTTTAAGAGAATAATAGAGTGAGTATAATTTTTATGATGTGTTGGTCATAGTTTTGTTGGTAGAATAGACAGCTTGTTGTTTGAGTGTGAGTAATGGAGAAGAGAGATAAGCTAAGGTTCGTCATTAGGTGTTGTTGACATTAGTTTATATGTGTAAGTGTTTTCATATGTTTTATTGTGTTAGTTCATCATATTAATTGGTTATAGCCTCTTTAAAAGGTAATACTTGCTAAAAGGTCTAGTTGTTATTGCAGCTCAGCTAGATAGGTGTAATATCACCTTGTGGGATTGGAGTCTCACTAAATAGGTAGTGTAGTTATTTGATCAGTTGTAGCTAGTCTAAATTAGATATTATTTTTATAAGATATTAATATAGTTGTAGGTTCTAGTGGGTTTTATTCTCCTAGAGGGTTTCCCATGTATGTCTTATGTTATGTGATAGATCTTGTATTGTCTCTCTTGCTCATTGTTATAAATGTTGTTTAAGCTTCATGAATGTTTGTGGTATATGATTAATTTTTATAAAGATTAGAATTAAATTTAGATTATTTAGGATCACTTATTCACCCCCACTCTCAGTTATTTTACCTCTAAAAGTTTGCAAAGCAATTTTAGTGGCATGGAAAGTAGAGACAAAGACTAAATAGTTAGGACCTAGTTTAGAGAGTATAGAAAGAACAAGTTGGTCATATTATATATTTATCCCACATTATTTCAAATGTAATATTAAGAACTTGAATTTAGTGAAGAAAAAATGAAGGGTGTCAAAGTTACAAGGATTAAGTTAATGAGTTCATTCTCAAGTTTGTGACCTCTCATAACATTTTTTTCCCCAAATAGTTTACCCATAATGGTCCATACATCATGAGGTGATTTAGAAATATATAAGTGAAATAAGATATCAAATGATATATAAAGATATAATATCACATAGGCTTCATCACTATGGTTATATTACTTAAATATCTCTGCATCTATGCTAGTTTTAGTTTCATCACCCTTGGTTATCCTATACAAACCCTTACTCCTTAGAATGATTATCATCTTGATTTTACATTCATGATAGTTAAAGGGAGTTAGTGGGTCAATTTAACTTGAATCCATTAGTGTAGAAATGAGTTTTAGTAGTAGTGAAAGTTAGAGTTGTTGAAAAAATGAAAGTGCAAGTAGAATGCAAAAAGTGACCCAAAAAATCATAGTACACCCTCCTTGAATTATGAATGGTGAACCCCCCAAAATGTAGTAAATTAACTCTCAAAATATGTTGGACTCAAATAATATTGATTTTTAAGCAATCAGTGTAATGAGTCAAAAGATGATATTTTATAAACAAAAAAGGACAACAAACTCAACCAATAATGCATCCAAGGAAGCAAGAACAATGTGATAAAGTGAAAAAATGAATAACACTTTATTTTTAAATATTTGCCACAATATATTGTTTTATAAAAAATAATAAAATATCTCCACTAATAATGTTAAACTTGACTAATCCTCTTATGCATTACTTTAGCATTAAAAGAAAAGTAACATATTTGACCTTGTTTTAAATCAAGCTATTAAAAAAAATATAATATATTAAAAAAATTAGGGAAAACTTGAATATACTTAACTTGTTTTTGAAGAAAATTTCAAGCCTTTGAAATTTTAGGAGTGTTTTATACTACTTCGTGACTAACTCACATGCGAATCTCATGCATCGAGCATGGCCGAAGGCATAACCAAGGGGTTATAGGGGGTAGGCTATATTCCCTTACTACAACTAACGTTTATTTTAATCAAGGTAATTAGGCTAGGAAAACCAATTTTGGCATAGAGGATGCATGGAATGGTAGTTTTGAATGGTCAACAATGAGAGTAGTCTTAATAGGTGAAAATGTTGTAGCCTAAGGCCATCTAGAAGAAATGCAAAACTAGGGTCAAACATGTAGAACTAGTTGAGGCTGAGCATAGGTTGATACTAAATAGAGGAGACCAAACTCAAGGCTATATGGAGTCACATAATTTTTTTTGTAGAAAAATGTACCAAGTCACATAAAACATGCAGTCATAAAGAAACCACATGAAATGTGGTCATCGCTGCCAATGAACCACTCATACAAAAAAAATGACTCCACTAAAGATGAAAAAATCCCAAAAATGGATTTTTAAAACCACATTTTATTTTAAAATAATAAATCTCATGATTTCAAGTGAAACTAACAGTAATAAAAAAATCAAACAATCAAATACTAGAGTGGCTCTGATAACATATCAGAGTGGATGCCAAGATATCTGGATCAAGCGAATGCACAAGTTTGTGGTAGACATGCTTAAATAATGTAAAAAACATAATATATGCAAGAAAATTAAATCACATACATAATAATATTTCATAAACAAGATAACATCTAAAACTAATCTTCCATAGAATAATATCTCACCAAGAGATATGTATAATTAAGAGTGCATGAGTAATTATCTGAAGAAAGGTGGTTATAAAGCCAATAATATAATATTAACTCCCATAATATAAATATATATTCAAGGGAGTTACTTCATATTCATTTGGTAAAAATTTAACTCCAATTACACTTAAGAAAACTTATCCATGAAAGTAAAAAAACTCCAAGGGAAAAAAGCCCATAATAAATAAATATGGGAAAAAAGAAAACCCCTAATCTAACATGAATTAATTTGAGGTAATTTATACTTTCTTATTCATACTCCTTTTGAATTATATTTAATTTTTAAATAAGATTAAAATTCTTCTCAATGTACAATAGTGTGTAAGCTTGAAACATGTAAAATACCAAGTTAGTAAAATGAATGACCTTTGATGTGTATTCATAGGTGAAGATTTTTATACTTTACTTTAGGTAACCTAATGAAATGTGTGGGAAGACCCAAAATAATGATTTTAATTAAGGAAACAATCCATTATTTTTCATGGGATGTGACTACCCTAAGTAGATAGGAGCATAAGAATGTTCTTATCTACCTAGCACTTACTTGTCCAAAAAGATCAAGGACACCTATCCTAAACTATAAATAGTGTGATGGTGATTTTAAGTATCTTAATCATTTTACATTGAAATTTATGTGTATTAGTGATGGAAATAAAATGTCACAACCCACATATAGGTAAAAGGCTTACATAAATGTGAATAAGATTCATGTAATTGGGAACAAGTCATGTGGTTTAGGATTGTTAAGAATTAGCATTGTTAAGTATCTGTGACCAAATTTATGTGTTTAGATTTGTTCCCCCTTTATTTTATTCATGAGTTTTTTAGAGTAGATAATAAATCATTTGAACATGAGTGTGTACAACACACATTGTATTTGATAGGATACTTCTATTATTTAGGTCTGATCTAGGAGGATCTAAGCCACTAGAGCATAACCTATGTAACCATAATTGTACATCTAGACGTATGTTAATGTCATAAAATATTCCAATAGGTTACATTCCTACATGCCAATTCATTCCTTAAAATTATAATCTTATGTTCTTTCATTTCTCCTATAGTGTTAGTATTGTAGCCAACAACTGGTCAGTAACGATAGTCAATTACATCACCACACTTCATAGTTATGAAGTAGTTCATACTAAGAATTATCAAATTTTAGCTGTCACTTCACCTTATTAAATTATATAATATGTACAACACAATTATTGGTAGGTTAGCATCACATTGAGTAGAACCATAGAATAATAGATTTAGCAAGTTATTTTATAACATAATCTAATCTCTCAAATTTTACATAGCTTATCATAATATAACTTTGCTATTATGGTTCTATATTTTTTATCATCTTGTTCTTCCTTTCATTTTTCTTTACCATAATAAAATTTCATATTTTATTCCATTAATTAATTCACTTAAGAATATAATATGCTTAACCCATTTTAAGTAGGTTGTCCATTGAGTCTCCTCATTATCCCTAGATCAAGGGCACTCAAATTTATAAAATTATACAACACATGATATATTCATTTTTCTATATTTTAATTTGAAAAAAGTGTAAATTTAAATTTTCAAAATTTAAAAGAGAGAAAAAATGGAGTATACATGTATGGAGGTGAAACCAAATTTCTCTGTAACTTGTAACTATATATGGATAACCATGCCCCCTTGTTGAATCACTTATATAATTTGAAACAAAGATGACAGTGATCAAGTACCAATTTAAAATAACTAATAAATCTCTTTAGTTCAAAAGATACATTATTATAACTCTCATAAATAGGAAATAGTACCTAATGTACTAATCTAAAAAGGTAAAATGAATATGGGTTTTATAGAATTGATGATAAGGCTATTGAGTGTCACTAGATTTAAAAGTACATCACCTACAATAGAAGATGGACCATGGTTTTTTAGTGTCAATAAATCTCAATGGAAATTATTTAAAGAATATGTAAATAACATCATTGTAGATGGATCTATATTCTATTTTCATGATCAAAAGAGAATGAAAAATTTCCATACCCCCATCATGACCACATTACTCATATATTTGAATCGTTTTCCTTTGAAATTGTGTCTTTAGACTTTGAAAGTGTGTATGAACAAGAATAATTTGAAATTAATTTTTTTCCAAAATGATATATAATTCCATACATCTATATGCTCAATTGTAATTGTATTATCAACTTGTAACTTTAATTTTGTAACTATTTTGCATATGCATTCAAGTGTGTATAAATATATGATTTTAATATTTGAAAAGTGAATGCATGTGCATATAATATTCCCTTAGAATATGTATCAATGTGATAATATATATAATCTATTTGATTTTTGAATTACTTTGAATCTTTGAAAACTTGTACTATCCCAAATATATTTTTTTTGTTCACGAAGGCTTGGATATTTAGATAAGCTCATTGTGATGCCCCCATTTTGAGATGAAGGGTGTAGCCTATACATCACTCATATTAAAATAAGATTTATCTTTAACATGTGATAAATATATAGTTAATTAACATATTATCATCATGTGGAGAATATATAATCATATGAAATTAATAGTCATTAAAGCATGTATGTAACATATTGAATGCAAGACACAGAAGTGTCATGCATAGATATGTTTAGTAGTGAGGCATGAATTCAAGTAACCATATATAAAGTATATTATATAGTAAAATTTAATAATATGTGTCATGTCACCTATAATCAAGTTAAACAAGCACAATAATAAAAACACACAATGTCACATAATAAGGGCAAGGATGACATACAATGGACATGAATATGTTTTAGGAAATTATCCCAAGGGATGAGCACAAAGGAAATTAAGACTATAAAAAATATGGGGTATATTTAAATGTCCCAAAAAACATAGGGCTAAAATCCACAAGCAATGGACATGTTCAAATCTCACACATACCAATAAAAAATATCATAGAGATGTTAAAGAAATTATTGCACATAAGGGCCAAGGGCCACACACAATTTTTATCCTATCATGAAAGAAAGTAAAAAACATTGAAGGATAAAATAATAAGTGAAAAATAATCTATTCATTCCATGTGCTTTAATTTCATATTATATAAAAGTATCATATCCCTATAATGCAATGTAAAATATGAGAAAATAGTAAGGTACTTGTAATATGTGTAGCTTGACATGGTATAGAATTTCATATAAATATATGTCCTACTATAATGTAACTTAGATTATTAGATGTCCCTAACATAGGCATGGCTAGTGGGTAGAAGGGGATCCATCCTAATAGTCCATGTATAATGTATGTCATTCATCACACTCATATAAATCATGAAATGTATATGTGTATATAAAATAATATGATATCTACCAAATATGTGATAAGTAACATATGAAATGAAGTAAAGTAAAATCTTATGTCATGCTCAGGTATTGATATTAAAATTTTAAATTATTTTTTAGTGTTTTTGGATTATGAAATATTTTTTTATTTTTAATTTTTTTAAGTTTTGATATTTTGAAAGAAAATAGTGTCTACGATCCCACTAACATGAGGACCATAGCATGTGTTTGCATCATAGATTTGGAGTGTGACTTTCCATGAATGAAAAGTGATACATGTGGATGTATCTAAATCTACAAGGCATCAGAGGTAGTAACATAACTATCACGGTCACTTCTCATAGAATATTTTGTAGAATGTGTAGCTTAAGAAGGTGTATGACTTGGTAGAGTTTATTGTATAATACAAGAATGTCTCATTTCATGTGTTTGATGTGAAACACAATAAATTTTTTGAGTTACTAACTTATAACACATTTTAGAATGTTTAGATATATTTGAAACTTTATTGATAATTTAATATGAATCTTAATACTTAGGAAGTTATACCCATTTCTTCTGTATGCACTATAGCTAAAGGTTTTGTATGGGTGTAACAACTGATTCTACACTATGCTCTTGAATGTGTTCCATCACTCTCTTTTTAATGTGCTCTTGAGTAGGTTCCATAAATAATTTTGTGGTGGTAGGGAGGAGGATGAAGATTTACCACTAACTATAGAGGGTAATCATATCAAATGCCTTGAAATTTGATCACTTGATTACAATATATGTGTTTGAGAAATATATGTATTGTAAATGGTACTACACTAAGATTATATATCCAAGGGCATATAAATAACATATTAGAGAACCCTATGCTTTGAAATAATAGAAATGGATTTTTCACTATTGTTGAACCAACTTAGAGAGGTAACATTATATTCACAAGATTATTTTATGTATGATTGTCAATTGTAAAGATGTACTTTTAATGTAGCATATAAACCTTGTTTTGTATACCCAAGAGTTCAAACAAGTGTCGTTATACATGCATTTTCACTTGAGCCATTGTCAACCATGAAAATGTGTATAATAAAACTACTAATAATCTATAATTATTTGACCACCTTGACTAAATTAAAAAGTATGCACCATATTGATTATCATTTATAACTACCTTGTGATATTGTATTTGTGGCTCTATTTTTTAGAGATATTCACACCTATATTAGTTACCAGTGATACTTTTGGTTGATATCATTGATGCTCTTTTGATATATGTCAAGTATGCTTTACATGTTCATATATTTGATGTGAAACTTGATGTTTTTGATTTGGTATCCATGTCTGTGTAAGGAAATATGTAACTTTATGGTTTTGTTATTGATTTGAAATATAATAATCCATTTTCAATAATATGTGTAATATTTTATTGCAATGAATAATATTCATTATCTCTATGTCTATTAATACCATTAATAGTGAAAAATATCTTGACTTTTATGTATTAAAGTTAATGAAGAGGATGATAGTAATTAGGAAGGAGAGTGATTAAATTATATTTAAAAATATTCATCATGTGGTCGATCTCTAAAACAATCAAACTCAAGTGGTTTCCTCTCTTTGAAGGTAGATTTATTTACAATATGATGTGATTTTAAATTTAGTTTTTTCCTTTGTTGAGGACCTTGAATTTTTCTTCATTAATTACAAGTATTTTTATTAATTGATCCATCTTATGATAGATTTTAATTAGATTCTTTCTTTTAGATGTTAAATATGATTACATCCTTTTTATTTGTGAATTCTTTCTTCTGTGAAGATAACCTTGATTCATTTGTATTAGTATCCTTATGTGTTGTCAAATTTATATCACATGAACATGAACACATTCATGTATAATTTATCAACATAAATATAAAGTGTATGGATGGTTATTTCTTTGAGTGGACCTAAGAGACCCCTATTGATGATAATTTTATTTTCCAAACATGAGGGTTGATAAGTTAATGAATGTTTTTTTTATGAATCATAAGATGTAATATTAGATAAGATCATCATGACCCTATTGAAAACATTTTAATGTTTCCAATGTTAACTTAGGCACCATGTGTTTGTGATAATCTGATAAGAATGCATCTTCTAAATTTTTAATGTTTGGTAAGTAGCCATAAGGTAAATTATAAAACCATTATGAAGCATATATTATGAGACTTCTATGAAAATATTTTAGTAGGGTATGCCCATAATTTACACATTATCTAAAGGAAAATGTATATTTCATTAGATGAGTATAAGGATATCCATAACCATCAAACAGGGGTAATGTAGGCATAACAAAATCTATTTGATATGGATGTTCATATACAACTCATGTAAGGGGTTATTCTAAGATAATTTATTTTGGAGATCACCAATTTCATGCATCATGGATATAATATGATTATTGGGAATGGTAGTGGTTTTTAAAGGCTCACTTATAGGTTATAATTAATTATCTATTTTAAACATTGGTAGGATAGGATCATGAAAAATGTCACTACATGGCTTAGGAGTGAATTATATTACTATTAATATAATTAACCATCACATTACTTCACATTAGATTATTTTGAATTAAGAGAGGAGGGAGAGTCATTTTTGTTATCATGAGACTCACATTCTATGGATATAGGAACATTATATTGAGAATATTTTTCAAAATATGTCATGATCATCACTTTGTAGATCCAAAGAAATAGTGTCTCTTAATATTTTTATTTCATATTGATTTGCATTATTTAATATTTTATGGGATAAGGAAGAAGTGTCATTAAATGTCATAACCTTATTTGATTAATGTAGGAGCAACTTTATAAAGAGAGATAGATTTAGCCTTCAAAGGTTTGATAGGGAAGTGCATTGTTATCTTTATGGATGATTTGACTATCTTATCAAAATATAGGTCATATCACATTTGTCACACATAGAGGATATCTGAGAGATGTAGAAGGCATGGTATCTCCTTAAACCCAAGGAATAGTGTGTTTGGTATTACCAAAGGTAAGATTCTT
This sequence comes from Torreya grandis, assembly GCA_037957365.1. NCBI lineage: Eukaryota > Viridiplantae > Streptophyta > Pinopsida > Cupressales > Taxaceae > Torreya > Torreya grandis. The sequence goes on along the minus strand of JARHVA010006133.1, from coordinate 548,942 downwards.
GGTCACATTATCACAAATGAAGGTATATCTATTGACCTTAAATGTGTTGAAGTTATTTCTAAGATACCTCTTCAAAATAGTAAAAATGAACTAAAATCTTTCATTGGGATAATTTAATTCATGTGTAAATTTATTTCTAGATTTGTTGAGATTATTAAACCTCTGAATTCCATGCTGAAATAGAAGCTAAAGTGGAATGAAGCATCAAATCCAAGAAATAATTACAAGACATAAAATATTCCATTATGGAAGTGACAATTCAAATAATTTTAAAATACACCAAAGACTTATACCTCTACTCTTTTCATTCTAAACATACCATTACCACCATCCTCACTTAGAAGAATAACAAAGAAGAACACCCATTATTTTCATGAGTAAAAACATTAAGGATGTAGAGCTCAGTTATTCTAACCTTGATAAACATGCATATGTCTTGGTCAAGGTGGCAAATAAATTCAAGCATTACATTCTTAGGAATAAGGTGCATGTTATTGTCTTAGACCTGAAAATAAAACTTATGCTTATGTAGAATGAATTAGGAGAGCACATAGATTGGTGGATGACCAAGTTATAAGAATATGACCTAAAGATTAGAGCTACTAGGATCATCCAAGGCTAAGTTCTCATTTAGTTAATCATAGAGATTGATCCATGGATTACACTATATAACATGGACCAAGAGAATTAGTTTTTCAATGTTGGTATGCTTTCATCACACACTACCTTCTATATGGAAGTCCATTCCCAAACTAAACTAGACCCAAAAAAAAGGCAACCAAGATGAAATAATCTCATTACATGCTTAATAAATGGGTCCTTTATATAATGAACTATGGAGGCATATATCTGATGTGTTTATTTAAGGAAGAATCCAAGGATGTTATAACTAGTTCCCATGAGAAGTTGTGTTGTGGCCATCCTTCTAAAACTGCAATGACACATAAAATCTTAAAAGTAATCTATTATTGGCTCACTATTTTTAAAGATGTGTATTCCCATGTATGCTCATATCATCAATGCCAAGACTTTTCCAAGTGATAGGTTCATCCTACAATATCATTGTATCTAGTTATTTAATTAAAACCATTTACATAGTGGGGACTTGACTTCATTAGAGTTATCAATCCAAACTCCTCAACTGGCCATAGATTCATGATTATGAACACTGACTACTTCATAAGGTAGATTGAGGTAGTATCTACCAAGTATATCACCATGAGGAGGTGATCAAATATATAGAATAAAATATAATCACCTGAATTGGCACACCAATGTTTCCAATCTATGATAATGGACATGCATTATAATCTATAGATTTTATTGAGTGGGCATATGAACATGGAGTCACATTAAGATTCTCTTGTAACTACTACTGTAGATGAAATTTTGAGCTAAATGTATTTTATTTTTCAATTACATAAAAAACACCCAAAATATAAATCACATTTAATAGGAGAGATTATGGAAACAAATCATAAAATGTGAAGATGATCTTACCAATTCCTTGATTCAACTAGCCTCTCTCCAACATATTCAAGTGGAATTTTAATTTTAGATTGCCATGAACTCAGAATTTTGACATTATGATTGCTTGATCAATGACTATGGATTCATGGATTTGACATGGACATTATATGGATTTCTTATATTTATGGTTAGTTAATTTAAATGGAGGATTGTAGTTATTTATATAGAAGAGAGAGGGAATATCTATGGCTCACATTCAAAGTTAAGTCATGAGAATCAAGGGTGGAGGAATTTTCAAGGAATTAAAAATTCTTTAGAAGCCTCTATAATAGAGGATTCTAGAGAGAAAAGGGGCTAAGTTAGAGATGATTATAGAATTGGAGAAGTATAGAATCCATTAGGGTGTATGTGAGATTATTAGGGGATTAGGATAGGTTATTAGATAGGTGACTAAGGGGTTCTATATAATCTAGTGGGTAGGCTTGTAGGAAAGCCTAGGAATAGGTAGGTAGGTGGGTCATGGGAATTTTATATTCCCAAATAATAGATAAGTGGGATTAATTAGTAAATAATGGGGGTCTAAATAGATTACTTGATTTTTGGGGTAGGAATAAGGTTAATAAATAAATAATAATGGAAAGGGGTATTAGATAAATGACTAGAAGGGGTGATATTAGGATGGAATTAGAGGGGATAAATGAGGTAAGTGGAATTAGTTTCAACTAATAGTAATATTAGTGATGATAAAGGAAGTGAGTGAATTTAGGTGTATACATTTTCCATCTCTTTGAAAGGGAATTATAAGTGGATGAAGTAGAAGGAGTAATGGTATTTCAAATAGAAACCATTTCATTGATGAATGTTAGTAAATGATGTTAGTGGAAATGATGTTAGTGACTATGATCCCCCCTTAATGGGACATGAAGGTGATAATGAGATGGATGGCCACTCGAAGGTCGAAATGAGGGGTGGGATGCGATGGATAAATAAGGGGATGGGATGCTAGATAGATGATGAAGAAAATATACTCAACTTGAGTAGTGAGTTATAAATGGAATATGTCTTTTGCAAAGACATATGCATAGGGTGTAGAGATAATGATGATGATGAGATAAAAGGCCATAAGTTTTTGACATATCCCAGGCAAGGATATCTATTAGGAAGAGCTGCAAACCAAGATGATAAAGGCCACAAGTTATCAGCATATCCCAAGTAAAGACACATGTTGGGAGAGCATTGAGCCAAACATAGGATACTAATTTTTTAATATTAATGATGGGTGTATCTCAAAGCTAAATTTGAGTTATATGATGAAGGAGATGAGAGAGAATAAATGATATGATCAAGTCACCAAAATATGAAGTATGGAATAATTAGACTTTGTTGCATCAATTAATGAGCCATAATGTGATTAATAGTGGTGATGCCGCTATAAAGGACACATGTAAGGGAATAAGAGATTATAGATTTATGGTCCTTGTCATTCCCCAATGGAGGGAAGAAATATAAATTATAAATGATGAATTAAATAATCAATGATAATTGAGGATGGATGAAGAAAATACAAATGTTGTGACTTGTCATGCCCAATCAACAAGTGTAGGTGATTGATGAAAAGGTTGAGGAGATGATTATGGAGATGGTGTTGGATCAATAGACTGATTGTTAATGATTGATATTATAACTCAAAGATTTGATTGATTATATACTTGAGGATGATGAAATACAAGATATATGTGATTACAAATGATGGAGAAAGAGGAGAGAGTGGTCGATCTAACATCATGCACACCATGTGACTAAGTGTTACCTATAGAGTCTAAAAAGACATGAATCCAATGTAGTTTAGACTAGGTTAAAGGATGATGATGATGGATTAGAATATTAGGATGATTATGACTATTAGACATGTTAGTTTTTAGATAGAGGATGTGACATAGATGTTAGACATGAAGATAGAGGACTAAGATAAATGATTGGATATGGAATGTTAGACGTTATGATAGGTGATTAAGATAAGAGAAATGATGAGTGTGTATATTATCAATCCATCATTGATATAATAATTCTCATCATAATATAAGAAATCCAATATAAATATATCACTTGGTATTATGCCCCATGATATAAGTAGGACTAAGAGGACATTGTGCCAAAGTACATGGAAAAGGGCAAATAGTGAATTTTGCATCATAGAGAGAACCTAAAAGCAACATTGTATCTTTGGTATCATCCTAGAATCCTTTTTCATTACCCAATATAAAAAGTATACATGACATAAGACTAAAAATAAACATATAAAAAAATAAAATAAGCAGATATATACATGGTAAAAGACATAAATAAATCAAAATACAAATAAGTAACATACACAAATATCTACACACAATGTCATTATGTCTTGTCTAATGATCCTAATTAGAGTTTATGGGATGATTAAGTTATGATTTGGAATAAGTTTATCATGATTATGTGAATTTAGATTAAAGTTATAGACTTTGGATAAGGGTATGAATTTGGAATAGACGAGGGCCTATGATTAAGATAAGGTTGCTGAAGACATAAGACAAGATGACTAGGATGTTGGGACAAGGAAAGATGACAATATAATAAGACTATTAGGACATAATACAAGGCATGATGACAATGATATGGACAATTTGAGAATAGGATAAGACAACTAGGATACTCAAGACATATGACAAGATGACACAAGACAAGATACGATAATGAAGATGTTTTTGGTATTTTGTGGATTTTATATATTTTTTGGATTTTTTACATATTTCAATTTTTAGGTCTTTTTTGGAATATGTATATACACTATATAAATGGTGTTATTATAAAAGGGAATACCAAGCCTAGTAATTAGGATAAGGATGAATGGATGAAATAATGGATGGGATGCCAAAAATGGGATGAGGACCAAGGAAGAATGGACTATGGATTATTAATGACCTCATCATGAAGGAATCATATATCTAGTTTCTTGAGTTTCCATTAGAGGATATACCAAGATGATTACAAAACATTTATCAAGATACCTTCCATGTCCTTACAAAGATCAATACTAGAAGGAATGATCAACATAATAAGATGCATGGTATGATGGCAGATAATGTGTAAGAACAATGAACAGAGGGATATGACATGAATGAGATGGATGGGAATGAAAAAGGATGGATTATATTTTCCCCCAAGTGTAGAGGTAAAATGTAAATAATAAATTATTTTACCATGATGCCAAAAAATGGTTTTCATCACGGTACTTGCCCAAGGTGCCAGAAGATTGGTTTTCACCATTCGATGAATGATCTCTTTTTTTATTTACCTTTTTTTATTTTTATTTATTTAAATTTTTTTAGTTTTTTATTTTTGTGCATCTTGATTTGTTAGAGGTGGGTGAGATGCAAGATGCATATATTTTCATGATATTCAACCAACACCTATTCTGGAGACATGTGATGCTAGGATCATGTTATCATTATTAGATGTATTAAAGTCTATGTGACCTTTGGTGACTCTTGATTGAGACCCATCCAAACATATAGACTAGGTGTCTTCATCACACCTATGATAGATGATGCTTCCTAAGAAGGTGATGTGAGGTATGGATTGGTTCAAATATTAATGTTGATAGGGGAGTAATAGACTATAATGGATTGTATGACTTGAGGGGATTCTAGGAGTACGATAAGAAGATGTGATGGGTGTTTGAGGTTTAGGATTAGTAGTTGCACACATAGTTGGAGATGTTGGACATTCCACATTTGATTAGTTCCATGTGATAAAATATTGTAGGAGATCCAAGATGTTTTGACTACATGATTCTTCTTTAATCTAACCATTGAAAGGATTATCAGCTGTATTGATACTGATTTCAACATTATTTTGATCTAGGGATTGGTTTTGACTTTGACTGACCCCTCATGCTTAATTTTGGGATTCACTAGAGGAGATTGATATTTGAATTGATTTTTTTTTTACTTTGATGGTTCCCTAGTGATTGATATTGTACTTCACTAGGAGAAGACATTTTTTTATTAGGTTAATTATTTAACATTTCTTGATTTTAAATTATTGGATCAAAGGTATAATGAATGACTTTTGGAAATGATCTTAGACCTTTATATTTTCAGCACATGTTATGTTGCTCAAGGAAGGGTCCAACATTACATGTACCTATTCATTTCTATGGAGGGAGGTGATTAAATTATCATTGATGAGAAGAAAAGGATATATGATGGATGAAGTTAGTGGAGATTATATGATGAGGTCAATGAGTGGTGATGGGGAAACATGGTGCTCATAGGGGTTATTAAGAGACCTAATTCTGACATTAGAGAAGATTTCCTCAAGATCAACAAAATGATCACTAAGACTAGCTATAAAATACACATTTGAAGTAAGATCATATATACTCAAACAATATTTAATAAATAAAGCTTATAAGAACTTAGGTATGACTTACTCATCTTGATTAGGTTAAGAATATATGTTTGGTAATTAATTATCATCCAAATTAGAAGTATCTTCAAAAAGGCAGGCATAATCATCATCTTTTACAACATCTATTAAGGATGATGTTTTTGATAAGTGATCTGATTTAGATATTGGTGTTGAACATGATCTTGATGCAAATAAAACTTGTATTAAATCTAATGATAATTTTGGCGTACATGATGTAATGATACTAGTATAAGATTTATTGTCCATAATTGACCTCTCAATGTGGGGTCTTTGATATGATGGATGAGGGGGAGATGGTTGAGGTACAATAGATTCACCAAAGATAGAGCAATGGAGTAAAGACTCATGATAAAATGAGGCACTAGGTTTATGGGTAACAAGCTCATTTTTTATGGAGGATTTATCAAATATGTGGGGATCATGAAAGATGAATGTAGTGTCTTGATCTTGCATTAGAAAGGGAAGAGCTTGACCATGATCGATAATGAAATATTGGCATTTCTCTTCATTTTCACCTAGGGATGTAGACTCATCTAATTCACTCTTGATTTTAATGTCACCATAGTTGATGAGGTCTTGGACATAATTTGGAAATTATGACATCAATTAATTGTATGCCCCCAAGTTTAATGATATACATAATATTGACTAGCTTTGTACCAAGAGGGCTTAGGCTTGGTAGGGTTAAGATGGCATATGGGTAGATAGACCATCATGTTAGTAATAACAAGTTGGTGGAATAGGGCTCCCAAGGATATAAAAAGATAAGTATAGGGGATTTATTCACTTTATGACTTAGATTTAGAAGAATTGGTCCTTAGATCATATGGTTGTTGATGTGACTGGGTGGGTGGACTAGTAATAGATGAGGTGGCCAAGATTGGATTCCCTTTGTTTCTATAAGAAGGGGTAGATGATTGGATATGATTGATGGATGGAGGATTTGATAGGACTCATGCGGATGGGTATGAACTAGAGGTAATATGGGATAGATGGGGTCAAAGTCTATAGGATCTGGAGTTTTTATTAGAAGAATGTGAGAAAGGAGCATATCCCCATTATTGATAAAGCATTACTCGATCAAGGTATTGACCAAATTTATTTTGAATGCCATGGATAAGGATGAGAGAAAGTATGGATGATGTGATTTGTTGACCTCAATTAGTAAGTACAAGGGATCAAATGGAAAGACAAAGGATGAAGATGGGATCCATGGAACAAATTTGGACAAAGGTTTTCTTTAGTTAAATTTCAAGTTTGAGTAGATGTTTGATGTGATATGATGTTCGATTAAGTAATACTAGATCAAGAAGACCAAATTAAGATGCGAGCTTGACTTCGATGATTGGATTGGATTTGACTAGGTGAGATACAAAAAGATTTAAAATTGGATGAGGGGATAAACTAGCCCAAGAGACTAATTTTATTGGATTGATTAGATTAAGACTAGTTCAAGACTAATATGATTAACACAAATAAGATGAGATAATTAGATTAATAGGTTGAAGGGGATTGTGATAATGTGTAGGACTTAAATTTGATTAAACACCATCAAGAAAATGATGAGGACCCTAATAAATAGATTTGTTTAATAAAATGGATGAAGACCAAAGTATGAATATAGACCTGATATAGGGATTAGTAAAGATAAGGGGATGAATTGGGTTGGACTATGATTAGGATCAGGTTGATAAGGTAACTAGGCAAGACAAGATTAAGATAGATGATTGGTTATGTATGAAGTGGTCTTAGGACAATACATGATTGATGTATGTAGGTGATGGGGGTATGGAAAATGAAAGGTGGATATGAATAGGATGGGATTAATATAAAAGAGTGATGGGAGATAGGATGAAACAAGTAAAAGGATATACAAAGATAATATATACAAGAAGATGATGGTAAAGATGTATAAAATGATATAGTGATAAGATAAGGATATATAATATAATGATATGTGAATACTTAGATAGGTGTATATAGGTTTTGGTAAAAGATTGACTTGGTACACAAATAACATGGGTCTAGCATGGAACTCACCAAACAAGCCAAACCACAAACCTAAAACTAGTAAACTAATTATGGGTGTGTAACCCGATCACTACACCATCTAATAGCTTCAATGATGAGGTTGTATATTGGTGACCCATTAGTATATATATTAAACCCTCTCAACCACATTCATACATGATGGTCACTTTGGAGCTAATACTGACTCTAGAAGCAAGTCACCTGTTATGGCTGAAAGGTCTTATGCTAGGCTGAATGGGCTCTCTAAAGGCATCCCTAATATATATGAGGTATGGTGGGGCCTAAATCCATGTAGGGTGATATATAATTCATAGTTTAGAGATTTAACTCTTTCCCTTCATAGATGACTTGTATGAGATCACCTATTTAGCCTAGTGATATATGTTCTTGATATTTATACTCTGCTAGAAAATTGAGTGTGGATTAGTGCATGGTTGTGAAATCCATGATCACTATCCCCTTAAGACTATGAAAATTGTATGGGTGTAAATTACACATCAAGTTTCCCCTATAAAATTAAAATGGGAGGGATTATTAGTGGCTTTTGATCATCTAGGAATCATTGCAAGGAAGCTAGAGGAGAGCATACACCATCATAGCCCTCAGGTGATATAAAATCAAACCAAAAAAGAGATTAATTAATTAATTATATGTGAGATATATATAAGATCAAAGATATACAAGAATATTATATATATATATATATATATATATATATATATATATATATATATATATATATATATATATATATATATATATATATATATATATATATATATATGAAGGAATTTAGACAACATGATTTAAACAAAGTGATTAAACTGATTAAGAGTCTTATATAAAATGATTTTCAATATGCTAAAATGTCTTTGACAAGTGGCCTACAAGAAAATGATTAGTAGTTTTAATTGGCAATCTTAAGTGGTAACTTGTCAATCTTAAGGGGTAACTTATAAGGCAAGATGTTAGACCAAAATATAACCTCAATATAAGATGTTAGCAAGTAAAAATCACTTCTATATTCACCCCTGAAAGAAATAAAATATGAGTCTAATAAGCCTTAATAAGCCTTTGATAAATTACCCTTTGATATTATACCTATTGTCGAGGAGTCTTACTCGGATGAGATAGTCTTTGTTGAGTCACTTATTAATGATTATAAATTCCTTTGCATAAATAATTTCCTTGACCATTGTCCTATTTTTAAAAATCCCCATCCCTTTGATAATCTAGTACATATGGAGTTATCTCTTGACCATTTTACCCTCATTGAGGAGTCTCACTTTGACAAGCTAGTTGATTTAACAATTTAGGGAATATTAGTGTATTATTCCTAATTTACTTAAAGGGTCTGAGTAGTAAAATCAATAAATAAATAGACAATAATTAATCTACTAATTTGTGTAAATTAATTTCAATTTAGACTTTGCTAAAAATATTAATGAGAGGGAAAAAATCAAACTTAACTAGAAACTGATTGATCTGACTAAGATAGAGGCTAGAATTCATTGTGTAGGACTAAGACACTATCATAAACTAAGATCTAAACTTCATTTTAAGATTGGGTAGGTGTGCCAAAACTAGATAAGAGTGGCATCAGTGCTATAGTCCACCTCTACCACTATTGTCTTGAGGATGTGATATTTTTGGGTTTTGTTTGCCATGTCTATGTGACCCTACCTATGAAGTTTTGATAGCTAGAAGTTATAGATCTCCCTATAGAGAAGATTATTTATTCAAACCCTATCTTCCATTGTGTTTTGACCAATTTTAATCAATAGTGGTGGGGGGGGTGGGGTAATTTTTGTAAGATTCATTAGACATGGATCCACACCCCTTGTGTGGGTATGTTGCTTACATACCAATACTCCAAAGAGGGATCAAGCCATATATAGTTATCCTACACTATGTGCTTTATGAAATTATGTATATGAAGATGCAAAATGATAAACTAGATGTGCTTGAGGTGACTAGTGACTGGTGTAAGGATTTGAATAAGCTTGTAAGTGTGTTGGCTAGTTGTATGTAGAGAATAGAGAAGATTGTTTGAGTAGTCTTGCCTGTATTCTTATTTTATTAGTGATAATTTCTAACCCTTTCCAAATGATCTTTGAATGGGATTTTAAATGTGCTCACATTAGGCCGATAGGGAGAAGGATAAGGAACTAGAATAAATTAACCATTGGGGCTAGAAATGGACTTAGAAAACATCACCAAAAGTATATAGGAGTGGTACTAGCATTATAGTCCTAGTGTGACACTATTTTCCTGAGCAAATGGGACTTGGGGGGATTGATATGTCATGAAAAGAGGAGTCTAGATTAGCTGGGATCAAGTTAGGGAGGCTAAAGATGATTGAGAATCAATGAAAAGATGCCTATAAGGGTTATGAGAGCAATAAAAAGGGACCTAAGGGTTGGGTGTCATTATCCATGCTCAAGTTACCAATTTTCACATTTTATATGACTACATTTACCCCCCCCCCCCCCCCCCCCCCCCCCCCGCTTTATTTTAGTGATGAAGTAAAACAAAATACTATGATAAAAGAAAAATAAAAATCATACTTGAAACTACCTTCAATGGTGAATCTCATGAAGATATGTGATGTTGGGTGTGTATAGAGAGAGCATGATGTGAAGTATGAAACTTCAAAAAGAAAATAAAGAGTAGATCAGTTCTTACTAGATATGCTATATCTAAAATAAGAACATACAAAACTAAGAAAGAGAGAAGAGAAGAGAAGAGAAAGGAATGAATACAACTCACTAGGAACGTAGACCAATACAAAACCTATTGTGATGCTAAGTGATGTTGAGTAATGCTAGATGTGTGTTGAACTAAGAGTAATATTGTGAACAGAGTTGAGTGCTCAATTCTTTGGAAGTGGATCAAGAATGCAAAGGTTGGCCCTTTAGCTCCATCATTTCCCACTAAGTGAAGCTATATGATCATGCATGTGTTGATTTATGTTTGTAATACATGTTCAATCCCTCTGAATAGGTGGCTCAAGAATACAAATGTTATCTAGAACTTTGGCTCCATCATTGCCCCATGAAGTGAAGCTATGAACTAATATAGGCATGAAATGTATGTTATATGAGATGGATCCTAAAGCCCATGAATTTACTATGATATAATAATTTTGGAATGGATATTTTAATGTTTACTAGAAAACTAGGCCACTTTTGGCCACTCTAAAAGATAGATATTAGGCTTGTATGAAAGCCACTCCAAACTGGTACACTAGGCTTGTATGAAAGCCACTTGAGAAATCAGAAACTTAGGAATGTGGAAGCTAGGATTGTATTAAATACATTAAAAAATAATTCCAACCATATATATATGGAATAAGGCACATAACTATTGAGAATTCCTAGGTAATACTGAATTTATAAAGGAAAGAAAACAAATGTGTTGTACACATTTCCCCCAATCATTGATGTCAAGAACATGGATTCTGATCTAGAAGTTATATCAACTATTTTATCTAAAACTAGAAGTGAGATCCATCATGCCATGCATGATGCCCCCTATATCTATATTCTTTGAGAAAAAGTGTACTAAAAACTACTAATTTTAAACTAGTTTGTGTCAAACTATAGCTAAACCTACTTTTTTACCTGCTTATGGAAAGTCTAGTTTTTATACTATTTAGATAGGAACACTAAAAATGGATAGTAGTGGCACTAGAACTTTAGTCTAATCTTGGCATGATTGTCCTAAGCCAAATTTGGTAACTATTTTATCATTTTCACTATCTATCTAGTCTACTCTGACTATTTTGATATCTAGTTGTTATTTTGGGTGTTCTGAATGCTTGATTTTTGACTGTTAAGAGCCTTAATTTGTATGACATAACCCCCATTTATTTCCCCCTCTTTTTAAGGTAGGAATGAAGACCATGAAATGAATACCCTCAAAATAAATATCCCTACAAGTGTGTTATACTACAAAGATACATGATATAGTAATGAAACTTGAGAGGATATCTCAGAATATAGCATGTTTTCTAATGAGAGATTGTTAGATCAATAGGGGTATGCCTAGATAGATATAATAATGAGATAAAATGTGCAATATCCTAAACTAAAATTGGAAATAGAGCTATTTATTTTTTAGTTTTTAGTTATCATGGAGGGATGGAGCATGATGTCCATCATTGCATCTAAGAAATAAAAAAAAATCATGATATAGATCATGGCATTGTAAACAATGAAAATCAAATAAGCAACAAGCACACAAGGCAAGAAGTAAGAGGGATACAAGGGTGGCCAAAGGGCCAAAAAAATAGGGGACATGGGTATATGTCACTCATACTAAAATGGAACCATACAAGGTATGCTCAAATGCCACATACATATACAATTTGAAGCAATCAAGGTTGGTGTGGAAGCCACAATCATATAGAAGAGTATAAATAAGGGACATTGGCAAATTTCCTAAGCCACATACATGAGATAAAAATGGAATTGAAAAATTCAATCACATCTATCTATGCAAATCAAGGAAGGAAAGCATGTAATACTATAAATACAATCCAATCTAACTAATCAAAGCAAGAACTGAAAGTATGCAAGACATGTAATACAAGACTAGGTATATTATAAGAAATACACAAGTGTTATATAATAGTGGAATGTTGATAGAGTAATCTATGTAATTGTAGTAAGTAATGTGCATCAACATGATAACTATAGTGTGTGGTGTAGAGATGACATAACTTGGATGGTGTAGTCATGTAGAAGATGCCCCCAGTGGGTATGCATATCAATGTGTGTCTTGAATGTAGAAGTAAGATGCCCCCTCAATGGGTAGAGTGAAGCAATCAAGGATCTAAATGTCATTGCAAAAAGTCAAAGAAGATCAAGTGAAGCATGGTAATGTATATAAATCAACAAATAATATAATAGAACAACAAATGTATGTCTAGCATATAGTAGAAATGTAAAGCATGGATAATACATAAAATCAAAATGTTTTTGATGTTTTTAAATATTTGAACATTTTTGTATTTTTAAATGTTATATTTTTTTTTATATTTTTATAATAATCTATGTACAATCAATCATTAGTATATTATGTACAATAAATTGAAGATAAACCATGTACAAGTAAGAAAATAGAACTATGTACAAGAAAACTGAGAAATTATGTACAAGCAAGACTAATAAGAAATGATACTAACTGATGAGTCTCATGGGAGACTCCCTGTCATGGTGTCCTATATTAAACAAAGGAATAATGCATGATTATGAATCATGAGGGAATGGCTTCAAATATGACTCTGAATATTTGTATTCATTTTTGGTATCTTGGAAATCATAATAACTTGTATTATTCCACTCATCATTATCATCTTGATTTTGAAATAATGAAATTCTAGTGTTGAATTTTGTTGTATCTAGATCATTTATTTTGATAAATTATGTCTATGAATGATTTTCCTTAGGATGTTCAATAAATCTCAAACCTTGGTGACAAACATTATCAACTGTTGGAATAGGAGTAGTGATGCCTTGAACATGTTTGCCCAACCTTTGACCTTGATAATCAAACTATTGTATATATTTTTGACCAAACCCATACTACTTTGAAATTTGAGCCTCATGTTGGAGAGATAGATTTGAATCTTTATCATGCTTTAATTGTGCTTATGGTAATTTTTATTTCTCTAATTTTGCTTTTTGATCTTTTTGTTGTTCTGAGTTATGCTTTGGTAACCACTTTTATACTATTTTTGAAATTGACCCTTTTTTAATGTGTTCTTGTGTCACTATGGATTTCTTGATTGATTTAACTTTTATAGGGTGCTCATTAGCAATTATCTATTGTATATGTTTTTTCAATGCCAAACATGAGTATGTGTGATGCCCATGCATTCTATAATATGCACAATAATATCTAGACTTCTCATTGGATCAAAGGAGGTAGTTTGATCAACTTAGATTTAATCATTTTCCTTAGTACCTCACTTGAACTCTTATTTGATCTTTGAATGATTTTTGAATCACTAGTTGTAGAGTTACTTTGTTGTGATTTCATATTTTGATAGGTAATGTTGTTTGTAACCAATTGACTAGGTGAAGGTGCATATACATGATTGACACTAGGATGCCCTTGAGGCTTTTGTATTATAATGTAATTTTCTAATGTAGTGATTTTGTCATGTAATATCTCATTTTGTGTCTTTAAATCTAAAATTAACTTGCTCATACTGGTGATTTGATCCCTTAAAGTGTCACAAGTGAAAACCCTAGTTTCTTTTGATTGAACATGTAAGCACATATGTTAAAGAGGTTTTGAAGAAGCTATAGGCTGAATGTGTGCAATAGGAAAAATAGTATGGGTTCCCTCCCCTTTTAGAGGGGTGATAGCATGGATATAATTAGAGAGAAAGTAAATATCACCCTCTTGAAGGAGAGGAGGAGAAGGAAACTATTTATTATCCATAAGATATGAAATTGAAACTTGACAGGTGGTTGTTCACTTATACAATGGATCCTCTAGGTAGAAACCATGTATATGGGATAAAATGCATGTAATTAGAGTTATAATTTGTATAACAATATGTTTATAAAGATCATTCCAAATGAGAGATTGCAAGTAAGGGATAGAGAGCATGTAATTGTGCATTAATGCATAATTTTTTTGATATGTGATATGACATTTCTAATGTATTTAGCATGATAAACTTGAATTTTTTTCTATATGAGAGATAGAAAACAAGAGATGAAACCTTGTATTAAAGATAAGCAAACTTTTCTTTGAAGGAGAGGTATCTTACTATGTTTAACAATGAATTTTTTAATATCATCCCATATTATGAAAAATAGGCATGAAAAGTAAAGAATGAAGCTTTGTATTAGCATATGGTAAATTTCATCAATCATATACATGATAGGACCAAGTATGGTCTCCTTATTATTTGCTAAAAATGCAAGATTTTTTTTTTTAAATAAGTGAGATCCATTTTTGAAATATAATTTTAGAATGTAAGGTGATATCTCAACAACAATAGGACCTAGTGTATGCAATTAGGGTTTGAAAGATGATTTATTTGGAAAAATACTATGAAATTTTGAAATGTAAAGTGAATTTTTGAGTGAGATATACAAGTAAAAAATCGAGAATTTATTGGAAAATTTATGATTTAATGGGAACTAGTATATATAACTAAGGTTTGAAAAATAATTTAAAAAAAAAAATTACTATTGAATTTTGAAATTTGAAGTGAATTTCTGATTTTAGTATGCTAGTAAAAAATTAGACAATTATTGGAAAATTACTGGGAAAATCTAGGACATAGTATGGACAACTAGGGCTTGAAAGAAAATTATTTTAAAATTGCTATGCAAATTTAAAATTTAATGATAATTTATGATTTTATTATGTAGGTAAAAAAAAAATATATAGGAAAAATTAGTGGGGAATTTACCCTAGGGTTTCTAGGGTTTTTATGCGTAAATAATGTAAGTTGGGTTTCCCAAATGATTTATCAATTTTGGGAATATTGGTGTATTATTCCTAATTTAGTTAAAGGGTCTAAGTATTAAAATTAGTAAATAAATAGACAATAATTAAGCTATTGAATTATGTAAATTAATTTAAATTTAGACTTTTATAAAAATAGTAATGAGGGAGAAAATCAAACTTAGCTATAAACTGATTGATCTGATTGACATAGAGGGTGAAATTCACTGTGTAGGACTAGGACACTATCACAAATTAAGATTTGAACTTCATTTTGTGATTAGATAGGAGTGATAGAACTGGATAGGAGTGGCATCGATGCTATAATCCACCTTTACAACTATTATCTTGAGGATCTAATCTTTTGGGTTTTGTTTGCTATGTTTGTGTGACCCTATCTATGAAGTTTTGGCAACTAGAAGTATGTAAAGCTCCCTATAGATCATATTCTTTATTCAAACCCTATATTACATTATGATTTGACTAATTTTAAGTAAGAGGAGGGGTTAGTTTGTGTAATATTCACTGGATGTGGATCCATACCCCTTGTGTGGGCACATTGCCTACATACCAATACTCTAAAGAGAGATCAAGTCATATGTAGTTCTACCACTTGATGTGATTTGTGTAATTATGTATATGAAAATTCAAAATTTTAAACTAGATGTTCTTGAGGTGACTAGGGATTGGTGTAAGGATTTGAATAAGCTTATAAGTCTGCTGGCTAGTTGTATGCAAGAATAAGGAAGATTGTTTGAGTAGTCTTGATTGTAGTCTTGCTTGCTTAGTGATAATTACCAACCCTTTCAAAATGATCTTTGAATGGGATTTTATAAGGATCTATTGGTCACAGGTTGAATTTGCTCTCATTAGGTTGATAAGGAAAAGGATGGAGAACCAAAATAAATTAATTATTGGGGCCATAAATGGACATAGACAATAGTGCCAAAAGTAGACATGAGTGGCACTGATGCTATAGTCTTAGTGTGGTGCTATTGTCCTTAGTAGATAAGACCCAGGGGGATTGATCTATCATGGAAAGAGGATTCTATCTCAGTTGGGATCAAGTGTAGAAGGCCATGGATGACTGGGAATTAGTGAAAAGATGCCTATGAGGGTCATGAGAGAAAATAAGAGGGACTTAAGGGTTAGGTGTCATTAGCCACACTCAAGTTACCAATTTTCACATTTTATATAACTACACCAGTATCTATGAAAACATCCCTTGAGTGGTTCCCTCTATTTGAGGGGCTTCACCTAGATGAGCTAGTCTATGTTGAACCTTTCCTAGATGAAACTATTTTTACAAAGCCTATGATGCCATCATAGGACATTAGTTGTCCAATACCAAGAAATCAATGAGATATCCTTGAAGTAACATTCACACTAGATGAAGAGTCAATGTTGAAGTTAGGTTCTATTTTTGAATTGACATCATATTTAGCTTTAGAAATAAAATCAACATCAGATTTAGAGTCCCTTTAATTAAACTCAGCTTCATAATCAAAATATAGTCATGGTTATTAAAACATTGGTTACACTTTAATTTTAAATCAATTTTAATACATTTATGATCCATCTATGGTTTTTGGGGATGATTACTTCAACATCGACATAGGTTCTCCTAGTATTTTGTATGAGGATTGTGTTATCTTTCATCATTCCATTGTCACTAGCCAACATATCCATTATATTGACATCCCATCTCCCACTAGAATCAATTGGTATAGATAATATTGAACTTTATTTAATTACATCTATAGAAACATATTAGGTACAAGATATTAGGGGGTCATGACCACATTCATTCAAAAGAAGAATAATCTCCTAGTGAAACCTTTTCGGAGGCATTAGGGGATAATCAAAGTCTAAAATTAACATATTTTAGTGAAACCTTTTTGAAGGTGATATAAGATAATCAAATTAAAATTTAAACATCTTTTCATGAAACCTTCTTGGAGGCACTATGGGATGATCAAGATAATTTGATTGGTGAAAACCTCTTCAAGGCACCAATAGCTGAGCACAATAGTTCTTTACTGCTTGATAAATACAATATTCAATATCAAATCCATACGAATTCTAATACAAAACATAATCATATGGTAGAAACTCTAAAGATCAAAAAAAAAAATCTAGTGGTCCTATCAAGATCATATTCATAAGTGTTTGGCCCCACCACAACTAAAATTATGTCAAATCCAAAATCAATAACATTGTGTGTACCTAAAAGTCCTAATATTAATTTGTTTCCCAACCATTATAAATTCCCTTATCATCCACATTTTCATTACCAACTTATACCATTTAACTTGTGCCTAATATTTCTTATCCCTATTAGCAACACTTTCCTTTTTAGAGGCTATGAAGACACCTTGTCTCGATGTTTGAAGGAAATAGAATCAAAAACCAATGAGGATCACAACATGATTATTGGAGTCCAAATATTTAGTAAGTTATTGATAGAGAAATTATTCATATGAGGTGTTAGTTATTGATTTATGATTGATTATTATAGTTGTCTTGTATGTTAATTAGGACATGCATATCCACATCAGTAAGAGCAAATATTTAAAAAGGGTGTCGGATAGAATTTTTTACAATTGACTATTTTGGTTATCTCATATGTTGACTAGGATGTGCATCTCCATGTTAGTAAGAGGAATAAAAACATTTTTCATTTTCCATTTATCTTACCATTTCCCTTGCCTTGTCTCTTGGGGCCAACCCTATAGACCATTTCATTTTGGGCATCTTATACCATTTTGTCCCATTTACCATGCTTTGTTGATGTAGGGGAATCTTCAAAAGTCCTTCAATTTTGGGTTTCATAGTTAGTATAAGTCTTAGAAAGTGTTTTTATCTTATCTAGGAGGTTTATAAGTCATTAGAATTTAAAATTATGGTTCAAAGGGATTTTTTTGTCATTTTGTATGTTTGAAAATTTTAAAGTTGAAAGTGTGCTTAAAAGCATTTTTGGTATGTGTCAAGAAGTGTCATATTGTCCAATGTTTTTGTAAGGTCCTAAAGGAGTCTAGGTGAGTTTATTAAAGTGGGATACATTCAAATTAAAATCAAGAAATGAGGATTTAATGCACATATGGGAGTTAGTTGTCTTAAAAGGTAGTTATCAAGGTAGTTCACATGTATAAAACAAGTTGTTGGGTTGAAATAGAAATTACTCTTGATGAATATAAAGTAGTAATAAGTTAAGAATCAATTAGAAGCCTTTCTAGAAGTTATAGGTATGGAGGGGAATGTATGGAGAGAGAAAAAATAATCAATATTTTTGTACCCTATCATTGATGATAGTGAAGATCTTGTGAATATAAAAAGATCAATAAAAGTTGAAAATTGAAGTAAAATTTTGTATCTCTCTATTGTTATAATTTTATGGATTAAGTTTGAAGTATTTATAGATTTTAGAGTCATTTACAACAATTATGATAAGATGCTTGCATTATGTGTAAGAATACCAGAATATCATTGTATCTAAGAAAGAACTATGTGAGAGGGACTTGCATTAGTTTGAATTATATATTGGTAAGCTTTCTTTTTGTTGACTAAATCTACAATTGCATGTCAATAAATATTAAGATAGTTGAAAAATTGGATAAATTACACAAATATGTGTAGAACCTATTTTGTGGTAATGTAGAAGTTGACTATGAATTGATAATGGGAAAATATATGAAGAATAAAATATTTAAAACCTTTTGGTGAAAATTGGCTTTGTTGAGTAAAAAGACCTTAAACTAAATCTTACAGACCCTGCATATAAAATTGAGCATGAAAGGCAAAAATACGATTTAAAAGAATGTGAATAGAGGATTCAATGGAGTAAAGCTAATAATTGTGTGACATGCACTAATGCCATAATTTTTAATTATCATTACATGCAAAAGGATTATTAAAGGAAAGATAATGAATTAAAGTTTAGCAGAATCTTAGTTCTACATGCAATCGAGACTCAATTAAGAAGTCTAACCTATATTTTAGAGAGAAATCAATAATGTATATTGTGTTTAATTAGTTGGATATTACATGCCATGTAATTTTAAATAAAATTATGGTACTATGGTAGTTGTGGACCGAGCAAAACAAGGTAATTATAATTGCATGGTCTCAATATAAGCACGAAAGAGTGAGCAATAACAATATCCATTAACAAAGATGGGAAAAGAATATTTTCATATAAATTTTATGTTGATTATAAAAGTGAAGAAATTCACAGTCGGTAATTAGGTCACAAGTATACAAGTAGGTTGAAAATGGCATAACTAGGTGTAATAAATAAGTTTAGATCTATACTTCTAGCTAAGATTATAGATTGCTTAGACTGAAAGAAGGAAATGAGTGTAATTTTCAAGATAAGTAACTTCCACTGTGCATATCTATTTTTTATTTGGTGAATAAGTAAATTTTTACATGTTTCAACCATGGTAACAAGTGTTAGAAGGATTAACAGATTTTATAAAACATTGATGTGCAACTATTTTTAGTTCTCAACAAGGTATTCAGATTTGTGATGAATTATTTCTAGTGTTAATGAATAAGGAATCCGTGTTAGGCTAGATTGTCAATATATATGTATATGAAGTCAAGTAATTCCATGTGGGAACCTTTTTTACATAGTATCTATGTCCCACTCATCTTACAAACCTACAACTAGTCCTCTATTTGTGGTCTCCACAAGATTGAGATAGATTTGGTTTATCAATTTATTGGAAAGGTGTCTTAGATGTGAA
Source organism: Torreya grandis (assembly GCA_037957365.1). NCBI lineage: Eukaryota > Viridiplantae > Streptophyta > Pinopsida > Cupressales > Taxaceae > Torreya > Torreya grandis. The sequence goes on along the minus strand of JARHVA010006133.1, from coordinate 528,750 downwards.
TAAAGTGTAATATATAGAAGTGTTTGAGAATCAAAGGGAGAAATGGTGCATAGAGCTGAGTGTTTGGTCAAGGGTTATAAAAGTCTAAGTTTTGTGTAAGTAGAGTTGAGTATAAATGGAAATATCGATGAAGGTGTGTATAATGGGTTAAGAAGACCATTGAGATCAGGAATGACATGTCCAATGTTTTTATAACCTTAGATTAATCTTTTGAACATCAAAATTATTGCATGAGGATGAATTTAATTAGTCATTGATAAGGAAATGGATTTAGAATTAAGGACAAGTGGGGAGATTTGGTATATGCTTTGCATCATTCTTAAACTACATTGACTTGAGGTCCTTTGGGACTATGTAAGCAACACTAAATTTCTATTAAGGTCAACTTAGTATTCTTAGCCATGCTCTCATATTTTTGTGATCATCTTCTTAACTTTGAATGCTCTTACCATTTTGTAAGAAAACTAAGTCATGCTCTTGCCATTTTATGAACCAATCATTGATTTGGGGCAACCTTTTTGTGATTATATCCAATTATCATCTTATCATTATCTTTATGCCACATATTATACCATTTTATTATGCCATGTCTTTACTATTGACCAAAGCTTATTTTTATCCATCCTACCTAACCCTTCTTTATTTTGGTTCCTTTGGTTCTTGCATTTTTCACAAGAAGATTTCAATCCAATTTCAATAGTTTTAATTTTTTTTGTTTAAATGATGGTCTATGGAATTAGTGAAAAAGTTGATCTGGAAAGTTATCTTTCATTTACATTCTATTTAGTGTCGCTAATTATAACCTCTTATGGGAAAATCAATATTTCATTTTGTACCACTAATTATAATTGAATTTGGGCAAATCAATATTATGATGTTGTTTCCTAATTATACCCACCTATGGGAAAATTAGGAACAACACCTTTTTATCATGCATTGTCATATCTCCTTGCCATTACTATTATCATCTACCTTTCCATTTGACATAAATTCAAGATCTTGTTGTTACCTGGTCAATTTTTCATTAACTTTTGTGTTGACATAACTACAATGACTTGAGGTCCTAATGGGATTATATAGGTCATGCTAAATTCATGTTGAGGTCTACTTAGTACCTCTTTTCCATACGTTATTACCATTTTTCAAGTAATCATTTGACTTCTCTCACCATTTTACGAGCCCATTTTCCTTATTTCTTCTACAACATCAATCATGTTTTCTTTTCATCACTTTACTTCTATCCCATTTCCCGGGAGGACTACATTTGTCCTAAATTTCATGTTGGATCTCATGTCCATGGAACTATGTAGGCAACATCTAGTTATCTTGTACATCTGGCATTAGCTTGGCCACCCCCTTCCTTTTCTTCCTTTTCCCCCATTTTATTTTATGTTGTTTCCATATCACTTGGGGAAAAATTTGTCTCTTTTATTCTTATTATATTATACAAGTCTCATTATTTTCTTAGATTAGGGATCACCCTGTTGTAAAGAGTAACATATCTATTACACTTACACGAACAATTTGCCATTTTCTACTTGCACTAACATTATGAGTAATTATTGTTTGTGTGTGTTTATTTGATTTTTATTTATCTTTTATTGTGATTTCTTGTCTGTCCATTTATTTTGTTTTGTTATTTCCTCATTTTTATTCTTTTGATATTTGTTCTTGGTGTTTTGTTCTTTTGGTCTTTTGAGTTACTATTTTTTCTTGCCTTACTTTGGTCTTTTGAGTTCAAATGCATTCTGCAACCTTTTTGATCTAGTTTTCAATTAGGAATGATTTTTTTAAATTTGTTTATGGATTATGATTTTGTTTTATTTTCCAAGTACATATTGATAGTACACATGGATATTTATTATTTATATCTTGCTTTCATGTTGTTTATTTAGTTGTTCTTGTTTTGCTTTTATATGTTCTTATTCCTACTTAAGACTTGATTGTTCATATCTAGATTTTAAGTTAGGTTACATTTATGTTTTTTTTTTATGTTTTTTAAGTTGTTTTTATTTAAATGTAATTTTTTTAAACTTTGGTATGGGTAGTTTTTATCATTATCCTTAGTTATAAATATTCACATTTGACCACCTCATCACAATCAAAATACAATGTCATTATGAGTTACTCATACTTGTGATGCATAATTTCATTTTTTGATAAATTAAACACTAAGTGCTTTGGATTCCAAGTCCAAAATTCAATGTAACTTATAATATTAACTCTTAAAGCACCAATAGATTCACCCATGACTCTATGTAAGACGTGCATCTCTTGGCATAATTGTGAGTCTCATTTAATAGTGGTCCATTTTTCTCCTATTCTTCATTCCTCATTCCATTTTCTCCCACTTCTAGGTGAATTAAATTGGATTGAGGTCCATTTGGACTATGTAGTTAGAATAAGGATACATGATGTATCTTAGGTTAGCTCAGCCACCTTCATTATTCTAATCATCTCGTTCATCACTTTGTGCATACTCATATGCCTAGTTTCTTGTGAATGTTTTAGTTATTAGACCTTCACATCTATGTTTGCACCCCATTATATTTAATCTATGTGATTGGTTATATCCTTGAGCTATGTTTACCAATTTTACATATGGGGGCACCATATTTAGACCACTTATCGATCAAATCAGCCCTGTTAGGGCACAATTAATTATCAGTGATTAAAATCAGCCTTATTGGGGAAAAATCAACCTTACCAACCATTCAAATCCACTCTTCTAGGGCACATTATTATTCCTTTGTCTGGACCAATGCTCTCATTTTTCTTATAATTATAAGCTCTATAAATTTTACCCTCATTATAGAAATTTTAGAGTATGCAACTTGTCTTAGGATTAATCATTCCCTAAGTGCACAACTTTCACCCTCTTGTGGGTGTTTTTAAAGTGTGTTGATTATATTTTAAAATTGTATCCTTCCCACTTCCCCCTACCTTGAGGCCCATTATATTATATTATATTTTTATCATTAAGAATCAACACATGCCAACATTAAATTGTATGGATTTAATCTCATCCATGGGTTAATTTTTTTATTTCTCTCTCTTTCTAGAGTCCATCCTTCTCTTTCATCCTCATATGTCCTCTTGAGGGGACATCATGGGTCATTTACTTCCAACTTATTTTTGACAACTCTTTCTTTGAAAAGACATTGCTTTGTTTGAATGTCTTGCCATGCCTTATCAAACAAGGGAAAAATGTAGACATCTAATTCCTAACACCATTATGTTGAAATTGTCAATTTTACTCAAAATTCTGTGACAACACATAATATAGGCCAAAATCACTAAAACACACTAAATGGTTTGATCTTGTTGTATATAAGTGCTAATTTGGGATAATGTATCCCTAAATGGGGTAATGTATTTTATGTGATTATTAGTTTTTCCCAAGTCACTTTGAGTCAAAAATGATAAAAATGCAGTTTTATGCTTTGAACTAATGAATTCTTATAATTTGTAAGCACATGACACATGCATGTGTTATTTCATGTCAACATTGTCCTAAATGGGAAATTGGTACATACACAACTAAAAACTTCTTCTAATTATACTCCAGTCAAATTACAACCCAATAAATTGACATTTCAACCAATTTGATTAAGTGTGCAACTAATTTCTAAAGAATTGTATAAAATTTAATCAATCTCACTTAAGCAAATTAATCCAAATCAAGGGCTTAAGTGGAAAATCCATTTAATATATTGAAAACCTATTTAATTAAAAATTAATTCCTAATATCTACATCATCAGGTGACATCATTTGTGGGGTGGCATCAATAAGCCATAAATGGAACAAATATTAGGTTTAAGCCCTCCCATGCCTTATTAATGGCCCTTTCTTCCAAATATTAATGGGTATATTTATGGATTGAGACTCAAAAAATGAATTGATATATGGCCACACATATTGATCTCAAGATGGATGGTCATGGTTGATTATGTTCATTTCTAAAAATCTATAAATATAAGTGTTCTCACTCATCATTTTAAGCTTCTTTGGTGTAAACTTATTATGAAGAATTATCTTCAAAATCTCTTTTTATGTAGTGTTATTATGCTTAATTTGCAATAGGATAGATTCATTATTAGCATAACATTGATCAATTTCATGAGCCTAGTTCATTGGTGCATTGAGAGATGATGGAGGAGAAAGACACTCATCATTGCTAAAGACTTGGAGCACTACATCAAGGTTAAAATCACATTTTTAGATACATTTCGAGGAGGGATTCTCTTGGGAAGGTTTGATGTATATTCCTTCTTTCTATAGTTCTTAATATTCATTTGCACAACCCCATTAAGGGAGTTGGATTTGTGAGTTATATTATTTATGATTATTTGAAGTTTATTTTTTACTAATACATGATCTAAATCACTTTGGATTCCATATCTACACACCTAACTAATAAATCAATAAGATACTTTAGTTGATCATTATTTTCCTATGCCAAAATGGCTAAGTTACCTTTAGTTCTACCAAATGTATACAAGATAAAGTCCTTGTAGTAATATATGTTTATTAACATAGGAGCCTCTATGATGGCATGTCTGATGGCCTTAAAAATAATTTGACCTTCTTGGTTCATGTTAAATGCAACTCTCTTATTGAGATTTATTATGAGGGGTTTGACAAGAGTTACAAAACTCAACATAAACCTTCTAGAAAAGTTTATTTTCCCTAAAAAACTTTGGATACCCTTCTTGTGACCTTAGAGAAGGAGCAATAGAATGGCCTCAACTCATTTAGGATCAATGGTGAATCTCTCTTTGGAGATGATGTGTCTCAAAAGTTTGCCTTCATGCATAATGAATACACACTTATTTGGATTTAGAGAGATCCTAAACTCTCATATTTTTTTAAAGAATTGCTCTAGGTAACCCAAATGATTTATTGTATGCTTTGAAAAAATAGTTATGTTATCCAAAATTCCCTCAATAAGTGTGGCAATCTCATGAAGAATTGAATTATCCTCTTAGTCAAATAAGGTGTAGTTTATATAAATCAGTCTATAAGTGTATGGTTCTATGTGATTCTTCAGAATAGGTTCAACCTTGAAGGTCACCTTAGTCCCATATCTAGTTCTAAGTAGCATGTGAAACCAATCTGAGGATAGATATCCATCCACCTTTGTAGTGAAATCCTGAGAGAGGCATATACAAAAGCAAGGGGGTAAGTTAATTATTTTGATGTCTTACAAAATAGAAAGGTATGGACACACAAGTAGAGTGAGACTCAGATCCTTGATAATTCTCACAATTTTAACTATTATTCCATCCAATTGGATGATACCTTTGGAGATGGGATAATATATTATGCCTAGTACAATTGCAATTTTATTTAGCATCATCAAACTACTCATTCCCGAATCTATCATACAATTATGTATGTGATGCTCACCAATAATAAGGGAGATGCATAATGGATGTGGTTTGTTATTTTTGTATACCTATTCCTTTGGTTGACATAGAATTTTGGGGAAATAGGTATAGTCTGTGGTGGTTCCTATTATTGGAAGCTTCTCAAGGTATCCTATAAAAAATTACTTTAGAAAGGAATAGGAAAAGTAACCCACATGGTAACATTCAAGCCGGTCTTCTTCATATCCTTAACTATGTTGAAGGGGATTTAATTCCTTTTAATCTATGCATTTTGGTAAATTACCTCATATCACACTTACTAGCCAACTTGGGGCTGACTCTCTTTCTACATGACCATTTCTATATGTGCTAGGAAAATTCTCATAGCTACTCTACCTTGTGTGTCCACACACAAAACTTGGGGTGTGGAGGTTGTGGGCATAAAGGTTGATGGTGCTAAAGGAGACAACTCTATTTTTGGTTCTCTCTTTATGAATCTTGTATCAATATCAATTGGGTTGCTTTCTAAACTCAGTAATTCATTTTGATTCACATAATTGAAGTCACCCTCCTACCAATTTATGAGGGTGGATCCACCCTAGTCTTACAATCATGCTAACAGTTTATCCCTTGGTTGGTATGGAGTAGTGTGAGGCTCCTAAGGTGGTGGAAAATTTTGCATCATAGGTGTCTCATTATTTGTTCCATTTAAGCATGTGGCTTGATCATGCAACTAGTTACAAGGGAAGCAACATTTATATTCTTATGTTATATTATTCTACACATTCATGAGATCTTTAGAGGTGTTCACAGTTATGAATTTGTCACATAGGGTGGCCTATTATATGTGAGCTGATTTTGAGTCTGTGCAACATGTGGTAGGGAGGCTTGTTTTATTGATATTTTTGGTTGAAGGATTGATAAGGATTGGAATGATATGATTGTTACCTTTTGATTGCTACTAGGTCATTTCTAAATCTCTTTAGTAAGGCCTTGAATTCATGCAGTTCACTCAAGGACACAAAATTTGATGGAATTAGTGGGATGAAAACAACAAGAATGGGTTCTAGAGTTAAAATGGGAGGAAAGTCCGATGAACTTATACATGGGGGTTTAAGATACAAGGGCATGAGGGGTCTAGGTTCATTATTCCCTACTTGGATCAAGTAGTTTTATGCATGCACAATATCCTCATATACATCTAGTAATAATGCACCTCCCATACATTAGATGATTATGGCCACATCATTGTTTAACACTATTAAAAAATATAAGAGCACAATGTTAGGATTTGGCTTTACCAAGAGTGTAATTTGATCCTAAGTCCTCTAAAATTTAATTTTAAAGTCAACCATCTGCTAATGTGGAGCCCTTTTTATGGTCATGAGCTACTCTATTAATGATAAGTGATCACTCTTTTCTTCAAATTATCTACATATTTCCATGCCTAAATCATCCCAATTATAAATAGAATTTAGTGTCAAACCTCAATACCATTGGAGAGCCTTTCCTTTCAAATAAGAGGTAAGGATTCACATTGTGATGTTTTCTTTGGTCACATTATGAATAGAGAAAATATTTGAAATATCTTGTATGTATTCTACTAAGGTAGTTGAATTTTATGTAGTAAAGTAAGGGATGTTATTAAGAGAAGCTATAGGAATATCATCATATTGGGGAAGGATCAATGGGCTTACTCCATTATAGGGAATAAAGGGTTGGTTTATCTAAAAATCCATGAATAGAATAAGGAATAATCTTCTTCTACGTTGAGGAAATCTACCAAAATGAGGGGTAGATCAAGCTCTTAGGGAATTTTAATTTGAGTCACTAGTTCCCCTAGTTGGAGACATAGATACTCTAACTCTTCTTCTACTAGAGGGTGAAAGTAGTGTAATGAAATGGAAATTGGTACCTCTTGAAGATGTCTCATGTGTCTTGGCATAGACATGAAAGGCTAATCTTTGTGAACTAGAAGTAATTAAATTCACTAGGTGATTTTTAAAGTGTCCTCAACACTTTTGACTAATAACAACACCAAGATCTTAGTTAAACCTTTAGACTGGTCCCTTTGGGCATGTTAGAAATTTTTATCACTTGAAATGTGCACCTGTGTATGAGAGGATCTCATGTGCACTGGTGTGTGGCTCTTATGTGAATAGTTTTTTGTACTTGTGCACTAGAGAGTGATTTAGTGTCTTGTTTTAAAAATGGTATTGTACCCCAAGGTGTGGGACTCTTTTACTCCTTGGGATGAACCTATATATTAGGTTAGATTCATTATATTATAAATACACTTGGTTTAGGACCAACATATAGACCTCTAAAGAGCAGAAATAAATATATAACTATCACTAAACCTAAAATTTTCAAAGGGGAAAACGGAGAGAAAAGGTAACGATCACCTCACCTACTTAATGACACAATAAAACTAATATACTGAATATGAAATATTTAAATCAAGCAAACTACATAAGTGTGTCACATGGAGGTAAGGGAACACAATGTAGCATTAAGAGGGACAATAAATAGTACATAGATAACACTTATAAATACCCATGTACACGCAACATGAGATTTATAGAGATTTTTAGTTCTACACAAAGGTGTGAAGGGAGGATGATAATAAGAGGGATACACATCCACATATAAGGATCAACAACCATGAATAAACACATAACATAGAGTATGAAGAAAATTATATCATTCCTTATTAATTTTAAGGTCTAAGGTAACATTAGAAACTCAAATACGTAGAGCTTTGATATACTAAGAGAGCACTCTTGTAGGAAAAATTTTAGTAGCATTATGATTCCTAGAAATGTCAACCATTTTACAATAAAAATCAAGGTCTATATAGCATTGGGCAAGGCCTTGCATAATACAATCACCATTAGAGGTGGTAGATATTAACTTGAATTTGAAAGTGGCATCTAGTGCCCAAGGCTGATTAAGATCACCAAAATCTTAGCAATAACTACTATATCCATACTTATTCAATTTAGATATGATGATTTGATCATGGAATTAGTTTGAAGGTCATTCTTAGATATTTAGGTGGACTTCATGTTTATCAATGATGGAAAATATAAATTTATAGTTGGAGAGGATGTGTGTGTAGGAATTTTATTCTTTGAAATCTTCCTTTATATTTAATTCTATTTAGATTCAACCCCCTCAATGTCTAATCAAGATCAGCTACCACCCTTATTTATGGCAATCACCTATCAATCCAACTGAATTAGTCAAATGATGTGGGATTGAATAGGGATATCTTTGAGTTATGCCTTGTTATATTTATGTGCCTGGTATGGGTTAGATTCCATGCCTACCTTTTGAGGACCAGATGTGTATTGAAATATGTGTATTGCATTTTGTGTATATGGAAGTACACGTTAAAGGTTACAAAGTGAATTGGCTACATTTTTAAGATGAAAGTATTTTAAGGATAATGAGGGTGATATTTTGTACAAATGCACAAGGCCTAAAATCTTTCTGTATCTAGTCTCTTAAAATGATGTTTTCCCTTCATCTAAGACTTGTAAGGGTCTGTGAATTTGAATGTTGTACAACCTAGATCATAGTCTATATTTTACACTACAATTTGGTGCAAGACTTCATTATTTAAGTGTGAGTAAGACTTTAAATAAGAGTGTGAAAGAAGATTGAATATCTTGAGTGCACTCTTCATAATTTGGAATTGATCCGTGTACACTTCTCTCTTTCATTGCTTAAAGTCTGGGAGACTCGTATACTCTAACCTACATGCCATGTTGATGTAATGCAATATATTTACATGGGGAATGCATTAGAAACTCTTTATAGGATCATATCAACACTTAATTGATGTGTGAACTTATGTTGACTTTTGAGTATAGGCACGGATGGGAAGTATTTATACATAGGATTATTTTTAGAGAACTCAACACTGAAAAAATGCACTACTCTCATGTAATAATTTTTATTTCAATGCTCACTGGGGGGTGACTTGGTGAGTCAACACTTTTGGTGACCTCTATGGGTTGTTTACCTACTAAGAAGGAATCCAATGGCCTTGAAGTAATTCATTGGGTATGGATTCATCTATAATCCATTAATATTTCTCATGACTATGATTAGGTACAAGAATCCCACCCAACCCTAGTTATAACTAATATACATTCCACAAGGACAAATAAATAAGAAAATTATGTCAAATTATGCTTATAGGAAAGAAAAATCTAAGCTAAAAATAATATACACAAGCACTTGGAGTAAAATAAACTACTCTAAATAAAAACATGTGTACACGACACTTAGGGAAATTAAAACATATTAACTATTATTTGTAAGGGTGTTGATGATCATCAGAGATAGTGATTATGGTGAATCCCATTGACAGTGATGGGCAACACTTATATGCTTGTCCTTGTGAGCTGATATACATTGGTTTACTTGTAACTTTCGATGATATATAGACCAGTCCATATATCATAAAACTTTGTATACTTCCTAGTCTTTACTCTATCTACATCCAATTTAAGTACTAAATTCCCTTTATTAAATCTTTTTTTACTAGCCCTTCTATCAAATGTTCTCTTGGTTTATGTCTACTAAAGCTCCATAGTGTGCATAACCTGCACCCTAAGTTTTTTGAGCTCCATTAGTTAGGTTAACCTTACTATCATAAGATCAATTTTGAGCATTTAAAATTTATGGGGTATCTCTAATAAAGGTAATTCAATATATGTGGGCAACCTCAATTCATTTCCATAGACTAACATGAAAGGAAAATTCCTTAGAACTCTTTTCAATGTTATTTGATTTACCCAGAGGGATGTATTGAGATTAGTATGCCATGATCACTGTTTATCTTCCATGATTCACTTAATGATGTTAACTAAGCTATTATTATTTGATTTGGCTAAACCATTACCCTGGGGGTAATAGATTGAGGAGGTGCTCAGATGGATGTTATGTTTGACTGCCTATTTGTTGATCTTGGCTCTGATGAAAGTTAATGTATTGTCAGAGATAATAGTGGCTAGAACACCAAATATCATGACAATGATTTCATATAAATATAGAATGGAAACCTCATTATTCTCCTTAAAATCTATTACCTCCATCCACCTTGTGAAGTAGTCAGTTGTTGTGAGCATCCATTTATGTCTAGTGCTTGATGGTGCATTTATCATGTCGATAAAGTCCAAAACCAACTATGCAAAGGGTCTATCAGCTTGTATTAGGTATATGGGTAGGGTTTCTAATTTATTTTTACCTATAAATAAGGCATTAAAACTTATCACCCATGTGTGTGCATCCTTGAATAGAGTTGGTCAATAATATCCAGCTCACATGATTTTCACTATAGTGGTTTTAAGTGAGTAATGCCCTCATAATGGCCTGTCATGAAACTCCATTGATGTCTCTTATAAAAATTATACCATCAAAAATCACATAAAGAATGGATTGTAATATGAAATGTTTGTACTTGGATTTATTCAAGCCATAAGATATGTATAGGTCTAGATTAATATCCTCATGCCCTAGGTTTAATCCAACATGATGTCTTGGATTATTAGTTGGTCTTCACATAGTGTAAAGATTACTCTATCTTCATTCTTCACATTTTTTATTAGCTTCTCACGTATTCTTTTACCCTAAACCAACTTAGTTATTTGGATGTCTATATTGTCTTCCATCACCTTTGTGACCCAATCAGATCTCTTCTCATTGATGTCCTTGTAAGTAAGAACTCATTTATACCCAAATACAAGACCATAATCTATATATTATTGTTGGAGAGCATATTCCTAAAATTATTGAGTACTCTTATTACTACAAGGATGTGATTCTCTACAAATCTATAGTATAGATCATAATCCTTGAGTTCCTGATTAAATAAATCAATAGGTTGCTCCAATTGATCATTGTTTCATTAAACCAGAATGGCCAAGATATATTTAATTCCATAAAATGCATAAAATATAATGTCCTTGTAGTAATCTAGGTTGATAAATGTAAGATCCTATATGATGGTACATTTGATGGCCTCAAAACTTCTTCAGGCTTCTTGGTTCTAGCTAAATGCAACACTCTTTTTTAGCATTGTTGTGAGGGGTTTGACAAGAGTTGAATTTGTTTCACAAACCTTATTACAAATTTTATTTTCCTTAAGAATATTTTTAGACCCTTCTTATGGCCTTGAAGAGTGAGAGATAGAATTCCCTCAACTCATTCAGGATCAATGGTAAGTCCCTCTTTGGAGATGATGTGTCCTAAACTTTTATCTTCATGCACTATGAATATGCACTTTCTTGGGTTCAAAGAGATACCAAACTCTAAATTTTTTAAAACTAATTACTATAGTTAACCTAAATGATCCACTGTGAAATTTTAAAAATAGTTATATCATTAAGATAAACCAAGATGATGGTGTTGAGTAGTCCCTTGAATGCCATATCCATGGCCCTTTGAAACGTAGATCCCATGTTTATCAACCCAAAGGGAATCCTTTGGTATGAAAAGATACCCCACTTAGTGGTTAATGCCATTTTAAAATTGAACTCACTCCCACACAACTACCTAGTTATATCATTGATAACCATCCATTAATGAAAACCTTTATGTATCTATGACTATTTGCATAATCTACTCTATTGGTAGAAGGGGGTAGTGGTATTTGAGGGAGGATTTGTTAAGGTCCCTAAATTTTATGCACAATCAGATCTCTCCATTATTCTTATGCACTAGGGCCAGATTAGCCACCCATGAGGAATGTTTTATTGGAAATATTATGTTGGCCTCAATGAGATTTGAAAGTTCCTTCCTCATCAAGGGCTCAAGCTTAGGGTTGACTAGCCTCTACTTATGCCTAATCAGTCTGATATTGGGGTCAATCTCAATAATATGCTAGGCATAGCCTAGATTAAAGCCTCTATGTACTTGGTATCTCCATGTGAATATATCATCATTTTTTTCTTAGATTAATGAATTCTTCAATTTCAGATGGGGATCATACCTTACCAATTTTTAGGAGCTTATCATTAGATATGGCTACTAGTTTGAATATTTATTCCTTCACCATCATGTTTTTCCTCTCACCCTTTACCTAGTCATCAAAATTAAAGATGATTTAAAGCATGACTAGCCATTTAGGTAGTTTTTTTCCCCTTCATTTGAATGAATTTCTCCTCATATTGAGTTTCGAACTATGATTTATTATTGGCACAGAACTCAAATTCATTTTTTAGGAAGTTAGTAATTTATTTGAAGTTGGAAATTTATTTGTCACTTTCAAACACCTACTAATTACTTGTGTTGTTTGGGATTGATGGTCTGACTATAAGTCCAAGGTGTTAGGTGTAGAAGAGTCTTGCGCTAGTGAATACAAGAGCCTCTCATACATGGGTGCATGTTTTGAGTGATAATATAACCTTGAACCTCTATTTAACCTTGATCTACCAAATGTTTCACAATATTTGTGATGATGATTTGGTCTTTTTTAAATATCCCTATATTATTTTGAGTCTAAAGATATTATAATCCTTGATGTGTCCTAAAATAACAAAGAGTTTTCATACTTATAAATTTTCATGCACTAATTATGTTTTTCAACAAAATTAGACTCATGTTGATTTTCTTAGTGTATCAGTCTCCTAGAGTCCTACTCAACATTTCATAAAGATTTAACTATAGATAGGTGATATTTTAATTTATTATGTGTCTTTGTTTTAACTTAGTCACTTTTAAATAAATCTTTTAAGAGATCTTGATGAATGAAAAAATACCATGTGAAACCTGTCAGATGTGTTAGTCTCCCAGACTTGTTAAATGTGTCAAATCCTAAGAGACCCTAAAAATGAATAAAAACCATGTGGAACCTATCAGATATGTTAGTCTCCTAGATATGTCAAAGGTGTTAGATCCTAGGAGATATTAATGAATAAAGAAACACCACATGGAACCTACCAGATGTTTTAGTTTCCCAAACCTTTTAGAGATATCAAATCCCAATAGAGCCTAATGAATCAAGAAATGCCATGTGGAACCTATTAAAACTCTAACCTAGACATTAGGAAGAGGTTATTTAGGCCTACCTCTAAAGTTGGGGTAACATGAGAATAACCTAAGGTTGTGGGTGACTTATGGTTGGTCTAGACCTCTAGATTATGGGGATAGCTCCCTTGGTGCATATATTTATCTTAAATCATTAATACCTACTAATTTTTGGTTGAAAATGGATAGAATGAATGCATAAAAATAAACCTAATTTAAGGATGGTGATGCACAAATATTATTCATCCACTCAATTTGACTTTAAATAATACTAATGAACCAAAACCAAACTGAAATACTTTTTCTAAGGACTCTATGAAATAGTGCTTCATATGAAGGTCATGGTGGATGGATGCAACTTAGAGGTGATGTATGAGATGTATATCTTGAGACACTTCTAACCAAGCTACACTTAATGTATGATTTTCAACCTTTGACACATCATATGACCTGCATAAATGACCTACTAACATTTAGGTATGGCAAGGACTTGAAAAGAGATAAATTCAACAAATTATGCATATAAAAAAAGTATATTCACACTAGAGAGTTATCATGAAGAAGCTAAAATAATCTATTAATAATCCATGAAGTTTACAAAGTGTAAAGCCAGTCAGAGTTTCCTCATACCTAGGTGAGGGTTGTGTACAATGGTTTTAAGGACTAAATTTATAGAATAATATCCAAGAAAGGGAGAGAAATTGGAATGGATAAAACATGAAGGAGTCATAATTATCATCATTTAGTCCATAATAGACACAAACAACCATAACAATCCATATTACTCCTTCCATGTGTTGGTGGTCTTCAATGAGTTATTTAGGCATTGAGGTAGAGTGATGGAGGCTTGTTCAAGCTTGGTTAACTTATTTATGATCATGATCATGAAATTTATGGTTAATTACCTCTTACTTGGAAGTTATAAAATAGAAATGGTGTGTAAATAGGCCTCCATGAAGTGTTTAGCAGCCCATAATCTTTTGTGCATGTTAAAAAGACTTGAAACTATCTTCTCCATGATGATTATGAGGTATGGTTATTAGCTTTCATTATGATAGATACAAGGTGGTAATGGCCTGATATTGACTTCCTATCAGCTCCTTTAGTCCAACTTACACCTCTTTATATAGACTAAATTTTAGATTCAATTCTTATTACTATATTTAGTAATAAAAACCTAAAATTTAAACACACCAATAGGAGGGTCTAAAAGAGATAATCAGCTTTTTAATAAGACTCTTACCATCACTTTAGCTCTTTATGGATCCTCTCCAAGATTGTCAAATGGATTCTTGATGACAAATTGAAGAGGTTGGATTGCTTGCTTGATACTTGATAATGGCTTTCAATGGATAATTTGAGCTTGATGAAGGATTTAGATGGATGTAAGGAGGATGATAATGGCATCAAGATAACAAGTTAATTTCAAGATTCAAGCTAGTTTCATGGAGGGAGTGAGATTATTTATATATGAAATGGAGGGAGAAATAAATGCCTCAAATTTAATTATGAGCCATTGAGATCAATGGCTAGGGATTTTCCATGGATTTTTTAATTCCATAGAAACCTCTACAATAGAAAATTCTAGAGAAAGGGGGATAAAATGGAGGATATTTATAAAATCCTCCAATTCTAGAAATCTCATATTATGGTATAGGGTTTTAATATTATCTAGGAATAGGGTGGTAGATGGGTAGGTGGAATATTTTGTATTTTTAAATTGGTAAGTGGCTTACGGAGTAGGTTAGTGGGTAAATAGGTTTTGTTAGAGGGTTAATGAAGGGATTAATTGGTCATGGGATGGATTAAGGTTTGTAGATTAAGGATATGGGATAGGGATAAATGGGATATTATTTAAATTAGATAGAAAATGTAGTTATAGGTTAAATTAGAAAAATTAGCATAATTAGTGGGGTGTGAAGATTTTAGTGCATACATTTTCCCCCTCTTTGAAAGGGAATTATGAATGGGTAAGATGAGAGAGGTAATAATATTTCAAAAAATAACCATAATCATGTGAAATAAATGTTATATGGTGTTCAAAATGAGTTAGTAAGTATGATTCCCCCTCGAGGGAGCATGTGGGGAGAACCAACCCGGATGGTTACTTGAATGGAAGTCCTAGGGGTGGGATAAAACCATGATGATATAATGGGTTTGGGATACCCCAAGACGTAGCTACAATTGAGATGCCCAAATAATAAAGGGGGTACAATGTCTTAATTATTATGGGTTCTAGAAAAATGATCAATGTTTAGAAAGTGATTTGATTGATAAGATAAACTTGATTGAAATGACATGGGTGCAAGCTAGGGATAAGTCTTGTATAAACGAAACATATTAGGGAGGGATTGAAGATTGATATAGGAGATAAGAGTTTTTTAGAAATGATAGGTAGCCACTTTTTGCAATATTTTTAGTTTAAAATGATGTGAAATTATTAAGTGACTAGTCTGAGGACAGGATGGTGATGAGGGATAAATGGTGGCCAAGCTATCCCTAGGCACAAAATTGGGACCAAGTGTTGCCTAAATAGTCCTAAGAGACCTTAGGATGATGTAGTTATTACTCAAGATCAAGAGTGGATAAAAATAGATGGAAAATACATTTCCCAGATGATGAGATAGATGATTAGAGATGACTAACTAGGATAATTGGATAATTTAACGGGAATGGATGTGAGATTTGAGAACAAAGGGATGTGAGATTTTATGGGGGGGTAAAGGGGAGGGGGGTAATATAGGATAAAAGAGGAAGATTATGGTCATTTGATCTTTTTGTCTTTTGTATATTTTATCTCTAAGCTAAAACTATGGATTGGCTACCCTGAGCTTCCCATCATGGTGAACGAGTGTGGGAGTTATAGAGACCTACTAAGGTTGGAGCATCGGTGAGTAATAGGACCTATTATTCATGATTTTGTTAATGTTTTTGTCAAATTTTTGGAATTTTTGGTAGAAAGAGATGCCATCTAAATTACCATGATAATACCACAATCGAGGGTAGTTCCCTTAGTCATGAAATTATTGTTGTGACTTAAAATTTTATATGGGAACTCATGCTATTATAATACCATGATTTTAGAGTCATAATTTTATAATACCATGGATTAAGGAATCATAGTTTTGATTAATTGTGAAGTTAAGAAAAACCACAAGTCATAAAAAGTGATATTGTTAAAAATGTGACTTAGGGCAGGATCATGATCTATGGTTTTGGGGATGCTAGGAAAAAGGATTAAAGGATGGGTCAGGTCTTAGGATTAAGGTTGTTTAGATTGGTTAGATGATGTTAGTGGGATGGGTCAGGTCTTAGGCTTAAGGTTTTTTAGATTGGTTAGAGAGGATAGGTTTAGGGGTTGAATAGTGATATGATGGTTAGGGGGTTATTTAGGTTGGTCATGGTTAGGTTTAGAGATGACTTAGTTGTTAATGTGATTGGGAAGGGGGTTTAATTAATTAAATCAAGTATAAGGGGGAATAAGATAGGTTAGGTTAGTTATATGGATAGGATGTAGTGGGTGGGTAGATCAATTTAGGGATAAAATGAAATTGATTATGGATAGTAGGTTTGATTATGAATGATAGGGTAGTGTTAGAGATGAGTGGAATTAGTTATTATAGGATTAGGGATGATTAGGATGGAGGATAAGGGAAAAGAGTTAAATTAGGGAAGAGTAAGGATGATGAGAGTTAGGTGATGGGTTAGGTTGGGTTGGATTAGATTAGAGGTGGGGATGAGATTTATGATAGCATAAGATTAGTGATAGGTGATGGGTATCATCATTCCCTTCATTTAATTAACTTCTTGTTGATGTAATATTTAACTAGGGTTTTGTCTAAAGCTATATGCAACAAAAATAATCGTTGTGATTTAGTAATTGATTATAGGTATCTATATTTTTTCTTTTTGTTTTGGTATTTTTTTTAATGTCTTGAGGACTTCTTGGTTAAAACCTTATTGGAATCAATCTATGTGAATTTGTTAGAAGTGGACACACGTTGCAGAAATGAAATAGATCGTTGGAAGTAAACACACTTTTGCAAAATAAAATAGATTGCTAGAAATAAACACACTTTTGCAGAATAAAATAGATTGCTAGAAATAAACACACTTTTATAGAATAAAATAGATTGATGGAAATAAACTCACTTTTGCATAATAAAATAGATTGCTGAAAAATGATTACAAAAAATGAGAATTTAATCTAAAACACCTGTAGGAACAAATTTACAATAAATTTTAACTTTAAGGAGTTAGAAGAATTTATAAATTTAACAGAGTTACCTATTTTATTTTGTGAATAAAATATAAATATAGGCCAAAAATGAAGATCTTGGTTCTTTGGAGGAGTGGGCCCTTACTTTGCCTAGAAACAAGATTGAACAATTTAGTTTGCTTTCAAAATAGAAATGGCTTATTTCATTGATAAAATGTTCTGTATTACAAAAATGTACTAATCTATCCTTTTCTCTCTATTATTCAATGATCTTCTTCTATATCTTCCTAAATTCCCAGGTCTATATATATAGATGCTTTGATGGCTGTAACTATTTCATAGATACGATGAAACTGAATCGTACCTAGAATAAATGCTGAATCAAGATGTGGCTGGATGTCTAGCTATGTGATAAATGTCTTGGATCTACAACTACAAAAATTAGGAATCTACTCCTAAGTTAATGGGATCACTGACTTGACAGATCACTGGCCATTTTGGAATAGATCCTTATCAATTCCATATCTAGCCACGAAAGTTTTGGAGCTTATCTATAGGAGTACCAAAGCTAATTTAGATAATTTTGGAGCTTAAATATAGAGTTCTAGAGCTAAGTCTAAAAATGCAACAACTTGAAATAGTATGGTGGAGTCCCAGAACTAAGCTGAATTGATTACAATGCTTCCAAAAATATACAATCCACTTCATATTTATTCTTTACCTTGATGATGACCTATTTTATTGCAAAACTTGAATTTTCCAACACACTTGTTAGGAATTATATGTTTTAAAATGTTAGAATCACAATCAACAAAAGATGGATAATTACATCCTAGCTCATCTTAGATCAAAATAAAAGTTACAAAATGCAATCAAACTTAATAAAAAGAAAGAGTAAGATGAGGTCATTTATTATATATTTATTAGGCATATCCTGGCCTCATCATTTCCCCCATAATTACTTGTTTGTAAGTCCCTTTACAAACTTTACTCTTTAAATTCAGGATTGTATATCCTACATTCTATTTGATTTCTTAGATCAAATGGCTAGAACTGAATATCGCAATGCTTTGATCCAGAGGTACTATACCCAGCTCCTGCTTCTACTTTTCTTTTCCATTCTACAAATTGAGTGGGATTTTGAAGTTCTCTATTTTTCCAAGGAGATATGGGAGTGAGAAGTAGAGGTGGCCTTGTCCGCATGCCTATCCATATGTACTAGGGAGTTTCATTGATTTGAGGAATTATTGTGCATAAAACTTATGCCCTTTCTAGACTCTAGATCAAATTTGAAGGGCATATTACTTTCCTTCTTTTTAATGCCACCACAAGAAATTCCCATATTTTTAAACATGCATCATAGATATTATCAAAATTTTCCTTCTCATAAGAGGTGAAGACATCCATGCTTTGTTGTAAATTAAAAAGATAAAGTCCCTTGAATTTGTCATTAAATGCATGGGATTGGAAATGTGTAGCAAAGGCGAGTGGGTTACCATAATGAATTCTCATACAGAGACTAGATGAACTAGCCTTTGACCAATGTTTCAATTCCCTTTCCTACCATGCAATCTAATTTTGAAGAATAAAGCCAAATGCATTAAGTTGGCTTTCCCTTATATACAAATTGATCATAAAACCTATATTTCTTTCTAGCATAAAATTATAGAGGTAAAATTCACAAAGAAGGTTTTTCTGTTCTATATTTGCTAAGGAGTAGGTGGCTGAGAAATCAGCTTCATCTTTTATTTCATGTGGAAAGCCGCATGCTATCCTTGCCAACTGCCAGCGAATGAATTGTTCCTCTAAAAACATGCTATAAATAGGAGAAGGTCTTCTGCATGCAAGCAAATTCTCACTCATCATACAAACTATTTGTATTTTCACAAGACATTTATACTTATCATTTTCCTCCTTATAAAATTTGTCTTCCCATTCCTTCCTTGTTTTCTCTTCTTTTGCTAGTTTGCCTTTCAAGTTTGTATTGGATGCCTTGATTACACTGAGTTCTCTACACGTATCATCCCATAACTACTTGAGTGGCAGATAAGTTAATCCAGTCTATGTAGAGACTATTGACACAGAGGTTTGTATTGTACATTTTCCTCATTCTCCATCAGTGGCCTTTTAATCTCTGTTAATTCCTCATTCTTGGCTATGAATTGGTTTGCTAATTCTTCAAAGATCATTTCTTTCTGTTCTAATTTGAGTTTGAGGAAGTTCAATTCCTCATCCTTTTCCTTGATAATGAGTTCTACTCTAGACAAAAATAGATCCTATTTAATCTATTGGTTTTGTTCTTTTTCTAAAATTTATTGGGGAGTTAAGCATTCTTCTTCCACCATAGGGGATTTCCCTTTCCTTATACAAGATGCCTATTCATCTTCTGCATGTGATGGTGCTGCTATCTCACCCATTTCTTGGAAAACTGGCTCCTCAAATCTTTCATCTCTTTTTTCCTTTTCTGTTTAGCTTGGTCCAAGAGGAGTCATGGCCATGCTACCCAAAATATCAGCAGCTTTAGTTTCTAGCCTTTCTTGTTCTTCCATCTCCTCTGAACTTTCTTTAGACTTTTTATGACATTTTCTTTCTTGAGGAGCCTTAAAATGTGTAGACATAGGTTTCCTTTTAGAACTTCTTCTGATGTTCACCTTTTGCTTAGGTCTAGGTGAACTATCACTGTTAGAGATAGGTATTAGTTCTTTTGTAGCTTCAGGAGAAGAAGAAATTTCTTGAGAAGGCATAGTATGGTCTGCAATTTTAACTTTTCTTCCATAATTTCTTCTTTTTGGTATTTCTTCTTCCCTTAATTTTTTATTTTCCTCAATAATGGTAGTAATTTTCAAATGAGTTGAAGGAGCAGGAGGAGTTGCTATTGTTCTTTTAGAAATACCAAGGTTTTGCCCAAATTTTCCAAGAAATTTGTCCCACATTTCTTCC
This sequence comes from Torreya grandis, assembly GCA_037957365.1. Taxonomy (NCBI): domain Eukaryota; kingdom Viridiplantae; phylum Streptophyta; class Pinopsida; order Cupressales; family Taxaceae; genus Torreya; species Torreya grandis. The sequence goes on along the minus strand of JARHVA010006133.1, from coordinate 508,181 downwards.
CCATTTTTCTTTAAAAGGAAATGGTGTTGGCATACTAAATGTACTAACCCATGATGTCTGATTGTTCCTACACCCCAAGAATACCTCTGGGCCATGGTATGGATGGAGTCAAAAAGAAACCCTAGAAGGTTTACTATATATTCTAGTTTTTTGGCTCCATATCTAAGGTGTATAAGGATTTTTAGGACTTTTTTTCCTACTATCCCAAATTGTCCATCACAAGTTAAATATTTAACTATCCAAAATTCTACTCTGTCAAAGGGTTTGGGCAAGCTAGCCCTTTTGACTCCTTTGATGATTTTCTTTGTATTATAAATATACTGGGTTTAGCTTCCCCTTCTTTTAACAAGGTTTTAGCTAGGTCTTTTAATGTCCCTTTGATAGGGTTTGGGACATACACTATTGGTATTCTAGACATCTCACTTATTAATTTCATAGAAAAAGGAATAAAAACCTTTCAAATTTTTGTTCTTGTTTGTTCTAAATTGATAACAAATTCTCTTACCAGTTCATCATTATATTTGAGAAATTTCCTCAGAAACTCTAGCCATCCTACCTATTGAAAGATAGTTACTACTTCTTCATCTACAAGGAGTTGCGTATCATTTTCTAGTTCTGACTTCTTTTTGATTCCCATGATTCATTCTTCTTGAATCTTACCTAGGTTAGCTGAAGATTGCTTCTCTTATCAGTAGAATTGATGGTTTTAGCTACAGAACTAGTAGATTTGGTTGCTGATCTGGTGAATTCGGTAGCAAAATTATTGTACTCAGCTATGGAACTTAGTGATTTTGATTGCAAAACTACTGTACTCAACTGCAAAACTAACGAAGGTAATTTGTTATATCTCTTTTGAATTTTTTTTTGTAGCTAGCTTTTACTTTGTTGATGCAATAATAGGAATGACTCTTTATGACTATTTGCCAGCTCATTCCATCATCAATATCCTTCTCATGATTTTGTACATTTAACCATGATGTATAATAGATGACTTATCATACTAATCTTTTAAATTAAGTCTTATCACACATGCAAACTTTCAATTTAACCTTTAACAAGTTAAAAACATAATTACTGTCCTTGATGATGTAATCCCTCCGTCATGATGACTCATCATCCTTGAAAAATGTTTAGAAAGAAAATAGATAGAATAAAAAAAAGTTTTATTTGAATTAGCCATTTATTTGAGAAGATCAATTACCATCACTGGTTTTCAATTGATCCCCCCCCCCTTTTTTTTAAGAAGAGAATGCCATTTACTAGTTTTCATCCTCTTCCCTTTATTCTATATTTTTTCCTCTAATTATTTGATCATTCTGGAAGAACTGGGTTCTTCCATATGATCAAATTCTTTATTTGCTTCAATCTGCTTCAAGAATTCATCCTTAGTAGGAGGCTTCCTATAAAGTTTTAGCCTATGTCCATTAACCAAGAGTATTCTTCTGCTACCATCAATAGGAAGTAACTGGATAGAACCATTGTCAAATATCTGCTTGATTTGATAAGGTCCCAACCATCTAGTTCTTAATTTGTCTTTGAATTATTGGTACTTAGAATCAAATAGCAATGCCCAATCTCATAATTTAAATTGTCTTTCCTTGATATGTGAATCATGTCATTGCTTTCTTTGACCTTGGATTATCTCTATCTGGTGAAGTGCTTCCATTCTGAATTCATCCAATTCATTGTGTTGAAAGATTCGCTCCTTTTGAGCTACATCCAATTCAATTCCCACCTTAATTGCTATCCTCAATGTCTGTAGTTCAAACTCAATAGGCAACAAGGGTTTTTCCCATAGACTAACTCATATGGTGAAAACCTTGTTGTGGTTTTCTAAGTTGTATTGTAAGCCCAAACAGCTTCAAGTAGTCTTTTTACCCAATCTCTTCTTTCAGCTTCAACTATTTTAGTGAGGATGTTTTCTAATTCTCTATTTATTACTTCAACTTATCCATTTACTTGCGGGTGATAGGGAGATGACTTCCTATGATTGATCTAATAATACATTGTGAAGGCCTAGATCATATTGGACATAAATTGTGGTTCCTACTCTGAAACTAAGCATCTTGGTGCTCCAAACTTTACCATAAATTTGTGCCAAAAGAAATCAGCAACTGCTTCTTTAGTGGCATTTTTTAAAGCCTACACTTCTACCCATTTTGTTACATAATCAATACACACAAGAATGTGTTCTTTTACCTATGAAGGAGGAATAAAGGGTCCAACAAAATACAATCCCCATCTCTCAAATGTTTCAATCACTACTTGTGGTTGCAAAGGCATTTCATTGGTAATGGTTAGTTGTCCCATCCTTTGACAAGGATCACATCACTTGATATATCTCTTCACATATTTGTACAGAGATGATCAATAGTAACCAATGCCAAGTATCTTGTGAGCTATTCTTTTCACTAAATAGTGTCCTCCACTTGGTTCATCATGACATGCCTGGAGGATGTCAAAGATTTCATCTTCTCTCACACACCTATGCAAAACCAAATCAAGACCACATTTAAATATCATTCCTTTTAACCATTTGAATTGTGCGCTGGTTTTGATTAATTTATTTATTTGCTTTTTAGTGAAAGGAGGAAACTTCCCTATTACAAGATAATTTTCCATGTCAGCAAACCATGGTGTGTTAGCTGAAATAAAAAATAATTGTTCATCTAGAAAGTTATCCTTGACTAGATTCTGCTCCCCTGTAGTGGTCAATCTTGACAAGAAATTAGCTACCACATTAGATTTGCTTGGATTGTCCACAATGGTAATATCTAATTCTTGTAGAAGTAATAACCATCTAATTATTCAACCTCCAACCACTGGTTTGTTCATTAAATATTTAATTGTTGAGTGATCTGTATGTACAAATATTTTGTACCCTATAATGTAATGTCTAAATTTATTGATTACATAGATCACAACCATAAATTATTTTTCAATAGTAGTGCAATTTCTTTTAGTGGGAGTAAGATTTTTACTGAGATAGTAAATAGCATACATTCTTCCTTCTTCATCTTTCTATCCCAAAACTACACCAATTGAGGTATTTGAGGCATCAGTTTGGATGTGAAAAGGTTTCTCCCAATTAGGTCCTTCCAATATTGGGGAAGTTACTAATTTCTCTTTAATTTCTTCAAAAGCATGTTGACACTATTCATCATAAAGAAATTCATAGTCCTTGGTAAGAAATTTTAACATAGGGGCAGCAATTTTACTAAAATCCTTGATAAAGCACCTATAGTATCTAGCATGTTCTAAAAATGATTTGATATCTGTGGGAGTTTGAGGAGTAGGCAAGTCTAAAATAATCTTGATTTTGTTTTGGTCAACCTGAATTCTTCTTTTTGAAATATGGTGCCCTAATACAATCCCTTCATCAACCATCATCAAACATTTCTCATGACTAAGAGACAAGTGATGTTGCTCACATGTTGTTAATACTCTATCCAAATTTGTTAAGGAATCATCAAATGTATCTCCATACATAGTAAAGTCATCCATGTATACTTCCACACAGTCATTTTTTAGGTCTACAAAAAATGCTAATACAACTCTTTGAAAGGTTGCTGGAGCATTACATAATCTAAATGGCAATACACTATAAGCAAAGGTACCCCATGGACAAGTAAATGTAGTTTTGTCCTGATCCTCAGCAGCAACTTTGATTTGATTGTACCTAGTAAATCCATCTAAAAAGAAAAAGTATTATTTACCTGAAAGGTTGTCTAAGACTTGATCTATGAATGGTAAGGGAAAATAATCTCTTAGGGTGGCTTTGTTCAGTTCCCTATAGTCAACACAAATTATCTTTTTTCCATTCTTTTTAGGGACAATTACAAGAGGAGACACCGACTAGCTATTTGAGATAGGGTAGATAAAACCTACTTGTAATAGTTTTTCAATTTTTTGTTTGACTATATCCCTTAAGGCTGGATTAATCCTTCTCTGAGGTTGCCTAACTTGTCTAATGTTTTCAATATAAATGTGATGGTTGTAGATACTTGGATGAATTCCCTTCATATCTCTATAGTCCCAAGCAAAAGATTTAGTATGATCCTTGAGAACATCAAACAGTTTGACTTCTTCATTATTCTTTAACCAGCTATTAATATTCAAAAAATTTCCTAATTGAATCTCAACATGTTTAGTTCCAAGATATGATGAACTGATTTGTTGAAAGGGTTCCATTAAGGTATTTAGTAACAACATATGATATATAACAACATCTTCAAAATTTCCTAGAGGTAGAATGTTGGACAAGGGATAACAGGAAGAGTTATGATACTTATCTTGTTATAGGTTGAACTCCTCACTACTGCTATTTTCCAAAAATTCTTCATCATCTCCTGATATTTGTAAAGCTAAAGCTACAGATCCTTCCTCTCGCCAAGAGAAATTGCGTTCCTCCAGAGTGAAATTATCTTCATTTGTAGAGAATTGATGTGGTTATAAAACTATGATGGTTTTAGAATAGATTCTGCATATTCCAAAACTAATCTTGACTACTCCAATAATGATTGATGTTCATTTAATGAAGGATTAACCATATCATCTATTTCTTGTACATGATCCTACAATATTATCTTAGCCAAAGAAGATATATTTTAGTCATTAATATCAGGATTATCAACTCATAATTTCACTTGATTATCAATAAAAGGTCATGCAGATGGATATAATGAAATTTTCTTAGAATTCTTACCATTTGAAATAGTCATATCACATGACCTACAATCAATTAAGGTAACAACTGTAGCTAACCATGGTCTCACCAAAATAATGGGATAACCAAGTGTTTTACCTTTTGGTTATAAGATAAGGAAGTCGACTGGATATTCTTAGGATTCCACCATTACTGCCACATCTTCAATAACTCCTGGTTTTGCTAGAGACTGATCTACCATCTATAATATGGTATAGTAGGTTATATGCCTATTAATGGTAATGTTTTTAAAGTGTCCACTATCATTACATTAATATCTACATCCAAATCAATCAAAACATTAAGTATATCCTTATTCCCTATAGAAACAAAAATAACAGGGCTTCCAGGATCTCCATATTTGGGTAGTAGGAGTTTTCCTGCTAATAAATTAGCAATTTTCCCATTTACCTGAATAGTCTTGGGGTACTGCTTCTTTCTTCCAAATTTTTTAAAACATAATAGTTTGATTAACTTGTTTAAATTTAGAATATCCTTAATTACTTATAACAATGGTATTTCAATATTCAATCTTCTTAGTTCCAACACCAATTTAGATTCCTTAAGTTCTATGATTTCTTTAAGTCTTTTTGGAAATGGAATCTCAGTAGAAGTTCTTTCTGGTTCCTTATCTTTCTCTTTGTCATCATCCTTAAGTGTAACTGTGCTAGGAGTTTTAGCTTCTTCTGTCATCTCAATGATTATAACAGGTGGATTGCTAACTATTTTGCCATATCTAGTTTTAATGTTTTTACATTCCATTGTATTTAAATCAACTGATTTTGTTGGTTCTATTTCGTATACATGAGTTGTTTGTTTATTTCTTGGGTTTACTATTGGTTGTACTGGCATTTGTGTTTGGATTATGTTTTTAACCTATGGATTTTGTGCTAGAGGTCCCATTATGGCTTATTAGTTCTGATTTGGATATGTCTTCCTTTGCACATAATTATTAGGGCCCCATCTAGGTTGTGGCCAAGCATAAGGATTTCCTTGACCAGCCCAAGGTTGTTGATGTCCTTGAGTATACCAATATTGACTTGCCCAATCTTGAGGATGCCATGTGGGTTGAGGGGCCCAAGGTGGCTATCCCCAACTTTGTGGTACTATTTGAGCTATCCATGGCATCATCCAGGGATTAAGAGCTGGTCTTGGCATAAACTGTCCTTGCTTAGGTTGTCTTTGAACAAAATTTAATTCTTCTGTGGTGGATGATGTATTGGTTTGTTTGAGTTGATTTTTTATGAGTGGAAGAAGAGAACAAATGTGAGTATCATGTTATTTAGATTCATAGACAAGACATACTTCTATTTTATCTAAAGGACATTCCCTTATTGCATGTTTCTTCCTACATCTAGGACAATACATGGCTAATGATTCAATTTGGGCATTTGATTTAGCTTGCAATCCATCCATGGTGGAGGTTAATTGAACTAATATGTATGTTTTAAATTTTTCCAATTCATCCATCAATTTGTTCATATTTGGATTCAAATTTTTAACTATTTTCCCCTTTCTAAGTCCACCCCTTGTCCTTGAATAGTTTCTACAAATTTCTATGATTTCGTCCATTCTTAATTGAGTAATTTTTCCTCCACCAATTAAATCAAGGGTTTCCCTAGATTCATCATCCAGACCTTTGAGAAAAATGGTTTTATTTAAATCTTCTTGAAGTACAAATCCACATCTTTTACTCACAAAGAGGAATCTATCCAAATAATCTTCCATATTTTTATCTTCTTCTTGTTTGATTTTGAAAAATTCTTCCTTTCGATTTCTTCCTCTATAATAATCTTGATATTTGTCTAGGAAGATAGTTTCCATTTGTTCCCAATTGGTAATAGAATTAGATGCTAATCATATAACCCACCTCATTATTGCATCCTTTAGAGTAGATGGAAACAAATTCAATTTTTGATTATCTATCTTGTAATCATAAGTCTGACATAGTACTTTAAACTCAAACAAAAATTGGTCAGGATCCTCAGATGACATTCCTCTAAATGTGGGCAAGTGTGCAGGTGAGATGTTTTTCATAGTGGTTTCATCATCCTCGATCTAAATGGGATAGGTAAAGGTTCTCTCAGGTTCTCTTCTAGCTTATCATGCCATCTCTCTGGTATTTTCTAATCCCTTCTCCCAGTCAATGTGGTATGTGGTCTATTTTGGGGATGGTGAAAAGTCAGGAGTAGGAGGTTGAATACTTAATTGAGAATCAAAAATTTCCCTCAATGGATCTTGAGAAATAATCTTCCTACCTAAGGTTTTACTTGGTTCTAGTGACTGATCCAAAAATTCTAAAAATGACAATTTTGCTTCTTGTCTTGTAGGAGATAATGGTGCCTCCAATTCTTACTCAGGGTCCTTTCTTAAATTAGAGGATGATGGAAATTATTGTTTAGATATTTTGGGGAGAAATATACCCTTGGAGTCTCATGGTCTACTCATAAATTAGGAAAAATTTATTTAATTACTAAATGAATGATTGTTGCTTTTGTTGACACGTAATTAGAAAATTCCAACTAGTGAGTCCCCAACAACATCCCCAAAAATGATGGGTGTCATCATTCCCTTCATCTAATCAACTTTCTGTTGATGTCATATTTAACCCGAGCTATGTCTAAAGCTATTGCAACAAGAATAATCATAAAGATTTAGTAATTTATTGTAGGGATCTTTATTTTATATTTTTGTTTTGGGGTTTTTATTAATGTCTTGAGGACTTCTTGGTTAAAACCTTATTGGAATCAATCTATGCAAATTTTCCAGAAGTAGACACACATCTTAGAAATTAAATAGATAACTGAAAATAAACACACTTTTGTAGAATAAAATAGATTGTTGTAAATAAACACACTTTTGCATAGTAAAATAGATTGCTGGAAATAAACACACTTTTGTAGAATAAAATAGATTGCTGAAAAATGATTATAAAAAAATGAGAATTTAATCTAAAACACCTGTAGGAACAAATTTACAATAAATTTTAACTTTAAGGAGTTGGAAGCATTTGTAAATTTAATAGAGTTACCTATTTGCTTTTGTAAATACAATATAAATACCGACCAAAAATGAAGATCCTGGTTCTTTGGAGGAGTTGGTCCTTGCTCCTCCTTGAAATAGGATTGAACAATTTAATTTGCTTTCAAAATAGAAATGGCTTATTTCATTGATAAAATGTTCTGTATTACAAAAATGTACTAATCTATCCTTTTCTCTCTATTCTTCAATGATCTTCTTCTATATCTTCCTAAATTCCCAGGTCTATATATATAGATGCTTTGATGGTTGTAATTGTTTCATAGATACGATGGAACTGAATCATACCCAAAATAGATTTTGAATCAAGATGTGGATGGATTTCCAATTATGTGATAAATGTCTTGTATTTGTAAATATTGAAATTAAGAATCTGCTCCTGATTTAATGGGATCATTGACCTGACAGATCACTGGTCATTTTGGAATAGATCCTTATCAGTTCCATATCTAGCCATGAAAGTTTTGGAGCTTATCTATAGGAGTACCAAAGCTAATTCAAATAGTTCTAGAGCTTAAATATAGAATTCTAGAGCTAAGTTCAAAAATGTGACAACTTGAAATAGTATGGTGGAGTTCCATAACTAAGCTGAATTGATTCCAATGCTTCCAAAAACATGCAATCCACTTTATATTTGTTCTTTAGCCTAATGATGACTTGTTTTATTACAAAACTTGAATTTTCCAACACATTTGTTAGGAATTACAGGTTTTTAAATGTTAGAATCATAATTAAAAAAAATATGGATAATTACATCCTAACTCATCTCAGATCAAAATAAAAGTTACAAAATGCAATCAAACTTAATAGAAAGAAAGAGTAAGATGAGGTCATTTATTATACATTTATTGGGCATATCCTGGCCTCATCAATAGGTTTATGGTGACTAGTACAGAAGGAATTAGGTGTGTTGGCTTCATAAATACAGTGACTAGAGGTGTTGTATAGGATGAACTTATTGACTGATGTTGAGTATGAGGTGCTAGAGCTGGTTGGTTTTCATACAGGATGTGCCTAGAGAAGAACACTTGTTTTCTCAGTGTGAGTGAAAGAGGCCCTATTGGGGTAGATCGATAGATAGAGATCATGATAAGATGGATTATGAGAGTATTTCCCTAGTACCCTAGGATTTATAGACACCTATTATAAATCTAGGGGTTACATCAATATATACAACATGGTGGATGTTGAGGACCCCACTAACATTACTTCATCTTAGTGTTGTGGTAAAGTGAGGGGTGGTGAGGAGAGTGTTCCAAGAGAAAGACAAATTATAGAGATATATGAGGTAGGAACCTAAAAATGATGAGAAAGATGGGGTTGACATGGATGTGGATGGAGGAAATGGGGATTAGGCAATAATAGGATAGGCTAGGTCTTAGATTCAAGTCTAGGTATAGGTTGGGACACAAGTTGGGGGTAGTGGTGGTGGAGATGGGGTAGGGCCTTTATAGTAGCCTTTATTAGATAGTGATAGGTCCTTGTTAAAATTATTATAGATGGAGATTCAAGATTTCCTTGAAAATATTACTTGGATTACTCTAAAGAAGGACCAGTTATAGCTATAGTTGTATGCTATGATGGTACAGAAAGATGGGCAATTGGCCCAAGCACAAGCATAGGTGACTATGTTACAAAGATAAGTGATAGTGTTATACGCCCAAATGACATATAGGGATAGATAATTTGCCCAATATTAGGCATATATTATGGGACTATAGGCATAGATAGTGACGTTGTAGGGTAGTATCTAGAGCCATGATGCATAGATTATAGAATATCAGGGTTAGATTGCATAGATGCAGGGATAAATTTGGACTCTAATAGAAGAGATGGAGATGGTCTAGAAGGCCAAGGATGAGGTTAAATTAATGATGAGTGAGTGTGGGATGGATAATGTGATGAATAAATTTATGAAATTGACTTAAGAAGCCCATTATTATAGGTCACTATATGAGGTAGAAGTGTCAGTTGAGCAGTTCACTCCTTCATTTCAAGCTAGTTATTCACACTTGATGCATTAGCCTACCAAAGGACCATTAGGACCACTAGGGCCACAACCATGAGACATGATATATTTAGGGTATTTTTATATTGTATCTCATTCTTTCCCCATGGACCCACGTGTTGTATCTAATTTTTGACTTGGAATCCATGTGGACTATTGATATTATTTATATATATGATGAGATGTTAGATGATATGATGTGTTATACTTATGCATTGATGATGATTTGATTATATTGATTTGATGGATTGGGCATGTTATTTTTGATTATTTGATGAGATGTGATTAGATGATGATTTAACCTTTTTATGATTATATTTATCTAAGATGTGATTGGATGCATAGCAATTTAGATGTATGATGTTAGATGTGATGTTATATGTTGTATTGTGTTTATGATTATGTGTTATATATTGTTATATGAGATGAGTTGATGGATGTATATGCTTATGAGATTGTGAAATGGATTTATGTATGATTATGTTATGATGTATATGGATAAGATAAATGGGAGAGTATTATTTTTGAGATATATTTTTATTGTCATATATTTATTATGGCATGGGATGTAATATGGATTGATTTATGCATTTATAATGATGTGAAGTGATTGCTATATGATCATGATAAAGGATGTATGGTAATGTGATATAATATTTGAATGTTTAGTTGAATTTCATATAGTGTGATGAGATAGTATGCGATTAGATAGATGTATTAATGTGCTAATAAAAGATTAATCTCCTTTTTAATTCATTATGGATAAAAATGTAGGTTTAGGTACGAATCCTCTTGCACCATGGAGGTAGGATAATAATGGGATGGGAAATAATTAGGTTTTAGATGGGATGGTGATAGGGTATATGGGGTGGGGAATTAGGATTTAAATGGGATGGTTATAGGGTAGATAGGATGGGGAATTAGGATTTAAATAGGATGGTGATAGGATTAGTGGGGATGGAGATAGGTTTTGATTTTGTAAGCCATTGATAGTTTTTGAAATCCATGTTAATGTTGTACTAATAAGGAAATGTGTGCCATATGACATGATTTTAAGCATGTGATATACTGAGAGGGGGGGTGAATCAGTATATCATAAATCTTATAAAATTTCCCTTAATCAAATTCCACTTTAACATACATTCAAGACATGCAATAAAATTGAAATAATAAACACCACACAAGATAGAGAGAGATACCAAATTTAACGTGGAAACATAATGTGGGAAAAACCATGGAGAACAATCTCAAGTATATGAATGAGCACCAACTAAAACTATAATATTTGTAAGCACCAAATTTTAAGAGAACCCACCCCTTTGCTAAGCACCAACACATAAACTATTCATGACCACCAACCCACAGGAGCACTAACCCCTTTGTTGAGCACCAAGACATCAAAAATTCATGAGCACCAACCCACAGGAGCACTAACCCCTTTGTTGAGCACCAACACATCAACAATTCATGAGCACCAACCCACAAGAGCACCAACCCCTTTGTTGAGCACCAACACATCAAATATTCATGAGCACCAACCCCTTTTGTGTATACCACATAACTATCTCAAAAAATGATAGTTCATTAAAATATCTCTTTCCTCTCTCTCTTCTTCTCTTTTAAGCTAGATATAACAAATACAAATCATACTCTTTCTCACACCTTTGCTCTTCTAAGCTAGATATAACAAATACGAATCATAATCTCTCACACATCTTTTCTCTTCTACACTAGATATAACAATTAAAAAATATGCCTATCTCCCACATTACAAATTGATTCTAAAGCCTTTATTTATAGATTTCTAAATGACCTTTGGAATTCCCCCTTTGTGAACCTTCAATCCTCACCAAAAATGGTTCCAAACTTGCATGAACCTTCTTATCCTTGCATTTGAAAAGTCATATGGTGACCCTTCATAAGCAAAAGCATCCTTTCCTCTTTTGTCCTTATCTTGGTGACTTTTTGTATTCCTTAAAGTGTCCATTCATGAGAAGTTTTTCCATTCCTCTTTTGTCTTCACTTGGTGACTCTTGGAATTCCCTAAGATGACTCTTCATGGGAAAATGCATCCCATTCTTCTTTTGTCTTTACCCCATGACTCTTTGACTTCTCCATGGGCCCTTATTTTGTCTTATATGCAACCAAAAATATATTAATTAATATTAAATAAATATTAACACACATTATCCAAGATATAACTATTATGAACATCATTAAATGTAATGGGGCCTTATCACCAATAATGCTAGACCTTTGACATCAATGAAAATATTTCCAACAATCTCAACCTTTGTCATTGATGGAAACCTCAATCTTGAAACTACCACATCCTGAAACATGCACATATTGTCATCTGAAAACATAAAGTAACTCCCCCTTACTGTAGTAACTTATACCTATTCCTTGTACTTTTTTCTGCACCTATACCTATACCTTTTATTCTCCCCCTTTAACATCAATGGCAAAGGGCCTACCTAGAGCTAACACTTAGCTCCCTCTAAACTAATGCTGAACCTCAATGGAAGTAATAGAAATTACTCCCAACTCCTCTTTCATATATTTGAATGTGTCCTTTGATCATGCCTTTGAGAAGATATTTGATAATACATATAAATTGTTGCCTGTCCTTTGAGCATCTACAATCAACTCATTTGAATATTTTATTCTAATCTCACAACCTTTTTCATAAAAATTTAATGTGTATCCCTAATCAAATATTTGACTTACACTCAATAGATTATGCTTAAGACCTTTTACATACAAAACATTCTTAGTCTTGGTTCTACTATTATCCAAACTCAAAGTACCTTTTCTAGCTATCCTGGCAGTGGTTTTATCTCTGAATTTCACTGTGCCACCATTGATCTTATTTAAAATTATGAACTTACTCTTGTCTCCTATCATATGTCTTAAATATTCACTATCAATCAACCATGGCTGATCTTCATTTCTTGCATGCAAAGTTGTCTGTATCAATATAGAATCTTTAGGTTGTTTCTTCTATCATGAACATGTCTAAAACTTCTTCTTGATGAATGGAGCCTTGAAACTCTGGTCATTCTTGATTGACTCAAACATGCTTCTACAATACTGAGCTATGTGTCCAAATTTGTTACATTTGTAACATATTATGGCCTCTTCACCAAAGCTTGATAGAGAAGTAAAAGAGTTGTAGCTTCTATTTGACTCTACATGACTTCTCCTTATTTCTGAAACTGTTAGCTCTTTTTCTACATTCTAATTTCTTGTGACCATATCCATTACAATAAAAATAGTAAAAATAAAAATAGGACCTATTTGTATATCTCTGACCTGATTACCTTTTGTAGCTTTGTTCCCTTCAACCTTATTTGTTTGAAATGTCCTTTGTATTCTTCACTTCTTCCCTTTTTGTTTCCTCTTTTGTAAGATCTTCAACATAGCTCTTTTTATTTTCAAATCTAATACCTATCTTATCTAAATTTTCCTTTTGGATTTCTAATATCTTATTCAGCATGTTAGTGCTATTCTCAAATTTTGAATCACTAACTACTTTATCATTGACTGCTTTCTCAATATCTTCTTTTAAAGAGGTAATTTCAATAACATACCTTTCACATTCTTTTCTTACTTTTTTCAACTGTGCTATTAGATATTTTTCATTCCTTTTAGCTTCTTTAATGTGTGTTATTAGATCATCAATTAATTCCTTTGACTTCTTTTCATTTTTCTCGATCTGGTGCGTCAATCTTTGATTCTTCTTCTCAACAACTTCTAACTCTTCTAAGGCACAAATGAGTTCTCCTTGCAGTTTCACTTTGAATTCATCCTCTTCTTTTTCTCGATCATTTTTACTTTTGCTTGTAGAGGCAAATTCATGTGTGACCATGAACAAAATCTCTTCTTCTTCTGAATCACTGAAGCCACTATCTTCGATTGAGCTAAGATCTTTAGAATACATGCTCTTCTTCTCGAATCCCTTCTTGAATTTACCTTTGAAATTATTATTTTATGTAGAATTTCCTTCTTCATCATCATCATTACCCTTATTTGGGTATTTACCTAAAAAATGTCTAATCTTTCCATAATTAAAACATTTAAAAGGTAATTTTCCTTGATATTTACCTATTCCCCTTTTCAGCTTGCGAATGAAAAGAGCTCCATTATCATCTTCATCATCACTAGAACTATCACTTGATTCTTGAATCTTAGCTTTCTTTTTTTTTGATGTATTAAAAGCTACTTGTCTCTTTGAGGGTTTATCTTATTCAGTTTGCATCTCATATATGATGAGTATACCATGAAACTCATCCATCTTTAACTTGGCTAAATTCATCTCTTCTATTGTTGAAACCTTTCCATCATATCTCATTGGTAGAGATCTCAAAACCTTTTGTACCACCATTGACTCTTACAACTTTTCTCCAAGACTTTGAATCTAATTTAATATTTGATCAACTCACAAAAGATAACTTGTTATATCTTCTTCTTCTTCCATCTTCAAACTTTCAAACTATCTTCTAAAAGTTTGAAGCTTAGCTTGCTGAACTTTTCCATCACCTTTGTAAATATTCTCAATTTTTACCCAAGTTTCATGAGAAGATTTACATTGCATAACTTTAACAAATTTAGATTCATATAAACCACATAAAATATCATTTAAAGCTTTAGCATTATATTCACTTGCCTTCTTTTTTACTAGATTAATTACAAGTGTCTGTGGCTCTTCATATTCCTCCACCACTGCTTGCCATATGTCAAATCCAAGGGCTATCAAATAAGTCTTCATTATTATGCTCAAAAAAGCATAATTCATCCCATCAAATAAAGGTGCCTTAATTGTATAAAATCCTTCATGTGATCCAGCCATCATACTTTCCCAATCTACCTTCAAGCTATAATTTTTTTTCAAAAGGAACCCGCTCTGATACCAATTGTTAAGCATGGGATATACTAAGAAGGGGGTGAATCAGTATATCGTAAATCTTATAAAATTTCCCTTAATCAAATTCCACTTTAACATACATTCAAGATATGTAATAAAACTGAAATAATAAACACCACACAAGATAGAGAGAGACATCAAATTTAAAATGGAAACCCAATGTGGGAAAAACCATGGAGAATAATCTCAAGTATATGAATGATCACCAACTCAAACTAAAATATTTGTAAGCACCAACTTTCAGGATCACCAACCCCTTTTTTGAGCACCAACACATTAACTATTCATGATCACTAACCCACAAGAGCACCAACCCCTTTGTTGAGCACCAACACAACAAGAATTCATGAGCACCAACCCCTTTGTTGAGCACCAACATAGCAATAATTCATGAGCAATAACCCCTTTTCTAAGCACCAACACAACAACAATTCATGAGTACCAACCCATAGGAGCACCAACCCCTTTGTTTAGTACAACACAACAACTATTCATGAGCACCAACCCCTTTTGTGTATACCACACAACTATATCTCAATGTTGCTATCTCAACAAATAATAGTTCATTACAATATCTCTTTCCTCTCTATCTTCTAATCTTCTAAGCTAGATATAACAAATATAAATCATACTCTTTCTGACACCTTTGTTCTTCTAAGCTAGATATAACAAATAAAAATCATACTCTCTCACACATCTTTGCTCTTGTATGCTAGATATAACAATTAAAAAATATGCTCTATCTCCCACATTAAAAATGGCTTCTCAAGCCTTTATTTATAGCTTTCCAAATGACCTTTGGCCTTTCCCCTTTGTGACCCTTCAATCCTCATATAAAATGGCACCAAACTTGCATGACCCTTTGTATCCTTGCATTTGAAAAGTCATATGGTGACCCTTCATAAGCAAAAGCATCCTTTCCTCTTTTGTCCTTATTTTGGTGAATTTTTGTATTCCTCAAAGTGTACCTTCATGAGAAATTGTACCCTTCCTCTTTTGTATTCACTTGGTGACTCTTGGAATTCCCCAAGATGACTCTTCATGGGAAAATGTGTCCCATTCTTCTTTTGTCTTTACCCCATGATTATTTAACTTCTCCATGGGCCCCTCTTTTGTCTTATATGCAACCAAAAATATATTCGTTAATATTAAATAAATATTAACACACATTAGCTAAGATATAAATATTATAAACATCATTAAATTTAATGGGGCCTTTATCACCAATAATTCTAGACCTTTGACATCAA
Organism: Torreya grandis; assembly: GCA_037957365.1. Classification (NCBI taxonomy): domain Eukaryota; kingdom Viridiplantae; phylum Streptophyta; class Pinopsida; order Cupressales; family Taxaceae; genus Torreya; species Torreya grandis. Next base: position 492,252 of record JARHVA010006133.1, on the reverse strand, counting down.
TGGAAATATTTCCAACACATGAGAAAAGTCACAGACACTTGAAATATTCAGTGCATAAAGGATATCCGTTTGATATTAGCCATATCCAACCAAAATTTTGGGGGTCACCAATGCCATCCTTGTTCCCAAATGTTAATAACATAAAATATATACAAAAAAGATAACAAGACTAATTAAATAAACAAGATAATGTAATTAATATGTACATGATAAATTAAATAATGCACACTCAAAAAACACACACATTCACATAATAAAATCATAAGACAATATATTTAAAAGATAGGAGTAATAACAAGGATATACAAAGGGACAATGAGGTGATGATAAATGATTATAGAAAATGGATCTAGTGAGGATAAGGAGGTTATGTATATGGGGTATGTAGTACTCAAAATTATTTCTTTCAAAATAAGATTCCAATCAATTCTAAAAAATATCCTGCTATTGGGTGTAGGATGATCCCTTGGGATTTAGTATCATAATGTATATAAAAACCTCAGAATAGAGAATGAATTTTTGACCCTTCCATAATGATAATGTTAGTGGTAAGGTTTGAACCATGGTTTTAGAGACAACAAGAGTCAAAAGGAGATGGATTTTGTTGTGAGGCTAAAAAGGAGACATGATTATCAAAGAAGATATGATGGGGTGATGGGATGGGAGATGGACATAAGGATGTGATATGATTTCAAGGACACACACACACACACACACACACACACACACACACACACACACACACACACACACACACACACACATATATGGATAAGAGACTCTAAAGAACTTCCCCAACACACATCCTCATTGCTCAACAAGCAATGACTCATTTTATTGAAAACTCCTATCTCCTATTACCACATAAAAACTTGTGATGGATGTCCTCTGCTAAGACTAGGGTTATTTTACCATGAATCTGGAAACTAATTTTCATCATGATACTTACCTATGGCACTAGAAGACTAGTTTTCACCATTGGATGGATTTTTTTTAACTTATTAGACTTTTAGGGAGATGTGATGTAGTGGAAAAAGGTATGCCCTTAAGAGTGGGGACTCATAGATGGAGGAAGGTGGAGCCATCAAGTGTAAAATCATTTTAGATACATTATATTCATAGGAACATCAAGTTCTTCACCATCCAATGTGGCTAATTTGTAGGCTGTAGATCCAAATTTGGCAATTATGATATATGGCCCTATCCAATTAACTTCAAATTTACCCTTCTTGTCCCTATCAACATTAGTACTTTTTTTATTATATTTTAGGACTAGATCACCAACCTCAAATTCTTTAGACTGGATCTTTTTTTGATATTAGCCTTTTAGTCTATTATGAGATGCCTATAAGTGATTAAGGGCCTTTTGTCATTTCTCATCCAGAATCTCCAATTCATGTAGCCTTTCTTATCCATAAATGTGATCAGTGATAATGCCTCTTAATGAGATTCATAGAGAGGGGAGATCTAATTCCATAGGCAAGATGGATTTTTTACCATAAACTAAGGCATAGAGTGGCCCCAGTATGCATTCAGATGCTTGTTTGATAAGACCAAAGAGCTGGATATAGTTGTAGGTACCAATTCCTACCTACATGATTAATTGTTTTCTTAAGAATTTTGATTAGAGTATTGTGGTTATTTTATCTTATCTATTCCCTTAGGGATAATAAGGATAAGAAAAATGCTGCTTAATGTGATACCACTAGCACAAGGCCTCTACTTTTTGATTTTTGAATGACTCGTCATTATCATAGATGATGTTGGTAGGGATGCCAAAATGGAAAATGGTCTAATTGAGGATTAATTTATAAATCTAGAGGCCTATAATATAGGTAAGTGGAATTAATTCTACCCATTTAGTGAAATATTCCATTGCTATAACAATAAATTTGTGACCATCTAAATATGTAGGATTTATCTTATTGATCAAATCATGTCCCCATATAGAGAATGGCCACATGATCATTATGGGTTGTAATTCTTATGTAGGTGCATGAGTAATATTACCATGATTCTGACAAGCTACACATTTCTACAAATATTATCACGAGTCTTATTACATGGTAGGCCAATAATATCTAGGCCAGAGTAATTTCTTGTCTAGGGCCATTCCATTGATGTAACCACCACAAATACCATCATGAACCTCCTTGATCATGAGAGAGGCCTCTTATGAGGTCAAACATCTTAACAAAGTCACATCATAGCCTCTAAAATAAATAATGCTATCAAGGATTATGTAACATGAGGTACGATGGATGAAGGCTTTACATTGATGGTGATTAAGGTAGGTGATAAGATGTTATCATGGAGGTACCTATAGATATCATGGTACCAAGGAAGACTGGGATTAGGGATTGTGAAAATTTATAAAGGAGCCATGAATTGATGTGCTGGGAGAATTAAATGTTCTATTAGAAAATATCCTTCTAAAACATCTTTAGGGCAATCAATAAGAGAGAAAATAGTGGCCATGAAATTAACTACTTTATTACTCCCTCTTGGTACTTGTTCAAATGTGATAGTTTGAAAATTTTGCTTTAATTTATCAACTAGTTGCTTATATGGGAGTAATTTTTGTCCTTGGTCTAGAACTCATTGGTAACCTACTTGATTATAAGTTGTGAATCCCCAAATACTTGTAAATACTAGATATTCCATTGGATGGCTAGGCGAAGGCCAGTTATTAAGGCCTCATATTCTAAAATGTTATTAGTACATGGAAAATTAAGGCAAAAAGCTTTTTGGATGAGGTCACCTTATGGGGTGACAAGGAGAATGCCTGATTCTAATCCATGTATAATAAAAGAGCCACCAAAATATAACTTCCAGCCACTTGATTCTAAAGTATTCATTATAAACTCATCCAAGAAGGTTGTGATAAGAGGTTCAGTCACTTCAAGAGGTGTTTGGATAATTTATATGCTATAACTTATCCTTTAATGTCCTTTTGATTAACATATTCAATATCAAATTTACTGAGTAACATAATCCATTTGGCCATTCTTCATGTGAGGCCTGATTTTGACAATAAATACTTAAGAGGATCAACATTGGCAATGAGCTAAACCTGATTGTTAAGCATATAATGCTAAATTTTTTGGGAGGCAAAGACTATGTCTAAACAAACTTTATCAATTGGAGTGTAATTTGGCTCATACGAAATTAGAGTGTGACTGAGGTAATAAATTTTTCGTTCTTTTCCTTGATCATTATGTTCTACTAGGAAGGCACCTATTATGCATAGAGTTACTAAAATATACAATATCAAGGGCCTTCCCAAGATAGGGGTGATAAAATAGGTGGGTTTTCAAAATATTTCTTTGTATTAGTGAAATATTTTTAACACTCAGAGTTCTAATTAACAGTGGTCCCCTTATTTCCATAATTGATTTTACTTTAGCTAGGTCCACTTATATGCCACTCCTGGAAATTGTGAATCCCAATAACTTTCCTAAGATAATGTCAAATATGCACTTCTTGGTATTTAATCTAACTTTGTACTCTTGTAACTACTCAAAGATTCTTCTTAAGACTACATGATGTTCTAACCTGAGCTAAGACTTCCATAGAATGTCATCCATGTAATATTCAAATATATCATGCATCATATCATGGAATGTAATAATCATGGCCCATTGATAAGTGGTCATAGAATTTTTTAGGCTAAAGGGCATTACCTGATAGTAAAAGGTCCCCCATGGAGTGATGAAGGCTATTTTATGTTGATCCCCAGGCACAATTTTAATTTGATTATAATCCAAAAAGCCATCTATGAGAGATAACATTTCATAGCTAATTATTGAGTCCATGATCATATCAATATTTGGAAGAGGGAAGTCATCTTTGGGACATGCCTTATTAATTTCTCAATATTTCATGCAAATCTAAATTGTGGTTTTGCCATACAAATAATATTAGATATCTAATTAGAATAATCAATGGGTCAGATGAATCTAACTTCCAAGAATTTTTGCAATTCCTTAACCAATAGGGTTAATTTGGGGTGTGTCTTCCATAATTTTTGATTAATTTATTTAGCATTAGGGTGCACCACAAAATGATGTAAAACTAAGGAGGGGTCAAGACTAGGCATGTCAGAATAACACCATGTGAAAACATCTATGAACTCCTTAAGCAACTCAATAAGAATCTATCACTCCTTAGGTGTTAGAGTTGCCCCTAGTTTGATGATTTTGGGATTTTCTTCAATCCCAATATTTACTTAAATCACCTCCTCAATGAGAGATGGTGATTGATCTTGGAGATCAAGGGGTAATGACTAATTTAGGATATTTGAAGAGAAACTATCTAGGCATTTTGTGTTTATTTCCATATAATCTTCTAATTCTTGTGAGACATGTAGAAATTATTCCAAATATTAAAGTGGCTTTTCATATTTAGATTTCACTTCTTCAATTTGGTCTATGGGGTGTTGTTGTTCCAAAAAATAAGCTGATTTACAAAGATTAATGGAAAAGCCCTTTTTATGGACTTTAGAAGGCATAAAATATTGAGTTCCCATAAATTCTAAAATGGTCTCATCATTTTGAAATATATCAAAATATGGATTTTGACTTTGTTCCTAGTTAATTAGTGAGGGGTAGTGGAGGGAGATTTTTATGGTGGAAATGGTGGTGCCATGGAAAAGGTTGGCATCAACAAGCTCTTCAAAGTGACTATAAAATGAACTTGTCTCGACTTATTCATTAGAGAGAGACTTCTTAGGGATCGAAGAAGTATCCACAATAATATTCTTTAATTCATCATCAAATAGTCTATACCCTAAACCTAGATATTATGGATGCTCTTAAATTAATATGGGTTCAAGCCTACCTTGTTCATATCTCCCTAGTCCTTTCCCTTGATAATGCATATTCTATAACATCTTTTGGACATAGGGGTATCACACTTTCTAGGAGATATTAAGGCTTCTTCTTATAAAATAATCCATGAGTCATCTGAGTCATCAATATACTCTTCAGATAATAGACCTACACTATAAAATATCATTGGTCCAAATTGATACTTGATAGGATTGGCCTTTAACATAGTTGGGGACCCATAACTGAATGGGGAGAGTGGTAAGTCACCTACATAAAAGGTTTTATATTCATACTCTCTGTAGATTATGGATGTGATTTTTAAGTGAGTAGCCTTAGGTAGTATATCTAATGTAGATACAAGATTATTGGGGGATACATACTTGGTAGATATTGGACTAAGAATTAAATTGTCTATGTTAGGGCAATAATATTCTGATGAAGATTGATCCATTTGAAAGCTATGAAACTGATCGATTTATCCATAAATGGTGACTTCCATACCTGAGTGGGGGAATTTTAGACACTAATGTAGGGTAGATGGGATAGATTGTATCTCATGGATCCAAGGATGACCTAGAAGCATTTTATAAGGTAAGTCAACATTCACAACATGAAGTAGAGTTTGGTGTATCATGGGTCCAATGGTGATGGGAAGGTAGATAGTTCCTATAGAATAATGTTCATTATCATCATATGCTTTGATAATAATTAGAGTTGGCCCTAAAGATGCTTCTAAATACCCTAGTTTATTTAGGAAATATAGATTACATAAATTTAGTGTTGACCCTTCGTCTATGAGTACTCTATGGATGTGATGGTGGGATATGGAGACTTTAATGGATAATGGATAATTATGGTGGGGGCCAATCAGAGGTATGTCTTGGGTACCAAAGGTAATATGATGAGAAGGGGATAAATATCCCACTAATGCCTAAAATTTATTAGTGTCCAAATCACTAGGGACCTTAAGGTCACTCAAAACTTGATTAAGTATCTCTTAATATAAAGGGGATGTTTTGAGAAGTTCCATTAATGATATTTAAGATGGCATCTTCTCAAGATACTAAATAAAATCATAAAATTTATTAGATGATACTGAAAATTTCTTATAAATATTCCTCTTTTGAGTAGTAGAAGAGTTAGATGGTTCCTTGGGTGGTGCCTCAAGAACTATAATTTTACTATATTTGGTGGTAACCACACAATCAATGGTAGCCTAGTTGATTTTTAATATGGTAGGTGACGATGGAGTGGGCTCTTGGGGGATTAAAACTTAATGGTGTTGATGTAATGATATGGTATGACATGGTAGTTAGTGTAGTTAGAAGAAGAGGCCTGACCCTAGTCTCTTGGTGGCTTCCTATTTATTTGATCATGCTTGGGTAATGGGTCCTTATAAATGCCTAATTTCCCATTTACAAATTGATTCTAAGGAATTTTTCCTTATATTTCAATATCACCTCTCACAATTAGATCTTGATTATAGTGCTTCAATTTCATACACCTTTTTGTATCATGAATTTTGACCCTGTGGAATTTTCAAAACTCATCCTCATAGCACCAATTCGGTCTAGGTTAATGATCATCCAAAGGTCAAATTTTTGAAAAGGGCGATCATGTTAGCAGAAATTAATTATTCAAGGACCATTTCAATGGGTACACCCAAGCTGGTGAGTGGTATTTCCCTAGTCTGATGTTTTGGCTTGCCTCATGGAACTCGAATAGAGGAGACATTCTGTTGTTCTATGGGGTTCTTTTTTACTATTTTTATATGTTGTTGCTTGGAATCAATAACCCCATCTCCCATGACATTTTTATTTTTGTTGAATATGTTTTTCTTCCCTAAAAAGGAGTTATCTTGATTTTTATTTTGCTCACTTCAAAAATATAACTTAATTGTTCCTTTTTCAATAATTTTTTTTTTCAATTTGCATCCCCTTCTTAGTTATTTCATCAAAAGTTTTAGCACATTGGAGTTTTAACTGATATTTGAGCTCAACATTAAGGTTATCCACAAATATTTTGGATAACTCCTTTTTAGGCACTATACATCATAGGCATCTTACTAAGCTTCTCCATCTTTTCAATAAGTATGCCAAGTTTTCCCCACTTATTTGTTTGGTATTATAGAGGTCTATAATAGAGATATGTTCAATATTGAATTAAAAATATCTGACAAATTGTTTAGTTAATTCCCTGAAGTTGGATATACAACCCTTTGGTAGGTGCATGAACCATTCTAAGGCTAGTCTAGTAAGGCTTTTGAGGAAAAGTCTTAGTAGATAGTCATCTTCATATGCTACTTCATGACAAGAAAAATAGACTCTTGTACATGGTCTTGGGGATCACCTTTCCCTCTATGTTTTTCAAATTTAGGTACTTCAAAATGGGGAGGGAAAGGTATTTTTAAGATGCTTATGTCCAAGAGAGAAGAGCAAAAATATTCATATTTATAATTTAGTGCTTGTGAGCATGGGTCTATTTTCTAGAGAGTCTCCTTCATCACTTTTTATTATTGTGCGAATGTGGGGTTCCCAAGAGCATTAGAAGTTTGATCATGACTATTGTGGGGTCTATGGGTGTTTTGAGTGTTATAGACATTTTGGGTATTATGGCCATTTTGATGGGGGATGATTGACATTGATTTTGGGCATGAATTAAAAGATTTATTTATTGTGTAAGTGGGTCTAGTCAATCCTTCAAGATAGTTTGCCTCTTATTATCCTCAATATGATTATTTAAGAGGGGTAGAGGGAATTCTTATTCTATAAATTATTGGTCGACACCTTCCTCTTATTTAGTTATTTAATTGGTATGTACATTTTTATGTGGTGTATTTATATGATTGGGAGGATGGACTATGTGTCACATAATGCTATGATAAAAATTTGAGGATAGTGTGCCCCCTATTTTGAAGGCTCAAGCTAAAACTTGATCACTGTCTTCATAGAAGTATCAATCAATTAGATTCCTAACCTCATCATTATGGAGGGGATTTAATTATTCATATTTTCCTCTATGGGTATGCATATCACTATGGTTATTATCATGATATCGAGTTGGGTCAACTAGATTCCCCAATGGGTCACTGTCTTGGTTGGAAGCTTGTCCAATGTTAAGTTTGGCATGAGTATGGACCACCATTTTTTTATGAGATAAAAAAAGATGTGATGAGGTATGATAGGTGATGTGGGAGTGTTTTAATACTAACTAGTCTAAAAACCAACTCTACGAGTGGTTAAAGAGAGTGATGTGATGATTTTAGAAAGGCATAGGATGACTAAGAATTACTGAAAGACAAATATTTGTAAGAGTCCAATCTAGCAAGGATGAAAGAGAGTGATGGGATCAAATACATTGTACACTAGCAAAGGGATAATTTTATGGGTTCTAGGTGAAGAAGGCACTTAATAGGGATGAGTGATGGGTGCTAGATTATAATCTTAATAAGACTATGTATTTTGATATTACCTAGTCTAAAGATTTAGGAAGTGATAATGAAAATTAAAAGGATGGGTGACCACTAACACTTGATTCCAAGACTAAATATAATATTCAAGGGTGATGGGAGGATATAGGATGTATGGGGTGTGGGAGATAAAAGATATAAGACGAGAAGATATGGGATGAATAAAAATAGAGGTTATAAGATGGATATTAGGTAGATAGAATATATGGTAGGTAAGGGAAGGTGTATGGGATAAGTGATGGAAGATATAGGATGGACAATAAGTGTTTATCATGGTCATTGATGTCGTAGGTTGTCATTGATGTCAAATAAATCATGAGACACTAGTGCATTAATGATAAAAAGGCTGTGTTTGATATCTTGAAGAGATATGGCACATTTGTAGGTCTATAAGGACAAAAAAGAAGTTATGAGGCACCCATAGATGTCTTGGTAAATTTATAGTGTGTCACTTGATCATTTGAAATGATAATTTTACATTGTCTAGCTTAAGAGAATCTAGATCATCACTGCATGTCATGTAGATATGAATGAACAAGCATGATTATGCATTTAATATAGGTACTCAATAAGTCAATTGAGGTCAAAGGATTTCATGGAGATGTTGTTTATAGTGCCAAGAAGGTAACTTGAGAATTCAGACTCTTGAACTATTTTCTAGCTCAAGTTATAAACCTTCAAAGTTGCTCTTGTAGACTATGATGGGATAAAGACCATAAAATTTAAGTAAATTGAAGTCTGATGTCACTAGTTATTTAATCTAATAGTGAGTGTTCATCATCCAAATTTTAATCCAATGATGCATATTTAGTCAAAATGACAAAGAGTCTAAGATTGCATGCACTGGTGACAAGTGTCACTATCTCATTGAGTTGAAAAAAGATAAATGGTTCATGAGTGTTTGTATAGATAGTGATCGATGGTGCAAGTTAAGTCAAAGATTCAAATGTGTAGAAGGTATGTAGAGCTTCCTAGTGGCACTATCATGGGAGCTTTGATCTAATATCAATGGTGAGCATTGTAAGATAAATTATAGGCTACTCAAAGGAGATTGATAGTACATATTTGTTCATAGTTTCTAGGAATCATGAGATGAGTTTAAGGTGCTCTATGTTTAATGTCTGAACAGTGACCATTGGAATTTGAATATTAAAATTAATGAGGTTAAACCAATACTTAGTTTTTTAGTTATATCTTTTGATCCAGGATGAATTTCTTGATGTAGTAAAAAGCAAAGTTATAGATCACTTCAACGTCCATCAAAAGAATTTGGTTATAAGGTTTGAACATTTCAATAGTCAAAATTATGGATCTTCAAATTTGACTATTTGTTCATTCATGGTGTTACTATGTACAAAATTCTATTTGAGCAAATTGTGCTTTAGCATAAGAGTGTTTTAGTAGATGTATTCACATGAAGACATCATAAGGGTCATATGGAGTGGACCCATGTATTTTAAAGTGAACTTATGTTATTTATTTTCTTTATGAAGTGATAAATGGGTGAATAAGTCTCCATGAGACCTATAAGGGCTACTAAGGCCTAATTAAAAGGCATAACTTCTTAAGTGTGACCCATATATACTATGGACAACCTATGAGGATGAATTTGAGATATGTGTTAGCATGTCATATATCTTAAGGATTAAGACAAGTATTATGGTTGAACTAAAAGTTGATATTCATAAAGACTTTATAAAAGGTAAAGACCAAGGTAATGGTTTCTAGACTTATATGTGTATGTGTTGAGAGAAAAAGAGATAGAGATGAAAGAAATAGATCAGAGGGAGTGTTCTCAGTGGATGGAATGAAGTACAGAGTAGATTGATGATGAGTGAATAAAACTAAAGAGATATAAAAGAGGTGTTTGGATGCATTTCTTGTATGATAAAATTTGAGTGTGTGTAATGAGTCGAAAGAGAGGTATTAAACATTATTTCTCCAATCAAATTGATCTGCAATCAAAATTATAGAGTTATTGATTTCATAGGTATTGTGGGGGTGATCAACATCTAGAACAAGTGGGTGCTTGTTCATACTTAGGGGTGGGTGTTCCTTAAGAAGTGGGCACTTCATTAAAAGGTTTCATGTTTATGATCATCTTATAGGAAAATTAGTCCATGTGTTTTCAGGCTTGAGAGTGGGTTTTATTCCCCAAGAGGGTTTCTCATGTAGATCTTGTGTTATGTGTGTGATCTTACATCATCTTGCTTATTAATTATTATGAACATCTTGTATGATTTATGAATGTTTGGGGCTATTGATTAAGATTTTTAAAGGATTGAAATTAAGTTTGAAATATCTTGCATCACTAATTTACCCCCCATTGATTGTACCTCCAAGAAGAAGGATTATAAAAGTTACCTAGGATAAGAATATACAATGGATATTGTTGGATATGAGGGGTTTGGAGGGTGTGAGATCAATGCTAGATATTACATGATGTTTAGGATATGAAGTATAAAATGTGGGATGGGCAAATAATACAAGATAGGTAGATAATATAGAGTGTATTTTAAGATATATTGGGGTATATAGAGATTATTAGATTAGAGATGAAAGATAAAGGTCTGAAGGATATGAGATGTAGGATGGGTGTGGTTTAGAATGACGAGATGAGAATGGATATTTTCCTAGGGATATCTAAGGTGTCACAAACAAAATAGGGTATGGCCAACTTGGTTTACAAATAACATAGGTCTAACACAAACTTAAACAACGTACCCAGTGACAATCCCTAAGGTAGTAAACTATAATAGGGTGTGTAACTCAATGCTCATACCATCTGATAAGATTTAAATAAGATGGTGATAAGATTAGGGGGGATGGAAATAGGTGGTGATTTTAGAATCCATTGATAGTTTTTATAATCCATGTTAATCTGTGCCATATGACATGAGAAAGGTCATAGACACTTAAAATATTTAGTACATAAGGGAACTCCATTCGATAATGGCCATATCTAAGCAAATTTTAGGGGGTCACCAATACCATCCTTGTTCCTAAAATTTAATAACATCAAATATATAAAAAAATACTAGCAAGACTCATTAAATAAACAAGATAATGTAATTAATATGTACATGATTAAGTAAATAATGCACACTTAAAACACATATACATTCACATAGGAAAATCATAAGATAATATATTTTAAAGATAGGGGTAATAACAAGGATATACAAAGGGACAATGAGGTGATGATAAATGATTATAGACAATGGATCTAGTAAGGATAAGGGTATGTACATGGGGTATGTAGTTCCCAAAATATTTTCTTTTAGAACAAGATTTTAATCAATTCTAAAAAGTAATCGGCTATGGGGTGTAGGATGATCCCTTAGGATTCAATATCATAATGTATATAAAACCCCTAGAATAGAGAACTTATTTTTGACCCTTCCATAATTATAATGTTAGTGGTAATGTCTGAACCATGGTTTTAGAGAAAATAAGAGACAAATGGAGATGGATTTTATCATGAGGCTAAAAATAAGACACACTTATCATATATATATATATATATATATATATAACTAATATGGATAAGAAACTCCAAAGGACTTCCCAAACACACATCCCTATTACTCAACAAGCAATGACTTCTTCTTTGATTGAAAACTCTTGTCTCCTATTACTACATAAAACCCTAAGATGGATGTCTAATCCTACGACCAGGGTCAGGAATAGGTTATTTTACCATGACTTTGGAAACCAATTTTCATCATGATACTTACCCAAGGTGCCAAAAGACTAGTTTTCACCATTGGATAGTTTTTTTTAAACTTATTGGACTTTTAGGGAGATGTGATATAGTGGAAAAGGGTATGACCCCAAGAGTGTGGACTCATAGATGAAGGCGGAACTTGTCAAGTGTAGAATATTTTCATATGCATTACATTCATAGGATCATCAAGCTCTTTACCATCCAATGTGGCTAATTTGTAGGCTCTAGATCCAAATTTGGCAATTATGATATATGGCCCTAGCTAATTAACTTAAAATTCTCCCTTCTTGTACCTATCAACATTAGTATTTTTTTTATTATCTTTTAGGACTAGATCACAAGCCTCAAATTTTTTGGACTAGATATTCTTGTGATATTGGCCTTTTAATCTATTATGATATGCCTATAAGTGATTAAGGACCTTTTGATGTTTCTCATCTAGAGGATCCAATTCTTGTAGCCTTTCTTATTTTTAATTATGATTAGTGATAATGCCTCTTAATGAGATTCATAGGGAGGGAGATCTAATTCCACATAAAAGATGGCTTATGTCCCATAGACTAAGGCATTCAAATTGGCCCCATTAGGCATTTAAATGCTTGTTTGATAAGACCAAAGAGCTAGATATAGTTGCAGGTACCAATTCTTACTTGCTTGATTAACTATTTTCTCAAGAATTTTGATGAGGGTCTTGTTGGTTGCTTTAGCCTATCCATTACCTTAAGGGTAATAAGGAGAATAAAAATGTTGCTTTTTGTGATACTACTAGCATAAGGCCTTGACTTCTTAATTTTTGAATGACTTGATGTTATCATAGATAATGTTGGTAGGGATGCTAAAATGGAAAATAGTTTAATTGAGGATGAATTTATAAATCTAGAGTCTTGTAGTATAAGTAAGTGACATTAAGTCTACCCATTTACTAAAATATTTCATTACTGTAATGATAAAATTGTGACCATCTAAAGATGTAGGATTTATCTTACCAATCAAATCAATTCCCCATATAGAGAATGGCCATGGGCTCATGATGGGCTGTAATTATTGTGTAAGTGCATAAATAAGATTGCCATGCTTATGACAAGCTACACATTTCTACACATATTGGTAGGATTCTTGTTGTATGGTAGGCCAATAATATCCAGTCCAAAGTAATTTCTTGGCTAGGGCCATCCCATTTATGTGACTACCATAAATACCATCATGTAACTCCTTGATCATGAGAGAGGCCTCTTCTAAGGTCAAGGATCTTAACAAAGTCTCATCATAGCCTTTATAATAGAGCATAATATTAAGTATTATGTAACAAGGGGTTAATAAGATGAAGACTTTACATTGATGGTGATTAAGGTAGGTGATAAGATGTTATTGTGGGGGTACATATAGATATCATGGTACCAAGGAGGAATGGGATTAGGGATTATGCAAATTTGTAAAGGATCCATGAATTGATTTGTTAGGAGAATTAGATGTACTATTAGAAAATTCCCTTATAATACATCTCAAGGAGATCAATAAAAGACCCAATAGTGGCCATAGAATTAGCTATTTTATTACTCTTTCTTGGTACTTTTTAAAATGTGATAGTTTGAAAATTCTTCTTTAATTGATCAATTAGTTTATTATAAGGGAGTAATTTATTGTCCTTGGTCTGGAACACATTGGTAACCTACTTGATTATAAACTATGAATCCACAAATACTTATAAATGTTAGATATTCTATTGGATGGCTAGGTGAAGGCCAATTATTAATGCCTCATATTCTAAAATGTTGTTAGTGCATGGAAAAGTAAAGAATTAAAGCTTTTGGGATGAGGTCACTTTGTGGGGTGACAAGGAGGGTGCCTGCTTCCAATCCATGCATAGTAAAATATCCATCAAAATATAACTTCCAATCACTTATTTTGAAGTATTCATTATAGACTCATCTAAAAAGGTTGTGACAAGTGGATCATTCACTTCAAGAGGTGTATCAGATAATTGATCTACTATGACTTGTCCTTTAATGGCCTTTTGATTAACATATTCAATATCAAATTTTCTAAGTAACATAATTCATTTGGCCATTATTCTTATGAGGGCTTATTTTTATAATAAATACTTGAGAGGATCAACTTTGGTAATGATATGAACATAATGGTTAAACATATAATGTCAAATTTTCTTTGAGGCAAAGACTACAACTAGGAAAGCTTTCTTAATTGGAGTGTAATTTAGCTCATAGGAAATTAGACTGTGACTGAGGTAGTGAATTGCTCATTCCTTGGCATGGTCATTATTTTATGCTAGGATGGAACCTATTATGCACAAAGTTATTAAAATATACACGAGTAAGGGACTTCCCAAGATAGGGGGTGATACATAGGTGGGTTTACCAAATACTACTTGAGATTATTAAAATCTTGTTGGTACTCAGAGTTCTAATTAAAGTTAGTCCCATTCTTTAAGAGATGGGTAAAGGGGTAACATTTGTCTGTAAGTTGAGAGATAAATTTCCAAATGGCTTGTAACTTTCCTTGAAGACTTCTGAGCTACTTCAGATTGTGAGGAGGAGGCATTTCCATTAGTGCTTTTACTTTAGTTGGGTCCACTTCTATGACACTCTTGGAAACTATGAAACCTAGTAACTTTCTTAAGGTAATTTCAAATACACACTTATTGGGATTTAATCTAAATTTGTACTCTTATAACTGATCAAATATTTTTCTTAAGACTATATGATGTTTTGACTTGAGTTGAGACTTCCATAGAATGTCATCCATGTAATATTTAAATATATCATGCATCATGCCATGGCTCACTACTAAGTAGCCCCAGTATTTTTGAGGCTATTGGGCATAACCCGATAGTAAAATTTCCCCCATGGAGTGATGAAGGCTATTTTGTGTTGATCCTCAGGCATAATTTTAATTTTATTGTAATCCAAAAATCCATCCATGAGAGATAACATTTCATATCCTATTATTGAATCTATGATCATATCAATATTTAGAAGAGGGAAGTCATCTTTGGGACATGCCTTATTAATCTCTCAAAATTTCATGTAAATTTGAATTCTTCCTTGTGGCTTTGTCATAAGAATAATATTAGATATCCAATCATAATAGTCAATGGGTCAGATGAAGCTAACTTCTAAGAATTTTTGTAATTCCTTAACCAATAGGGATAATTTAGGGTGCAACTTCCATAATTTCTTCTTAATTTATTTTCATTAGAGTGCACCACCAAATGATGTACAACTAAGGAGGGGTTGAGACCAAGCATATCAAAATAACACCATGTAAAAATATCTATGAACTCCTTAAGTAACTCAATAATAATCTATCACTCCTAAGGTATTAGAGTTGCCCTTAGTTTGATGATTTTGGGATTTTATTCAATCCTAATATTTAATTAAATAACCTCCTCAATGAGAGAGGGTGATTTATATTAGAGATAAGGGGGTAATGACTAATTTGAGATATTTGAATTTAAATTATCTAGGATTTGTGTCTATTTTCATATATTATTCTAAATTTGGTGAGATATGGGGAAATTATTTTAGATCTTGAAGTGGCTCTTCATCTTTAGGTTGATCTTCTTAACTTTGGCTGAGGGGATGTTTTTGTTTCCTAAAATAAGCTAATTAACAAAGATGAATGAAAAAGCCCTTTTTATAGACTCCAAAAGGCATACAATATTGAGCTCCTAAAAATTCTCAAATGACCTCATCATTTTTAAATATATCAAAAGATGGATCTTGATTTTGATTTTTGATCCCAATTAATGAGTTTGGGGAAGTGGAGGGAGATGTTGATGGTGAAAATGGTGGTGTTAGGGAAAAGGTTGGTGGCAAAATTCTCTTTAAAGTGACTATAAACTAAACTTGTCTCAACTTCTTCATTAAAGAGAGATTACTCAAGGATCAAAGCAGTATCCATAATAATATTGTTTAAGTCATCATCAAGTAGTCTATACCCTAAACCAAGATATTATAGATGTTCTTGTATTAATATGGGTTCAATCTTGCATTGTTTGTGTTTCCCTAGTCCTTTCCCTTGATAATGCATATTTTATAACATCTTTTGGACATGGGGTATCACTTTATAGGAGATATTAGGGCCTCTTATTCTAAAATAAGCCATGAATCATCTGAGTTATCAATACACTTTTTGGATAATATACCTACATTAGAAAACATCATTGTTGCAAATTGATACTTGATACGATTGGCCTTCAACATAGCTAGGGAACCATAACTACATGGGGAGAGTGGTAAGTCACCTACATAAAAGGTTTTATTTTCATACTCTCCACAACTTGTGGATGTGATTTTTAAGTGAGTAACCTCAAGTAGTATATCTAATATAGGTACAAGCTGATTGGGGGATATATACTTGGTAGTTATTAGACTAAGAAAGGAATTGTTTATGTTAAGGCAATGATATGCTGATGAAGATTGATCCATTTGATAGCTATAAAAATGATAGATTTATCCAAGAATGGTGACTTCCATACATGAGTGGAGGAATTTTAGACATTGATGAAGGGTAGAAGGGACAAATTGCATCTCATGGATCCAAGGATGACCTAGAAGCATTTTATAAGGTAAGTTAACATTCACAAAATGAAGTAGAGTTTGGTGTATCACAAGTCCCATGATGGTGGGAAGGTAGATAGTTCCCATGGATAGCCATTCATTATCATCATATGATTTAATCATAATTAGAGTTGGCCTTAAAGAGGCTTCTAAATACCCTAGTTTCTTTAGTAAATCTAGATTACATAAATGCAATGTTGACCCTCCATCTATGAGTACCTAAGGGATGTGATGGTGGGATATGGAGACTTTAATGAATAATTAATAGTTATGGTGGGGACCATTCAGAGGCATGTCCTAAGCACCAAAGGTAATCTACTAAGAAGGGGATAAATTTCTTACTAATGACTGAAATTAATTAGTGTCCAAATCACTAGGGACCTTAAGGTCATTCAAAACTTGATTATCTCTCAATGTAAAGGGTATGTTTTGAGAAGTTCCATTAATAAGATTTGAGTTAGTATCTTCACAAGCTACTAAATAATATAATAATATTTATTATAAGATATAGAAACTTTCTTAGAAATATTCCCCTTTTAAGTAGTAGAAGAGGTAGATGGGTCTTTGGGTGGTGCCCCAAGAACTATAATTTTACTATGTCTAGTAGTAACCACACAATCAACAATGCCCTGGTTGGTTTTTAATATGGTAGGTGATGATGGATTGGGCTCTTGGGGGATTCAAATTTTAACGGTGTTGATGTAATGATATGGTATTCAATGCAGTTAGAAGAAAAGGTGTGACCCTGGTCTCTTAGTGGCTTCTTATTTATTTAATCTTGCTTGGGTAATGGGTCCTTATAAATGCCTAGTTACTCATTTGAAAATTAATTTGAATGAATTTATCCTTCTATTTTAATATCACCTCTTTCAATTAGATCTTGAATATAGTGCTTCAATTATATACACATTTATGTATCAAGGCCTTTGACCCTGTGGTATTTTCAAAACTCATCCTCATGGCACCAATCCATTCTAGGTTGACAATCATCCAAAGGTTAGATTTCTAGAAGGGTGATCATGTTAGTAAAAATTAATTATTCAAGGACTATTTTAATGGGTGATCCCAAGCTGGCGAGTCATATTTTCTTAGTTTGAGGCTTTGTCTTGCCTCGTGGAACTCAAATGGAGGAAATATTCTATTATTATGTGGGGTTCTTCTTTTGTACTATTTGTATATGTTGTTGTTTTGAATCAATAACCCCATCTCCTATGACATTCTTATTTTTGTTGAATATTTTTGTCTTCCCTAAAAATGAGTTGTCTTGATTTTGATTATGCTCACTCTGAGAATATAACTTAATTATTCTTTTTTCAATAAGTGATTTTTCAATTTGCATCCCCTTCTCAATTATTTCATTGAAACTTTTAGCACATTGGAGTTTTAATTAATATTTGAGCTCAACATTAAGGTTATCCACAAATATTTTGGCTAACTCCTTTTTAGGTACTATACATCATAGGCATCTTGCTAAGCTTCTCCATCTTGGCAAGAAGTATGCCAAGCTTTCCCCACTTATCTATTTAGAATTATAGATGTCTACAATAGAGATATCATGTTTAATATTGAATGAAAAATGTCTGACAAATTATTTAGTTAATTCCCTAAAGTTGGATATAGAACCCTTTGGTAGGTGCATGAACCATTCTAAGGCTAGTCCAGTAAGGATTTTTGGTATAAGTATTAGTAGATAGTCATCTTCATACTACTTCACAATAAGCAACATACAACTCTTGTACATGGTCTTAGGGATCACCTTTCCCCCTATATTTTTCAAATTTAGGTAATTAAAAATGGGG
Source organism: Torreya grandis (assembly GCA_037957365.1). Classification (NCBI taxonomy): domain Eukaryota; kingdom Viridiplantae; phylum Streptophyta; class Pinopsida; order Cupressales; family Taxaceae; genus Torreya; species Torreya grandis. The sequence continues at coordinate 473,848 of JARHVA010006133.1, read as the reverse complement.
AGGGAAAGGTATTTTTAAGATGCTCATGTCTAAGGGAGAAGAGCAAAAATATTCATATTTATACTTTAGTGCTTGTGAGTGTGGGTCTATTTTCTGGAGAGTATCCTTCATCACTTTCCATTCTTGTGAGAATGTGGGGTCCCCAAGAGCATTATAAGTTTGATCATGACTATTATGGGGTCTATGGGTGTTTTGAGTGTTATGGACATTTTGGATATTATGGCCATTTTGATGGGGGGATGATGGACATTGATTTGGGCATGAAGTAAAAGATTTATTTATTATGTGAGTTAGTCTATTCAATCTTCCAAGATACTTTGCCTCCTATTAGCCTCAATACGATTATTTTAGAGTGGTGTAGTGTGTTCTTCTTCTATAAATTCTTGGTCCGCACCTTCCTCTTTTTTGGGTATTTTATTGGTATGTATATTATAAGATGGTGTATTTAGATGAGTGGGAGGATAGATTATGTGTTATAGAAGTCTATGATCAAATTTGAGGGTAGTGTGCCCCCTATTTTGATGGATTGGGATAAAAATTGATCAAAACCTTTATAGAGGTATCAATCAATTAGATTCTTAACCTCATCATTATGGATGGGATTGAATTGTTCATATTCTCCTATGGGGGTATGCATATCACTATGGGTATTGTCATGATATTGAGTTGGGTCAACTAGATTCCCCAGTGGGTCATTGTCTTGGCTGAAAGCTTGTCCAATCCTAAGTTGGGCATGGGTATAGATCACCATTTTTTTATAAGAGAAATAAAGATGTAATGAGGTGTGATAGGTGATGTGGGAGTGTTTGAATACTAACATATTCTAAAAACCAATTCTACTAGTGATCAAAGAGAGTGATGTGATGATTTTAGAAAGGAATGGGATGACTAAGAATTACCAAAATACAATTTTTTGTAAGAGTCTAATCTAGAAATGATTAAAGAGAGTGATGTGATCAAATACATTTTCTACTAGTAAAGGGATAATTTAATGGGTGTTAGGTGAAGAAGGCACTTGATAGGGATGAGTGATGGGTGCTAGATTAGAATCTTAATAAGACTATGTGTGTTGATAATACCTAGTCTAAATATTTAGGAAGTGATAATGAAAATTAAAAGGATGGGTGACCATTAAAACTTGATTCCAAGACTAAATATAATATTCAAGGGTGATGGGAAGATATAGGATGTATGGGGTATGGGAGATAATTTATTGGGAAGATATGAGATGGATAAAAATAGAGGTTATAGGATGGTTATTAGGTGGATGGAGTATATGGTAGGTATGGGATGGTGTATGGGATAAGTGATGGAAGATATAGGATGGAAAAGAATTATTTAGCATAGTCATTGATGTCTTAGGTTGTTATTAATGTCAAAGAAAGCATGAGACACTAGTGCATTAATGAAAAAAAGTTGTGTTTGATATCCTTGATAGATATGGCATATTTTTAAGTCTCTAAGGATAAATAAGAAGTTGTGAGGCATCTATAGATGTCTTGTTAAAGTTTTGGTTGGTCTATAGCTTAATCATTTAGAATGATAAATTTGCATCTTCTAGCTTAAGAGAAGTCAAATCATCACTACACATCATGCAGATATGAATGAACCAACAAGTTTATGCATTTAATACAAGTACTCAATAATTCAACCAAGATCAAAGGATTTCATGGAGATGTTTTCTATAATGCCAAGAAGGTACCCTAAAAATTTGGACTCTTGAATTATTTTCTAGCTCAAGTTATAAACCTTCAAAGGTGCTCGTATAGTTTATGATGGGCTAGAGACCATCAAGTTTAACTAAGTTGAAATCTAAGGTCATTAGTCAATTAATCTAATGTTAAGTTTATATCATATATATATATATATATATATATATATATATATATATATATATATATATATATATATATATATATATATTAATCCAATGGTGTATATTTAGTAAAAATGTCAAAGATTTTAAGATTACACATGCTGGTGATAATTATCACTATCTCATTGAGTTGATAGAAGATCAATGGGTCATAGGTGTTCGTACAGATAGTGATTTATGGTACAGGTCGAGTTAAAGATTCAAATGTGTAGAAAGAATGTAGAGCTACCAAGTGGCACAATCATGGGAACTCTGATTTAAGATCAATGGTGAGCATTTCAAGATAAATTCCAAGATACTCAAAGGAGATCGATGGTACATATTTATTCATAGTTTCTAGGAAACATGAGATGAGGTTAACGTGTTTGATGTTTAATTTCTGAATAGTGACCATTGGAATTTGAATATTCAAATTAATGAGGGAAAATCATTACTTTATTTTTTACCTATATATTTTCATCTAGGATTAATTTATTGATGCAATAAAAAGAAAAGTTCTATAGGACTTCAAGGCACATCAATAGAATCTAGTTATAATTTCTAAATGTTTTTATAGTTAAAATTATGGAGATTCAAATTTGACTATTTGTTCATTCAAGGTGTTATTATGTACAAAATTCTATTAAAAAAAATTGTGATTTAGTAAAAGAATGTTTAAGGTAGATGTATTCACATGAAGATGTCATAAGGGTCATATGGAGTGGACCCATGTATTTGAATGTGATCTTATGTTCTTTATTTGCTTAATGAAGTGCTAAATTGGTTAATAGGTCTCCATGAGACCAATAAAGTCTACTAAGGCCTAATTGAAAGGTGTAGCTACTTAAGTGTGACCCATAAATACTATGGTTGACCTGTTAGGATGAATTTGAGCTATGTGTTAGCATGTTATTTATCTTATGGATTAAGGCAAGTATATGGCCAACCTAAAAGTTGATATTCATAAATACTCTATAAAAGGTAAAGACCAAGGTAATTGTTTCTATACTTGTATGTGTATGTTTTGAGAGAACAAAAGATACAAATGAAAGAAAGAGATTAGAGGGAGTTTGCTCAGTGGATGGACTAAAGTACATAATAGTTTAAGGATGATCAAAGAAGATTAGAGAGATCCAAAATAGGTTTTTGGATGAATTTTTTGTATGATAAAGTTTGAGTGTGTGTGATAAGTTTAAAGAGAGGTGTTAAACATTGTTTCTCCAATTAGATTGATCTGTAATAAGAATTTTGGAGATTGTAATTTCATAGGTATTGTGTGGGTGCTCAACATCTAGAACAAGTGGGTGTTTTTTCATACTTCAGGGTGGGTGCTCCTTATGAAATGGGTGCTTCACTTAAAGGTCTCATGTTTGTGATCATCTTATAGGATAAGTAGTCTATGTGTTTGTAGGCTTGAGAGTGGGTTTTATTCCCCAAGAGTATTTCCAATGTAGATCTTGTGTTATGTGTGTGATATTGCATCATTTTGCTTATTCATTGTTATGAACATATTGTATGCTTTATGAATGATTTTGGATATTTATTAAGATTTTGAAAGGATTTCAATTGAATTTTGAAATATATTTCATCATTGATTCACCCCCCTCTCTCAATGATTATACCTCTAAAAAGAAGGATTATAAAAATTACCTAGGATAAGAATATACAGTGGATATTGTGGATATGAGGGGTATGTAATATGTAATATGGATGCTATATATTACATGATGTTTAGGATATTAATTATAAAATTTGGGATGGGTGAACAATAAAATATGGGTAGATGATATAGGGTAGATTTTAAGATATAGTGGGGTATATAGAGATTATTAGATGGGAGATGAAAGATTAGGGTATGGATGATATGAGATGAGAATAAGATGTAGGATGGGTATGGTTTAGAATTTTGAGATGAGAATGGATATTTTTTTATGGGTATCTAAGGTGTCATACACAAAATAGGGTATGACAGACTCAGTTTGTAAATAATACAGGTCTAACAAAAGACTCAAACAACACACTCAATGACAAGCCCTAGGATAGTAAACTATAATAGGGTGTGTAACTTGATGATCACAACATATAATTTATTATAGGGTGAGGCTATAGACTAATGACCCATTATAGAATAAATTAACCCTCTCAACCCTATCTATACTTAATGGCTTCTTAGGGGTTTATCCTGCCCCTTGTAACAAAAGGCTTATTGTGGCTGAAGGGTCCTTGATAGGTTTGAAAAAAATGTTTATAGGTTCATATCTGATATATGTGAAGGTAAAGTGGGGACCAAGTATATATAAGATGCTATCTAACTGTCTTGCATATTGGATCTTAATTACCCCTCACTCCATAGATCCCTTTATGGGGAATTCTGCTTAGGCACTGAATGACAACTCTCTTGATTTTTATACTACATTGGAACATAGAGTTTGGTCTAGAGTATGGTGATGAAATCCATGTCACCAAACCCTAATTTATCAGCCCATGTGTGAGGATGAATTCCACATGATGTGTTATCCTAGACTCGGGAGGGTAACAAACATAATTAAAGTTTCTTGACTAATTACCTATGTGAGAGAAACATAAGTATATATAATTCAAGTAACAAGTGAATATATATACAATCATAGATACACACAATATGCAAGTATATACAATAAAACTAAAATAATATATTATTGACACCGCTTCTTATAAGCATAAAGGTTATAAAATAAAATGGAGTGCCTTAATCTTGAAGGGTCCTGCACCAAAATGGGTTAGTAGTTTAATTTTTATAAAATTGCAACTCCCTAAAAAACTATAGTTACATAGTGTAATATCACAACCATAATCTACAAAATTGTAATTCTAAGACAAAATCATAGATCATGAGTTGCAATATTACAAAAATTAACTATGATTGTCAACTTGCAAAATTGTAATAGTTAGACAAAAATGTAACTTGTAAATCAAAATCATAATTATCTAGATTTTGCAATCTATGGTTTTGTATACAAAAATTATAAAATGTCTAGGAAAGATAGATATTAGATAGATAACTGATTCTTATAAACAAACAAGTCTTCCCAAAAAGTCTTTTAGTCACTAATTTATGGTAAATTTTAGAATTTTATAATATTTTGATGAGCAAAATTTCCTAAATGATCTTATATTAATATGTAAACATAATGATGAAGCTACAGACATAATGATGAATAAATTTTCTAATGTGAAGCTAAAAATATCAAGAAGATGACTAAAACTATCCTATCTCCTATCTAAAAATAAAACCATGATTGTAATCCACAAAACCACAGATATCAAAGAAATAATGCAATTTTGAGAGTTATGGTATTGTAGCAGGGAGTAAAATAGACCAATGGTGAGGTGCTTGATTTTATTTATTCTTCCTCCTATACCTATTGGTCCTACACATAGATAACTAACTTATGAGTATTCCCTACAAGAACATAGTTAGACCAAAAATGATTGGATTCAAAATGGTTAAGTTGGACAAGAGATAATCTTGGATTATGGAGGACCCTATAACTATTTAATAGAAGCTGAGGGACCCTTATCTAAAAATTAGAACCTATCAGGTGAGGATTTTACCATTTACTATTGAAAGTAATACTATAGTTCTCCATGACAATACCATGATTATCAAGACAAAATCATAATTATGAGAGTTACATTTTTATAGATTATGGTCAAGATGGTCAAGGCTTATTTATTTCCTCTTTTCTCTGCACACCAGAAAAAAAATTCCTCTAGGCAACACAAGTAGAGTAACAAAAAATTACAGAAAGATTAGTGACAAATAATAAACAAGAATATTAATGTAAATAAGAAGTTTGACAAAACTGTGAGTCAACCTGCAAGACCATAATTACCAAATCTAGATTGCTACTTCAAAAGTTGTGGTATTATTTTTAGAGCATGAATAGTCCAGATGCTAGATTATATTTATTTGCTCTTCACACAAGAGATAAAACACTTCTATGCAATAGACAAAACACACATTAACTTGCAGAGGGGTTAGCAAAGTAGAACATAGAGATATGGCCCTAACTACCACATTCATAAAATTGTAACTTGACATGCAAAATAATGATTAACAAGGAAAATTTGTAACTTGTGAAGTTATGATTTTGTAAAAATACAAAAACCTATAAGAACCTTAACTATTATAGGTTAATAGATAATATCATAATTCACCCTGTAATATCACAACTACAATATCATTAATACCAGTTCAAAACTATAGATGGTCTGTATGTGATAATTTTTAAAAATTTAGTCTAAAATTTATGTCCAGATGTTCCTACAAGCTTCCAAATCACTTCCATCAATGTTAGAAGGCTAGTTTAGGGAGCTTACTCCCACTGTGGTTGCCAAAATGTAACCTAAATTTTAGATTCAACTCTTATTACAATATTTAGTAATAAAAACCTAAAATCTAAACACACAAATAAGAGGGGATAAAAGAGATAATTAGCTTGTTAAGAAGACTCTTTCCATCACTTTACCTATTTATGTCTCCTCTCCAAGATTTTAAAATATATTTTTGATTCCAAATTGAAGATGTTGGATTGCTTGCTTGAGACTTGATAATGGCTTCCAATGGATAATTTGAGCTTGATGAAGGCTTTTGATGGATGCAAAGAGGATGATAATGGCAAAAAGATAGCAAGTTGATTGCAAGTTTTTAATTTTTCAAATTAGTTTTATGGAGGGAATGAGCTTAGTTATATAGGAAATGGAGGGAGAAATTAATAGATAAAATTTAATTTTGAGCCATTGAGATCAATGGCTGGTGATTTTCCATAGAATTTTTAATTCCATGGAAATCTATAGAATAGAAAATTCTAGAGAAAGGGGGATAAATTGGAGGGGATTTATTGAATCCTCCAATTCTATAAATATTCTATTAGGATTTAGGGTTTTAGGATTAGCTAAGAATAGGGTGATAGATGGGTAGGTGGAATATTTTGTATTTTTTAATTGGTAAGTGGTTTAGGGAGTAGGTTAGAGGGTAAATGGGTTTTGTTTGGGGGTTACTAAAGGGATTAATTGGTCATGGGATGGAATATAGTTTGTAGGATGTAGTAAATAGGATATGGTACAAATGGGATATTATTTAAATTAGATGAGAAATTTAGTTATAGATTAAATTAGAAAAATTAACATAATCAATATAGTGAGTGGATTTTAGTGCATACACTTCCTAATAACCATGTAGGCCTCTTAGGAAATTAGGTCTATTTACAAAATGTTTGGTTCTTGGATAGTTATGAAAGATGAATTAGGGCCTTAGGGAATAGTATTTTATCATGTTTCAGGTCCCTAAAGTCATACCACATCATGACTTAGGCCTTTTTAAGTAATATACAATTGTAACTTTTCCAAACTAGGCGACTAGGTAATTTTCCATTAGCCTTCCTAGACTGCTTGTTTGGTGGAGACTTGTAAAAGTGTATTAAAGGACTATGAGAATTTTATGATATGAGAAAGTAAAATAAGTCCCAAACCACCACATCTAATGATTACAAACCTTCCAAACAACTATGTACCCTATAAACATCACAAAACCCTATAAAACATGATTTTTAGGAAGTTTGTACACCTATCCATAAAACTTAGTACCATGTATGACATCTTATCTGAGCATACCATGTGATCCAAGTTTTTACTAGGTCATTTCATGGTATTTTATTACAAATATTTCAAGTTCTCTCTCATTGGGTTTGTGATAGGGTTTAAGCAGGGTTCTAGAGGTCTACCATCTTAATAATGGTTAATAAAGATAAAACCTCCAATCCTAAATTGATGACCATATATATTTATCCCATAGACCCCCAAAATATCCTAAAAATATTTAGGTCCCATGTAACTAGATTAGTGAGATATGAGTGCAAGATGGTAGACTTTGAGCTCCTTATAAGCTCTCAAGATATGGTTACAATCTTAATGATGATTCATAGAGGTCGGGCCCTAATTAAAAGTCTATCTTACATGGATTTTGAGTCCATATGGGTTACTAGATCCCATTAATTGCATTATATCTTAGTTTCTTTGTCATGAAATATGTGATCACTTGAACTAGTAGTTCATGGTGATAACGTAGGGTAATATAACTTGAGTTAGGGATAAGATCAAATCTGATAATTTATTTATTTCCCCTATCTCAAAAACTCCCATAGTACCTATAACATCTCTCCACATATTCTCCTAATGTCAATTTTGCTTAGGAAGGTCTAAGTATGCCTCAATGTGGTGGTGGGTTTTGAGGCCTAAACATGTATTTAAGTGTAATGGTCTAAACTGAGTCTCAACCTCTCTATGGGTAGGTTGGTCTCCTCAAAATCATAATAACACCCTCTACACATATTTTCTATCTTATTCACTCACATCCATCTATCTAAACCACTATCGTTTCCCTTCTACCTTAGATCTGACCTTGATTCTTATTGCTAACCATTATGATCATGTCTAGTCTAAGTACTAGATCAATTGGGTTAAGGACTCAAGTAGTTTATTATACCCTTATACTATTTATGAGGTTGGGAGCTCATTTAATATGCCCTTATGACTTGACAACATCCTTAGGGTCAAGTTCCTTTAACTCTATCTTATGCATTCCCTCATCTCCTTACCTAGGGTTTGTAAGTAGTTAGGTTTGTAACCCTTGGTAAATAAGTTTAGTGTCCTACCTCACTTGAGTCTCTATAACTTGTTTCTATAGTGATTTTAACCCCAAATAGAGATCAAAACCTATAGGTGACTTCAATTCAAAGTGCATAGGCCTATTTACATTAATTTTATGCCTAATTGGCCAAGTAGGCCATTAGGTTCTTTTGTCTATCTCAAGGATTGAAACATTTGAATAGGAATACTGAGATCATTAAGAAAACAACATATAGACCCTATTCTTAGTCACATATCTCACCTCTCTACAACGTTTCATAACTTAACCTTCCTTCTATATTCTTTTTTGTAATTGTTTGCTTAGGCCCAACTAAGCCTAATTAGGCCATCCAAGCCTTATTTTGTCTAAATTGAGACTCATATAACCTTTTAAGTCTTTATTTCATCTTCCTGACTTCCCTTGCATGTGCTTTTAGAACCTAACCATCCTTCAATCATGTAACTACCTTCAAATCTTATACGGAGTCTTGTGTATATCATTCTTTAGGTCTAATGGGCCTAAAGGTCTTAAATCTCTATTTTACATCAACTGAGACTCTCATCTCTTCTTAGAATCATATGTTACACTTCCTTAATTCCTTCTTAAATGTTTTCAACTCTCTAACATCCCAATATCTATATATGTCTTTCACTTCTATAATCAAGCCTGTAGGTGTCTAGTTTAGGCCTAAAAAGCCTAAGTTATCAAGATTATTGTTACATTTAATGATTAAAACATTAAATAGAGGCTGATAAATTTAAGATACAAGTCAAAAAAATTATTATATCTATTTCACTATGCTTCACAAGCATGTTACATCATGTTTTCATCTTCATATTTATGAACCTACCTGTAGGTGGCAGTTAGGCCTCTACCTGTGAGTTACTTCTTTAAGATTTGAATTGATGTTTCATGACCACAAACCATTTTTATGGCCTTATACTATTATTTTTACCCTAAAAATAGTGTTTCTTACTCAAATTTCTCCCCTCCTATATTCAAGCTTGTACGGGATGGATCTAGAATTAGACTATGTGTGGGTATGACTAGATGGATTTTGATTTTAATAAAATCATTTTCCTTATTATAATTCACATTATTCTTATGAATTTCATCATATTTTTCTCCTCATACACCTAGAGACACCTTAAAAATGGATTTCTTGTTCAAACTACTTTTCTTTTATAGTTAGGCCTCTTGGTGTTATTTCTAGTTGTTAGGAACCTGTGCTATCCATTCTCTTTACTTTATTAGTATAATAGTTGATATGGATGCATATGATTTTTAAGTGATCTCGTGAGCATTTTATTTTATCCTACATTAATGAGAAATAATAGTTGATTAGATTATACTTAGTATATAAGTAAGTGTTGAGGCCAATGAAAGCATCCAAAAATTTATTATATTGAGATTGCTCAAAGGAGGTTACCCCCTCAAAGAGGCCAACGATTATGTAATTCAACAATTTTAATTTAGTTATATTTATTTGAGTTAATATATTTCTAATTTTCATAGTTTCTTTCATGTATTTTAAACTATATTCTAAGTTATTCAGGAAGGATCCTCTCATCTGGTATCAAATCACTTTTCAAGGCCAAAATGTTTTTTTCAAAAAGTCTTAATTTTTTTCTATTTCACATTTCATTAAGTAATTTTTTGTATCACAATAATCTATCTTTAAAAATTTAGGTAGCCATTAAAATTTTGGTTCTATTTCTATCATTTTGAAAATATTCGTAGCAAACTATCAAAAAATCCATCAATAGAGTATCAAAAGAATATTAGAGCACTTGTATTTAGACAGTTGATAATAAACAAAAGCCAAGAAATATTCAAAAAACTATCAGTAGAGTATCAAGACTTATAACCAAATATTTGATGCACTCTATCTAGACACTTGTAACCCTGTTCACCCTCAAACTTTATCCAGACACCTAAAATTCCATTCTCCATGTTTTCTTCCTTGAGGTCCCATATCTTGATTCCACCCCTAATTCCCACAAATCTCATTTTTCCCTTTTTTTGGTTTTTCCATAACTTCTATTTTTGTCTATTTGCCTTGAATGTTTTTCACAATGTTCATCTCCCCTTTCTACTCATTTGTCCCTCTTTGAAAAATTTTATAGTTTTTCCATTTTTTCTCCTCAAATTTCCCTCACCTTCAATACTCCAACTGTGAATTTGTTTTAGTAAAATTACCTTTACCCCTTTCAATTTTTCCCAAATCACAAACTTTCCTTACTAAATGTGTCTTAACTCTAGTTTTCCCACCCATCGTAAATAAAAATATCTTATTTGGGTCATGGTATTAACCTAAACAAGAGAAAAAAACATGGAGGATTAAATTACCACCCTCAAGACACACATCAAATAATCTTGGTGAAAAAATTCTTGGCTTCAATTTTTATCATACCACCTTGAACAATAGATGACATCTAGAGTCCTCTTCTGACACCAAATTTTCTTCTTCTAGTAATTTTAATGGATCAAAGCTTGATTTTCCTCGATTCCATGTATATGAATTAAAAAGTAAAAATAAAAATAAAAAGTCTATTCTAAGCTAAATTATACCAATGTTAGAGAAACATATGCTATAAATAATAATAATAATAATAATAATAATAATAATTTGTACAATTTAGATACAATAATCCTCCATTGTTATTTGGATCCAATTTGCTCTATTAAAATGTGGTGCTCACTCTTCCAATGCAAAGGTAACAAGAAGCATTTGTATACAAAAGATTGAATTGGATTCACTTTGGATGCAAGATTTGATTATTATTTAGTAGATTCTGATTGTGATTTCTCAAGATTTGTGTCCCTTCAAAATGAGGATTCTTAAGCTTATTTATAAAATCCTAGATTATGATCCGACGGTGGAGGATCAATTGGACTTTTTCAAGGTTCCAAATGATCAACAGTTGAGGATGAGTCCTCATCCATGATGATAGGAACTATTTCAACCAAGTGGAGTAAAAATAGGGGTTGGTTAGTAGACTTAGTCAAAATAGAGTTACAACTAAGTGGAGGAGTCATAGGAAGTAGAGGTTTTCATGGATATGGTTGGGATGAGGGAGAGAAAAGTGGGAAAAGTTTGAATTGGTAAATTAAAGAATTGAATAATTAAAATAAAGAACAAAGGGTACATAATTGACTTTTTCAAAAGTATTTGAATAAATCAATTAATTGATTTAGGAAGAAATGTTAATTATTAAGTTAAGATGAATGATTAAAATATTTAGGAAGAATGATTAACTAAATTAAGGTGCATTTTGACACTAAATTAAATTTAGGTGTCTACATTTTCCCCTCTTTGAAATGGTGTTGCGAAGCAAGATTGTTTAGAAGAAGAGAAGAAGTAGAGTGTTGATGATTAAAAAGAAAAAAATTGCCCCAAATGAATGAAAATGAGTGTGATGATGCCCCCTCGAGGGTTTGTGCAAGAAATGGACAAACACTTGAAATTTATGAAAAGATGAAATAGTTAAGCGGTCGGATGAAAAATCAAGTTATTTCAAGATTGATGTTAAATTTACAATATGTTGGTAATGTAAAAGAGTTTCCCTTAGCAAGGTAATACTAGGTCTTTGATTTGAAAATCAATAATTTAAACCACTCAGACATTGTATGCTTATTGTTGTTTGCTAATGGCTCAAGGACCAAAGTAGTAGGTGTGGGAATGATATATCCCATAAATAATAAACTATAGATCCACAAATAGAAAAAAGTTATTGAGTTGGAAAATGATTGATGGATTATATGTCGTTAAATAATTGCAAGATTTTGAAAACAATCTTGAAATAATGTGATTTAATGATATCTTAAATTTGAAAATGGATGAAGAATAGGTATTATGGAGGAATGGAAATGGGAAAATTATCATCAATAATATAGATACTTGTCTCAATACTAATGTTTACAAAACTATAGAGGGTACATGTAAAATGATTTACCCCTAGCTATTTAAATGCCATAGAAGATATTGGAAAAATTGCATATCCTACTTTAAATATTGTATGAATAGATTGTGCTCGAACTTAAGGGCCATGAGCAAATGTGAGAATAATATTCCCAATGATGGTAAACCACAAACCAGAAAATGAAAAATATAGATTGTCCAATTTGTGATAAAGATTTAAAAATTTGACATTTGTAAGCATGGATAAAGATATAACACTTTGATTAAATGAAAATAGAAAATGTGGATGAAATGGATGATGGGAATGGTAATGGCCGAGATAACCCTAGATACCCTTTGTCTCTAAGAGCTACCTAAATAACACACTTAGATAATGTCTATGCATGGATATCAAACCATATGTAGTTATCCCAAATATAGGAAGAAAAGTGATGTTGTAATGTAATATTGACCCATGGATGCTAGACTCAAGTTTTTGATTGAATATTGCAATTGAATGATGGAGAAAGGATGGAAATTATGATTTTGTAGGCCCCAATTGACATGTGTGGGAGATTGAATAGAAAGATTAGGAAATGATGGTGGATGATTAATATGCAAACATTAATAAATAAATGAAGCGATCATATGGGTTAATGATGATGGATCAAATGATTCAACATGTATGAGATAAGGATGAATGAAAGAGAGAGATGACACACAGATGTATTGACTTGAGAATGTGAGATGGTTTGATAACTACCTTATGTTTATTTTATTCTTTGCATTGGATTTCTAATGATAATTCCAATTGAGTAAGAGTTAAACAACCTAATTTTTGATATTGCATATGACAATATGCACCAATGGTATAGAAAAACCATGATGACTATCATGTAATACATGTAAGGACTAATAGATTCAAAAGGACAAAACTTAGTACATCATGATATGGAATATCATAATAACATCATTAGTAATGTGAATAGTGATCTAGACACAGGAAATAACAATAAAGTTAAGATAAAAGAGATGTTTGCAATAATGAAAATGATGTAAGTAAACATAGAAGTAAACAAACATTGGAGAAGTAAATAAACATACATGATGTAAAAGAAAGTAAATGACTATATATAAAATTAAGAAAATGACTAAAATAAGTAAGCAAATGACATTTTGGATGCCCTTGGCTAGATTAGAACCCTTTGACATAGTTATTTTTGATAATGTTGAGCTGTTCGATAAGTAATATGTATAAGGTATGGCTAGTATACATAACTAAGGACAAGGGATTTTTTATTGTTGCTTGGATTTTGTATTTTGTATTTTGTTAGTTTTTCTAATGTTTTTGGATTTTTTTAAGAATTTTTAATGTTTTTTATTTTTTTGTTTTAGTTTTTCTTAGATTTTATAGGTGTATATACAAGGAATACCAACAAAGGGAAAACCAAATTCTAGCATTGAAGAGTGAGTGGTAGGGGATGAAAGGAATACATTATATATGGAGTACAGACAAATAGGAATGGATTGGAATTAAGATGATAACTTCTAGGAAACACATGAGGTAAGAACCAAGTGTCTAGTCATCAAAATAGCATTGCAAGGATACACCAAGATGTTTTTAAGAACATGTCTCAAGACATTTCCACTTCCTTATCAAGGTCAAAATGGGAATAAAGATGGTTTTATGATGTCAAGGATTGGATGGGTTTCGATATGTTATGGGATTAAAGGGATAAGGATGAGTTTGGATAGGTAAGGGTATTCAAGGATGGTAAATGATGGTTGAGGAGGAGTTTAGGATGGATTGGATAGGCATAATATGGGTAAATATGCTTTAGGATAACTTATGATAAGTAACCATAGATGGGTTTACGATAAAAAGATGGGATTAAAAAAGTTGTAGGATGGGTAAGGATGGTAAGATGATTTAGAATGCATAGGATTAGAATGGATGAGCTTTCCCCTAAGTGTAGGGTATTTATAAACAATTGATTATTTTATGCATGACACCAAAAATCATGTTTCATCATGGTACTTGACCAAGGTGCCATATAAATGTTTTTCACCTTTAGATGATTTTTTTTCTCTTTCTCTTTTTGATTTTGATTTTGATTTTTGGCATCTTAATTATAAACAAGTTCAAGATGCATGATGATTACCACTATTGATATTTTAGGTATGTGCTCCAAAGATGTGTTCAGTAACTTCATTGACTTTTAAGTTAGCTTCTTCCAAATTTACTAGGATATAATCATAGCCCCTATGATAGAGGGTGTTACCAGATAGAGTGAAGTGGAAAGTATGTTGGATGAAGGATGTATGTTGAGTGCATAAAGGATTTGGATAAATATAATTATGGTGGGGATGAGTCTATGGGTCATGATGTAAAGGTTGAATGGGACCGACAATCTCACATTCATCAAGACTAGGAGTAACTGCAAGTTGGATGATATAAGAATTTAATGATATCTTCAACTTGTGATGGGGATCCATCTTGTAAATGTCCTAATGTGGAGGATATATTAATTTTATTAGCTATTGGTGCCTTAGAAAGGTTTTCACCAAAGGATTTTTCTTGATTTTTTTATTAGAATTTAGATTAGGATTGTCCAATAGCGCCTCAAAGATTTTTTCACTAAGGAACTCATATTTTTGATTTTCTATATTTTGATTTGGATTTTGACTACAATTTATATTTTAATCATTTGATAGTGCCTCAAATAGGTTTTCACTATGGGGTATGGATTTTATATTTGAATTACAGGATTTAATTTGATTGAGGTACACTTGTTCCTCAAAATATGCAGATATTTTCTGATACTCTTTTAGAAGGAGATTAGCTAAGAAGTCTACAATTATGTTATTATCATGGAAGGAAGTTAATTCTAAGTAAGATCATTGGTCCAAAAAAGGTGTAGGATACTAGATTACAATATGGAAGGCAATAATGGTGATATTTATGAAAGGAGTGATGGTAGTAAAGTCCTCGTAGAGATTATGAATAGATCCTATTTTAATTAGGGATGAAGTTACCTTAAAAACCACAAAATTACCACTAACATCTTTACATTGAATTTTAAATGTTTTGTAACTGATGCTACGAGATCTAGCATTTACTTCAAAATGGATGGGTTTGATAATTCCTTTCTCATGGATTGTTTAGAATATAATTACCTCTATCATATGGGTGCATGTTTTGGGATGATGGGATATTCAATCAGTGATAAGTATTTTGGTGTTTAGACAATGGGTGATAGGATATATTGGTTGAAAGAGTTTTTATCCAAGATAGGATCTTGGTCAAAAATGGGATCTTGATCAAATATCAGATCTTGATCAAAGATAGGTTTATGGTTACAAATAGGCTCTTCAATAAAGATAGGATCTTCATCAAAGATGGATGGTAAACCATGGTTGTCAAAGGTAGGTTGATGGACTATAGATTGGCTAAAAGTGGATGAGTAAAAAATGGGATTAATGGGATCTTGAGAAGTAGATGGAAGATTATGAACTTGACTTATAAGTGGTGTGGCTTGATTAGGATTAGGAAAGACATCATGGCATATCCCCAAGCTATGATTTTTAGACATGAATACACTTGGCTCTACCTTGATATACCTTTTTCCAATCATATCTTAGCTATAATTCTTTAGTCTCATATAATAGTTTAGATAATGATCTTCAATTTTATGATAATCATAATATTTACTAGGTCTATACCACTTAGGTTTTAGGACATTTGGCTCAAAGTATTTGGTGTTTGGAAATGTGACTAGGTTTGTAATGACCAATTTTGGAAATAATACATCATAAGGTTCCCAGGACAGAGTGAATTTTTTCTTAATAGACACAATACTAGTTTTGGTAGGTTGGGAGTTTTGTAACTATTGTAACTCTAGGGATGGAGTGATACTAGATGGTAGAGGTGATAGAATTGGATTCCCTTTGTTATTTTGATAGTAGATGTTAGAATCAAGGCTATAACTAGTGGAGGGGAGACTTGGTTGATTTTTTAAAATAGGCTCACTAGTGGCAAGGTGATGTTGATATAGAATGTTTTGAGATTCCCTAGATAGAGAAGTAGCTTGATCTTGGGAGGATGGATTTATGGAACTTGATAGAATTGAATATGTGGGGTTTGTGAACAACTATGAATTTAATGTAGTTTTGTTCAAGCTTAGGAATGGGTTGGATGCAAAATCAAACGATTGATTTTGATGACTATAAAAAGGTTGGTTCTAAAGAGCATAGGAGTTGTGTTGGGGATCAACCAACAATATGATTACACTTATGAAAGCAATAAACCATGGAATTAAATCATATAGATAAGTAACTAGAATCAGATAAATAGCAAAGAACAAGAGATACAAGAAACCACCCTAAAAACTTGTATTAAACTCTTTACAAAAGGAATACAATTGAAGAAACTTCTTTCTTCCACACCTCTCTCAGATGCACAAGATCTCTCACTAGATCTCTATCCCTCAAGAGCTCTCTCTCTCTCTCAAGTACAATCAACTCCAACAACCTAGATTGATACAACTCTGTACTGTTCTTCAACATTCACATACATAATGAACTACTACAACCACCCTAAGCTAAGAAGATCTAATTCTACATATAGAATTAGGAGACTTGAGCATGCACTTACAACCAACAATTAAGCCTCTTGAACAAGGGATCTAAAAACAATCTTACTAATAATAGAGACGCAAACTTAAGACTAAGACTTAAACTCATCATGCAAACACTCAGTTCTGTCCTTGGAAATAGCGTTTTGGATGCACAGGTAACTGACACTGGTTCCTACCTGCTTGCCTATGACCGACGTCAGTGTCTCTTCAACTACACCTGACTAATGTTGATTGCTCTTGACTGATGCTGGTGACTGTGTAAACCTACAACTTTGGTAATGCACTCATATGTGAATCTTTTAGGCTCCACACCTTAACAATCTCCCACTTGGAGATAAACAGCTACACTAGTACCTATATAGCAACATCTTCTAGCTCCTCCATCTTCAACTCAATCATGAAGACCAACAGAAGTTAAATGAAGATTCAACTTCTCCTTTGTAACTGGCTTGGTTAACATATCAGCAAGATTCTTGTCTGTATGGATCTTCTCCAGCTTCAACTCACCATCTTCCAATACCTACCTTATGAAGTGGTACCTTAGTTGTATGTGCTTGGTTCTTGAATGAAAGGCTGAATTCTTAGCCAAATGGATTGCACTCTGACTGTCACTATACAATCTGCAACTCTCTTACTCCCTTCCAAGCTCTCCCATGAACTGTGTCATCCATATCATCTCTTTGCTAGCCTCTGTGGCTACAATATACTCTGCTTCTATAGTTGACAAGGCAACAACCTTCTGCAACTTTGATATCTAGCTAACCACCGTTCCACCTACAGTGAAAACATATCATGTGGTGCTCCTCCTGCCATCCAAATCACCTGCCATATCTGAATCTACATAACCATGTAGAGAAGTATCTGAACCTCCATAGCACAAGTGCCTACTACTGGTTCCTCTCAGATATCTGAGGATCCACTGAACTGCTTTCCAATGTTCCTTTCCTGGATTGGCCATATACTTACTTACAACACCTACTTCTTGGGCAATATCTGATCTAGTACACACCATTGCATACATCAAACTTCCTACTGTGGAAGAATATGGAACCTTACTCATGTACTCTACCTCATCATGTGAATTAGGACATTATTCTTTACTCAACTTAAAATGTCTAGCCAAAAGTGTGCTTACCGGTTTAGCATCCTGCATATTGAACCATTTCAACACCTTGTCCACATAATCCTCTTGAGACAATATCAACATGTGATTTTTCCTATCTCTCTTAATGCTCATGCCAAGGATTTTCTTTACTGGTCCCAAATCCTTCATAGCAAAAGTTTGAGCTAATTTCACCTGAAGCTCAGAGATATCCTGCATGTTTGATCCCGTAACCAGCATATCATCTACATACAACAATAGAATAATATATCTACCATTATTCAATCTCTTAAAATACACACAATGGTCAGATTGACACCTACTGTAGCCATGCTCAGTCATAAACCTGTCAAATTTTATATACCACTGTCTAGGAGCTTGCTTGAGGCCATACAAGCTTTTCTTCAATCTACACACTAACTTCTCCTTACCTTTGACCTCAAATCCTTTCAACTATTCCATATAAATTTCCTCATCCAAATCCCCATGAAGAAATGTTGTCTTAACATCTAGCTGCTCAAGATGCAAATCTTCAATAGCAACCAAAGATAGTACAATCCGTATAGAAGTCATTTTAACAACAGGAGAAAAAATCTCACCAAAATCAATACCTGGCTTTTATGCAAATCCTTTCACTACCAATCTAGCCTTATATCTCATCTATCCATTCTCACCTTCCTTCAACTTGTAGGTCCATCTATTCTTCAGTGTTCTCTTACTAGCTGGCAACTCAACCAAATCCCATGTTTGGTTCTCTCTTAAGGACTCCATCTCCTCAACCATGCCATGCTCCCACTGACTCTTGGACTCCACCTGTATTGCTTCTTCAAAACTCTCTAGTTCTCCACCATTAGTTAGCAATAAATAGAATAATGAAGGAGAATATCTAATTGGAGGCTTACTTACCCTTTCTGACCTCCTGATGGGTGTCTGAGACTCGTTCACAACACGCTATCCACCCAAATTCTCTGACAGTGACCGACCTCAGTCACCTCCAGACCTGTTATTGGCTGACACTAGTTCTTCCTGACCGATGCTAGTGCCTGTCCTGCCAACATCAGTCTCTGTATGACCGACATCAGTTTCTATTTTATCGACGCTGGTTCTTATACTACCAACATCGGTCTCTATGTTTTCTTGCAAGTGATTATTTCTTTTTCCTGTGAGCTCATTTTAGACCATCACTTCGTCCAATTCACCATTGCTCTGCCCAAATTGATTCAGCTTCTTCAGTTGATCACTATACATCACGTTTTCATTGAAAACAACATCACGGCTCCTAATTATCTTGTTAGTTCCTAGATTTCAAAATCTAAAACCAAAATCATCTAAGCCATAGCCAATAAAAGTGCACCTCATAGACTTAGCATCCAGCTTCTTTCTATTTTCCTTATCAACGTGCACAAAGGCTTCACAACCAAAAACTTTGAGAAAAGAGAGATCTACCTTTTTACCTATCCAAGCCTCTTTTATAATTCCACCATCTAGAGCTGTAGAGGGTCCTCTATTAATCAGGTACACTGCAGTGTCAACAGCCTCTGCCCAAAACTCTAAGGGCAAACCAGCATGCAATTTCATACATCTTGCACGCTCCATGATTGTTTTGTTCATCCTTTTAGGAATTCCATTCTGCTAAGGTGTCCTTGGAACCATCTTTTGCCTATGAATTCCATGCATATAACAATACCAGTTGAACTTATAACTGCAAAACTCTCCACCATTGTCAGATCTCAGGCACTTCAATCTTTTGCCTGTTTCATTCTCAACCATAGCTTTCCAAATCTTAAAAGTCTCAAATACATCAGATTTCTTCTTAATACAATAGATCCATACCTTTCTTGTAGCATCATTTATGAAAGAAACATAGTACTGTGATCCTCCAATAGAAGCTACCTGAGCTGGTCCCCACACGTCTGTGTGAACAAGCTGCAACTTATGCTTCTTCTTTGTAGACCCAGTCTTGAGAAAACAAACCCTTTTCTATTTTCCAAATACGCAGTGCTCACAAAATTCTAGATCCATGCTTTTCAAATCTAAAAGCTTACCTTTAGACTTAAGAATTGACATCCCCTTCTCACTCATGTGGCCAAGCCTTGAGTGCCACAATTTTGCATCCACATCTGAAGTAGATAATATAGAAGGAGAATTGTTAGTAACACAATTACACAAATAGAGAGTACCTACTCTCTTACCTCTGGCCATAACAAGTGCACCCTTGGTCACCTTCCAAGATTCTACTGTGAGAGTTACTGTACAACCCTCATCCCTTAACTTTCCTGCAGAAATCAAATTCCTCTTCAAGCTAGGAACATGCATAACTTCTCTCAACACCCATGTGTTGTCATTCTACATTTTTAGCTGCACTTTACCTTTGCCAATAATCTTACAAGGCTCATCATCCCCTAGATACACTATTTTAAAATCTCCATGGATATAGTCACAAAAATATTACCTATTAGGGGTAGCATGAAAAGATGCACCAGAATCTAACACCCAAGATTCTATATTATTATGTAAAGAGAATACTAAAGCATCTTGTGCAATACCTACAACCTTTGCTTCTTCTTTTCCTTCGTGTTGATTGTCCTCCTTAGGCTTTGACCAACAATCTCTGCTTATGTGCCCCATCTTTCCACAATTCTAGCAATTGTGGCTTCCTGCCATTTTTGGATTTGGATCTACCTTTTCCCTTAGACTTAGATCTTGATCTCCCTTTCTTGCTCTTCTCTTTTTACCTTCCCCTACTCTCAAAACTTAAAGCGTTCCCAGATGTCTCTTTTGTGCTTTTCCTACAAATTTCCTCATTCAAGATAACACTAACAACATCCTCTACTTTTAAAATATTTGATGCAGATGCAGTATTGCTAACTGCCATTACTAAGCTATGCCAGCTTTCAGGCAAAGAACATAATATTAAAAGAGCTTTTATTTCATCATCAAATACAATTTTAATTGAACTTAATTGATTTACAATACCATGGAAATCATTCAGGTGATTAGATACAGATCCACCTTCCTGCATGTGCAAATTAAATAGCTGCTTCATAAGATATACCTTATTAGAAGCTGAGGGTTTTTCGTACAAATTTGCTAAATTAGTCATCAAATCTACCATTGTTTTTGCCTGTGATAAATTAGATATCACAGTAGATGCTAGACTCAGTCTTATAGACCCCAGAGCCTTTCTATCAAGAACTTCTCATTCTTCATCCTCCATGTCTGTGGGCTTCTTTGCAATCTCACCTAACGGTAAGTATAGATCTTTCTGATACAGATAGTCCTCTATCTGCATTCTCCAATGTTGATAGTTTTTGCCATTGAACTTCTCCATTCTCAGTTTACTTTCATCTGCCATTGCTTCTTCCACTCAAACAGAAATCCCTGCAAAAACTCCTGTGAGCAACCTATAATCAATACACACTACACAGATTTGAACCGCCTGTTAGTGAACCTAAGCTTTGATACCAATTATTGGATATCAAACTCTAAACCTACAACTAGGGCTCTGATACCACTTGTTGGGGATCAACCAACAATATGATTACACTTATGAAAGCAATAAACCATGGAATTAAATCAGATAGATAAGTAACTAGAATCAAATAAATAGCAAAGAATAAGAGATACAAGAAACCACCCTAAAAACTTGTATTAAACTCTTTACAAAAGGAATACAATTGAAGAAACTTCTTTCTTCCACACCTCTCTCAGATGCACAAGATCTCTCACTAGATCTCTATCCCTCAAGAGCTCTCTCTCTCAAGTACAATCAAATCCAACAACCTGGATTGATACAACTCTATATTGTTCTTCAACATTCACATACACAATGAACTACTACAACCACCCTAAGCTAAGAAGATCTAATTCTACATATAGAATTAGGAGACTTGAGCATGCACTTACAACCAATAGTTAAGCCTCTTGAACAAGGGCTCTAAAAACAATCTTACTAATAATAGAGACGTGAAATTAAGACTAAGACTTAAACTCATCAGGCAAACACTCGGTTCTGTCCTCAAAAATAGCATTCTGGATGCACAGGTAACCAACACTAGTTCCTGCCTGCTTGCATATGACTGATGCCGGTTGATACTCTGCTGACGCCGGTGTCTCTTCAACTGCACCTGACCGACATCAGTCGCTCCTGACCGACGCCGGTGACTGTGTAAACTTGCAACTTTGGTAATGCGCTCATATGTGAAGCTTTTAGGCTCCACACCTTAACAAGTTGAACATTTGATTTGGATGGAACATGGTTTGATTTATCAAAGGAATTTGGTTTAAATATAGATTTGAAAGTGGTGGTGAATTTGAATCAAAATTTTGATTTACATTGGTACTAAGGTTGGAACTAGATGTATTGGTGAAGAATTTTAGGTTTGAGTTTTAGGGTGTACTAGATACAAAATCAAATGATTGATTTTGATTACTATAGATAGGCTAACTTAAACAAATTTAGTGACTATTCAAGTTTAAATTTTATTGATTGATGGATGAGCATGAATACATATTCAAACTTGGATTTGGATTTTTTGGATGACTGGTTTGAACTTGATTCAGATATAGATTTGAATCAAAATTGGTTGGATTGAATCCTGGGTTATAACAAAGATTATTGGGATTGTGATTAGGGACAAAATAAGTCAAGAAAATTGTTCCACATATCCATGCTTATTTTACTGGATGACACTATTAAGGAAAGACTTGACTCAGTAATGAAAAATATTTAAAATTAAACTCTAGTAAATCAAAGTACTAAAGTGACTAAAATTTTGACTGCCAACTAAATAATTTTGAGATTTTTAAAGAGAAAGTTGTAATTTTTAGGATATCATTTAAACTCAAAATAATTTATTTTCAAATAAGGATTTTATAGCACATGGAAATCAAAAGGAAACAACAAACAATTTATAATATAATTAAATAAGAAATTGCACATAAAGGGTGAAAACTAGGTAGAAGGGTTTTGAAAAAAAATTGGGATTTTTGTTTTCACTTACTCATCCATGATCTTAGATAAAGCCTAACATTTCAAGGCACTAGCCATGGAGGATCATACCATGCCCATGGCCCATTAAGTCCATTTTTAAGGGTGTGTGGAAAGTAACTTCTCGGTGCTAACTGCTAATCGATGCACCAAAGTCAAACAACAAAGAGGAAATCCTAGGATTAAGGTATACATGAGATTATCTAGGGGGAATAAAACCATGGAAGAGATTGATGTGTGGATGCACACTATTGTGTCTTGTCCCAAAGTGCCCAACATAGCTGTAGGGGTCTTAATGTGTTGACAATTAGTAATATCAGATCTTGAGTAAGTTATTGAAACCATGGGTATTAGATTATGAAATCCCCTCACATCATGGTGTGATTAAAACACATAATTGCTTAGGTAATTAAAACAATTGGGTCTTGATTTATATACCTCACCAGAAAATAGGGTTTGGTCTATTGCATGGTGGTAAAATCCATGATCAATAGAGTCCTTAATAAAAGAAAAATAAAGTGTTAATACTTGTTTCTTATTTCCAAGTATCATCATCAACATGATGCCAAGGAAAGAGCATACACAAGATCAACTAGGGTAACAAATAAGTCACAAGATTGCTTTTGATTTCTAGGTATCATCACCAACATGATGCCAACAAAAGAGTATACACAACCTTTGTAAATAAATGAAAAGACAAACAAATAGATAGATTTACTCCATAGAAAATAAAGTGTGATTTATTTACTAGGAATGCCATAGACTGAAAATGAAAGATGTTAGTGATAATAAATAAAATAAAGTTGGTTTGATTTTTTTGGTTTTTTTGCAATTGTCTTTGGTGACCGTCCTGCATACAAGTAATTAGAAAGTTTTAGCTTGGCTTATCTTCAAATAAATTTATAAAAAGTTACATAAAACCAATAAAAAAACAAAGAAGAAATAATTATTTTAGCATGATCTCACAGATACACAATCAAAGAGAAAGGTGAAAATTGTTAGTTGGTCAGAAAAATAAAACTAAACAAAAGCAAGGTAGTATGATATAATTTTTTTCTTCAATTATTGAAAGCATATAAAATTTAAATATTTTTATATTGTTTCATTCTTCATTCAATACCTTCAATTTGGCATAAACGAGGGATCAAACGGAGTCCCCAATCAAAAGTTATGGCTTTTAAAAGATGACAACATTTTTGTAAAAGTTGGCAACAATTTTGTCAAAGTTGTTAAGCATGAGATATACTGAGAGGGGGGGGGGTGAATCGGTATATCATATATCTTATAAAAATTTTCCTCAACCAAATTCCACTTAATCAAACATTCAAGATATGCAATAAAACTCAAACAATAAACACCACACAAGATAGAGAGAGACACCAGATATAACGTGGAAACCCAATGTGGGAAAAACCATGGAGAAAAATATCAAGTATATGAATGAGCACCAACCCAAACAATATTCTCAAGCACCAACTTGTAGGAGCACCAACCCCTTTGCTGAGCACCAACCTAGCAACTATTCATGAGCACCAACCCATAGGAGCACCAACCCCTTTGCTGAGCACCAACCCAACAACTATTTGTGAGCACCAACCCACAGGAGCACTAACCCCTTTGCCAAGCACCAACCTAGCAAAAATTCATGAGCACCAACCCATAGGAGCACCAACCCCTTTGTGTATACCACACACCTATCTCTTAATGTTGTTATCTCAATAAATGATAGTTCAATACAACATCTCTTTCCTCTCTCTCACCTTTGCTCTTCTAAGATAGATATAACAAATACAAATCATATTCATCTCTCACAAATTCTCTTCTAATCTAGATAATACAATATCAAATCAACCTCTATCTTCCATATTACAAATGGCTTCTCAAGCCTTTATTTATAGCTTTCTAAATGAACTTTGGCCTTCCCCCTTTGTGACCCTTCAATCCTCATGGAAAATGGTGCCAAACTTGTATAACACTTCATATTATTTCCTTTGAAAAGTCATGTGGTGACCCTTCATGACCAAAAACATCCTTCCCACTTTTGTCCTTATCTTGGTGAATTTTCATATTCCTCAAAGTGTCCCTTCATGAGAAATTGTGCCCTTCCTCTTTTGTCTTCACTTGGTGACTCTTGGAATTCCCCAAGATGACTCTTCATGGGAAAATGCGTCCCATCCTTCTTTTGTCTTTATCCCATGGCTCTTTGACTTCTCCATGGACCCTTCTTTTGTCTCATTTGCAACCAAAAATATATTCATTAATATTAAATAAATATTAACTCATATTAGTCACGATAT
This sequence comes from Torreya grandis, assembly GCA_037957365.1. Classification (NCBI taxonomy): domain Eukaryota; kingdom Viridiplantae; phylum Streptophyta; class Pinopsida; order Cupressales; family Taxaceae; genus Torreya; species Torreya grandis. The sequence continues at coordinate 448,396 of JARHVA010006133.1, read as the reverse complement.
ATTTATTACAAACAACATTAAATGCAATGGGGCCTTTATCACCAATAATTCTAGACCTTTGACATCAATGACAATGTTTCCAACAATCTCCCCCTTTGTCATTGATGCAACCTCAATTTTGAAACTGCCACATCTTGTCACCTACACATACTATCATCTGAAAACATACAGTAACTCCCCCTTACTGTAGCAACCTGTACCTATTCCCTTTACCTATTTTTGCACCTACACCTGTACCTATTATTCTCCCCCTTTGACATCAATGGCAAAGGGCCTACCTAGAGCTAACACTTAGCTCCCCCTCAATTGATGTTGAACATCAATGGTAGGAAGTAATAGAAATTACTCCCAACTCCTCTCACATATCTTTGAATGTGTCCTTTGATTGTGCCTTTGAGAAGATATCTGACAATACATATACATTATTCCCTATCCTTTGAGCATCTAAAATTAACTCATTTGAATCTTTTCTTCTAATCTCACAACCTTTAGTATGAAACTTTAATGTGTATCCTTGATCACATATTTGATTAACACTTAATAGATTATGCTTAAGACCTTTTACATATAAAATATTCTTAGTCTTAGTTCTACCATAATCTAAACTCAAAGTACTTTTTTGGGCTATCCTGGCAGTGGTTTTATCTCTGAATCTCACTGTACCACCATTGATCTTCTTTAGAGATATGAACTTACTTTTATCTCCTATCATATGCCTCAAACATCTGCTATCAATTAACCATGGCTGATCTTTACCTCTTACATGCAAGGCTATCTGAACCATCATATAATCTTCAAGTTGTTTCTTCTACCATGTACATGTCTAAACCTTCTTCCTGATGAATAGAGCTTTGAAACTCTAATCCTTCTTCTTGATGAATGGAGATTTAAAACTCTGATCCTTTTTGATTGAATCAAACACACTTTTACAATACTGAGCTATGTGTCTGAAGTTGTTGCACTTGTAGCATACTATGGTCTCTTCATCACAGCTTGATATAGGAGCAAAAGATTTGTGGCTTCTGCTTGACTCTACTTGACTTTCCTTTTCCTTATTTCTTAAATTGTTATCTCTTCTTATACATTCTAATTTCTTGTGACCATATCCATTAAAATAAAAATAATAGCCATAAAAATAAGACCTGTCTGTATATCTCTGACCTGATTGTCTTTTGTAGCTTTGTTCTCTCCAGCTTTCTCTATTTGAAATGTCCTCTATATTTTTCACTTCTCCCCTTTTTGTTTCCTCTTTTGTAAGAGCTTTAACATAGCTCTTTTTTTTTTTCAAAACTGATCCCTATCTTATCTGAATTTGCTTTTTGACTTTCCAATATCTTATTCAATATGTTAGTGTTATCCTCAAATTTTGAGTCACTAACTACTTTATCATTGACTACTTTCTCAATATCTTCTTTTAAAGAGGCAATTTCAATAACATACATTTGACATTATTTTCTTTCTATTTTCAACTATGTTGTGATATCTTCTTCATTCTTCTTAGATACTTCAAAGTGTGCTTGTAGATCTTCAATCATTTCCTTTGACTCATGTTCATTTTACTTGATCTGGCACTTTAATCTTTGATTCTTTTTCTAAATGGCTTCTAACTCTTCTAAGGCACAAATGAGCTCTCCTTACATATTCACTTTAGATTCCTCCTCCTCTTATTCTTGATCTATTCATGTATGGCCATGAATAGAATCTCTTCTTCTTCTGAATCACTGACTCCACTATCTTCGACTGAGCTAGGATCCTTAGAATACAGGCTCTTCTTCTCGAATCCCTTCTTAGATTTGCCTTTGAAATTATCCTTGTATGTATGATTTTATTCTTAATCATCATTACCCTTATTTGGGAATCTAGCTAAAAAAATTCCAATCTTTCCACAATTAAAACATATAAAAGGTAAATTTCCTTGATATTTACCTGTTCCTCTTTTCAGTTTGCGAATGAAAAGTGCTTCATTATCATCTTCATCATCATTGAAACTATCACTTGATTCTTGAATCTTAGCTTTCTCTTTCTTTGATGTCTTGAAAGCTTCTTCTCTCTTTGAGGGTTTATCTTGTTTTATCTGCATCTCATATGCTGTGAGTATACCATGAAGCTCATCCATCTTTAACTTGGCTAAATTCTTCATCTCCTTGATTGTTGAAACCTTTGCATCATATCTCATTGGTAGAGACATCATAACCTTTTACACCACTGTTGACTCATCCAATGTTTCTCCAAGACCTTGAATCTAATTTACTATCTAATCAACTCGCAAGAGATAACTTGTTATATCTTCTTCTTCCATCTTAAAAATTTTAAACTGCCTTCTAAAAGTCTGAATTTTAGCTTGCTGAACCTTTCCATCACCTTTGTAAATATTCTCAAGTTTCACCCAAGTTTCATGAGCAAATTTACATTGCATAACTTTAACAAATTCAGATTCACATAAACCACATAAAATAGTATTTAAAGCTTTAGCATTACATTCACTTGCCTTCTTTTCTACTGGAGTAATTGCAGATGTCTGTGGCTCTTCATATTCCTCCACCACTACTTTCCATATGTCAAATCCAAGGGCCATTAGATAAACCTTCATTCTCATGCTCTAAAAAGCATAATTTGTCCCATCAAACAAAGGTGCCTTATTTGTATAAAATCTTTCCTGTGACACAGCCATCGTGCTTTCTCAATCTACCTTCAAGCTATAAAAATTTTCAAAAAGGAACCTACTCTGATACCAATTGTTAAGCACTAGATATACTAAGAGGGGGGTGAATTAGTATATCATATATCTTATAAAAATTTCCCTTAACCAAATTATACTTAATCAAACATTCAAGATATGCAATAAAACTCAAACAATAAACACCACACAAGATAGAGAGAGACACCAGATATAACATGGAACCCAATGTGGGAAAAACTATGAAGAATAATCTAAAGTATATGAATGAGCACCAACCCAAACAATATTTTCAAGCACCAACTTATAGGAGTACCAACCCCTTTGATGAGCACCAACCCAACAACTATTCATGAGCACCAGCCCACAAGAGCACCAACCCCTTTGTTGAGCACCAACCTAGCAACTATTCATGAACACCAACCCACAAGAGCACTAACCCCTTTGCCGAGCACCAACCTAGCAACAATTCATGAGCACCAACCCACAGGAACACCAACCCCTTTATGTATACCACATACCTATCTCTCAATGTTGTTATCTCAACAAATGATAGTTCAATACAACATCACTTTCCTCTCTCTCACCTTTGCTCTTCTAAGCTAGATATAACAAATACAAATCATATTCATCTCTCACAAATGCTCCTCTAAGCTAGATAATACAATACCAAATCAACCTCTATCTTCCATATTACAAATGGCTTCTCAAGCCTTTATTTATAGCTTTCCAAATGACCTTTGGCCTTCCCCCTTTGTGAACCTTCAATCCTCATAGAAAATGGTGCCAAACTTGTATGACCCTTCATATTCTTGCCTTTGAAAAGTCATGTGGTGACCCTTCATGACCAAAAATGTTCTTCCAAATTTTGTCTTTATCTTGGTGACTTTTCATATTCCTCAAAGTGTCCCTTCATGAGAAATTGCACCCTTCCTCTTTTGTCTTCACTTGGTGACTCTTGGAATTCCCCAAGATGACTCTTCATTGGAAAATGTGTCCCATCCTTCTTTTGTATTTATCTCGTGGCTCTTTGACTTCTCCATGGGCCCTTCTTTTGTCTCATATGCAACCAAAAATATATTCACTAATATTAAATAAATATTAACTCATATTAGCCAAGATATATTTATTACAAACAACATTAAATGCAATGGGGCCTTTATCACCAATAATGATAGACCTTTGACATCAATGACAATATTTCCAACAAAAGTTAGCAATGATTTTTTTAGTAGTGATTTTGTCAAAGTTGGTAGTGATTTTGTCAAAGGTAATAGTGATTTTGTAATAAAAAAGTGATATTGTTAGAAAATGGAAAAATTATTGAACTTAGTAGCGATTTTGTCAAACACAGTAGCATTTTTGTCAAATTGAGCAGCATTTTTGTCAAATACAGTAGCAATTTTGTCAAATAGAGTAGTGAAATCATTAAAACATAAATATAAATGCAGGAAAAAGGACAATTTCACTATTTTGTCTAATTTTTCATTGAAAAATGTTTCAAAATTTGTTACATAGGAAAAATGTATAACCAAGCAAGAAAATTTGAGACTTGTAGTCCATACCATCTCAAAAACAAACAACATTAAATGCAAAAGATAGACAAAAATAACAAAAACCAAAAAATCAATGTACACTAAATGCAAAAAGAATACAAAAAGATTAAAATAAGTGGGTAGGTCCCACAGGGTGTGGCAAAAATGTATGAATTAAAAATTACAAAGACAAAGAATAAGTCTATTCAAAGCTAAATTATACCAATGTTAAAGCAACAAATGCAAGAAATAATAATAAAAAACCTTCATAGTTTAGACACAATAATCCTCCATTGTGATTCAGATGTAATTTGCTCTATCAAAATGTGGTGGTCACTCCTCTAATGCAAAGGTGAAATGGGCAACATTTGAATGTAAAATATTGACTTTGATTCACTTTGGATGTAAGATTTGATTATGATTTTCTAGATTTTGATTATGATTTCTCAACATTTGTGTCCCTTGAAAATGACGCTTGTCAAAACTTATTTATAGAAGCTTGGATTATGATCTGATGGTGGAGGATCAATTGGACTTTTTAAAGGTTCTAAATGATCAACGATTGAGGATGAGTCCTCATCCATGATGATAGGAACTATTTCAACTAGGTGGAACAAAAATAGGGGTTGGTTAGCAAACTTAGTCAAAATGGAGTGACAACTCGGTGGAGGAGTCATAGGAAGTGGAGGTTTTCATGGATTTGGTTGGGATGAGGAAGAAAAAAGTGGGAGAAGTTTGAATTGGTAAATTAAGAAATTAAATAATTAAAATAAAGAATAAAATGTGCACAATTGAATTTTTTAAAAGTATTTGAATAAATCAATTAATTGATTTTAGGAAGAAATGTTAATTATTAAATTAAGAAGAATGATTAAAATATTTAAGAAGAATGATTAAATAAATTAAGGTGCATTTTGACACTAAATGAAATTTAGGTGTCTACACCATGGTGTAGATCTGACTAGATGGATCTATTGACCATAACATTATTTTAGTTTTCATAATACTTTTGATGTCAATAAGCTTTTGATTGCATCCTTTCACTTGAAACTTGAATCCCTTCAATGGTATTGTTGGTATACTAAGGCTTATAACAAGACAAGATGGATCAATTTTTACACCCTCATTTTGAAATGGTTTGGTACTTCTGATGACTTTATGGGAGCACTCACTAAACTTTTCCAAATAGGAACTGTGAGAAAATATCAAATAGAATTTGAAAAAAATGGCCAATCACATAGAGGGATTGTCTAATGAATTCTTTAGGAGTTACTTTGTCAGTGGACTAAAGGATGTAATTTGATCTAAGGTCAAAATTTTCTAGCCCAACATGATTATGGAAGCCCTAGGGTTGGCAAAATTGGTAGAGGACAATATCACAACTTAGCAGTGATTCAAATCCAAATTTTCTCCATTAAAAAATACAACTCCATAATGACCTCAACTAATACCACCCCCTTAAACCACTCCTATAAATCATTTGACTAAAGTAGAGATGTGAGCTCATAGAGAAAAAGGTCTATGTTATAATTATGATGACGAATTCACTTGGGGACATCAATATGTCAAACAAAATCTCTATCTATTAGATGTTGACTCTTCACCCAAAACTAAAGATTGGGAAGATGTTTAAGATACAATAGATGATCCAAAATAAGCTCAGTCAATTATGGAACTTGATTCTTAGGAAGACCAACCAAAGATCTCTCTTCATGCCTTAGCAAAAGTCACCAACTCATAAAACATGAGATTTAAGGGTTACTTCAATAAGTTCCCTCTCATAATATTCATTGATTTTGGTATAACTCATAACCTCATTGACCCTTAGATCATAATACAAGGTAATTGTTTTGTCTATCCTTGCTCTAACTTTAAAGTCATAATTGCCAATAGGGGCACATTACCTTCCAAAAGGAAGTGTTACAATATGTGTATCTCTATTGGAGATTATAACTTGTGATCTAACATGTTTGCCTTGACCTTAGGTGGATGTGATGTTATTTTAGGAGCCCAATGCTTATACACACTTGGACCCATCTTGTAGAATTTTGATGAACTTTGGTTGCAGTTTTTAGACAATGGAAAAAAACACACATTGAAAGGCTTACACTAGGGTATCTCATCATCATTAGTTCATGTCACATGGAAAATATTCTTAATAAGAGTTCATACAATGCCATTTTTGAGCTCCATTCCATTCAAATGTAACCATAAATGGTCTCCACCTCTCCTTCTGATCTACAAACTATTTTATATAGGTATGTACGTCTCTTTGACAAACCAATGGAATTGACACCTTTAGGGATAGAGGCACATCATATTTAACTCCTTCTTAGAATCATTCCTCCCAACATCAGGCCCAACCACTACCCATTTTAGTAAAAGATTGAGATTGATATGCTCATTCGAGACTTATTGAAGCAAGGCATTATTTTCCCCAGTACCAACCCATATTATTCCCTAGTTCTCCTTGTTGGGAAAAAAAGATAGGTCATGACACCTCTGCATTGAGTTATATGAACTTAATCATATCACCATCAAGGATAAGTTCCTAATCCCTATTATTGATGAGATTCTTGATGCCCTTCATGGTGTCCATTTTTTCTCTAAGTTGGATCTTTGCTCTAGATATCACTAAATCCAACTTCATGAGGATGATATCCCTAAGATAGCATTTTCCATGTATGATGGCCACTATGAGTTTTTGGTCATGCCCTTTAGCCTCACTAATGCTCCTTCAACATTCTAGGCATTGATGAATAAAATATTCTATCCTTACCTATGAATATTCATTTTGGTCTTCTTCGATGACATCCTCATCTATAGTAAAACATGGTCTGATCATGTCCAACATCTAGAGCTCACACTACAACTTCTCTATGACCATCATCTTTGTGCAAAATAGTCCAAATGTGCTTTTTTCCAAGACAAATTGGAGTATCTTGGGCATATTATTTCAGCCTAAGGGGTTTGGGTGGATCCTCAAAAATTAGTTTCCATGACAAATTGGTCTCATCCTCAGATACTTAAGAGACTTCATGGTTTTTTGGGGCTACCTAGATACTATCACAATTTTTTCAAGGATTATGGGAAGATTGTAGCTCCACTAACAACTATGTTGAAAAATGATACTTTTACATGGATATAAGTTATTGAGTGTACATTTGAAGAATTTAAATAATCTATGTGTACTGCACCTATTCTAGCTATGCTATATTTTACCAAGACCTTCACTATCAAGAGTGATGCTTATGGAAATGGACTTGGTGTTGTTCTCCTCCAAGAAGGATTCCCCATTATGTTCACCAACAAATCTCTTTCTGGAAAGAATTTATCACTCTCAACTTATGAGAAGGAAATCATGGCCATTTTTTATTCAATATAGAAGTGGTGGCCATACCTATTGGGGAATCATTTTTACATCAAAACTGATCACCAGAGTCTAAAATATTTCCTATAATAATATGTCTCTACCCCATCACAGCATAAATGGGTCAAAAAACTCATGGGTTATGACAATGAGATCACTTACAAAAAGGGTAAGGAATATATTATGGATGATGCTTTATCTTGTACATTTGCAAACCAAGCTTCCCTTTCATCTATTTCTATACCTATTCAAAATTGGTTGGACATTATATAGCAGAGTTATGTCAATGACTCCTCATTATCTCAAATCATTCAATATTTTTCCACTAACCCCTCTATTTTATATCATTATTCTTGGGATGATACTTATCTACGATATAAGGGTCATCTAGTTCTTCCCTAGAGCACAAATCTTTAATAGGTTATATTCTATGAACTCCATGCTTTTCCATCCATAGGACACTTAGGGTTTCTCAAAAATTATGAATGGGCATGACGTAACTTCTTTTGGAAAGGCATGAAAAAGTCAATTCAATAGATGGTGGTTGAATATGACAACTACCAACATAACAAGGGTGAAATCACACTCATCCCTAGGTTGATTTAACCCTTACCCATCCCTACCAAGATTTGGACATATATTTATATGGATTTTATTAAAGGGCTCCCTAAATCTAGAGGGAAAATAGTGATCTTAGTTTTAGTTGATCATCTCTCCAAATATAGTCATTTTTGTGCCCTCAGCCACCCCTATACTAATTTTATAGTCACACAAATTTTCTTGGATAGTATTTTTCATCTTCATGGCATTCCTTCATCCATTGTCTTAGATCATGATGAAACCTTCACCAACCATTTTTGGATAGAAATATTTCAGCACACTAGAACCCAACTAAATATGAGTTTTGGGTATCATCCACATATGGATGCCTAGACTAAAATTGTCAAAAAATGCTTAGAAACTTTCCTTCATTATTTCACCTCAGAATAAAAACATCAATGGGAAAAGTGTCTCCCCCTCACCTAATGGTGGTAAAATACCTCCTACCAAATTTCAACTAAAATGACTCCATATAAAGCAATCTATGGTCAAGCACCATTGGTGTTCCTTCCATACACACCTAGTAGTTCATGAGCTTAAGTAGTCAACATGATTCTCTAAACCTGGGATTAAAACCTTAGCACCTTGTAGGACAATCTTCATATGGTAAAAAATTGAATGAAACAACAAGATGGTCAACACCATTTTGAGTGCACTTTTAAAGTAGGTGATATGGTTTGTTTTCACCTGTATCCATATAATAAATCCTCAATAAACTCAAAGTGTGGCATAAGATGGATCCCAAGTTATATGGGCCCTATAAGGTTCTCCAAAATATTGGGTCAATTAATTATAATCGGATCTCCCACCTTCTTCTCGAGTCCACCTAGTATTTTGTGTCTCTTGTCTAAAAAATATTCTTGGCACAAACATCAGAGTGTAAAATATTTTACCAGATCTTACTACTGAGCGATCCATCCTTCTTGAGTCAGAGGCAATCTTGGATAGGAACACATGCCAATTTTTCTTCCATTTCATCATAGAGGTTTTAATTTAGTGGCATGAAATTCAACCAAAAGATGCCACATGGGAACCACTATTTCATATTCAAAACTAATTCCCACATCAATAGCTTTGAGGATAAATTTATTTCTAAGAGGGAGGGGGTGTTAAGAACCCATGTTACCCCTTCTCTTTAATTTATTAGTATAATATTTTTTATGGATGCATATGCATATTCTTTGTAAGTTTTCTTGTGATCATTTTGTTTCATCCCACATTCATGGGAAGTAGTAGTTACTTAGATTAGACTTAGTATATAAATAAGTGTTGAGGCCAATGAAGGCATCCACAAATTTATTGTATTGAGATTGCTCAAATGAGGTTACCCCATAGAAGAGGCCAATGATTCTACAATTCAACCATTGTAATTTAGTTATACTTATTTGAGTTCACATATTTCTAATTTTCATAGTTTATTTCATGTATTTATAATTATCTGCTAACTTGTTCAAGAAGGATCCTCTCACTAGTGTTAGAGGTAAAATCACTAAGTGGGCGCGGGGGGCAGGGGGCGGGGGGGGTGGGTGAATTAGTGAGCCTAGATATTTAAATATCAATTTTAATCCTTTTAAACTATTATAAAATCAACATATATCAACTTGACCAATCAACATTAACAAGAGAGCTCATTCATTCAATGCATACACAAGATCAAACACATAACACATAGTTCCTATGAGAAACCCTCATGGGGAATAAAACCTAATTTCAAGCCTAAAACACAATGGAATAATTATCCTATAAGGAATTACAAATAACAGACTGATCAAATCTTTTAGACTAATAAGCCTTGATTATATCCTCCTGATCAAAGGCCTTTAATGAAACCCCTATTTCACAAGGAGCAATTGTCCCTAAGAAAGATCAACTCCTTTAGACCCTATTTTTAACACTTCTACCTTAGTATTGATGTATTCAAAACCTGATGGTGGATCTATATTTATCTAACCCATGCACAAACTCTCTCTATATCTCATATAAACCTCTCACATAGGCATTCCACAATCTCTCTCCTTTACTCAAACAGTCCTCATATTCACACTTAAACCTCTCGTATATCCTCAAACTATAAGAGCACTATTTATAAATTAGAAATATGACATATAATTCATATACACACTCCTCAATTTTCTCTACTCATTAACTCATCAACTGGGCACTCTACCTCTCCTTTGTTCCACAACTCTCACAAACACCTTGCACAAATCTTCAAAAAGTCTAGAAACCAACACATTCAATTTCAATATATATAGAGCATTCATGAATTATCAAGATAAAAATATTTCTTTTTGGCCACAACACATGCCTTCACTCTTAAGTCATCTTACATGAGTCACACTTAATCACAATCCACTTTCAAATAGGCCTAAGTCACCTTTTAGGTCCTATGGAGACCCATTCATCTCTTTGACACTTCTTCAAAAAAAAAAAAAACACAATAACATTTTACAAATATATAGACTAATTCAACATGATTTATAGGCACTCCTTAAGATACAACAACCATCATAGTACCCTCTTGCTTAAGCACAATTTGCTCAAACAACTCTCTATACACACAATCATTATGAGTGAACACATAGTCACCTTCTAAGTATTTTTTCATACTACATACAATTTTTAAATCTTTAATAATGCAAAAAAAACATCCTTATGGAGTATGCAAAACTTCTAAATATATAATTCATAATTAAACATTGAAATAATATCAGAACAAACTCAATTACCTTTCTTGGGTTACTTGCAGAATAAAAATTAACACATAGTCAACTTTGAACCTTCATAACTTTGACCATACACACTTTTAGATATTTAAATCTATATTTATAGATGTGCCTTAAGTCCTCTACCACTTTTTTTTTACAGTATGAGAAAATTTGTCCTTGATCAAAATATATGGTCCAAAAAGTAGAGACTAGTTTTTCCCTTTGTTAAATTCAAATATTCAAATGTTAACGGTCATAGTTAAACACTAATAGTTGACCTCATCTATTGAAATCTATAAACTTTGACTCAATTCACACCATTAATTTATGAAAATTAGTCAAGTTTTATATTATAGTTCTCACCATTCAATCTTGATTAGAACCCCCATGATCATGACACTTGGTACCCTTGTGTGCCTTCTAAGCACCTAAACTATTAAACATCATGCACTTCTTACCATCTTGCTCAGCATTCACTATTAGATCAAAAGTGTAAAATCACCTATGAACCATTTATCCTTGAAAGAATATCGATATTTAAATATACATAATGTTAAACATTTGAACACTTGTCACTATCTCACTACTTCCTGGTATCTTAGCAGCATGCTCCATCGATGATGTTCAAAATTTACATTGTGCAAAATTAACTAAGTATGGGAACCATTGCAATATATTTGAGAAGCCAAATTTAAACCTCAATAACTTTTACCTTATTTAATCACATTTTTTCAAATTTAGATCATATTATCTCCTCACATAGGAGAATCTAACCATGTATCAACTACAATTGAATATTTGGCATGTGTAAGATATAATGCCATTAATCTGCTCACTTAGATTTTTCTACCACAGAGTTTGTAATGTCAAGAATTTCCTAGAAGACCAACTTTGCACATGCATATCTTTTGATACGCTTCAATGCATGATCTAAAATTTAATGAAAATAAACTAGGTTCAAAAATGAACAAAACCATATGATCATGTTATTCTAAAATGTCCACATGTGTGAGATATACCATCACCAAAATACTTAGTTATTTCTTGCCTCATAAATTTGGCTAAGTATGGGAAAACAATTTCAAACTTCCTGAGAGCCCAACTTTGTACTTATATATATTTGATTGAATTTAGGTGCATGACTTGAGATTTAGAACATAGAAAATAGAGACTAATTTTATCAAAACCATATGACCAAATGGCCCTGACTCATCCATACATGGTAATGGTGATGTCAACAAACTACCTACTCAAATTCTTTGCCACTAAACCCAAAATGTCTAGATGAAAACAATGATCAACCAGATGAAATCCACTAGTGTACATAAGTACTCAAAGCATAAAAAACCTAATATAAGGCCCCTTACACATGATCAATACTCCATACTCATCCTTGAACATCTCTAGTGATGCCAAAACTAAAGATAAACTAAGCCTCCTCCAAGCATACTAGGACAAGAACATTGTACACTTTGTCATTATAAATTAGGATAATAATGCACTTCATATATTCACTAGGACACCTTCATGAAATCACCATGAAATCATTGACAAATATCCAACATTAGTTGCCTTTGTTGTTGATGTCAATAACCATAATATAGAAATAACAACTCACCTTCCTTCTCTCTTTGAGTAATCCATAATAGGAACTTTCTCCCCTTTTGACAAAATCAGAACCAACTAATCTTGAGGACATAAAAATACCATCAAAAGGAAAGGCCCACCTAGAAATATGAAACAATCTCCCCCTTACCTTGACCCTATCTCTTCTTTCCTTGACACCTTCCTCTTACTCCATGCTAATACTCACTTCAATCAAACACTATAATTAATGAAGAAAGAACACACAAATATGACTAGGTTTGATCAAGTCATCATACCTATATTTCTTGAAATCATATATGCATTATATATCACCACATCTTCAATATTACTAAAGAGTCTCACATATGCTTCCCCTAACATCACGTAAATCTCCTCAAGTCATTCAATCTACCTAAGTTAGCTCCCCCTAACTTTGTACATACCACCTTGTACTTCTCAACAATGTACTAAAATCTAAAGTAATTATTCAAGAAACATCTGAGTTTGACTCCCTCTAATATCTCTAATAAAATAGATCACTTGAGTATCTCTAGATTTCCATTTATCATGAAGAACCACCATATAGGCTTACCAGCCTTCCATATCAAGCTATCACAAGGACCACCAATAGTACTTCCTACCACTCACCAAACATAAAAACATGCTCTAAAACAACTTGGGAGCTTACCTTGAAATAATCATTCCTTTCTCTTTTGGAGTAACTAAATAAAAAATAGATCTTCAAAACTAGGTCTATCTAGACTCCTTATAGCCCTACCTAGAACTTACAGATCCCATATTTTTTTGTAGACACAAAATCAAGACCTAAAAATTCATATCTAGATAACTATCATATACCCCCTCAGTCACACCAATTTTCAACAACTATCTCCTCATTTAAAATATACTTCCTTCACAAACCAACTTGTTAATTAGGCCTCCACCTTGACAAAAACATGAATAATTTAAAAAACACAAACATTCATATCTTTGTGAAGCTTGATTTGATAACCCATTTGGATCATTAATCCTATTAAGAAGCATCAAGTATAAAATCATAAGGCAAACCACTTTCCAAGTGGAGCCTAAAACCCTATAAACTCAAAATAAGCAAGATCAATAAACCTCCTTCTGGTTAACATCCACTCTTAAAACTTATTGCACACCTAGAGACAACCATTAAAAACTTATGGACCAATATTTGATATTTCACATAATTGGGAACCTTAACTTCCTATAACCCATTTTAGGACCTCCATACTTTTAAGCACAAACTTAAAAAGCTGAGAGCAAACAAAAATATCCAACTTGACTTCAACATACCTTCAGACCGCAAAAAAACCTAAAGTACATCACAAAAAAGTGCATAGACCTTTTTGAGAACCAAACTCTTCTTGACATTCCATCAATCTCATTAATCCACCTAGAACCACCGATTCTAACACTGTACTATAATTCCTTCACAAACCTCTAGAGCAAACTCATGAACTTATTGTTCCCCCTTAACCAATAACCTTCTAAGATCAACACAAGTCTATGTATAAATTGGTAATATGATCTTGAGCACAAAAACTTTCTTCTCCATAAGAAATATGTCTCCTAATAAGTATAGACAAAGATACCCTATTTCACAATGTCCTAAAACAATGTGAAACCAAGGGTTGCCCATAACTCCTCATATTCCTTCTCCTGCTTGGTCATTTGATGCTTATGGTTCTTATTATTCTTATTAGACTTAAGATAAGTAACATGCTCATCTAATAAAACATTCCCCTTCTTTTATATGATTGGTTTGATAATGCATGAAGATGACATAGATTCATGGCATACCTTTTCATCCGAAGAATTAATCTTGTAACTTGAAACCTCATCACTATGCATATACAATTGATGTACTTTGAATAATACATTCTCATTAATAATAGGATGTTCACTTGGATACATAAACATCTTAGAACTTGCCTTAACTAGCACCTTGGTCTTCTCCTTGAGCTTGGTCTCTTCATTCTTAACATGAGTAGACAATGAGAGTCTTTGGAACTCTTCATATTTTATGGTATTCTCCACCATATCAAATAAATTACTTGGAATTTGAGTTTAATCATGACTCATACTTACCACCTTTGGCTTCCATGAGTTGACTTTCCTTCTTCCTTGCACTCTAGGAACCTGATCGAACCTATTTTGACTTGTAGGCTTCTGTTTGAAGAATCTATCAATGTGACCTATCTTTTGACAGTTGAATCACATCATACCTTTTTTAAGAAGCTCATTATATCTTATCATATTTGGACAAAATTTTACAATGTGTCTTAGTTCATAACTATAGATTAGGAATTTGACTCAAGAGAGGTGGTTAGTACTGTGTTAGTTCTAAAATGAAATCAAATTGAGAAAGAACACCCTAACTAGCATACATCTCTAGGCCTAGACACTAGGGGGAGATTAGTGAGAAAAAACCATTTTAAACATAATTTATAAATGGAAATAAATGACAAATATGAACACAAGACAAAAATTTCTTACCAAATCCTTGATTGTTCCAAAAGGCTCCTTATTTGGCTTGTTCGGCTTGTGCTTTAAGAGATATTCAGCAATTGGGTGTGGCTACCTTCATATTATCTTAGTATCTTTGGATTGTTTCTCTCAACAATTAGGCATTACAACACTATATGAATAAGATTTTGTAATTATTTGTGCATTATAATTTTACACCAAGAAAGCTTAAAATTCAATAGGCAAGGCCTCTTATTTATAGATTTTGCAAATTGATTAGAATTAACTTCAATCATCAATGTCAAGATGAAGACATGTAGATAAGGATCCATTAAATTTTGGAGGCCAAATTCAATAAATTCCCTCATAAATATTTGGGATAGAGAGGCATTAAAGAGGCATGGAAGGCATTAATCATGATATTTTATGCATTTATAGCCTAGGGATGCCTTTGCAAGAAATGATGTCATTTGATGATGCAATTATTCAATATCAATTTGCAAAAAGAAATATTGAACAAGTTACATAGAAAATTAACTTAAGATCCTGATTCAAATTAATTAACCTTAAACATGATTAGTCAACTTTAATGTGAATCTTGGTAATTAGAGCACAAATTAATCAAATTGGTTTGAATGTTGTATTATTAGATCAAAATTTGACTAGATTAGAGTTATGATACAATGTTAGACATGTTGGATATGTTATCTCATTTAGGATGTTTTCAACAAAAAATAACAAAGACATGTGTCTTATACAAGAAATTTGGTAGAAAATAGCAATCTAGAGCACTCAAGCATAAAAATGTCATTTTGACTTGAAATGATCTGATCAAAGTTAGATGTCTCATAAATTGTATTACCTCATTTATGATACTCTAGACAAAATCAACACTTGTATATGAAAATTTCAACTCATTTGATCCACTTTAGTGTTTTAGGCCAAATTGTTATGCTTTGGTAGAATTGGTCAAAAGCCTGGTTGAAGGTCATTAGTGGCTAGTTTTAGGTGTCTATAGTTTGCCCCTATTTGGGAAGGAATTACAAGATATAAACATAGTAACATATTCTCAAATAATGAAAAGGTATTTGATGCCTATAAATTCAACATTAATGGATGAACTATATGATGCCCCCTTAAGGGAATGATTGGCATAAGTAGGTCAACAAATGATCCCTTGAAAGAAAGAAGCAGAATGAATAGACCAAATATATGAATATGATGGGGTGATAACATAATGAGTTTGAAAAAAATAGTCAAAATCATTGAAAATTTAAGTGGGATGGTGTATAATAAGTTGCCCAAAGGTAGGTATAATTATTGTACCTTGATAGTGGCAATGTGGTATGATAACACAATGATTTGCCCAAATGTAGTTATAATCATTGAGAATATAGAGCTATCCTAGTAATGATAGACAAAAAGATAAAAACATGCCCCTACTTGGGAAAAAAGAAAGTAAATTTTCAAGAACATAATGATTTTCCCAAAGGTGGTTATAATTATTGAGAAATGCAGGTGGGATAGTGTGCAATGATTTTCCCATAGGTAGTTATAATTAATGGGCCCCAATTATGAAAAACATGATTAATTGGTTGATGATGGAAACTATGATGTGGATAACTTGATACAAAGGATAAAGATGAATTAGGACAACCTACTAGTAGGGAGATGCTCATCCATACTAACAAAGGTTGAAATTCTTTCATTGTTTAATTACTTTGTTTGGGATATGATTGGGATTGGGTTGGGATGTCGATGATGTTGGTGCTAAGGAGATGTTGATACTGCCATTACTGATTAGACATCTTGAAGCTAATTATTTTTGTAGCTCTTGATAGTAAGCCTCTGATAACTCTAGAATCAAAATAGGTTGAACCTTGTCCCCGCTTAGTGCGAGTGCACAAGTATTTTATTAATAATTCAAAAAAATCAAGTACATAAGGGTGCCTTTACTCTGTTAACCCTTTTACAATACAAACATGGATTTATATAGTTTTACCAATGACCAGTTAAAACAACTAATCCTATAACCAACTAAATATGGGAAAACAACCCACAAAGTAATTTTAATTAATAAATATAAAACATTAAAACTACCTAATAATTAAACTAAGTTTATTTTATGGGGGTGTCTTTACTAAAAGATGCATGCCCCATTTACAATAATTATTAGTTACCTACCAAAAATCTAACCTAACATTAAGACTTTGGAACAAGTCCTAACAAACCCCCTATAATCCAAAGTCAGGTCTTTAGACACATACCAAACATTTTTCTAAATTTCTCAATTTTGATTCCGTCAAGGGGTTTTGTGAAGATATCAGTTGTCTAATCGGTAGTTGGGAAATATATTGGATCAAGAGTTTTCTTTGCCACTAGCATTCACAGATAATGGTATTTGACATCCATATGTTTTTTTTTGGCATGAAACATTGGATTCTTGGACATCTTGATTGCACTCTGATTATCAATGTATAACTGTGTAGGAGCAAACTGAGAAACCTGAAGATCTTCAAGAATATGACAAAGGTAAACAATTTCTATAGAAGCATCCCATGTTGCAATATACTCTAATTCTACTGATGAATTTGCCACTGTATCCTAATTCTTACAACACCAAGCAATGGCAACTGAACCCATATGCATAGTGTATCCTATGGTTGACACTCTGTCATCCACACATCCACCAAAATCTGCATCACAATATCCAACAAGTTTGAAGTTTTTGTTGCGGTGGTATTCAAGGCCATATGTTTTCATTCCCTAAAGGTAACAAAGTACTCATTTTACTACATGCCAATGAATTTCTCTAGGTTCATGCATAAACCTAGACAAAATTCCAACTGAAAATGAAATATTGGGCCTGGTAGTCATCAAGTATATCAAACATCCCACCAATTGTCTATATGTGGTGCCATCAAAAAAGGCACTGCTATCATCCTTAGACAATTTCAAGTTACTTTCCATGGGAGTGAGGGTAGGTTTGCAATCACTCATGCCAAACCTCTCTAATAACTTAGAAATATACTTAGTTTGTGAAATGAAAATACTATGCTCTTTCTGAGTTACCTCTATGCCTAGATAGTAGTGAAGAAGTCCAAGATCTGTCATCTCAAACCCATCTTTTAATTCCTTCTTCACAGACTTGTTATGGTTTTCATCATTACCTATAATAAACAAGTCATCAACATAGAGAACTAGTATCACCATTTTCTTACCCTGCACTCAAAAATAGAGAGTATCATCTAATTCACTGTGATGAAAACCAATGGATTTCAAGTATTAATCCATTTTCTCATACCAAGCCATGGGTGCCTATTTGAGCCCATATAAAGCTTTTGTCAATTTACACACTTTGTGTTCAGCACCCACCTACTCAAAACCCTGAGGTTGTTTCATATAGACTTCTTCCTATAAATCACCATTTAAAAAAGCACTTTTAACATCCAATTGATGTACTTTCCAACCATTTTGTGCTGCTAAGGCAAGTACCAGATGAATGGTGTGCCATTTGGCAGTTGGTGCAAATGTTTCCTCATAGTCAATACATTCTTGTTTTATATATCCTTTTGCAACAAGTCATGCCTTATGTTTATCAATGGAGCCATTTGATTTATACTTAGTCCTATAAACCCATTTACATCTGATGGTTTTAACATGTGGAGGAGGATCAACTAAAACCCATGTATTATTGTTAAGTATGGAATCATACTCACATTTCATTGCCTATTGCCAAACATGTTCAGTAGATGCCTCCTCAAAAGTGGATGGCTCAGTGGAAGAAGTAGTAACAACCATAGCATAGTTCACCTATTTTTGAGAATTCATGGGCCCTGTTAAACCAACTTCATCTGTTGTCAAGTTATAAAAAGTACTTTGAGCCCATTTTGGATACTTAGACAAATTATTCAAATCAGGGACTCCAAAATTCTCATTATGTGTATCATTCGAAGGGGGACTTAGAGAATTTTCAACAATTTCTAAGTCATCAATCTGTGAACTTGTAGATGAAGGAGAGGAAAGTGAAGGAATTTGAGTCTCATACCATAAATTTGAAGAGTTATCCCCATTATTCAAACCTTTATCTCTTTTTGTATTTTTCCTCTCTAATTTATCAAGTTGAGAATCAATCTCTGCAGTGGTCATAGTCCCAAACTCATCAAATATTACATCTTCACTCACTATGAATTTGCCTGAATCTTGTGCAAGCAAACAAAACCCCTTTTTATTTTCAGAATAACCAAGAAAGATGCATTTTTGACATCGTGGTTATAACTTAGTTCCGTGTTTAATAGGAACTAAAGCAAAAAAAACACATTCAAACACTTTCAAGTGATTAACTTTTGGTTTAAATCCATACCATGCCTCATATGGAGTTTGTCCCAAAAGTGCAACTGTGGGGGACCTATTTCTCAAATACACTGTAGTACCAATGGCTTTGGCCCAAAACTTATCATCAAGCTATTTATAGTGCAACATGGCACATGATGTGCCCTTTAAAGTTCTATTCATCCATTCAGATACTCCATTTTGTTGTGGAGTATAAGCATTACTATATTGTCGATGAATTCCATGTTCTTGACAATAGTCTAAAAATTCATTAGAGGTATACTCACCTCCATTATCTGAATGAAGAGTGGCCAAATGTGAACCTATTTATTTTTTGACTAAGTGTAACCAATCAACAAACTTAGCAAAAACTTCATATTTGTTTTTCATAAAGAATACCCAAGTCATCCTAGAAAAGTCATCAATAAACAAGACAAAGTATCTACACCCACCACTGGATGACTTTTTCATGTCACATACATCACTATGAACTAACTATAAACATATGTTAGCTCTCCAAGATGACTATTTAGAAAAAATTTCCCAATTTTGTTTGCCCAAAACACATGACTCACAAAGAATACTATCTTTGTGAAAAGTGGGAAACCCATTCACCATACCATATCTCTACAAATCCACTAAAGAGTGGATATTCAAATGTCCATAATGGAGATGCCATAACCGCTGTGTAGACATAGTACCTGTACCTATGTCAACAACTGCTGCAAGTTCTATATTGGGAGGAAGCACCTTACAATGCAATCTAACCAAGTTTCCATCTTCATATCCTATATACATAGTTTTATAATCATCCTTCACTGAATTGATGTAAATGAGCCCATTTTCAAGCACAATTTGATAACCTTTCTTTTGAATAGTTATCAAAGAAAGTAAGTGTTTCTTCAATGTGGCAGCATACCAAACATCCTCCAAGTATTTTATAGACCCATTAGGAAGAAGAATTCGAATAGAACCAAGTCCTAGTGGTGTATGCATAGACTTATCTGCTATGGTAACTGGAGAGAGAGAAGTTTCCTTATAAGACCAAAATAAATCTCTCCTAAATGTCATGTGTTTGGTTGCTCCTGTGTCTAAAACCCATACATCTGTGAGCTCATCTCTAGCCTCATATTCAATATAATCAATGTGCCCCAAAGTAGTGAATGCAGGTTCATGGGCAACATTACTAGATTCATCATAGTCATGATCGGCATACTGAGTTGAGTTAGTCTTAGTCACTTTTTGTGGCCTTTGAATTTTATCAAAAGGAATCCTACATTGTGAGGCAATGTGACCAAATTTTCCACATCTATGACATTAAATGTCTGATCTACCTCGACCTCTACCCCTATATGAATTTTGACCATGTCCTCAATCACTTATTTCATGTGAATGTGATTGATTAGATTGTTGATTATTTGAATGACTCCTACCTCTATTTTTATATCTACCTCCTTTGTAACCTCGACCCCCTCTAGAACTATTTCCTCTATTATTTTGATGCCCAAATGAAGATGAACTAAACTTTGACTCTAAAACATGGGCTTCTTCAGTTTTCTTGGATTTCTTGGGTAAAGAGAGGTCATATTGGATGAGCAACTCAGCCAACTTATCAATGGTGATGCATGTGATCTTGTCAGAGACATGTAACATTTCAACAAAATTCCTATAGGACCCTGGTAGTCCTTTCAAAGTAGTAATAACTATGAGGTCATCATCTATTTTTTCAAAACCAGCCTTAGTGTACTTAGTAGTGATATTTTTCAACTTAGACATATATTATCCCATATCCCCATCTTCATCTAATGACAAAGTAAACAACTGCATATGAATATCTATCTTCTTATGCTTAGGTTTCTTATCATATAAATCTGATAATGTTTTCCATGTAGTGTAACTATGAGGATAATTTTCAATATGAACATAAGTATCATGAGTACAATAACATTTAATGAGAGCTAAGGCCTTAAAATCATGCAAATTGAAAATATCTAATTTAGCCTGCTCTATTGGCAATGTGGTATTTTCATTCTTAACAATATCCCATAACTCATTAAACACTAGTGAAGCCTCCATCAATCATTTCCAATCTGAATAATTGGAAATTGTTAATCTATCACCATCTAGAAGCAAATTCTAAATTTTTGGCATTTTGAAATGAAAGCAAGTGTAGTAGAGAAATGTGTGAAAAAATGCAAAAGAAATGAAACAAATATCACACTCACTGCACAAAACACTGCTTCTACGGGGTTTTGCACTTAACCTCCGCGTAGAGCATAAAAGAAAAATAAGTATTTTTGATAGGTTTTACACTTAACCACACCAAAAATCAATGATTACACCCTTATTTCACCAAATTATAACCTTATTCCACTAATTACACCCTTATCTCACCACAACAATGCAAAAGAAATATGATTGAATTCCTCCCCTTTTTCAAAAATTTAAATAACACAATACAATAAGTATGTGTTTTACAATATTCAAATTTAAAAAAGGGAATATTTCTTTTCAAAAAAATCATATTCCAAGGCAAAAATAACTTTTTCCAAAAAGAAGGGATTTGAACCCTTGACCTCCTCCTTTGCAAGATTCTAACAAAATAAGCTTAACCAATTGCTCTAAGAGCATTTGCAAAACACTACACTCAAAATTTTTTACTTATACTATATTTTTGTGTATGAGGGAAAATTAAAAAAAAATTACATGTGAATGTGAGTAAATAAATTCAAATTCTTTTTACCTTTTTACAGCCTTCTTTTTCAAGCTTCTCCCGTGGGACCCAGCCACAACAACTATTTGAAACAAAACTTTAGAAACAGCCAAAAAATAATTTCTAAATTTTATTCCAATGCCATTCTTCCCTGGGACACCATGGCAGCTCTGGGAATTATTTTTTTACCTGTTCTCTCACCTACAAGCCGTACAAATCCGTACAGGCATGCTAAAATAGATTTTGACTGAGTTCTAGTAAATTTTCAAAGTATTTTATGCAGGGAATGACTTTAAAATGAAGCTGGGTGTTAGAAGGCCGTACAACTCAGATTTTTCTAGATTTTTCATTTAAAATGCAAAAATAGAGGTTTTAATGCCATTTGATCAATATTTGCAGATGTTTTGGATTTAAAAAGAGCTAAAATGAATGCAAATCACAATGGCAGCCATGAATGAAAACTTTCAGATGTTTTTCTCAAATAAATAGGCCGTACAAATCTAGTTTTGGCAAAAAAACAATGAATTTAATAACATTAAAATGCTAAAAATTCATTTTTATGCCAGATGAGGAGGTTGAACACAGGAAAATGGAGTATGAATGATCAAAAAAAGATCAGACTGTGGTATATGAAAATATATAGGTTTAAATATAAATAATATTTGAAAAATTAAAATAATTTAATAATTTTTCAAAATAATTAAACCAAGACTATATGGCATACCTTATTTCATGCCAAAAGATATCACGTGAATCGATTTTTCACCTTGCTCCTTTGAATTCACCGTGCTCTCAAAATAACCATGCTCTGATACCATAGATAACTCCAGAATCAAAATAGGTTGAACCTTGTCCTCGCTTAGTGTGAGTACACAAGTATTTTATTAATAATTCAAAAAAATCAAGTACATAATGGTGTCTTTACTCCGTTAACCCTTTTACAATGTAAACATGGATTTATATAGTTTTTACCAATGATCGGTAAAAATAACTAATCCTATAACCAATTAAATACGGGAAAACAACCTGTAAAGTAATTCTAATTAATAAATATAAAACATTAAAACTACCTAATAATTAAACTAAGTAAGTTTATTTTATGGGGGTGTCTTTACTAAAAGATGCATGCCCCATTTACAATAATTATTAATTACCTACCAAAAATCTAACCTGACGTTAAGACTTTGAAACAAGTCCTAACCGCCTCTTGATAGAACACCATGAATACTAGGTTGAAACATGCATAAGGATTGACTCTCAAAATCTAATATTCAAAGGAAAACAATTCACCAATGATAAAAACCATGATGACAATGTAAAAATATGAATATGGATGGATTCAAGTATAAATGTGAAAGGAATCACCCAATGAACACACATACACTGAATCAAGGTAATCATACAAAAAAGCAAACAAGCATGCACACACAAAATAAACAAACAAACAAACAAACAAGAAAAGAAATAAAGAAAGAAACATATAACAGTTAATCCTAATGTGAGTCTAAACAACATCATGAACATTGCCCCTAAAAAATAGGAGAAAACTTATCAAACAAACATGACTATCTAAATAGAAGAAAAGGAAGGGGGTGGTTGAGTTGTGTCCATATGCAATAGGCAAGTGGATATTGCCTACATAGTTCCATGGATATAATATCCAATAAAAACTTTAGGCCAAATGTAGTTCTCCCAAGAACTAGGAAGAATGATAACTGATAAAAAAAATATGAGGGATGTGATAGAAGAATAGGAATGGTATTTCAAAATGGAAAGTGCATGAGATAAAAGTCCAAAAAAATGGGGAAACTAAGGAACAAGTGATTTATATGTGACTTAGTGAGGGTTCCTAAAATCCTTAAGGCAAAGAATTGGTCAATATTTTTGGGTTTTTCTCAAGATGTTACTAATATTTTTGTATTTTTTTAGGTATCTCAACTTGATGGAGGATGATGAGATACTAAATGGTTCAATTTCATAAAATGGTGAGAGTTTTATTTAGGTTGATCATAAAATGGCAAGAGAATGGCTTAGGTTGACTGAGTTGACCTCAATAAGTATCAAGAACTACCTACATAGACCCAATATGGGACCTCATGTCATTGGAGTTCCACCTTATAGTGGAGGAATCTAACTAGTGTAGCAACTAATTCAAATAAAATAGGCACAGTTAGTATAAAGGCACAATATGGCATAGGAAATGGCTAGTTGGTATGTCAAGGCATTATAAACAATTATTGCCCCTAGTTTGCCCATAGGTGGTTATACCTAGGAAACAAAAACATAGGTCAATGATACTAATTTTCCCATAGATAGTTATAATTAGTAACAAGACCAATGAAACATTGATATGCCCATAGATGATTATAATCAGGCACACTTTGTATCAAAATAGAATAAGAGATGAAGGATACAAATGCCAAACTACTATCTTACTACTCCAAAATACTACCTCTATTTAGAATGTGTAAAAAAAATATTGAAACTAAATCAGAATCCTCATGTTGAAAGTGGATCTAGAACCAGTGGAACATAACCAAGGTCATAGGGCTGGGTAGCGTGGGAGAAAAAAAACTTGGTTGATGGGGAAGGTATGGTAAAATGGATAGGTTATAGGAAAAATTAATAGGTTGGTAGGATGATAGGATGGTAAAATGGTATAGTATAAAAAAGAATATTGATAAAACAATACAACTTGAAATGGTCCTTATAGATAATACACCAAGTCACTCAAACGTAGTACCACTTGAGGTGAATAATGTTCATCACCTCAACAAGTTTGTATCCATCTAGTATGGAAAGATTATATGCTCCTATTTTATAATTTGTCATAATGATGAAAGGACCAACCTACTTGGGTTTGAACTTGCCTTTATGCTTCTTTTTGGTTGTGATATTATTTTAGTTTTCTTTAAGGACAAGATCACCTAGTTTAAATTATCTATGTTTCACATGCTGATTATAGTGGCCTCAAAGTTAGTTTTGATAGGATTGAAGATTAATCACCACATCCATGCATTTCTCATCAAGTAACTCTAGTTCTTACAAGTAAGCAACTCAATAGTTATTATTGTCCAGAACATGCTTGAAAGAAATACATAGAGATGGCAACTTGAACTTAATGAAAAGAATGGCCTCAGTACCCTAAATAAGTGAATATGGAGTGGCTTATATGGGTGTATGGTGATTGGTATGGTATGGCCAAAGGGATTGAAATATCTAAAGGTGTCAATCATAATTGACATCATTTCCAATATTTTTAATATTGTTAACAATGGTTTTGTTTGATTCTTCAACTTGGCCATTACCTTGAGGGTAATATGACATGGAAAAGTGTTATGTGATGTTATATTTAATACATATCTTTTCAACATCCTTGTTCTTTAATGATCCTCCATTATCAGATATAATTTTAGAGGGGATACCATAATGGCAAATGAGATTGTTGAAAATGAACTTGGAAATTTGTTTTCCAGTCATGTAAGTGAAGGGTATAGATTCAAACCACTTGGTAAAATATTTAGTGGTGATAAGGATATGTTTATGGCCATTAGATGAGGTGGGATTTATCTTCCCAATGAGGTTAAGCCCCATGTAGCAAATGGCCATGGTGTCAATATTGGTTTTAGATTTTTGGTCAAGGTAGGAATCAGATTGGCATACTATTGACACTTGCCATACTTATTTACATACACATCTACATATGCATCCATTATGGGCCAATAATAAATATTACATAGGATATTTTTGTACATGACTACCCCACTAGTGTGGGATCCACATACTCCATGAAATTCTTGTAATGCTAGTGTAGATTATGTGAAATTTAAACAACAAATTAGAGTTCCAACAAAACAATAGTGGTAAATGGTTGATCCAAGTAAGGTATAATGAGTGGTTTGGTAGATGAAGGATTTGGATTCTTTTTGGATTAATTAGGTGCCATAATTTAGTCATGGAGGTAATTGTAGAGGTCTAAGTACTAGATAGAGCTAGGACTAAGAATATCACAAATCATCACAATAATTGATGGTGCATGAGTTAGTGTTAAAAAATTATCAAAAAGGAATTGGTACTCTTTAGTTATATCTATTTATTAAATCAAAGATATAATAGTGTCCATATCATCTAGTATTGTATTATTTTCCCTTGGTATATGCTCAAACTAAATATTGGTAATCTACTACTTGAGAGTGTCGACCATAGCCTTATATGGAACCAGCTTGTCATCTTTGGTATGAAAGTGGTATATAACCTATTTGATGATTAATTAATAATCATCATAAAACTTGAGATGAGAGATGCTATATTGTACTACTTTGTGAAGCCTTATAACAAGTGATTCATATTTGGCCATGTTGTTGGTATAAGGAAAGCTGATCTTGAATGATTTAGGGATTAGATCCCCCTATGGTGTAATAAATAAATGACCTACCCCAAATCCATGTGCTTTAAATTATCCATGAAAATATAGCTTCTAATAATTCTCCCAAAGAGGCATGTAAATGATGGTCATTATGGATTTATCAAGGAATTAGAATGTCAATGGCTCTGTATCAACAAGGGGTGCTTTAGCAAGCTAATTTACAAGAACTTAGCCCTTGATGGATTTTAGGTTGATGTAATTTATGTCAAACTCACTTAGAATCATGATCCACTTAGATATATAGTCTTGTAAATAT
Organism: Torreya grandis; assembly: GCA_037957365.1. Lineage (NCBI taxonomy): Eukaryota > Viridiplantae > Streptophyta > Pinopsida > Cupressales > Taxaceae > Torreya > Torreya grandis. The sequence continues at coordinate 421,696 of JARHVA010006133.1, read as the reverse complement.
ATTTTAGATAGTAAATACTTGAGTGGATGTAATTTTTAAATAACCATGGTCTTTTTGTTTAACATGTAATGTCATAGTTTTTGAGCTATGAAGACCATGGTTGAATCAAAATTTTTATGGGTGTATAATTATGTTCATACATGACTGGTATATGGATTAAATATTACATAGAATGCTCTTTTCATTATCATCATGCTGAGCTAAAAGTGTCCCCTGGGCATTGTTAGTAGCTGATAGACACAACAAGAATGGCTTTCCTGGCATAGGAGGCAATAAAACAAGAAGATTCACTAGATAATCCTTTAGCTACTAAAAATTTGTCTGGTGGTAATCATCTCGAAGAAATGTGACTCTCTTTTTTATAATATGTATAAAAGGATGTCATTTGTTAGCTAATTATGATATAAAGCATCAGATAGACTAGATTTTTCCTTGCAAACTATGGAGCTGCTTCAAATTAGTTGATGGTTTCATCTATGTTATGGCTTGTAATTTAGTTGGATCAACCTCAATTCCTTGATGAGACATAATGAAGCCAATTAATTTTCCTAAAGTGACTCCAAAGACACACTTCTTAGGATTAAGTCTAACTTTATACTCATGTAGTCTTTCAAATATTTTGCATAACACTATTGGATGATCGGCCCTAGCCTTTGATTTGCCAATAATGTCATTGGCATAATCTTTGATAATGTCATGTATCATATCATTAAATATGATGGTAATGGATTTTTTATAGGTGCCCCCTACATTCTTAAGACCAAATGTCATAACTTGATAATAGAATGTGCCCTAAAGAGTGGTGAATGTTGTCTTATGTGGGTATTTTGGTGGTATTCTAATCTAGCTATCCCTTAAAAAGCCATCCATTAATGAAATAATTTCATAACCCATTATGTAGTTGATGATCATGTCAATGTTTGGTAATGGAAAGTTGTCCTTGGGGCAAGATTTGTTTATATGATAGAAATCAATATAAATTTTGATTCCTTCTAGCTTTTTTCTATTAAGCACAAAATATAATAAGAGTGGGGGTGAATCAGTATATTATATATATTTTACTTAATCTAATTTATATTATTTAACCACTTTATCACACATTCAAGATATGCAATAAAATTAAAATAATAATATGCACCACATGAGAGAGAGAGTAGATTTTTACATGGAAACCCAAAGTGGAAAAAACCACATAGAACAATCTCAAGTATATGAATGAGCACCAACTCAAATTACAAAGTTCACAAGCACCAAATTATAGGAGCACCAAATGATTTATCGAGCACCAAATAAACAACTATTTATGAGTACCAACCCACAAGAGCACCAAGACCTCTTGTGTATAAAACACAACTATCTCTCAATATTGATTACTCAATAAATGATAGAACTCTACAATATCTCCTTCTTTTCTCTCTTTGAAAATAAATACAAACCATGCACTCTCTTACATATTACAAATGGCTTCTCAAGCCTTTATTTATATCTTTCCAAATGACCTTTGAAATTCACCCTTTATGACCCTTCAATCCTCATGGAAAATGGCACCAATCTTTCATGACCCTTAAATCCTTGCATTTGAAAATTCACATGGTGACCCTTCATAACCAAATGCATCCTTTCCTCTTTTGTCTTTATCTTGGTGATTTTTTGTATTCTTCAAAGTGTCCCTTCATGGAAAAATGTGCCATACCCTCTTTTGTCTTCACATGGTGACTCTTGGAACTCCTCAAGATGACTCTTCATGATAAAATGCATCCCATTCCTTTTTTGTCTTTACCTTGTGACTCTTTTAATTCTCCATGGGCTCTCTTTTGACTTATATGCAACCAAAAATATATTCATTAATATTAAATAAATATTAACAAACATTATCCAAGATATGAATATTAAAAACATAGTTAAATGCAATGGAGCCTTTATTACTAATGCTAGACCTTTGACATCAATGATAATATTTCCAATAATCTCCCCATTTATCATTAATGGCAATCTCAAAATAAACCTATCACATCTTGAAACCTGCACATACTTCCATCTAAAAAACATACAGTAACTCCCCCTTATTATAGCACCTTGTACCTATTTTGCATCTATTTCTACACTTGTACCTATACCTATTTATTTACTTCTCCCCCTTTGACATCAATGGCAGAGGGCCTATACTAGAGCTAACACTTATCTCCCCCTCAATTGATGTTGATCCTTAATGCTAGGAAGTAAAATAAATTACTCCCAACTTCTCTTGTAGATACTCAAATGTGTCTTTTGGTAGTGCCTTTGTAAAAATATCTACAAGCTACTCTGTAGTACCAATATATTCCATTTTAACCTATTGATATATAACATGCTCTCTCAAGAAGTGATATCTAATGAGAATATGTTTTGTTCTTGAATGCATCACTGGATTCTTCAAATTATTAATAACACTTGTGTTGTCACAAAAAATAGAAATAGGTTCATCATATTTTACCTTGATATCTTCCAAAATTTTCTTCATCTAAAGCACTTGAGTAAAACACAATACCATTGTAATATACTTTCCTTTAGCTATAGAAAGTGATACTAAATTATACTTTTTTCTTAGCCATGATACTAATCTATCACCAAGGAAGAAGGCTCCTCTACTTGTACTCTTTTTATCATCCAAGCAACCTGCCTAATCTAAATTTATATAAGCAACCAAAGTGAAATCTCTACCTGTGGGATACCACAATCCATAATCGAATGTCCCCTTGATATATTTATATATTCTCTTCACCAACTAAACATGAATATGTATTGGAGCTGATTGATATCTTGAAAACATACCTACTACATGCATGACATTTGGACTTGATGCCGTCAAATATAAAGACTACCAATCATAGATTTATATAAATATTGATCTACAATAGGTGAATCTTCATCCTTGCTCACCTTATTTTCTATACTCATTGGTGTGCCAACTAGTGCATAATCATCAAAATGAAATTTTTTCAACATTTCCTTAGCATATTTACTTTGAGATATGAAAACTCCTTTATTTGACTAAAATATTTGCAACCCTAAGAAAAATGACAATTCTCCAAGCATAGACATCTCAAATTCATTTTGAATATTATCAAAAAATTCTTTTGTCATATTTTTAATGTTTCCTCCAAAAATGATGTCATCAACATATACCACAACAATAAATTGATAGTCACCTTCTATTTTGATGTAGAGATTACTATCAGCAAATCCTCTCTTGAAACCTTTGTCCTGTATATAATTATCAAGTCTTGCATACCAAGCTCTAGGAGCTTGTTTCAATCCATATAGTGATTTATTTAATCTACATACATGGATATTAATATTTGAGAGAATAAATCCCTCAAGCTACACAATGTAGACCTCTTCTTATAGATTTTTATTTAAGATGATAAATTTGACATCCATCTAAAACACTCTAAAATTTTTAAACACTGCATATGCAAGAAACATTATAATAGCCTCTAACCTTGTTATTAGTGTAAAAGTTTCTTTAAAATTTATTCCCTCAATCTAAGCATATCCTTTGCATACTAATCTTGCTTTATTTCTGGTCACTTCTCCATTTTCATTCAACTTATTTCTGTAAACCCATTTTGTTCCTATCACATTATGATCTTTTAGTCAAGGAACTAATTCCCAAGTATCATTCTTTTCTATTTGATTTAATTCTTCATCCATTGCCTTAACCCAATACTTATCATGTCTAGCTTCTGAAAAAGTTCTAGGCTAAATTTTGGATAACAAAGAAAAATTAACTTGCTCGGATTCACTCACCATCATTCTTCTGGTGAGAATTCCTTCATTTATGTCTTTGATGAAATCAATTTCATTATGATTTCTCTAAACATATTTAGATGGATTTTTGGTTTCCTTTTTCTCCTTTTCATCTTCATTTGATTCTTCAAAATCTTCCTCTTCAATGATTTTAGGAATGTCTTCTAGGTCACTGATTCTTTGTGTTCCATCTTCTTCTATCCTTACACTTGCACTTTCAAAAAATTTCTTGGTTCTTTTTTTATAAAATTTATAAGCGTTATTTTTTGGTTTTCTTTATGAAGCATCTACTGTCCAAAACTCTAAAATAATCAACTATTGTTGGTTTGTCTTTTCATAGCTCATAAGGAATCTTGTCACTATTAACTCTCAATAATGCTATGTTCTAAATATGCACTACTATAGCAACTACCTCTCCAATATTTATCTAGTATCTTGGATTTATTTAGCATTATCCTCACCATCTCATGAACTATTTTGTTTCTCTATTTAACTACTCCATTTTGTTATGGAGTTCTAGCTACTAAATAATGTCTCTTTATTTCACGGTCTTCACAAAACTCAATAAACTCATTTGACATGAATTCTCCTCCTCGATATGATCTTAGATACTTTATCTTCAAACTGGCTTCATTCTTAACTAATGTTTTTAATGCTTTGAAATGTCTAAAAGCTTCTGATTTTTTATTTAAAAACATTACCCAAGTCATATGTGAAAAATTATCAATAAACAACATAAAATATTTCTCACCTTAAGTACTTTGAGTTCTCATAGGTCCACACAGATCAATGTGAACAAGCTCTAACATTTGAGTGGTCGAGTACTCTTTTATTTTGAACCACCTTCTGGCCTACTTCCCATGCTGACAAGGTTCACAAAGTGTGTCAGATGGATTTGTAATCGTTGAAAGAATTTTGACTACTTGCTTCTTTTTGATGTTTACAAGATTGTCAAAATTTATGTGTCTCATTCTCTTATGCCATAGCCAAATTTATTTAATCTAACTCAAACAACATATACAAATGATTGCCTATTCTCTGAGCATCTAAAACCAACACATCTAAATATTTCCTACTAATTTCATAACCTTCTACATAAAAAATTAGTATGTACCCCTAATCACACATTTGAATTACACTCAAAAGATTACACTTAAGAAATTCTACATATAAAACATTTTTAGTTTTAGTTCTACAATTATCCAAACTTAGTGTACCTTTTCTAGCAATTTTGGCAGTAGTATTATCTCTAAATTTCATTGTGCCACCATTGATCTTCTTCAAGGTTATGTACTTGATTTTGTCTCCTATTATGTGCTTTGAACATCCACTATCAATGAACCATGGCTTTTCTTCATTTGTCTGTACCAACATATATTTTTTAGGTTGTTTCTTCTGCCATGAACCTATTTGAACATTCTTCTTAATAAATGGAGCCTTGAAACTTTGGTCCTTCTTGACTAACTCAAACACACTTCTACAATATTGTGTTATGTTTTTTAAGTTATTACACTTATAAAATATTATATCCTCTTCATTAAAGCCTAATAGAGGAGAAAAAAATTTGTGGCTTCTCCTTAACTCTGCATGACTTTCCTTCTCCTTATTTCTAAAATTGTTAACCTTTTTTTGACATTCTATTTTCTTATGACCATATCCATTACAATGAAAATAGTAACCATAAAAATAGGACTTGTTTGTGTATCTCTAACCTAATCGCCTTTTGTAGCTCTATTCTTTCTAGCCTTTTTTGTTTGAGATGTCCTCTATATTCTTAACTTCTTCCCTTTTTATTTCCTCTTTTGTAATAGCTTCAACATAGCTCTTTCATTTTTCCTTGTTTTTGAATGTAGTGGCTTCCCCTTTCTCTTTTTCAAATTTGATACATGTCTTATCTGACATTGATCTTTGAATTTCTAATATCTTATTCAACATATTAGTGTTATTCTTAAATTTTGAATCATTGGCTACTCTATCATTGATTGATTTATTTGTTTTCTCAAGATCTACTTTTAAAGAAGCAATTTCAATAACATACCTTTCACATTCTTCACTTACTTTTTTCAATTGTGCCATTAGATATTTTTTATTCTTCTTGGCTTATTCATAGTGTGATTGTAGATATTCAATTATTTTCTTTGACTCCTTTTAATTTTTCTTGATTTGGAAATTTAATCTTCGATTCTACTTCTCAAGATCTTTTCACTCTTCTAAGGCACAAATGAGTTCTCCTTCTAGATTCACTTTGGCTTCATCTTGTTCTTCTTCTTGATCATCTATGTTTTTGCTTATAGAATCATATTCATGTATAGCCATGAATAGAATCTCTTCTTCTTCTAAATCATAGACTCCACTATCTTCGGTTGAGTTAGGATCTTTAGAATAAAAATTCTTCTTCTTGAATCCCTTCTTGAATTTTCCTTTTAAATTCTTCTTATATGTATACTTTCCTTATTCATTATCACCATTACCCTTATCTAGACACTTAGCTACAAAATGTCTAATCTTTCCACAATTAAAATATTTAAAAGGTAATTTTCCTTGATATTTACCTCTACCCTTTTTTAGATTGCGAATGAATAGAGCTCTATTGTCATCTTCATCATCACTACAACTATCACTTGATTCTTGAATCTTAGCCTTCTCTTTTTTTAATGTCTTGAAAGCAACTTCTCTCTTTGAGGGTTTCTATTATTTGGTCTACATCTCATATGCCATAAGAATAACATGTAACTCACCATCTTTAGCTTGGCTAATTTTTTCATCTCTTTAATTGCCAAAACTTTTGCATCATATCTAAATGGTAGAGATCTCAAAAAAATTTGTACCATAATTGGTTATTCTAACTTTTCTCCAAGACCTTGAATCTGATTAACTATTTGATCAACTCATAAAAGATAACTTTCTATATTTTCTTCCTCTTCCATCTTCAAACTCTCAAACTATCTTCTGAAAGTTTGAAGCTTAGCTTGTTAAACCTTTCCATCACCTTTGTATATATTTTCAAGTTTTACCCAAGTTTTATGAGCAAATTTACATTGCATAACTTTAAAAAAAATTGATTCACATAAACCACATAAAATATCATTTAAATCCTTAGCATTATTTTTACTTGCCTTCTTTTATGCTGGAGTAGTCACAAGTGTCTATGACTCTTCATATTCCTCCACCACTGCTTGCCAAATGTCAAATCCAAGGGTCATCAAATAAGTCTTCATCCTTATGCTCCAAAAACCATAATTTGTCCCATCAAACAAAGGTGCCTTATTTATAGAAAAACCTTCATGTGATCCATCCATCATGCTTTCCCAATCTACCTTCAAGATGTAAAACATTTTCCAAAAGAACCTACTCTGATACCAATTATTAAGCATAAAATATATTGAGAGGTAGGGGTGAATCAATATATTATATCTATTTTACTTGATATGATTTATTTTCTTTAACCACTTAATCACACATTCAAGATATGCAATAAAACTAAAACAATAATACGCACCACACGAGAGAGAGAGAGAGAGAGAGAGAGAGAGAGAGAGAGAGAGAGAGAGAGAGAGAGAGAGAGAGAGAGAGAGAGAGAGAGAGACCATATTTTTACGTGAAAAATCAAAGTGGGAAAAACCATGAAGAACAACTTGAAGTATATGAATGAGCATCAACTCAAATTACAAAGTTTACAATCACTAGCTTGCAAGAGCACCAACCCCTTTGCCAAGCACCAACACAACAACTATTTATGAGCACCAACCCCTTGAAAATATTTTTGAACACCAACCCATCTTGTGTATAAAACACAACTATCTCTCAATGTTTCTTACTCAACAAATGATATAACTCTACAATATCTACTACTTTTCTCTCTTCAAAAATAAATAAAAATCATGCACTCTCTTGCATATTAAAAATGGCTTCTTAATCCTTTATTTATAGCTTTCCAAATGACCTTTGGCATTCACCCTTTGTGACCCTTCAATCCTCATGGAAAATGGTGCCAAACTTGTGTGACCCTTCATATCCTTGCATTTGAAAAGCCACATGGGGACCCTTCATAAGCTAATGCATCATTTCCTCTTTTATCTTTATCTTGGTGACTTTTCATATTCCTCAAAGTGTCCCTTCAAGGAAAAATGCACCATACTCTCTTTTATCTTCACATGGTGACTCTTGGAATTCCTCAAAATGACTCTTCATGAGAAAATGCGTCCCATTCCTCTTTTGTCTTTACCTCGTGACTCTTTGACTTATTCATGGGCCCTCTTTTGACTTATATGCAACCAAAAATATATTCATTAATATAAAATAAATATGAAAACACATTAGCCAAGATATGAATATTAAAAACATCATTAAATGCAATGGGGCCTTTATCACCAATGTTAAACCTTTGACATCAATGAAAATATTTCCAACATTCACTAACTGGCACAACATTAGAGATCCACTCTAAATAGTCAATCAATTGAATACATCCTACTTCTAAGAATTTTTCCAAATATTTCTTCCCTAATACAAAAATGTGAGTATGAATCCTTACCCAACTTTTGTTTTACCAATTTGGCATCAAGATTGGCCACAAGGTGGTGTAGAACTAAGGAAGGGTCCAAACATGACATGCCAAAATAGGCCATGCAAATATGTCAACAAATTCCCTCAAAAGGGATATAAGGACTTCACATTCCTTATTAATAAGAGATTTTCTTATCTTGATCCACTTTGGGTTTTCTAGGGACCTAATGTTAACCTCTATTGTATCCTTCACTAGAAGGATCAAACTCTCTTTAAGGATAGTGGGAAAATATTTGAACTGATTGGTAACATTAGAGTCCTCTATTAGGACTAGATATTTAAATTCCCTTAGGTATGATGAATCAAAGTCCCCCAAATGGAGGTTTATCCATGTAACAAAAACTATTGGAAACTCTTAAAATATCCAATCAAAATCTTGTTATTCTTCAAAACTAAACTCAAACTCATAGACAAGTTCATTGTTGGTGGTCTCCTGAGCTATGGTTGAAGAAGGCTAAACACCCCCATCTAATGGCACCTGAAATAGGTTATCACTAATAGCCTATCCTTTTTATATAATTTTACCCTAGTTATAAAGTGCCTCAAATAGGTTTTCACTTTAGGACTTTAATTTTTTAATTATTTGATTTTGGCTAAGGGTGTTCCCCCACTCTCCAAAATAAGATTCAGGATTCAACTTGATTGATAACCCTAATTTCTGGTCCCATAATGAAATAGTATATCTAAGGCTGAGAAAATCATAAAAAGCCTCATCATTTCAGAACTCATCAATTAACACGTTGGACCCTTATTGGTCCCAGTCTATCTGCTGGGGATAATATAATGGTAGGGGGTTATGACTAATGACTAGTCTAAGGGTATAAATGGAATGAGTATTAAATAGGTTAGTCTTATCTAGGTCATCAAAAAGGCTATGATCAGACTCTACTTCACTTTTTTCATCCTCATCATTAGTTGATGGTGATGGAACATGAGTAAGGTATATGGGGTCACCTCTAGGCAATTTAAATCTAAGTCCATAGGGCCCTTTGTATTTGGTCATGAAAACTAGCTCAAGTATCCTTTTTAGTTTGGTTTGAGGTCTCTTCCTTCATAGTCATGATTCTTTATGATCCTATTGGGAATAGGATACTTGGTATTATCATAAAAATTAGTTTGTCTTTCATTGTATAACCATTATTCATCCCCTTTAAGAGGGTCTTGCTCTAGGCTAGATGCTGGTATAAACATCATGGTTCCTTTACCTTTACCCTTTTATTTCCTTTTTAGATGAAGTGGCTTGGATTTAAGTATTCCAAAGGACTTTGGGTTCTATGGAATATTTGAGATATGGAAGATATCATGGGTTAAATATTCTCTTGAGCCATTAAATGAGATGGTATAATGATTGGATATCTTAGGAGGTAGCATGTGGGAAAGGGAATCAAGAATATTAGGGTCAATATAGTTGTCCTCTAGTGAATCAAGGAGTATTTATTTTCCCTTATCCTTCTTAGGGATTGGATTCATGTTGAAATGATAATTATAACTTTTGAAGTCAGCCTCTAGGTGTTTATAGTGTTCATATTAATGCAAATCTCTCAGTATACAAACTTATAGCCCTAAATGGGATAACTTGATACATTGGTACAACATTGATGGGACTACATGAATTTCATGTAACCAAGGTCTACCAAAAAAAATATTGTATGATAAATCAATATCTAGCACATGGCAAAGTGTATCATGGGTTAAGGGCTCAAGGATAACTAGTAAATAGATGGTTCTTTGTGATTCCCATTCCTCATTATCATAGGCTTTAATGGTTATGGTTTTTGCTTGAATATCTACCATCATATACTTGAGAAGCTTGATGAGCTTTAGAGACACTATGTTTAGATTTGAACTATTGTCTATAAGGACACATTTCACTTTGTGATACTTTATGAAAACTTGAATGTATAAGGGGTTGTTATGTAGTGGGCCAAAGGATGACATATCACTAGTTGAAAGTGACTTCTTGGGCTAGATCTAGGTGTCTAACCAAAGCCTAGAATTTGTTAGGGGATATGTCACTTGAAAGCATAGATTAGCTAAGGAACTCATTCAAAATATCCTTGTGGATTATTGATGTACACAATAAATGTACATCAATGGAGATTTGTGTGGGTATATTTTTCAATTATTCCATAATGTCAAACTTCTTCTCTTGGTCAATGTTAAATGGCTTATTTTAAGGTTGAACGACTGGTTGGGTGATGGGTGAAGTGGTAGATGTTTGTGGGCTTAAGATGGTAATCTTTAAATCTAAGTTGTGATTGCATAATCAGGATTAAACACAGGACCATGATTGCTAATAAATGGTTATGGTGGGGGACCAAATAGGATAAGTCTCATTTATTGGTGCACTTGTGCATGGTCATGAGGCAATGATGATTTATTAGTATAGGGTCTAAAATTAGTAATCCTTGCTTGATGGTATTCTTGTATGTAGTCCTAAGTCAAGGAAGGATTACCAATGTGAGCTAGTGGATTGGCATTGTTTAGCAAAGGTCTTGATTTATTGGTTTTTGGTCTTAGATTAATGGAGATGGTGTTAATGTGACCTCTTACAATATGACCTACAACCCTATTTTAGTCATGTGTAATTACATGGTAGGTCTATTGATTGTTGTCATTCTGACCTTGGTTATATCCATTATTTGTATGTTGTTAGTTCTATTATTGGTGATTCTATTGGTTTAGCCTTAGTTGTTGAAACTATTGTTGTTAGTGTTGCACTGGCTATTGTTGCTACTATGGTTGGTTTTTATGTTGGGGAAAGGGGTTTTGATAGATTCCAAGGGTCTAATTAGAAGTGAAATCACCACCATTCAATATTATCTCCCCATTTCTAACATATTCTAAATCAAATGTTTAATTTATACAAAGTGGCACAAATTATTTTTATTAACTTGATGATATTCATAGAATTCATTTTGATGGTACCAATCAGGATAAGGGATGCCCTGAGGATAAAGTTTTAGTAAAGGCCAACTAATCAAATTAGTTTTAGTGATATTGTAAAACATAGATTTAATAGGCTCTCGAAGGTCACTATAAATGTGATGAGTAGGCATTGTTCTCCTTAGAGGATGAGCTTACAATGGTAAAGGTTGCTACATTTGTTGCATGGGCATGGGCTATTACACTTGCTATATTAGCTGAAAAGGTTATGGATTAGGAGTAATTTTAATATGCTACATGGGTTGAGTAGATGATGTTTTCACCATTTGGACATGTCATGACTCTATTACTCTATTTACAATAACATTTTTATTGTAGTTGAATTACTTTGGTCTATCATTGTTATTATCTTATGCTAGTTTTGATGCTTTCACTTGGACTTGATGTTAGTTTTGTAAATTTCCTAGATTGGTACCTTGATTGTGAATTTATGAGGTGAGCTTAATTATCCCTATGTTAATAAAGGATCAATTGATTAACAAACCTTTATTATTGATCTCCTTAAAGGTATGTGCACACTACATGTCTAAATGATATGATATCTCACTGTGCAAATTTTTGGTAAACACAATGACTATTTATTTATCTAATAAACTATGGATGAATTATATTACAAGTTCTCTCTATTACTATAGACAACTTTCAAAACTCTTTCCATCCTTCTTCTTGGATTACATCAAGTCTACCAAAGAAATGTCATGTTTGAGATTGTATGAAAAGTGTTGCAAAAATTATTTGAAAGATCATCAAAGTTTGAGATTGAATTCTTAGGAAACTTCAAAAACCACTCTAAAAATTGTCTTGTTAGACTCAGGAAAAATATCAAAAGGTAGATGTCACTATATGCCACTTGATGGTGTACAACAAAGAACTCAGTCAAATGAGCCTTGGGGTAACCTTTCCCCTTGTATTTGTCAAATTTTCGTGGTTTATATCCTAGAGGAAATGTTATTTGAAAGTAATCCATGTTAAATGGATAAGAACACACATCATCCAAATTAAAAATTTTATTTTGTTTCCCAATTTGGATTGTAGAAATTTTTATCCTTCATTTGTTGCAGTTCTTGGGCTAGGAAACTAGAGGGAATATTGGCTTGAGGTAGAATATTGGCCTAGGTAGATGGTGGGGAAGTCACAAATAGATCACTTTAACCAGGGTATGATGGATATATTTGTTGGGGTATGTTATTTTTTCCAAGGAATAAACTAGGAATATGCATACGTGGATTAAAATGCAATTGTTGAAATTTCATTTGTAGTTGTGTAATATTATAGTTTGGGTTGGCTATATAGGTCTAATTTTAGGGATGTTAAGGTTGGAATAGAGGGATATGGATATACTATGCCTACTGGGGTTGAATAAGGACCTACTACTAATTAATCAAACCTTGTTGTTGAGAGGGTACTTATGAACCAAGACCCTATCATTGAACTAGTGGCACATTTTGCACAAATGACAAAGGTTGCCTAATTGATACTTGAGGAACATGGGAACCTCTAATTTGAATGAATCCTTATTTGGAAGCTAATGTTTATGTAAGATTTAGCATTTGTCACTAACCAATATTTTTATGGTGTTGACTAAACATCATTTAGATTTGAATTGGCATGTTGGTCTATGAGTAAAGAGGTATGTTTGTTGCTACTTAGCGAGGTGGAACATTGGTTACTCCCTATTGAGGTGGTAATATATTCTAACTCTGATGCATTGGTATGTTATATTGTACCTATTGTCGTATAATATTAATTGTTGTTTGTTGAGTAAAATTTTTCATATTTTGTTGTAGAGGCACGACATTGGTCACTAGCTAACTACCTAATCATGTTAGTTGAGCACTTGAAGAAGTAACTAGTTAAAGATTAGTAGTAGTGGTTGATTGAGTTTTGGATGCAGAAACTCCTACTCCATAATTTATAAAACCACTCATAGTGTTGAATAAAGGTATACTTATTTATGTACTAATTTTTGGGGTATTTACACCACTTTAGTTTGGATTGGACGTTACTTACACATTGTCCACCATGTTTTGCTTGATATTCTATGTAGAAGTAAAAGACACTTCTTTGATGGTTGGCAAATTAACTAAGTTATTATCCAAAGTTTTTTTCATGAAGGGGTCTACACCTTGATTATCTTAACCAATCATTTATATTAAGACTTTTATTAAAGGAAATAAATTTATGAGAGCCCTATTTGACATGGTCATCTGGTTAAAATTGTGTGCTAGGTTCAAGTACATTTGGTATTGTGTCTACATTTTTACAAAGTGATACTCCATGAGGTCATTTCCTTTGACAAGTATATTAGGGTCTTGATATGTCATTTAGACTAGACCTAAAGGATTTCTAGAAGAATCTTGTTGACTATAAATTATGTTATGAGGCATTTTTAATAGACTTGATACGTTATCATGGGGGAAGTCCTCTATAAACTTAGCCTATAATTTTATAGCTTTAACCAAAATTTGTCTTTATTTTCCAACAAGTGATGCTCAAAAAGATAAGGATCATATGTGCATGGTGCAGTGACATAGTAAAGTTATTGAAAAATTGGTTCTTCAATTGTAGGTACTGAATCTAGATACTGCTCTATTTGTTCTTGATTTTGTTCCAAGTAAGGAGGAATATTTACCAGATAATGAGCCAATGGGTCTTGGTTTTGTGCCCTTTCTTGAGTGTTATAAGATGGATAATAATCCATATCATAAGCAATATTATCTGCATAAGGGTCTTGAACCATTTCTTCTGTGTGACCACATTATTAAATCTTGGATTGTACATGAAGCCACTATGAGTGTAGGAATACATGTTGGGATCCATAACAAATGTTTCATGATAGAGTTATATAAACTCTATAAATGAGATGTCTAAAAAGAAGTTCAAACTTGGTCTAACTTGGTCAAAAGGATGGATATGTATATCCAAAAAGGTTTATGCAAAGAATTGTGATAAAATAAGCTAATGTCAAGTGTCTAATATTACATGTCTCAAATAAAAAGGTCAAGTAAAAGGATCGTAAATCAAAATTCCAAATTCTAGATCAAAGTGTTTCAAACAAGTCTAATCTAAAAAAAAAAATTATTAGGTCTTTTGGCCAAACGTGGTGTTAAAAGCTAGGCTCAAATGAATAATGTGCTAGGACTTTTGGCCAAATGGTGTTAAAAGCTATACTTTTTTAAAAGATGAGAAATTGAATCTAATAGATTTGAAACACTTCTAACAAAAACTAGGCATTTGAATCTTGGATATAAACTTGATCCATAAGTACGAGGTATGAAATAAAAGGCATTTGGAGATAGTTTTTTTCTCCTAAATAATGGCACAAACCAAATTCTTCTGATTGATAATCTAGGAAAAGGTGAATGGAGTAACCATGTTAGACAAAGGCTCGTAAAGAAACTTGAAATGGTTGAAACTTTGGAACAATTTAGACTCTATGCAAAAAGATCTATGAAACAAGTTTAGAAATAATTTGAGTAGAGTAACCATGCTAAATTAATCAAAATATGTGTAAAATCTTGTTTCAAGAACCTAAGGTAAAAATGGTTTTAACACTATTTTGGTAGCGTAACACTAATATCCTCAACTCAAATCATAGACACGCACAAAGTTGGACAAATCTTTAGGGTAAAAGTGTGTTATCAAAAGCACTTAAGATAAAAGGTGAAAGATGGATAGTAAAAAATGTATCCTAGGATCAAATCATGAGCAATATGTAAGATAAATTGAGTCCTAGTAAATGATGATAATGATCTTGAGTCTAAAAATTACCCTCAATTCAAATTGGGAATTGAACTCAAGTTAAAACAAGTCAAGTGACAAGTGGTGAACCCAATTTAACACATCAACATTTAAAACTTGGAAGAGTCCAATTTTAAATTTAAACTATCAATGAGGAACTTAAATAAAATGTGGAAAATGGTCTAGACTCAAATGGGCATCATAACTGTGCCAAATTGGAAGATATGACACAAAGTGTATGATGATGATTTTGAATAAGGAAAAAGATGTTTTTCACTTGGGTAGCATAATGCCTACTTGTTCAAATAAATTTGGGGATAATGTGTTTGGTTATGTCATTTTTGTTAACACCAAGTTTTAACTCCACATAAAAACCAAGTAATGTAATACAAAGACAAATTAACTAAATAATCATCTTAAATCCTAAAATGATAAGGTATGACAAAATGGGGTTAACTAACTAAAAAGTTTTTTAATGTTTCTAGATGGATCCCATGCACAATACTTTCACATTAACATACAAGAGCAGCAACATCTCAATTAGGTTTGTGTTATATGGCTTGCTATAAAAAGGTCTTTCCCTTTTTACAACCACTACATCCATCACTTATTCAATGTAGTGCAATCTCCAAAATGATCATATGTCCTGAGCTTAGCCCTAGTTATAGGATATGATTTAACCACTCAAACCATCAATCCTAATGGGGTGATCTCAATTTATATATCCCTCCATGGAGAGGGGTTGAAGACAATGCTAGGAGATGAAGCCCTAAGTCAAAGCTTCCCTAAATAAATTATGGGAGGTAATGAAGTCCCCCTCACAAGACAAAATGCAATGAAAGTAAAATACCAAGTAAAATAGATTTAAAGGTTATTTCTAGGTCACCCATGCCATGTGGGTCTTGGGGAGAGCTTTAAAAAATTATATTTTATGCCTTTAGACTAAGGCACTTTGAAATTAAGTTTCCACTTTTGATCCCACAAGTTCCCTATAGGGGATGGGGGGAGAGCATACATGCACAACTCCCTATTTTCTCAAACAAATCTAATCTAGGCAAACAATGATAACAACATTGCAAAAACTTGAAGTGTGTTCAATTTTAAAACACTAAAAGAAATGTGAGGTGATGTTCTTTAACCCCTGAGCTTTAAGATGTAAAAAATTATAAAGAACAACCATAAAACATTCAAGCAAACATCTAAGTGTTTCTTTAAGCACTCAAAATAAATGTTCCTAATATTTTTTAAGCAATTAAAAAGAATTTAAAAAGACTAGACTAAGCTTGTTTAGATCCTTTTTCAAGTTGGCCTTGCAAGGAAAAAGTCATAATTTCATTTAGCATTAAAGAACTTTCCCAAATGAGATAAACAACTTGGAAAAATGATCTTTTGGGTTTCAAACAGTACAATCCTGCTACTCCATAGTGCAATCTAGCTATTTTACAAAACTATGACTCAAATAAGAAATATCGCTACTCAAGTTAGTTTAATAGAAATCACAATCCCACTACTTGAGCTAAGAATCCCATTATTTGGTTTGATAATATCACTATTCATGTCAACAATGTCACTATTTGGGTCAATAATATCACTATTTAGGTCAACAATATTGAAATTTAGGTAAATTTAATGGAAGTCACAATATCTCTACTTGGGTCAACAATCCCACCAGTTACAATTTAATACCACCACTACAAGGGTTGCGGTATTATTGCTTAACCATTAATAGTTTACCAATAATATCGTGACTCAGTTAGGAAATCCTTTAATTTGGGTTTAAAATCCCTCAAGTTGGGTTGTCAATCCTATGACTCAAGTAAGTAATCCCATGACTGACGAGTCACATTATTGCAATATCATGACTAACTAGTTGTGGTATTACAATATCTCTACTAATAAGTAGCGAGGTTATAATATCGCTACTTGTGAGTAGTAATATTATAATATGGCTATGGAATCTGTAGATATAATCAAGGTTAGTCTATAAAAACATAGTTTAAACATAATACCATGACTTAGAATGACAAATCCATGATTATGTGAGCTGTGGGATTGTAGTCTAGTAGACAAAATTGTGACTTCCATAAAAATGAACTTTTGCTCAAATTTTCACCTCCTTTTCTTCCACACTCCAAGATTTTATATAAAAATAGTTAGTAGTTTGCTTATAGGTTATATTTAACCAAATTTGTGATGTCAAGTCCCACCAAGTGTGCCATTTATGTACATAGGATTGCAATAAGGGGAGATTAGTATGGTGTTAGTGAATGAAACCAAATTCTAAACAAAACACACTAATGCTAACACCTTAATACTATTTCAAGGGGGGAGTATGGTGAATAATATAAATGAATAAAGCACAACTAAAATTAAATAATCTTAATTTTTTTACCTTCCTTGATTCTCTAATAGTCTTCTTTGATTGGCTTGCTCAGATTGTGCCTAAGGGGTCTTCATCAATGGAGTGTGGCTACCTTCATCTCCTCTTGGCACCATTTGTTTGGCTTGGATATGGATTGATTTGGCTCAAAACTTAGGCATTATATAATTATGCATATACTTCATGAATGAAATCTAGCATTATAACATTACTTTGATTGAGATCCCATTTCAACAGGCAAGGCCTCCTATTTATAGATTTTGTAAATTGATTAGAATGAACATGAATAATCTATCTCAAGATAGAGATGTGTGGCTAAGAATCTATTCAATTTTAGAGGCCAAATTAAATAAATTCCCTCATAAATATCTGGGATAGAGAGACATTAAAGAGGCATGGGAGTCATTAATGAGGCATAGGAGGGATTAATCTTGATATTTTATGCATTTATGGCCTAGAGATACCTTTCCAAGAAATGATATCGTTTGATGATGTATTTATTCAATATTAATTTAAAAAAAGAAATATTGAACAAGTTAGATGGAAAATTAACTTAAGCTCTTGATTTAAATTAATTATCCTTAAACATGATCATTCAACTTTGATGCAAATCTTGGCAATTGGTGCACAAATTAATCAAATTGGTTAGAATGTTGTATTATTGGCTCAAAATTTGACAAGATTGGAATTAGGATACGATGTTAGATGCATTGGATCTATTATCCCATTTAGGATGTTTTCAACACAAAATAACAAAGGCACATGTCTTATACAATAAATTTGGTAGAAAAGAGTAATCTAGAGCACCCAAGTGCAAAAATGTCATTTTGACTCAAAATGATCTGATTAAAGTTAGTTGTCTGATAAATTTCATTACCTCATTTAATGATACTCTATCCAAAATTGGAACTTATATATGATAATTTAAACTCATTTAATGTTTTTAGGCTAAATTGTGATGTTTTGGTAGAAATTGGTCAAAAACCTGGATGAAGGTCGTTCATGGCCAGTTTTAGGTGTCTACAATAATAAATGTAGCACTCAATATCTCTTAAAGGAAAATCAACTTGCCTTACCTTAAATGGATAATGTTTTTTAAAAGTGTCCCACATCATGATAGTTGAAACTTTTAACCTTGCTCACACCTTTTAACTAATGACCCCCATCATAATTCTATGAAAATTCATTTTTAATAGGTCTTCTACATTATCTAGATCTATGCCCAAACTGATTAAAAATATAGAAGTAACCATTAAAATTTTCATACTTCATGGAATTTGATTGTCTAATCTATTTTGTATTCATTTTTATAGCACTTTCATTGTTTGTCTGATGATTTATCTTCAAAGGCTGAACCACCTTGATCTCATCTACATTCATGAAAACTTGAGAAGTAACTTTAGGATCTTCATTAAAACCCAATCTAGATCTGTCACTAGCTAAATTTTAACTCTTTAGGAGATCATCCAAATCATTTCACCTTGACAAATTATTTCACCTTTCTTGAAATTTTTTCTAACTCAGATCTCAATAACTCATTTTCAATTACATACCTTGAACATTCATCTTATTTAGCTTTTAGGCTTGTAGACAAAACTTCCAATTGATAATTGAGATGCTTGACCATATATTCATTATCCTTGGCATCTTCATCCATTATTACCTCAAACACATTGATAATTTAGAACTAACTTTAGGCTCTTCATTAAAACCCAATATAGATCTATCACTAGCTAACTTTTGACTCTTTAGGAGATCATCCAGATCATTATAACTTTTATAAAACTTGACAAATTATTTCACCATGCTTTAAAATTTCTCTAACTTAGATCTCAATAACTAATTTTCAATTACATACCTTGAACATTCATCTTCTTTAGCTTTTAGGCTTATAAACAAGACTTCCAATTGATAATTGAGATGCTTGACCATATATTCATGCTCCTTGGCATCTTCATCCATTCTTACGTCAAACACATTGAATTTCTCTTCAAAGTCCTTGAGTTTAGATTTCATCTTATTTTTTTATCTTCTTCATAATTTTTAGTTCTTCATGAGCATTTATCAATGCAGTCTCATAGTCTACCTCATCTTTATCATCATATGAATCACACCTAGTAGACCCCTTTTGATGTGATAAACTACCTTCCTCATCTATGAACAAATATTCATCTTCAACAAGACCATCATATTCATGATCATATTTTGAGTCACTAACTTCACTCTTATTTGATGAGCTAAAATATTCTTTGGTGTATAGACTCTTTTTGTCTTTGAAGTACTTCTTCTTGTTGTCAAACATTTTGAATCCCTTTTTGATTTTATTAGACCTAAATTATCTCTTTCCACCATCATGACCTTGATCATGCTCCTCATCATCATCCTTCTTATACTTATGAGGGAACTTATTATCAAAATGTCTTATCTTACCATAATTAAAGCATTTGAGGGGTAATTTACCTTTATACTTGCTTGGACCTATTCTCAATTTCCTTAAAATAAAATCAATTAGTTCACCCTTATCTATATCATAAATTTCATCCTCTTTAGGTTTTTTATCTTATTACTTCTTCTTTGGTGGTATATCATCATTCTTACTCATCTCATAAGTAGTAAGAGTGCCATGTAATTGATCCATCTTCAACTGAATAAGATCATGATTTTCTTCTATAGCAAATACTTTCAGATCAAACTTGGAGGATAGAGACCTTAATACCTTTTGAACATAGTAGCCTCTTCAAGGTTCTCTCTAAGAACTCTGATGATGTTCAAAATCTCATCAACTCTCTACAAAAAATATGCCATGGAATCTTCTTCGTTCATCTTGAGACTTTCAAATTGCCTTCTATGAGTCTATAACTTAGCAAGTTTGAACTTTGACTCTCTTTCATAAATGATCTAAATTTTTTCCCATATATCTTTAGCATATTTTTAATGGATTACCTTGGTAAAATAATTTTTATAAGACCATAGATGATGGAATTCATCACCTTATAATTATTCTCAAACATATTCTTATCTACAACGCTAGATGGAGGAGTAGTAAGAATAACATAACCATCCATAATAGATTGACATACATCAAACCCCAAGGACATAATGTATGTCCTCATAATTTCACTCTAAAAATCATAATTGTATATATTAAACATTAGTTCTTTCTTATTAGATAAACCTCCTTGATTACTACCCATATTTTACCTTGGTTCACCTTCAAGAGTCAAGATTTTACCAAAGGACCTGCTCTGATACTAATTATTAGAGGTATAGTCACTAAGAGAGGGGGTTAATCAATGAGCCTAGATATTTAAATCTCAATTATAGTCCTTTAAAACTATTAGATAATCAGCATATATCAACTTGATCAAGCAACATTAATAAGAGAGCTCATTCATTCAATGCATACACAAGATCAAACACATAACACATAGTTCCTGTGGAAAACCCTCATGGAGAATAAAATCCACTCTCAATCCTATAATGAAATGGATTACTTATATTATAATAAAGTACAAAAAAGATGATGATCAACTCCTTTATACCATCAAGCCTTGATCATATCCTCTTGACCAAAGGCCTTTAATAAAAAACCTATTCACAAGGAACAACTGCCCCTAAGAAAGATCAAATCCTTTAAACCCTCCTTTGAACACTTCCACCTTAGTACTAATGTCTTCAACACTTGATGATGGATCTCTATTTATCTAACCCTTGTACAAGCTATCTCTATCTCATACAAGCCTCTCATATAGGCATGCCACAATCTCTCTCTTTTACTCAAACAATCCTCATATACACACTCATACCTCTTCATATATCCTCAAACTACAAGAGAAATATTTGGACATTAGAAATATGACATATAGATCATATTTATAATGTCCAAATATTGATCTTGTAATTTGAGGATATATGAAGAGGTCTGAGTGTGCATTCATATACATATTCCTTAATCTTCTCTACTCATTAACTCATCAACTAGGCACTCTACCTCTCCTTCAGTCCATAACTCTCACAAACACCTCGTAAAAATATTTATAAAGTCTAGAAACCAAAAATTTTGGTTTCACTATATATAGAGCATTCATGAATTATCAAGATCAAAATATTTTCTATTAGACACAACAAATTACTTAACCCTTAAGGCATCTTACATGGGTCACACTTAAGCATAATCCACTTTCAAATAGGCCTAAGTCACCTTTTAGGTCATATGGAGACCTATTAAAATATTTGAAACTTCTTTAAACAAAATAAAACATAGAAACACTTTATTTATAAGCACCTAAACTATTAAACATCATGCACTTCTTACCATCTTGCTCAACATGCACTATTAGATCAAAATTATTTGATCGTGTGCGAACCATTGATACTTGGAAGAAGCTCAATCTTTAACTATTCATAAAATCAAAAATTTAAACACTTGAAACCATCTCACTATTTCCTAGCAACATGTAACAACATGCTCCATCGATGATGTTCAAACTTTTCCTTGTGAAAAATTGACTATGGAAACCATTTCAATCTGTTTGAGAAGCCAACTTCGAACATTAATAACTTTTAACTCATTCACTTTCATGATCTCAAATTTTGACCATGTGATATACTCACATAAGAGAATATAAAAATGTGTCAAAAATATTCTAAATCCTTCACATGTGTGATATATAACACCACTAATTTACTCACTGATGTTTTTCTACCACAGAGCCAACAATGTCAAGAATTGCCTAGAAGACCATATTTGCACATGCATATCTTTTGATGTGCTTTAATGCATTATTTAAAATTTAGTGAAAATCAACTAGGATAAAAATTTAATAAACCCATATGATTATTTTTTTCTTAAACATCCACATGTTTGAGATATACCACCACCAAAATGCTTACTCAGTTATTTCTTGCCTCATGTAAATTTGGCTAAGTATGGGAAAACAATGTCAAAATACCTGGAATTCCAACTTTGTACTAGTATATATTTTAATGCATTTAGGTGAATGACATAATATTTATCACATAAAAACTAGGGACTAATGTGTTCATAACCATATGACCAACTCCGCCTAACTCATCCATACGTGGTAATGCTGATGTCAGCAAACTACCTACTCAAATTTTATACCACTAGACCCAAAATGTCTAGATGAAAACAATGATCAACTAGATGAAATAAAATTATGAAAAAAGTTACTCAAAGCATATAAAACCTCTTATAGGACCCCTTGCACATGCTTAATACTCCATACTCATCCTTGAACATCTCTAGCCATGCCAAAACTAAAGATCAACCAAGCCTCTTGTTGATGCCGAAATGTGTACCACAAGTGCCCAGAGTGTTTAAGAAACACTTCTCATTTTATAATTCTAGGAATTTATTGCATGATTTGTGGGTTTTGATAATCCTATTTTGTTTTAGTGGAATAGAGGCATAATAAGTGACTATTTCACAATATTTACATTATTTGGTGGTTGGGAGCCACTGTGGCTAAATAATATATCTATGTAAAATATGCAGTATACTATGATAAGGATGGTGAATTATGATCAATAACTAATATAATATGGATATTCACAATTACCATTAAACTAAGGGGACCTGATTAAAAAAAAATAAGCAAAAGGAAGGGTATGGCAGAAAAAAGGATGTTGGTATTTGTAACAAATATTACGACAAATGTTAAATATAATTTGGACATGCATTTAATCAATGTATAAAGTGAAAGATATTAAGCCCAAATCAAAATATACATCAAGAAATCTTCAAAGGAAGGTATGAAATAATGCAAATAGGAACTAGGCTCAATTTAAAGATTCACTCCTGCAAGCAAACAACATTAACCCAAATGCAAAAGAAGTGCAACAAATGAAACAAGCCTAAGAACTTTCAATTAACCTAGAACACGAATTAATAATTTTTCATTCAAGATACACATTCAAAATCCATAAGAACTATTCAAATCTGAAAGTGAAACTAGACAACTGAGAGAAAAACTATATAGTATTTTGTAGACACCTAAATCTGGCCATCGATAACCTCCAACCAAGATTTTGACCAATATCCACCTAAAATACACAATTTAGCCTAAAAAAACCAAATCACATTAAAATATTTGAACCTAACATATTCATGTTCCAATTTTGGCTAGGGTATCCCTAAATGGTTTAATTTAATTTGTGGGCCAACTAACTTTGATCATATCATTTCGAGTCAAAATGCCAATTTTACACCTAGGTGCTCTGGATTGTTCTTTCCTATCAAATATCTTACATAATATTCATGCCTTTATTATTTGGTTTTGATAACATCCTAAATGGGATAAGAGATCCAACGTATTTGACATTACCTTCTAATTCCAATCCAGTCAAATTTTGGACCAATAACAAGGTATTCTGATCAATTTGAGTAATTTGTGAACACAGTGATTAAACATGCTTAAGAGTTAATTAACCCAAATCAATGCCTAATTAATAATTCCATGGAAACTTGTTGAATTTTTTTTTTAGAAATAAATATGGAATATCTGCATCATTAGGTGACCTCATTTCTTGGGAAGACATCCCTAGGCCATAAATGCCATAAATATTAGGATTTATGCCTCCTATACCTCATTAAAGCCCTCCATGCCTCTTAATTGATCCTATATCCCAAATATTGATGATCATATTTATCAATTTTAATTGCATAATTGGATTAATCCTTAGCCACACATCTCAATCTTGAGATGGATGGTTCAGGTTGATTCTAGACATTCTCAAAAATCTATAAATAGAGAGGCCATAAACATCATTTCTAACACATGATTATGAAAATTTATAATGAAAAATTGATTCCAAAGCTTCACTCAACTAGTGTTACTATGCCAAATTGATTTCAATCTAAGCCAAGCCATAAGCCAAAGGTGTAAAGGAGAGATAGAGGTAGACAAGCTTCCATTGCTAAGGACTTCATGAGCACAAAACCAAGCAAGCCACTACTATAAAAGCATTTGGAACACCGAAAGAAGGTGAAGTAATTCTTCTTGTTTGTCATTAATTTTTAGTTGTGTTTGCCATTTATTTTTTTTACTAATCTCACCCTAGTAACTAGGCATGAATATGTTAGCTTAGTGTGTTTTTTATTTGTCTTAATTCACTAACACCATACTAATCTCCTCTTCTTAGTCAAATTCCTAGTTCACATATGGCATGCCTGATGGGACTAGATGTATCCCACACATGAATAAGATCATTATGAAACATTAAAATCTTCATTTGGATCATTAAAACTCATGAAGTTTGATTTTCTAATTTTTTTATCATTTTTCTTTGTTATGGGTTTACACAGTAACTGACATCAATTAGTAAAGCCATCATTAATTGGATAGCTATCATCAGTCACTATTGGTATAATCGATGTCTGTTAGATAATCGTCATCAGTTAGTAAGTGTAACTGATGTTAGTTATATAACCAATGTTGGTCACTATGTTTTTGTTAAAAACACAAACTCGAGAGCTAAATAGGCCATTTTAAAATATTTGGTTTGGGGTCATATGGACTCCATTTTGGATGATTTATTTTTTTAAACCATGAGTTTTCTCTTAAATTTTTAAAATTTGAAATTAGTTTAGCTTCAAGTACCATAGATTTTTCACAATATTTTGAAAATATATTTAAAATGTTTCTAATCTAACATATTTGTTTTTGGGGTGATGCCTTAAGGGTAGACATGTAACCAGTGGACTTAAAACTTGTTAAAACATGTTTAAAACATATTTTTCATGCTTTAAAATGAACTAAGAATATTATTTTTGTGCTTAGTTTAACATTTAGGTTCTGAAGTAAGTTTTTAGAATTAGTTTTCAAAGTTATAGCTAAGACCAAGGGGTCAAATGAACACCACCTTATTTTTCAAATTTGGGCTTAAAAATGAACTCATCTTTCTAAAAGTTTTTGGTATTCAATAATTACTTGATCTAAATTTTTTTTTGGAAAAGAGGGGGATGTTGCATGTATGCTCTTCCATTTGTCCTTTTAGGGAACACTTGGAATCAAAAGCACCATTTCTATTAAAAATATCCTATTCCAAGGCTTAGAAATAAAGTCATCTAAAGCACTCCCCAAAAACTTGTCAAAGTTTGGGTGACCTTGAAAATGACCCTAAAGTCTTTCTATTTCAAGTTTTATTTATTTGTATGCATCTTGGATTGTGAGGGGGACGTCATTACCTATTTTGATTTCTTTAGGGAAGATTTAACCTAGGGTTTCATCTCTTGGCATTGACTTCACTTACTCCTTTGGAGTTTCACAGGGGACATATCTACATTTGTACATCGCACTATACTGAGCAAATAACAAGATGTAGTGGTTTTACAAAGGACTAGACCTTTTCACAACTAGCTAATGCTATGATCACCTAATTTTCTTGATTTTATTTTTCATTATTTGATGTGAAAGTCATTTTTTAATTGATTACCCTAGAAACATTTGAAATCTTGCTAGTTTAGTCAACCCCACATTGCCATACCCTTGCTAGGATTTGGACGATTATACTTAGTGTATTCTTGGATCATTTTCTCATTTGGTATGTTTTTGAGAATAAAACTTGTTTGTTTGTGTGTAAAACATGTCCAAAACACTTTGATTATATGTCACTCTTTTATCTAAATAGGTGTTATGCTATCCATTTTACACTACACTTGTGCCTTAAAATGTTTTTCTAAACTTATTTGTGTGTGTCATTTGAGTTATGGAGGGTAGTGTTATGCTACCCAAATCATGTAAAACCATTTTGCCTTTGAGTCTTTGAAATATAGCATTGACCACATCATTCAAGCATGTTTACGTCATTAGGTTACTTATTTTATTTCAAGACTTATTTCACCTTGTGACAAAAACCATTTTTTTCAAACCATGTCATGTCTACCATTTGGACATATATCTTATGTCATCATGTTGTCCAATATTGCCTAGCTTGTTTGATCAAATCCTAGTTTTTAATGTTGAGCTTTCAATTAACCTTGTCAATTTTGGATCCAAACATTGATTGATTTTTGTTTAGGCCTTAGTTCATGGGGCTAATACATAGATCTTTCTCTTTTGGGTTGCATAACTTTGGTTAATCAATTACCCAAATTTTAAAACTATTGATGGTTTGTTTGTTTAACGCCTATCCTCATCATTGTTTATGCCTTTATTTTATAAAACATAGTATTTCTTCAAATATCCTTTTATCTTATGCCAATTGATCATGTTTATGTTTGATTCCATGTTGGGTCTATGTCAAAATTATTTCTAAACTTGTTAGATTAAATGAAATCACCTCATACCTTTGTTTAAGTCTAGCTTTTGATGTTGTTTACCCAAAAGTCCTAGCATATTCCTATTTTTTTGAACATATATTTTGGCTCTACATTTGGAAAAAATAACTAGTCACTCAACTTTTCCCTTTCCTAGTTTAGACCTTATTTGGAACACTTTGACCTAGACCTTTTACATGCCAATTTTTATTCAGATGCTTGACCTTTTGTGCATATGACATTTGGCATTAAACATTTGATGTTAGGATATTTTATACCAAGTCTTAGCACAAACCATTTTGGAGATACAACTCCACCTTTGACCAAGTTAGATCAAGTTTGAACCATTTGTCCCTTGGATAATTTTTTAGCGTTTGTAAAACTCTAAGATTTTTTGTTTCAGATATTTCATCATTTATGTGGATATGTCTAGCTAAACTTATGCTGGAGTCACATATAATCCAACTTTTGATAGAATGGATGAAAAAAATCCCACTAGGAATCCCTATAGAGAATGATTTTCTAAGGGGATTTATTATTCTCCCTACAATACTCCATATGGGGAACATAGTCAAAATCCACAAAATCCAAATTAAGACCTTGATTAGCATGAAAAGTCTTGTGAGGAGGACTTTGAAGACCCATCTATAGATAACGTTGTTTGGGATAAAGATCCATACCCTCTTTACAATAATCAATGCATGGAACATAGTCAAGAACCAACTTAAGATCCAACTCACAACTAGGATGCTATGGTTTATGAGGAAGAATTAGATGCTTTGGGTTATGCAAGTAATTAGGCCCCACCAAATCATACCATTTATATTATAGGACCACAATTTCATACCATTCCCATACCAAGACCTCATCCTTTGGTTTGTGTAAGTGATCAAGATCCACAACACACCTTCATCATTCCAAGACCTAGTCCTTTAGTTTGTGTGAGCAATCATGCTCCACACCACCCTATCGTTACCATCTCAAGAATTTTTCCTTTAGCTCATATGAGAAATCATGCTCCCTAATGCCCTACCATTATCTAATCATAAGTCATTCCTCATCCATTTCTAATCCCATCCAAACCTTAACTGATCTAATCTTTTGAAGACAAAGCTATGTTCAAAAATAGTATTTTCTAACTCATTAGAAACCAAAGCCAATACAACCAACCAATCCAATATGTTTTTGTTGAACCAACCACTTTTGATAAGTCAACTTGTGATGAATCACTTATTGATCCTATCCAATTATCAAAGAGTCTCACACTGATGAGCCAATCTTTATTGAGTCACTTCTTAATGATTATAACTGCCTTTGGGTAAATCATTACCTTAACCATGTGCCCTTTTTTCAAGAGCCTCCTATTGATAAACCAATCTTTAAGGAGTTGTCTCTTGACCTTTTTCCCATCCTAGAGAAGTTTCACTTTAATAACATAGTCTCAGTGGAGCCCATCATGTCATTATAGGTTGTTACTTTTCCAATACTAAACATTCAACAAGACATCATTATAATAGAGTACCCATTAGATGAAGAATCAGAGTTAGATTCAGGTTATATTCTTGAACTGACATTAGATTTTGCATCAAAATCTAAATCAACATCAGTCTCAACATTAGACTTAGAGTCCCTTAGGTTAGAAACAGATTTAGAAGAAGAATATGTTTATGGTTGTTACAATATTGGTTAAGCATGCCTTATAGATGAATTTAAATACATTTGTGATATTTCTATAGTTTTTGAGAATGGGTACTTCAACTTTGACACAAGTTATCCTAATATCTTCTATAAGGATTATCCAACCTCTCCCCATTCCATTACCATTCCACAGGCCATTACCATCAACCAAAATAGCCATGTCATTGGCATTCCATCTCTCACAAGTTTCAATTCGGATTGACAAAATCACACTTGTTTAATTGCATCCATGGTGATATAGTAGTTGAATAAGAGCAAGGATGCTAAGACCACATTCATATAATAGAAAAACACCCTCCTAGTGAAATTTTTTTGGATGTGCTAGGGAATAATCAATGTCAAAACTTAGCATCTTCTAGTGAAATTTTTTTAGAAGCACTAGAAGACAATCAAATTCAAAAGTCAACATTCCTTAGTGAAACCTTCTCGAAGGCAGTACGAGACAATCAAAACAACTTCATTGGTGAAAACCTCTTTGAGGCACCAATAGCTGAGCACAAAAGTTCTTCACTATTGGATGAAGAAAAAATCAAAGATCAAATCAAAATAGCCTCTAATCTATAGCCTAATCAGATGGTAGCCACTCTCAAGATCAAACAATAGAAAAATCTAGTGGTCCTATCAAGAGAATAAGTCTTCAACCCTGCCACAACCAAAGTTATGTTGAATCTGACATCAACAACATTATGTGTGACTGAAAGTCTTGATCTTCATTTATTTTCCAATCATTCTATATTCTATTATCATCTACCATTCCATTTCATAATCAAACCTACCATCCATTATTTGTCTCTATTTACCATCCATGGTCACACTTTCCTTTGTAGAGGCTACAAAGATACCTTGTCTTGGCATTTAAAGGAATCAAAATCAATAACCAATGAAAATCACAAAAGAATTCTTGACAACCAAATCTGTAGCTAGTTCTTGATAGAGAAACTATTCAAATGAGGTGTGGGCTATTAATTAAATTTAGTATTCTATTTGTATCATTTGTTGATTAGGATGTGCATCTCCCCATCAATAGGAACATTAGAATAAAAAACCATACCCAGACCAAAAAATGTACCATACTATTTCACATTGCCATGCCATTGCCATTGTTACATATCCATTTTCCATTATTGAATATTCCTACCATTTACCCCATCACCTATGGGCAATTCTCTTACCATTTTATCTAATCTATCAAAAACCATCATTATCTTAAAGCATTGCCATTCCATCCTATCATTCCATTCCTATCTAGACCAAAGCCTATTTTTAGTCATCTTACCCAATCCTATTTTGATCATGGTTCATTTGGTTCTCCCCACACCTTTTATGAGGGGGTTTTAATCAAGTTTCAAATCTTATCAAATCCATGTTTATAATGATAGTCTATGAAAGTATTATGACAATTGATCTGGAAAGATATCTTTCATCCTATATCTATATTTATTTATGTGAGCTTGATTATAACTGTCTATGGGCAAATTAGTGTCTCACCAGTCTTGCTACTAATTATAACAACCTATGGGAAAATTAGTATAATTAACCTATACCATTGTATCCTAGTTATAACTATCTATCATAAAACTAGGAGAAACATTTGTTTATCATTTATTATCACATCACCTTGTCATTACTATTTTCATTTGACTATAAATTTACCATATTTGAGAACTTGTTAGGACTTAGTTGGTTTTTCTCTACTTTTTGTGTGGATGGAATTACTATGAGTTGAGATCATTATAGGACTATGTGGGTCATGCTCAATTCATGTTGAGGTCACCTTAGTCCCCCTTTCCATACTCTCTCACCATTTTGTAATAAACCTAAGCCAAACACTCTCTTCATTTTATGAGCAGGTATCTTGTCATTCTCTAACAAGTTAAGATACATCAAAATGCCAAAAACATTCACAATTTTTCAAAAATCCAAAAATATTTGTCCTGTCTAAGCCTAGTCAATTATCCTTGATCTACCTTACTAGGGCATTGTCATTGTTAGGATGATTTCTTTTGCTTTTGTTTTCAAGCTTTCTATTTATTTATTTACTTTAGGTTATTTGTTTGCTTGTTTGTTTTTCTATTTATTTGTTTGTTTATTCACTTGCATGTTTGTTTGCTTTCAGCACTATTGCCTTGACTCAGTCTATATGTATTCATGGGTGATTCATCAAACACATTATTCTTGAGTCTATCCATATTCATAGGTCAATATTATCATCATGGTTTTTATCATTAGTGTATTATTTTCAAGTGTTTATGGGATCGAGAGTCAGTCCTTATGCATATTTTGGCCAAGTCTTCATGGTGTTCTATCATTAAGCCTACCATCACATGCTACAACAAAAATAAGCTTCACAAAGGTCTAAAATTAATGGAGCTATAAAATTTTCTCCTTGGTACCTTAGCAAACCCTTCCATCCCACCCTTGATCAAATTAACCCATTGACCATTCTAGTTGTATTATTGCTAATAAGGACAAGCATCTCCTCATTGGTAGGTACAACTAAATCATTGTATATTAATAAATATTATTCCTATATTCATCTCTTTCATCATTTTGTGCCTTCTCATCTTTAATATATATTCTAGGTTATATCCTTGAGTTATGCTTGCTAATCAGCCCTAACTGGGGCACAATCATCTTTAGCCAATCTGGGTCTACTTAATGATTATAACCGCTTATGGGCAAATCATTATTTTGACATTTATTCCTAATTATAACTACCTTTGGGCAAATCAACATCTTTTTTACATCAATGCATGCAAGCATTTTATTATTTGGATTAATCTCAACCATGGATTAATTCTACCTTTCTTCTTGTTTCTTTTCGAGGAACCACCAATCAACAAATGTGATGACCACTCCCTCGAGGGGGCATCATCATAGGCTTCCCAAAACCATTTGGAGATTTATTCTTCAACCATCATCTTATTTTTGGCATATAAACCATATCTCATTATTTGATAAGACATTATTTTGCCTATGGTTTGCAACATCTTCCCAAATAGGGGCAAACTATAGACACCCAAATCTGGCCATCGATAACCTCCAACTAGGCTTTTAACCAATTTCCACCTAAAATGCATAATTTAGCCTAAAAACACTAAATCACATTAAAAATTTTGAACCTAACATATTTAAGTGCTAATTTTGGCTAGGGTATCCCTCAATGGGGTAATGCAATTTGTGGGCCAACTAACTTTGATCAGATCATTTCAAGTCAAAATGCCAATTTTACACCTAGGTGCTCTGGATTGTTCTTTCCTATCAAATATCTTGTATAATATGTGTGCCTTTGTTATTTGGTGTTGGTAACATCCTAAATGGGATAACAAATCCAATGCATCTAACATTGCCTTCCAATTACAATCTAGTCAAATTTTATACCAATAACAAGGCATTCTAATCAATTAGAGTAATTTGTGCACAAAGTGCTTAAACATGCTTAAGAGATAATTAACCCAAATCAAGGCCTAATTAATAATTTCATGGAAACTAGTTGAAAACTTTGTTTTGGAAATAAATATGGAATATCTGCATCATTAGGTGACCTCATTTTTTGGGAAGACATCCCTAGGCCATTAATGCCATAAATATCAAGATTCATACCTCCCATGCCTCATCAAAGCCCTCCATGCCTCTTAATTTCTCCTCTATCCCAAATATTGATGAGCCTATTTATCAAATTTAATTGCATAATTAGTTTAATCCTTAACCACACATCTCAATCCTAAGATGGATAGTTCACATTGATTCTAGACATTTTCAAAAATCTATAAATACAGAGGCCATGAACATCATTTCTAACACATGATTATGCAAATTTATAATGAAAAATTGATTCCAAAGATTTAAGAAACTAGTGTTACCATGCTAAATTGAATTGAATCCAAGCCAAGACACAAGCCAAAGGTGCAAAGGAGAGATGGAGGTAGACAAGCTTCCATTGCCAAGGACTTCATGAGCACAAAATTGAGTAAGCTACTACTACAAATTAATTTAGAGCATCCAAGGAAGGTGAATGAATTATTGTTGTTTTTCCTTGCAATTTAGTTGTATTTGTCATTTTTTTAAAACTAATCTCACCCTAGTAACTAGGCATGAAGATGTTAGCTCAGTGGTTTTTTGATTTAGTTTCATTCACTAACACCATACTAATCTTCTCTTCTTAGTCAAATTCCGAGTTCACACACTTCACACAAGAAAATATGGATAACCTTTACAAAATTCCTTGCTTATATTAATTCTCAAAGTTTACAAAGTAATTTGGTTTGAATAACTCCCTCCTCTTTTATAATTAACAGCTCTCCTTTTATAAGATGCAAGGAAGCATGTCAATTAGTCCTAATCAATTTACATTTGTACAAGTGTATATGATAGGTATCCTTTTTTTCTATTCTAGAACAAATAATTTTTCTAATGTATTGACTTATAAACAACATTCTCTTACAAATTTCACATATTTATATAAAATAATATCCTACTTTTAAAATGGTCAAGGTTTAGCCATAAGAGGAATATTCTTATTTTGAGAACCTTCTGGCAGATGAAATGTCTAGTTGTCACTTGTACTTGGCTCTTTTTACCTTTGATACTACTCATCTATTAGTTTCAAATTAGACCTAAATTCCTTAAAAATTTAATCCTCTTGGATTTCTATGGTTGTGATTTTATTAAGTTGCTCACTAGTGGACTACACTTTTATTCTAGATCAAATTGATTTTACATAGATGACTATTTAGCTGTATGGCTTGATTATAGTGAATATAGGGTCATACTGATGTTTCTATTTTTGCTTAGGTTCTTTTGGGAGTCTTAACATTATTTTAATGGTATCTATAAGCATGAAATAATACATTTTATTCCTTTGACTATTTTTTAGTTCATCTCTTTACATCACCCAGTCCACAAAAATCTTTAATTTTATCATTTTATGACCATGTGGCTTCACCATGGCATCCTGCTCCTTAATATCTTATTGGCTCCAAGATCTTTACAAAGTCAAATTTTCCTCACATCATTGGATTTATTCACATAGATCAACATGGTTTATTAATCTTGGTTTTAGGATTTAATCGCCATTGGATACCTTTTCTATGTTTCCCATAGTTATGATACGTGTCATTACCACATTCATCCTAACTATGTTTTAAAATTATTCATCAATATTTCTCTATTAAATCATCTTCATCTGAGCTACTATGTGCCATTAGATATTGATTCAAGAGGTGGACTGCCATTAGTCACTCAATATCATTTTAACTAAATGGTGACACCCATCACCACGATGTTCATCTTAGAGCTTCATTGAAAGGTTAACTTGACATGACCTGTCAGATCATTTTCATGTGAGAAAACATGGATCATCAACTCTATGAAGATGCACAATGTTTAAAGAAGGTTCAAGGGACATAAATAACTTAGCATAAATTTTTTATACTATGTCCTTATTTCATGTTTAATAAACATGATATAAGACCTTAAGATAAGAAAAATCAAGCTCAGTCTCGAGCATAATAAAAGGGACCCCATGAAATAAAAGAGACAATGGCCTAAAGTTTTTATCTTAGTTTAGAAACATAATAAAAATGACCTCACAAATAAAAAATATAACATAATGTTTATCCTAAGGTTTTCATTCTATAAATGTAATTATATCCTTAGGATAAGTCTAGGATAACAAAGGGAAACTGCATTATTTAGACCAAGCCAATAATAAAATGGCCCAAGGGATCATGAGATATAAAAAGGACCTAGGTTAAAACATTAGAATATAATTTTAAACATGGATTAAAATAGATCCAATTAATCTTTGATAGGCCATAGGATAATAAAAGAGCAATTTAACATTAAAGTATAAATCCCTAAGCATGTTCATCCTCCAAGTGAAATTCCATTGAAACTACAAGACACAAGAAGTAATATTTAACAATCTTGAATGGGTAAACCTTGATCATTTAAGGTATGTCCATTAATATAAATTAAATTCATAAATAATATGCAACCAAGCTAAGTCTATAACAAAGGACCATGTGTTAAAACATAATTTTGAGCAAGATTAAATTGTCTCCATTTAAAATTGAATCCTACTTTAAAATACCTAGGCTAAAAATATTTAAGACTAAGGTTTTAACATGGCTTAAAATATATTCAAATGATTAATCAAAGGCTAAGTGTTATCCATTAATAATGATACCTAAAACTAAGAGATCTAATGTTGATAACAAGGATCACAGTCAAATTAAAACTATGTTTTAACAAGCCTATATAAACTAGATCAATATAAGATATTCAATGCTAGTTCATAGAGTTCCATGTCCTCCCTATAAATATCTTTTTTGGGTGTCATTACTAGAAATCCAATTAAATTACTCATTAATGGATTATAGATCATGTTATCCTTGAGCAGACACTCATATGATGCAAACAAGAACAAAATAGGGCTTTCATACATTCTTCAAGGCCCTTTCAATGTTCAAGTAGGTTCACAAGAAGATTTAATGACATCCTTTTATTTAATTTTCAAGCTAAATAATATATTCAGACATGTTTATTTATGTCTATACATCACCAACAATATTTGTATCCCTTACAAAGTCAGCTTTGCCTCACGTTGTTATATCATCTTGCATGGATAAACCTTATTCATTGATCTCTATAAGGTGCTTGAGCTTTAATCTATACTAGGCCCTAAAGTTGTGCCACTTGGTAGTCCTACAGGCCTTCTGAGCTCTGCATCTATCTATTCTATCATCTCATGTGCTTTCACCAAGTGGTAGTCTCACGTTAACTCAAGGTTTCATTTGAAAAGTCTTAATTTATCTCACTCTATTTGAACATATCTATACATTATAACACGTACCATTAATCATCTGAATTTGCTCAGGACTTAAACTAGGGCCCACTACTTGAATTTTCAACATTAAACTCACTCCATTAGATCTATTCCATCTGAGTGAATGTGAGTTATTTGATCATGATTTGTGGAATAGATCACCATTGGTCGTTCATTGTTCTTTGGTTGTAATCATGACACTTGTCACCTTTTCACTATCTTGAGGGATTTGTTGAAATTTTTAATGTATACACTCCATTTATTCAAGATCCTCCACTTAAACATGGGTCATTGATTCTACATAAAACAAAAAAATTTAAGCTCAAAACTTAGGATAAAAAATTAATCTAAGTTTTAAACATAATATATGGGACCCTGTGAATTTAAATGAACTCAACATAAATATTTTGGACCAAGGTTTTAAACATAGATCAAAAGGAACCCATGGAATATGACTTAGCATAAGGTCTTAACCTAAGGTTTTATTGTATAGATAAACATGATGTAACTTTGAGATAAGGCCTTAGGATAAGTAATAAAAGTGACCCTGTATTTTCACTTGGTAAGGTACTTGCCTGAGACAAAAGTCCCAAGGGCACTTTTCATGGGGAAAGGGCACTTTCAAAATTATGAAGGATAATTGAGGAAGGAAAAGGACCATTTCAAAAAACCCAAAGGGCAAGCCTGAAGACAAGGTTCCCCTTACAAAAAGCCTGAAGGATAATTGAAGAAGGTAGAGGACCATTTCAAAAAATTTGAAAGATACTTTACATAAAGCCCAAAGGTCAATTGGCCTAAATAAAAATATGAATGATAAGTCTATTAAGGTAAAGGGAAATTTTGAAAAATGTTGAAGGTTAATTTGGTTTGGAAAAGATGTTTTGGGCCTTTTACATTGGAAAAAATGTCTAAAGCAAATATCTTGAAGGGTCACTTGAAAAAATCCTGAAACTTAGGTTTCCAAAAAGCTAAAGGATAATTGGCCTTTCACAAAAATCATGAAGGGTAAGTGTAAAGAGGTTGAAGGGAAATCATTTCAAGGAACTTGGCAAAGGGCATTTCTTTTGGAGAAATTGTCCTGGATAAAATTTCTTGACACATTTCCCCCAAAGATCAAATTTTGACAGACAAAATGTCTGA
Source organism: Torreya grandis (assembly GCA_037957365.1). Lineage (NCBI taxonomy): Eukaryota > Viridiplantae > Streptophyta > Pinopsida > Cupressales > Taxaceae > Torreya > Torreya grandis. The sequence continues at coordinate 385,327 of JARHVA010006133.1, read as the reverse complement.
AGGAAATGGAGCATTGAAAATGAAATTCCTAAAAGCTAGATCTGTCAGAAAAATGTTTGAAAGAAATATTGGACAAAAAGCACAAAGGTTCTTGGATAAAGTATCCTAAACATAAACCCTGAAGAGTAATTATTTCAGGACAAAGTTCTAAAGGAAAACCCTAAAAAGACATGCCCAAAGGTAGAAAAATATAACAAAGGACCTTACGTATAATAGAAAGACTAAAAAGGGGGACTCATGACATAAAAGGGAGTAAGCATGGATTTTATACTAAGGCTTGGTCATGTTTAAAAACATGACTAAGCCTTAGGAAATAAAAATAAACTAATCCCATAGCATTATTTAAAATGTTTTCATGTCAAAAGTTATTACCAGATTAAAATTTGAATTTAAAAGGTCTAGGTAAAACATTAGGCTAGGGTTTCAAAATATTAATCAATTATAGACCAAGGATAGTAAAATATCAGTTAAACATTGAAGCAAAAAAACCCTAAGCATGTTCATTCCCAGATGGGCTCTATTAAACCTGTAGCCTAAAACACAAATATCTAATGTCTGCACTTTAGATAAGACTAAGCTAGAACCCTAAACAAATAAGTCAGCCAGACCATGGTATAGATGACCTTCAGATAAAAAATAATGTGAAATCATGTTAATGACACTCTAATGAAGTGAATTTTTAATTTCAAGGCTCAAATTTGCACAATTTGACACGTGAGTCCCCATTTTTCAAAAATGGGGGTATGTTGACCTCAATAAATGGTGACTTATGGGGGAAACATATCAATATGTTAGAATTCAAAGACTCTAGTTAAAGCTAATAATTAAGCTACTTATTATATTTGATTAGGAACCATTATTAAGACTAGTTCATGGTTAGAATAAATCTTGCATATGTAGAATTATGATCAAACATTAAAACTTTATCATGTTATGTGTGTTTTTTGATTCTGATTACTAATTACCATAGGTTTTGGAGAACAACTTCTAGATTCATGTCTTTAATCATTAACACTAACTTTTAACATGTTTGGATATTCATTAACAACCATGATTTATCTCAAGGAAGGATTAGGTATTGATCTACTACCAGCTAGGCATCCATAGCCTTGACATAGATTCTTTTAGCTCCACTCAAGGCCTTGGTCCATTTCCAGCCAGGAATCCATAGCCCTAATGAAGATTACCTGAATCGCCCTTGCTTAAAAATATATTTTAATTTTGCAATAAGGATCTTATTTTTTGTATTTTTCAAATCATTTTGGATTTCTAGCAAAGGTTGGGAACTAGGTTATCCAAGTTTAAGGATTTGGTCAAGTGTTTGATTTTTAGACAATCATCTTTGGCTGTTAACTTTGTCCTAGACAATTCATGTTTTTTAAGTGCAAGCATGACTATGTCCTAATATTTAAAGCTTTAATCCTACACATGTAATCCTTATTAAAACCAATCTTAGATCAAAATAAGGTCTAAATCTCAATGGATAATTAACTTATCCATCAGTATTTACTAGAATTTCTAAACTACAACATCAAGCTCATATTTCAACAATCTATGATCAACCAATGTTGAGAAGTCATACTTGCATTTCTAAACTATGAATCTTTTGAGCAACTAGATAAAACTTGACCTAGGAATTGTCTAAAAGGACTTATTTAAAATCAAGGAACAAAGCAAGAGAAAACAAACAAATATAAATAGACACTATATACAAACAAGGGACAATAAGGAAGAAATAAAGAAATAAAGAACAAGAAAGAAACTAAACTAAGCCCTACATTGACTACATAAAATACTTACCTCTCAGATCAAATGGAAAATTATTTGGTCTACTAAAAAATATTGAACCATGATTAATTTTATTTGATGGCCTCTTCTTGTGGATAGGATAACTTGTATGCTTGTATCTTCTAGGTGATGTATCTTGGTCTCCTACCAACATTCTCAAATGCATAGATAAAAGATATGAATATAAGACCCAATCATCTTATTCCTAAATTCTTCTATTTTTTAGAAAGAATGTTAGATCTGATTCATCCATAGATAGATACTAGATTATATCATCTTTACTTAATATTGGTAGCTCAACTAAGTATATTTAAATTGATGTCCTCATTAAGTTCTTTCTGAGGTGGACGTGGACTAAAAATCTTTGTAAAAAAATCTTCCATGTCATCCCAAAAGGGTTCTTCATCCTAATCAACTGAATGATTCTCATCTTTATCATCAGATACATTTTGGTCCCATACTCCTAACCTCTTGGTGAAGTCATATGAAAATTCTTGATTTATTTCATCTACTTCATCTTCATCCTCAGTAAAGACAAGTAGCTCTTCTATCTAATTAGGCTCTAGCTTATCTTGGTTTATGACCTCCAAGATAATATCATCTTCTGGGAACTCTAGATCATTGGTGAAATCCTTAGATGAATCATCCATGTGTTTTTCTATCCCATAATCTACCATTTATAGCTCTTTGATTCCATTTAAGAAATCATGGTGTGACCTCTACCATTGATCATCTTATTTAGGGGAATTCTCCATTTCAAAAATAAATCTATGTGGGTTGTATTTCTAGCTATCTTTTGAGTAAATATCATCCTTTACTTGATCCATATCCATTTCTATCAACTCTTCTTCTTCATCTATGTATGTCCTAATGATGATGTTTGTTTGGTCCTTAATTACAATATCTTTTACATATTTAGAAGTACAAGTTATCTCAGATGTAACTTATTCAATTGGCTCATATTCATCTTCATCTTCAAATGAAAAATCAAAGGCTTACATAAAACTTTGAGATGTTCTTGCAAAACTAGATGTCCTTAAAATAAAGTCTTGATTAGGCACAATTTTAGAGGTTTCATAAATATTGCAATGATCAACCAAAATAATATAACAGAAACTTATTTGTATGATTTCAGATGATCCATTATTGTTGTTATTATGAGACATGTTTGGAGGCCTATTGAACTTTTGAGAAGCATATTTTTTGTTAGAGCATTCCCCTATATTTTTTACTTATTTTTACAACTAAATAAAGTTAGTGCTCAGTTTTTGGACCATTTATAATATCAAGTCATTTGAATTTTTTGGTGTTTTAGGCTCACAAACTAGAGAATTAATACTGGTTGTGGGCATTAGAGTTCCATGATTTTGTGGATGGGATCCACTTGTAGTGACATTTGATAACTCTAGGCTTTGGCTAGGATATGTATCTTAAGGAAAAATGGTTCAAAACTGGCGTTAAAGAAGGTATACTAGGAATAACATTCTAGATGGGCCAATTTGAATTGGCATTAAGAATAGAATACACCATCTAAACTTAAGGCTACATTTGATCATTAATGATCACATATTTAAATTAGGCCTGGTTTAATGTGATTATGACTAGAAGAGACCTTTTTAGGAACATGGAGGTCATGGGATATGTATCATCCTTATAAATTTATAAGGCTAAAGCCTCATTAGGTCTATAAGGGGCTACGGTTCTACTGAACATTTTTTAGAACCAAGTGTTAAAGGCTCTGATGGTTTCATTAACATCCCTTTTAATTGTGGTGAATTATTGATACAAGACATAGGGACTAGTAATTTTTCTAAATGTATCAATGAAAACATTATTAAAGTCATCCTAACTAGTAATGTAGTTTTCTAGAATGTTAAGAAACCATTCATATGCAACATCTTTGAAAGTAAATGGGAATAATATACATGCTACTTCTTCATAAACTAAGTTTAATAATCTCAAAGTAGCCTTGATTGAATTAATATGTTATTTAATAGTGGTAACATTATTAGGAATAAAAGAAGGCAATTACCTTTCATGATTTCATGGGAGATCATGTAATGTACCTGGCACATTGATTGAAGTACCACCTAGCCAACCCATACCTTGAACACATGAGTATCTTTAAATGGTGAAGTGTTTAAGACTTTGGGAATTTTTCTCACCTAAGCCTCACCTTGGGTAATTCTAGCTTGTGACCTTGAAAGCCATTTAAAATATGACACATCAAACTGATCTTTGCAAAGTACAATGATTAAGTTTGCACGTTAATCTAATTTTACACAAATATATGTAAAGCGTGGCTACCTTTAACCAAATTAGTTCAAACATACATTTAGACTTATGAATGAGAGGGATATTTACATATTTAAGCTTTAATGAAATCAAATTTTCAAAGAACCAACTCATCTTGTACAAAATTGTTATTACTAACCTTAAATGCGGGAAATCACAAAGCATGAACTACCTTTGCACGAATGCCTCTAAATCTTCAAAGAATATCAATATTTAGATAAAGGAAGCCCAAATATTGGTCTTAAACCATGAATATCAATGATATTTTCACAAATATGCTAAAATAAAGACAAATATGCAAATATTACATATATCTTTGATCTAAATACAATAGAATTAGCAAATATTCTACAAATTCATAAATATCTAACTAAAGGCCCTCCTTTTATCACCATTAAATCTCCTCTTGTTGATGCCTAAATTTTTACCATAGGTGCCTAGAGTGTTTTAAAACCACTTCTCATTTTAGAATTCTAAGAATTCAGTGCATGAGTTGCAGTTTGCGCTAATCTTGTTATCTGTTAGTGGAATAGATATCGAACAAGTGACTATTTCACAATATTTATATTATTTGGCGATTGGGAGCCACCATGGCCAAATAATATATCTATGTAAAATATGCAGTATACTATGCTAAGGATGGTGAATTATGATCAAAAACTAATATAAGATGGATATTCACAATGACCATTAAACTAAGGTGATCTAGTTAAAAAGAAGAAGCAAAAAGAAGGATAGGGTAGGAAGAAGGATGTTGATAGTCTTTGTAACATACATTATGAAAAAGTTTAAATATCATTTGGACATCCATTTAACCAATGTATGAAGTGAAACATCTTAAACCCAAATCATAACATACATTAGGCAAGCTTCAAAGAAAGGTATGAAATGATGTAAATAAGAACCAGGCTCAATTTAAATATTCACTCCTAAAAGCAAACAACATTAACCCAAATGAAAAAGAAGTGTAAAAAATGAAATAAGCCTAAGAACTTTAAACTAATCTAGAATTGGCACAAATTATCAATACTAAATTCAAGATACACATCCAAAATCTAAAAGGAAACTAGATAACTGAGTGAGAAACCATATAGCACTTCACACAAGCAAATATGGATAGACTTTGTAGAATTCCTTGCTTCTATTAATTTCTAAAAGTTTACAAATTAATTTGGTTCTAATAAATCCCTCCCTTTCTACTAATTGACAGTGTTCCTTTTATTATATGCAAGAAAGCATGCCAGTTAGTCCTAATCCAATTACATTTGTATAAGTGTATAGGACATGTGTCCTTTTGTTCTATTCTAAAACAAATGATTTTTATAATGGATTGACTTATAAACAACATGGTATTACAAATTTCACATGTTTATATTAAAAAATATCATACTTTTAAAATGAATAAGGTTTAGCCATAGGAGGAATATTCTTATTTTGAGAACCTTTGGGCTGATGAAGTGTCTAGTTGTCACCTATACTTGGTTCTTTTGCCCTTTGATATTGATCATCTATTAGTTTCAAATTAGACCTAAATTCCTTAAAAATTTCATCCTCTCAGGTTGTCATGGCTATGAGTTTATTAAGTTTCTCATTGGTGGACTACAATTCTATTATGGATCAAATTATTTTTTCACAAATAACTATTTAGCTTTTTGACTCAATTATAATGAATACAGGGTCACAATGATGTTTCTATATTTTCTTAGGGTCATTTATGGGCCTTACCATCATTTTAATGGCATTTTTGAGCATGAAATCACAATTTCCATGCCTTATACTATTTTTTAGTTTGTCTCTTTATATCACCCAGTCCACAAAATATTTAACTCTATCATTTTATGCCCATGTGGCTTCACCGTGGCATCCTGATCCTCAATATTTTATTGGATCCAAGCTCTTTAAAAAGTTATATTTTCGTCACACCATTGGATCTATTCACATAGATCAACATGGGTTGTTGATCTTGGTGTTAGGAGTTAACTTCCATTGGCTACCTTTGATATGTTTTCTATAGCTATGATACATGTCATTACCATGTTCATCCTAACTATGTTTGAATAGTATTCATCGATCTCCCTCTATTGGATCATCTTTTTTCAAGCTACCACATGTCATTGGATCTTAATCTAAGAGGTGGACCTCCATTAGCTACTCAATATCCTTTTAAAAAAATGGCAACACTTGTCACCACCACATTCATCATATAGCTTTGTGGAAAGGTTGACTTAACATGCACTGTTAGATAATTTTCATGTGAGCAAATGTGGATCATCGATCCCATGGAGATGCACAATTTTTAAATAAGATTCAAGGAACATAAATAACTTAGCATAATTTTTTTATACTATGGCCTTATTTCATGTTTAATAAACACAATTTAAGACCTTGGGCTAAGAACATTCAAGCTAAGTCTCGAGCATAATAAAAGGGACACCATGAAGTAAAATAGACAATGGCCTAAAGTTTTTATCTTAGGCTATTAACATAATAAAAAATGCCTCGTTAATGTAATTAAAACCTTAGGCTAAGTCTAGGATAACAAAGGGACACTACATTATTTAGACCAAGCCAATAATAAAATGGCCCAAGGGAACATGAGATATAAAAAGGGCCTAGGTTGAAACATTAGAATATAGGCTTAAACATGGATTAAAATAGATCTAATTAATCTTTGATAGGCCATAGGCTAATAAAAGATCAATTTAATGTTGAAGTATAAATCCCTAAGCATGTTCATCCTCTAAGTTAAATTCCATTAAATCTGCAAGACACAAGAAATAATATTTAGCAACCAATTAAAACCATGATCATTTAAGGTATTTCCATCAATATAAATGAAAGTCATAAATAATATTCAACCAAGCTAAGTCTATAACAAAGGACCATGTGTTAAAACATAATTTTGAGCAAGATTAGAGTGGATCCATTTAAACTTGAATCCCACTTTAAAAGACCTAATCTAAAAATATTTAAGACTAAGGTTTTAACATGGCTTAAAATATATCTAACTAATTAATCAAAGGCCAAGGTCTATCCAACATAAAGAGACAAATTGATATTGAATCATGAAACTCAAGAATTGTTCATTCTAGATAGACTCCATTAATCCTACTACTCAAAACCAAGATATCCAATGTTAATAATAAGGATCACAATAAAATGAAAGTTGTGTTCTAATAGGCCTATATAAACTAGATCAATATGATATAATCAATGTTGGTTCATAGAGTTCCATGTCCTCCTTGGAAACATCCTTTTTAGCTAACATTGTTGCAAATCTCATTGAATTGCTCACTAATGGATTCTAGATCAAGTTATCCTCAAGCATACACTTATATGATGCAAAAAAGAATAAATTAAGACTTTCATACATTTTTCAAGGCCCTTCTTATGTTCAAACAAGTTCATAGGAAGCTTTAATGACATCCTTTTGTTCAATTTGAAAGCTTAAACTATATTCAGACATGTTTATTTATGTCTCTACATCACTAGCAAGCTATGTATCCTCTACAAATTCAAATTTATTTCATGTCATTAGATAATATTTCATGGATCAATGACGTTCATTGATATCTAAAAGGTGCTTGAGCTTTAATCTATACTAGGCCCCAAGGTTATGCCACTTCGCATTCCTATAGGCATTCTGAGCTCTCTATCTATTAGTTTTGTCAGCTCATGTGCTTTTTCCATGTGGCAATCTCATATTAACTCAAGGGTTCATTTGAAAATTCTTCATTAATCTCATGCCATTCAATTGGATGTGTATGTTGTAACACATATTATTGATTGTCTAAAATTGCTTGGGATTTAAACTAGGGACCACTACTTAAATTTTCAACATTGAAATCCATCAAATATATTCCATCTGAGTGAATGTGATTCATTTTATCATGATCCATAAAATATAATAACATTTTCCATTCATTATTATTTGATTTTAACTATGACACTTGTCACCTTCTACTGCCTTAGGGGATTTATTGAAACTTTGACTGTATACATTTCATTCGATCAAGATCCTCTGCTTAAATACAGGCCATTGATCTTACATAAAATAACAAAAGTTAATCTCAAAACTTAGGATAAAAAAATTAAGCTAAGTCTTGAATATAATATATGGGACCCCATGAATTTAAATGGACTCAACATAAATATTTTGGACCAAGGTTTTAAACATAGATCAAAACGACCCCATAGAATATGACTTAGCACAAGTTCTTAACTTAAGGTTTCATTGTATATATAAACATGATATAACTTTGGGATAAGGCCTTAGGATAAGTAATAAAAGTGACCCTACATTTTCACTTGGTAAGGCACTTGCCTGGGACAAAATTATTGAAGGGCACTTCTCATGGGGAAAGGGCACTTTCAAAAGTAAGAAGGGTAATTGAAGAAGGCAAAGGACCATTTCAAAAAACCCAAAGGGAGATCTTGAAAACAAGGTGCCCATTAAAAAATTCCCAAAGGATAATTGAGGAAGGAAAATGACCATTTCAAAAATCCTGAAGGGAAATCTTAAAGATAATGTGCCCCTTAAAAAAATCCTAGAGGATAATTGAGGAAGGCAAAAGACCATTTCAAAACTTATGAAGGGTAATTTACACAAATCCCAAAGGTTATTTGGCCTAAAAAAAATTGAATGATAAGTCTATTAAGAGAATTTAAATTTGAAAAGTTTTGAGGTCAATTTGGTCAAGAAAATATGTTTTGGGCATTTTGTGTTGGATAAAATGTCTTAAACATAGATCCCAAAGGGTCATTTACAAAAATCCTAAAAGGTAGGTTTCCAAAAATCTGAAAGATAATTGGCCTTTCACAAAAATCCTAAAGGGTATGTGCAAAGAGACTGAAGGGAAATTTTTTGGGGAATTTTGTGAAGGGTATTTATTTTAGGGAAATTGGTGAAGGGCATTTATTTTAGGGAAATTAGCTTGAACAAAATGTCCAACACATTTGCCTCGAAAACTAAATTTTGTCAGAAAAAATGTCTGAAGGAAATGGAGCATTGAAAATGAAAGTCCCAAAAGCTAGATATGTCAGATAAAATATCTAAAATATATCTTAGACAAAAAACCTGAAGGTACTTAGACAAAGTATCCTAAACATAAACCCTAAAGGGTAATTCTTTCGAGATAAAGTTATGAAGGAAAATCTTGAAAAGACTATCAAAGGTAGATACATATAAAAAAGGACCTTGTGAATAATACAAAGACCAAAAAGGGGGACTCAAGACATAAAAGGGACTGAGAATGGATGTTATACTAAGTCTTGGTAATGCTGAAAAACATGACTAAGCCTTAGGAAATAAAAATAAACCAAGCCCATAGTATTATTTAAAATGTTCTCATGTCAAAAGTTCCTACCAGATTCAAATTTGAATTTAAAAGGTCCATGTAAAACATTAGGCTAGGGTTTTAAAATATTAATCAATTATAGACCAAGGCTAGTAAAAGATCAATTAAACATTGAAGCACAAAAAACCCTCAGCATGTTCATTCCTAGATAGGGTCCTCTAAACCTATAGCCTAAAACACAAATATCCAATGTCAACACTTTAGATAAGATTAAGCCAGAACCCTAAATAAATAATTCAACTAGCCCATGGTGTAGATGACCTTCAGATAAAAAAATAATGTGTAATCATGTGAATGACACTCTGATCAAGTGAATTTTCAATCTCAAGCTACAAATTTGCATAATTTGATACATGGGTCCTCATTTTTTAGAAATCAGGGTATGTTGACCTTAACACCTCAAAGTATACTAGGAAAAGCACAGTGCACACTTTTTCAGTATCAATTAGGCTAACAAGGCACTTCATATATTCACTAGGAAACCTTCATGACATCATTGACAATTTTCTAACATTTTGGCTTTTTGATTGTGTATACTTTTCTTGAGGGGTGACTTGATGCCTCTTTAAATCCTTGGGTGACATCAGTGTCCTAATGATCTTGTGTTTTTTCCTTCTAATCCTCCAAACTTCTTCAATATTCTCACATCATCCATGCCTCTCCAAATATGTTTTTATAGTCATATTTTCATTTAAAGTTGGACTGAGCCTACCTCTTAAGGGTTTAAGGAAGAACTAATGATATTATCCTCTATTGATGCTTCCTTCTCCATTCCATACCTCCTACAAGTCCTTATGACTTTAAAGTCTCCTCAATATTTTTCTATATCTCTTCTTAATAGTCCTATATTTGTTTGGACTACCTTACACCTAATGTGATTGTGAGGGTTTATCTTTGCATGGTAGGCTAAGGGTGGAGATGGTTTAGTGTATAGGGAAATGATGAATATGGGTAAATAATATAGAGCATGGATTAAATATGGGGATTATGTGTGTTCCTCTCACACAACCTAAAGACTCTCTATAGGTACCTTGCTTCCACTTTGCCAAAGAGACTCCATTACCTAGATGATAGTCACCATTAGGGATAGGGATTGAAGGGGTTGTTTGGTTTGATGGTTTTATTGATAATTTAAGGGAAAAGAATGTTTTAAATAACCATAAGAAACTCATCATCCACTCTAAAAATACCTCCTCACTCTCATTTTTATGTACTAAAGATTTGTAACTTGAAGAACATTGCCATGTAACCTGTAGATGTGTCAACATGAATGTTCCCTTGCTCTTGTAACCTCAAACATGTGAAATATGGGTGGAGAGTGATGGATATGGGATGCGAGGACCTATATAAGACATATCCAAACATTTATTTCAAAACCATTTCAAGAGTGCACCAAAATTGATGCCATTTTGACCCACTACACAGATGAAGGAAATAACTTGACTTCCCAGATTCTTAATGTTTTTTCATAAAACATAGGCCAGGGATTTTCAAACCAATGCCAAGAGTGTGAAGGTTAAGATACCACCTTAATCATCCCAAAGTCTCATATTTTTTCTTTATCTCTCTTGTATGGAATGATAAAAAACTTAAGAACTTATCTAGACTGCCAAAGAGCTTAGTGGAGAAAAAGTAATAGTTTTGAGCCTATTTTGCATATTTTAGACTAAAAAAACATTTGAGGTACTTGACATGAATTCTGAGTAAACTTTTTGACCTCTCTCTATATGGACTCAACTGTATGGATCTGTATAAGTATGAAACTCTTGCAAAACCTATAATTTTCTTTAATTTTCTCATGATTCAAAATCTAAAATGCCATTGGAGGATGGGAGGAGGGAAATAGAGTTAAAATAATATTTAAAAACTTGTGGTATAGGTGGGGGAGTTGAAGAGATGTACTTTCCCATGTGTGGGACCCATTTGGTGAGTGGGAAGTGAATTTTACCCCTAAAATGGGCTCTTATGATGTGAAATTGACCTATGATGGCTTTATGATGGCTATGGTACCCCATTGAGACCATTCTAATGTAATTTTCATCAAAACATTCCCATTTTCAAAGGTTTATGATTTAAATAAACTCATACAAGGTATTTGAGGGTCATTTGATGGCTTTAGGGGGGTTATGAAGCCTTGAAACTATTTGAATGAATAAACCATGAACAATGACATTGAATACATCATTATACTTTCATATTATGATTTTGAACAAGGTTTAAACACCCCTACATCCTACCAACAAAGGTTTATCATCAAGAAATGGCTTAAAATAGGCCTACAACTATAAGAATTAACAGCCTTATTTTCTCTAAAATACCTTAACTTCTACTAGGAAACCTTAAACTTGTCAAATATGAAAAAGATCCCTTTCTAGACCTCCCAGGACATTTTGACACTCTCTTTCTCATTCAAAGACCACATGACCACTTAGTGCATCAACTAAATAACTCAAAATAGTTATGATATGACGAGTTGACAAGTAGACTCTAATACATATATGTTACTCGTAACAAGGCTAAAAGACTTTCAACCGGCATTTTTAAGACCATGACAAGTTCTAGACACCATGGACAAGCTTGAATGGGTTCTCAAGGAAAGGACAAATTATCAACATCTTTGACAACTAATAGGGGTTGACCAACCTACTAGTTAAGGTAACCCACTAACTCTTCATGAAAATGATAAGACTCAAACATGATACCATGGATTGGATGACTATATTCTTGTACTAATAAAAAATTAGCAAATCATAACACCCTCAAAGATTGCAACAAAAACCTCAAGACATAACAAAGAAAATAAATCAAACAACACCTAACACCTAAGAAGAAACAAGATAAGACACAAAAATAACCAAGGTAACTAACTACAGACTTGTGTAGACACACTTATTGGAAGCAAGATAACAAACACTATAAATAATAAACCTGAGACCAAACTCTTTTTTCCTCTAGGATCAAATGGAAAAATTATCTGATCACCATATCACCAAGAGGCCTGATTACCATGTATTAACTAGAGTCCAATTGAGAATTTCTCATTGAATTAAGAATTCCACTTATAGCTAGAGACATTGGCATGCTCATAGTCTTTTAAGAGAGTAATTAGATCTTCTGGATCCACCCTTAGGTGCATAAGTTTGTCATGTGAATCCAACACCCAATCTTAGTCATTCCAAACTTGAATTTTTTCATCAATAATATAATTTATGCCACAGTCATGGGCTACTCCTAATTTGTCAGTCTCATGCAGTGAATCTCCTAATAACCCAACTAGTATACATTGGCTTGTGTCTTCATTCTACTCTATTTGAGATGGTGTCTTGTTAAGGCCTTCAACCTCTTGGTAAGCATACAATCATGGTTTCCACATGTCATTAGGCTCTCCTTGATTCTACTTATGAGACTCAAAAGGATCAACTACCATAGTGTTCTCTTTAATACCCTTCCTAAGCTCCTCATGGGGTAGAGGTGGATTATCTAAAATTGAACAAAAGTTCCCCAAGTTTGCCCAAAAATAAATCTATGCATGATCAATTGAAAATACATGAGGTTCACTATGATTCTTACCAGTATATCATGAATCATTATGCTGATCAAGTATTTCCAACTCTTCTACAAAGTCATACATGACTAATGATCTATTCCAACTTGGTCATCCTCATCTTCTATGGAGAATGGAATCTCATCATTCCACTCAAGATCCAACTCATATTACGTTTCTATCTCTAAACCTAAATTGTCTTCTTCACTTGAGACCTCAACTTGTTATTTTATTCCATCATTCCAAGCTATCATATTGAGTTATTCAATCTCACCCAAGAATTCATCATACAACTATTGCCAAGGATCATCTAACTCACTTAAAATTCTCTTATCTTCAATAATGGGCTCTTGTATGTTGTTCTCATGACTCTCTCCTAGAGGATAAGTTGGTTTTGCTTCATCTTCATCAACTTCAACATCATGTCATTGTGACTTCTCTACATCATCAAACTTTCCTTCATGATCAATCTCTAATCTATTGGGATGAATAGGGCTACCAATAGTGATCTCCTCATAATATGTGCTTGAAGTATCCTTTTCAAAGTGTTCTTGAAACTCACTTTTAGCTACAACATGATCAAGCTCTTGAAGGATTTCCACCTCATTAATCAATCTTGAGAAATAGTTCCCCACACTTGGATGCTCAAATTATGCCTTTAAGGCCTTTAGTTCCTCTTTACAAAATGAGAGGGTGGGAGGGTAAGTTACTTCATTATCTTTCTTGACAATTGATATAGTGTTATTCTAACTTGGAGCCTTAGGAGTATCAAACTTGGAAAATACATTCTTATAATTCCATTCTTCAATTAACCTATCAAAATTGGATGTACCTTGATCCTCATGAATTATTACAGTATGAACAATGGATGGGGAACTTGGAAAACTTGAGACATCTCTTGATCTAGCCTTGATCTGGAGTTTAGTTTAGAAAAAGTTTCCAAGTTGTGACTAAACCAATTTCACAATGTAGAGCTTGTCAAGAGCTTTCTAGCACTTTTCACACCACATGGAATGTGAGAAATACATGCCAAGTCATGTTGCCGAGTTATAGCTTGAGATATATGCCATGCATTGGAATGTGAAAAATGCACGCCACATCCATCTACCTTGTGGAACATGAGAAGAGGGCTAAGATTGGTGCAACACCTAACAACCCAAGTTATGTTTGGCACACCTTCCAATATGTATGCTATGTTTGGCACCTTGAGCCCACCAAAAGGGGGCATTGGTAGATTCAAAAGGAGCCACCATTATTTTTAAAGGACTTGAGAACCATTCCATTACCCAATGTGGGATAATAGATAAGCAAAGTGCCTAAATAGAAGGCTAGAGATTTGAACCCGTGCCCTGCCCAGTAAAGGGATAAGCCTTGACCACCCAAGCTATGAGCTGGAAAACAATATAAAAGGCATGAAATTATATTTGATTTTAACTCTCACAGGATTGTGTATTTTTATTTTAAGAGGCCGAGAGCTAGATAGAAGTTTGTAGAAAGCTAGCAAATGGATTTTAATCCATTTTTTGACCTCGTACATAGTAAGTAAGCCCTTTTAGTTATGATTTGTAATTAAAAAGAGAATGTTATTATTATTATTATTTGGATATACCAATAGTTTAATTGAAGGGACTTAAGCACATTTCGGAAGGGGATTGAAGATTGAGGGAGGATTCTATGTGATCGAGCTTGAGTTTATCAACGAAGGTGGAATTCCTGGATAGAGATTAGGCCTGAGGGAAGTGTATAACATTTCAAGAAATATGTAAGCCATTTTTTGCATAAATTTAATAGAAATAGTCCTCACTATTGGGTGGACTAGGAGACATAAGCAATAAATGCTAAAATCCGTTATCAATTGCATGTTGTAATTTGTCAATTATTGCATAGTTTAAATTTAGTTTTCTAATTTTTATTTAATCATGAACATATGCAAGTTTTAAAACATTGACAAGTTATGACATTTAATTTAAAACAAAAACTAGTTTTATTGGTGAATGGAAGTAATAAGTCTTTGGATAGTTCCAATCCAATTCGATAATCGAGAACAATTTTGCCAAACATTTTTCAAGTTATTTTGAGTATTTAGATAATTTTTTAAGTTTGAGAAATTTAGAATCCATAGTTTTTAAATTTCACTTTGACTTTATCAATGTAGTTTATGGATCAAGTTGGCATCAGAGCAGTTAGAATACAGGGTTTGCTTCTAGTTGTGTATTGACAGTTGCTTTTAGAATAGTTGGATTATTGGTTTGTAGATTGATTATATTACGGTGTGCAGTGTGAAATCAGGTGTTTGTAGGAAACCATGGGAAATATGTCATAAATTGAGGCCATCAAAGATGAAAATGCAATCTTGAGATGCCAAAATTTTGCACTTGAATTACAAGTGGAAAAGTTAAAATTGGAGCTCGAATCCAAGGATGAGTTCTTGATTAGATTGCAATGTGGTGAGTGTGAAAAGGTAAATCCTTCTACTTTAGATGTAGAAACTATGACTGAGTGCACTGCAAGTTTTTCACCACATGAATCTTCATCTTCTTCTACCATTTCAGATTTAGATTCTAGTAATATTACTTTTGGTGATTTCAAAAGATATAATAAGGGCATAGGATCTAAATTATTGTTTAAAATGGGTTATAATGGAGGAGGACTTGGTAGAGATAGCTAAGGTATAACTAACCCAATTCAAGTTGAGCATAGATCTCTTCATGTAGGTTTGGGTTATACTAGTGTGTAGGTGGATGATGGAGAATTTTCTTCCATGGATAAAGGAAGATGAGCTTCCAATAGCGAAGGTTCCAGGCCACTAGTTCAAAAGTGTAAAGGTAAAAGAGGTATTGAGATTCCACCTCCTGATTCTTACTCTAAATCTTATGATCCAATTGATACTTTTAAGAAGTTTGGATATAATGTACAAAAGATAATGCAATCATTTCCACACACTTTTTGTGGGATGAATAACCATAGTGCTAAGACTTGTTGGAAACAAAATGCTTTGTTTAAGCAGATTGCATGTTTGAAAGACCATTCTCATGTTAAGATGGGAATTGGAAAAATTGGACCCTCATCTAAGAAGGATGTTTGAACTCATTATAAAATGAGTGGACATAGGGTTGATAGATATTTTAAGCTTCATTCATCTTCACATTCAAGTAATGTTAGAACTAAGATGATTTACAAACCTCTCACTAAGGTTAATGAAGCTAATTCAATCCATAATGTAGTTAAAAATACAACCCATGATAAGGTAAAACTTACAAGTGAAAATCCATTTAAGAGGTTAAGTCCTCAATCTTTTCAATTACTTATGGCAAAGCCCAAATTGATAAAATATGCAATTGATAATGAATCCACAGAGACAATCACTTTCACTAGGAAGAAAGAATTGGTTAAGTGGATTATCACTACATTATTTTTTCAAAGCATGGTAAGAATTCATTTAAGGGAATGAACAAGATTTGATAGATGTAGATTAAAGTTAGTGGTAACACTTCAAGACAGGTTTACCATATGAAGTTTTTCAATTCTCACTTTTTGATAACTCTAAGTTTTTGATCTCCAGAATATACTATATGGGTAGACTAATAATGGATAAGACATTAACTCATTTGAAATAGTTGCGGATATAGAAGAGTGATGTCGTGAGTTATTTCCTTACAGCATTTGATAGTTAGACTGCTATTTTGAATGTATCTATTTTGGCATAGAGATGTTTAGATGAATTTTTTAAGACCCTATGGGCATGTTTAGATGTTAGGCAATATACACTTTGTGTTGTTTTCATTTGCTTAGCATATAAGTCCCATATGAAGTCATTGTATTGCAACATGTCCACAACATTTATTTTATGTTGTCGACATTAACAAACTTGTTTTGTAGTTACATTGGGAATTGTTTTAGTTTATTGACAGTACACTGCTTTATAGGATGTGACATGGGCAGATAGTTTTGGTATGTTGTGATCAGTTATTGGCAGTTGTAGATTCCTTTACTCATGCCATATGTAGGCATTTTCAGTTGAGTTGTGAATAATTTATTTTGCCAATATTTATGTTTTTTCTATGATTGGGTTCTGTGTGATGTGATGCAGTAGACCAGTTATAAGATTTCAAGTGATAGTCAAATTTTAGAGACCAAAAACCTTTTTTTTAGGGAGGTGTGATCTGGAGTTTAGTTTATAAATTTTTTTGAAGTTGTGACTAAACCAATTTCACAACGTAGATCTTGTCAAGAGATTTTTAGTGCTTTTCACAGTTTGCAAAATGGACACTGTATGCTCAAGATATAAGTCGTTGAAGTTTTCTTGCGACAGGTATAAATGTGGTGTCACAAGATGATGTGGTGAAATATGGACACACCAAGTGGACCAATCAGGTGATGACACATGTCAGTCAATGGAAGTCCAAAAATTTGAGTGATTTTTGTCTTTGACAGCATGTATAGATTAGACAATGCATTGTATTTGAATTAAGTGTTTTTAAAGCTTTGTAATATTCCCCATACGCTACATGGGAGAACACACACATTGCCACATGGAACATGAGAAATACATGCCAAGTCATGTTATCAAGTTATAGCTTGAGATATATGCCATGCATTGGAACTTGAGAAATGCACGCCACATCCATCTACCTTGTGGAACGTGAGAAGAGGGCTAAGATTGGCACAACACCCAACAACCCAAGTTA
This sequence comes from Torreya grandis, assembly GCA_037957365.1. Taxonomy (NCBI): domain Eukaryota; kingdom Viridiplantae; phylum Streptophyta; class Pinopsida; order Cupressales; family Taxaceae; genus Torreya; species Torreya grandis. The sequence continues at coordinate 367,655 of JARHVA010006133.1, read as the reverse complement.
TGTTTGGCACACCTTCCAACATATATGCTATGTTTGGCACCTTGAGCCCACCAAAAGGGGGCATTGGTAGATTCAAAAGGAGCTGCCATTCTTTTTAAAGGACTTGAGAACCGTTCCATTACCCAATGTGGGATAATAGATAAGTAAAGTGCCTAAATATAAGGCTAGAGATTTGAACCCGTGACCTGTCCAGTAAAAGGGATAAGCCTTAACCACCCAAGATACGAGCTGGGAAACAATGTAAAAGGCATGAAACTATATTTGATTTTAACTTTCACAAGATTGTGTATTTTTATTTTAAGAGGCCAAGAGCTAAATGGAAGTTTGTAGAAAGCTAGCAAATGGATTTTAATCCATTTTCTGACCTCATACACAGTAAGTAAGCCCTTTTAGTTATGATTTGTAATTAAAAAGAGAATGTTATTATTATTATTATTATTTGGATATACCAATACTTTAATTAAAGGGACTTAAGCACATTTCAAAAGGGGATTGAAGACTGAGGAAGGATTCTGTGTGACTGAGCTTGAGTTTATCAATGAAGGTGGAATTCTTGGACAGAGATCAGGCCTGAGGGAAGTGTATAATGTTTCAAGAAATTTGTAAGCCATTTGTTGCACAAATTTAATCAAAATGGTCCTCACTATTGGGCAGACCTAGAGACGTAGGCAATAAATGTTGAACTCTATTATCAATTTCATGTGGTAATTTGTCAATTATTGCATAGTTTAAATTTAGTTTTTTTATTTTTAATTAATCATGAAAATATGCAAGTTTTTAAGCATTGACAATTTATGACATTTAATTTAAAACAAAAACAGGTTTTATCGGTGAATGGAAGTAACAAGTCTTTTGACAGTTCCAATCCAATTCGATAATCGAGAATAATTTTGCCAAACATTTTGCAAGTTATTTTGAGTATTTCAAGAATTTGTTAAGTTTGAGAAATTCAGAATTTATAGTTTTAAAATTTCACTTTGAGTTTATCAATGTAGTTTACGGATCAAGCCTCCATACACTTTTTCTTTTCTTGATTCTAAATATGCATAATCGAAAGTTCTCTCTCAACAATAGGCATAACATAATATAGGATTCTAGTCCATGAAGGACTCCAAGCTAAAGTTATCATAGGATCTTAAGAAGGCATGGGTGGAACTTAAAGGGGATTTAGAACACAAGGATGCTAACTAGGGGTATGAGGATGAATACAATTTGTAATTGAGATGTTTGGTGTGTAAGGTTCAAGGTGAAACTTGGAGAGTTGTCTAGCTATGATTTTGACTCCTACACCATACCAAATCTTGTAGACCATATAATAAAAATCAAAGGACAAGTACCCCCCAATATTGGTCATAAAGTCATTAGATAAAATAGAGCAAAATAAGGTGGTAAATCTGCAACAATAATGTCTTATGTAATTGAGAGCTTGGGGTAAGCATGAAGGGTAAGTTTTAGGTATTTGATGAGGCTAAATGTCCTTTTAATTGATCCATTCCATTGTAATTCAAAATCATAATTAGGTTAATATATAAAATTCAAGTTATCAACTATTAGCTTATGAATAAATGAATTTCTTCCTCTATCATCGAATAAGCAATGATGGACCAAGGAGTCTTGAATGATAATAAAGGTAAGGAAAGGAGAAGGGGTGATTACCTTGGTTTGTAAGAATGTTTAGCTAGTGTATAGAGGCTTGTTGTTCAACTACCTTTATTTCTTAAGAAATTATTTCAATCTATCCATGTCCTCCCTTAGCTTCACAATTTTTAAGCTCAAATCATCATCACTTTGATTATCATGACTAGGAACATCATGATGTTTCTATGATTGATTAGTATGATAAGAGGGCTACCAAGGAGGTAAATAAGACTCATAAAGAGGGTAATGGTCAAGATGTTGTTTGTGATAAGCATCATAAGGCTAGCATGGGTGATAGGGATTTTAATAAGAGGGTGTATGATAGAAGTCTGCCCCATATGCATCAATCACACATCATGATACAACTAAAAATAAAAGTAAACTATCAATAATACTTGTCCTTACCCTTGAGATGATGACCTTATGACATCTCTCAGCATGAAATCTAACTACCAATCTTCCACTAAGGAGATTAAATCTCTCTAAGATGACCAATTATTGTAAGAGAGTACTCTAATTCTTGAATCTAGTCCCATCAGGTGTGCTAGAACTATTATCACTCCAACCTATACCCTAGGAAGAGGTTGTTCAGGACTACCTCCAAGGTTGGGGTAACATGGGAATATCCTTAGGCTGTGGGTAACCTATAACTAGGAAGGACCTCTAGATTATGGGGCTAGCTCCCTTGGTGCATATATTTATCTCAAATAACTAAAACCTACTAATTTTAGGGTGAAAAGGGATAGAAGGAATGCATAAAAAGAATCCTAAGTTAAGGATGGTGATGTACTAATATTATTCTTCCACTCAATTTGATCTCAAAAAACACTAATGAAACAAACCTAAACTAAAACACTTTCTCTAAGGCCTTTATGCAATAGTCATTCATATGAAGGTCATGATAGATGGATATAATTTGGAGGTGATGGATGAGAGTCTTGTCTTGAGACACTTCCAACTACGCTCCAGTTTAAGTATGATTGTCAACCTTTGAGACATCATATGACCTACATAAATAACCTACTAGCATCAAAGTGTGTCAAAGACCTATAAGGAGAGAAATTACACCACTTATGCATATCAAAAAAAGCATATACACAATAGAGACTAATCATAAAGAAATTACAACAATCCAAGAGGTTTATAAAGTACAAATCTTGGTAGATTTTCCTCATACCTAGGTGAGGAATGTGTATAATGGCCTTAAGGCCTAAATTTATAGAACAATAGCCAAGAAATGGAGGGAAAATGGTGTGGATAAATAATTAATGAGTCATAATGATCATAATTTACTCTATAATAGTTATAAGAAGCCATAATAGTCCTTATTACTCATTTTATGCATTGGTGGTCTTCAATGAGGTATTTAGGCATTGAGGTGGAGTGATTGAGGCTTGTTCAAGCTTGGTTAACTCCCTGATGAGCATGAGCACACCATTTATGGTCAAGCACCACTTGCTTTGTAGTTAAAAAATCTAAATGGGGTGTAAATCAGCTTCCATGAAGCGTTTATCATCCCATCATCCTTTATGCATGTTGATAAGACTTGAAATTGACTTCTCCTCCATGATGACTATGAGGTGTGGATTATGTCCTTCATGATGATAGTTACAAGGTGTTAATCACCCTATATTGACTTCCTATCAACTTCTCTATGCCAACTCACACCTCTTCCTATTGACCATATAGGCCTCTTAGGTAATTAAGCCTAACTACATAGTGTTAGGTGCTTGGATAGTAATGAGAGCTGAATTATAGCCTTAAGGAATGATATTTGATCATGTTTTTAGTCCCTAAAGTCACACCACATCATGAATTAGGACTTTTTAATCAATATACATCTATAACCTTACCAAACTAGGTGTCTAGGTTACTTTCCATTAGCATTCCTCAGCTACCTATTTGGTGGAGACTTTTAGAAGTGTTTTCAAGGAGTATGAGAAATTTATGATCTAATAATATAAAACAAGTCCCAAACCACCCCATCCAATGATGGGAAACCTTTAAAAAACTTTATACCCTAAAAAAATTAAAAAAACCCTATAAAACATGATTTTTGGGAGGTCTATACACATGTCCATACAACTTAGTACCATAGATGACATATTATTTGAGTTTATTGTGCAATCCAATTATTTACCAAGTAATTTTAGGATGTTTGATTGAAAATATTTAAATTTCTCTCTCATCAAGTTTATGTTAGGGTTTAAGCAGGTTTTTGAAAGTCTACCATCTTAATGACAATTTATAAAGATCATACCTCCAATCCCAAAATTATGGACATGGATGTTTATCCCATATACCCCCTTAAATATCAAAAAAAATTGTGGGTCCCATGTAACTAGTATAGTGAGATATGAGTGCAAGATGGAAAACTTTGAGCTCCTTACAAGATTTCTAGACATGATTACAATATTAATGATGATTGATAGAGTTAGGTCACTTAATATAAGTTTATCTTCCATAGATTTTGATTCTATAAGGGTTTCTAATTCCTCTTAAGTGTACTAGATCTTGGTCCCTTTGTCACGAATGATGTGAGCACTTGAACTAGTAGCTCAAAGTGGTAGCTTGAGGTAGTATAGCTCAAGTTATGAATAAGATCAGTTTTTCTACTTTCTTACTTCCCCTACATGAAAAAATTCCATAATACTTGTAACATACCTCTACATCTTCTCTTGATGTTAATTTTTCTTGGGAAGGTCTGAGTATGCCTCAATGTGGTGGTGGGGTTGGAGGCCTAAACATGGCTTTAGGCCCAATGGTTTAGATTGAGTCTCAACCTCTTTGTGGGTAGGTTGGTATCCTCAACATCATAATAACACCCTTTTCACCTAGTTTTCATCTATTTCACTTGCCTCCATATAACCAAACCATTATCTCTACCCTTTTACCTTAGGTTTGCCCTTGAGATTTATTGTCAGCCATTACTATCATGTCTAGTTTGAGCACTAGACTAGTTGAGTTAGGGACTTAAGTAGTTTATTATACCCCTCTACCATTGATGATACTGGGGACTCATTTAATATGCCCTCCATGTCTGACAATACCTTTAGGGTTAAGTTATTTCAACTCTTTCTTCTACATTCCCTCATCTCCTTACCTAGGGTTTGTAAGCATCAGGTCTGTGTAACCCTTGGTAACTAAGTTTAGTGTCCTTGTTCCTCACCTAAGTCTATATCACTTTTTTATATAGTTTTTTCAACCCCAATAGAGATTTAAAAATATATTTGACTTAAATTCAATATTCACATGCCTATTTACATTATTTTAGGCCTAATGGGCCAAGTAGACCATTAGATTCTTTTATTTATCCCAACAATAGAAAAATTTGAATAGGAATACTAGGATATTTAATAAAAAAGCATATATACACTATTATTAGTCACATATAGCACCTCTTTATAGGGTTTCACAACTTAACCCTCTTTCTTTTATCCTTGATTGTAAGTGTTTTTTTAGGTCCAGCTAGGCCTAATTGGGCCTTCCATGTTTTCTTTTATCTCAATTGAGACTTGTATAACCTTTTAGGTCTTTATTGAATCTTTCCCACTTCCCTTTTAGGTGATTTTAGATCATAACCATCCTTCAATCATACAAATACCTTCAAATCTTAGATAGAGTCTTTTGTATATCAATCTTCAATCCTAATAGGCCTAGATACCCTCAATCTCTCTTTTACCTCAACTAAGAATCTCATATTTTCTTGTAAACATTTTTTACACTTCTTCACTTCCATCTCATATGTTTCTAACCCTTCTAACATCCCAATACCTATAGATGTCTTTCACTTTTATAATAAGGCCTGAAGGTGTCTGGTTTAGGCATAAAAGGCCTAAGTTGTCAAGATTATTATTGAATTTAGTGAGTAAAAAACTCAATATAGGATGAGAAATTAAAAATATAACTTAAAACTTTTCTTATCTCTCTTTCACTATTCTTCACAAGCATGTTACATCATGTTTTCATCCTCATATTTATGAACCTGCCTATAGGTGGTAGTTATTCCTCTGATTGTGAATTATTTATTTAAGAGTTGGGATAATTTTTCATGACCACTAACAATTTTTATGGCCTTATAATATTATTTTATTCTTTGAAACAATGTTTCTTTCTTAAATTTCTCCCCTCCTAGAATTAGGCCTGTAGGTGATGGTCCTAGGCATGGACTATGTGTGGGTGTGACTAGATGGGTTTTGATATCAAATTAACCCTTTTCCTTATTATCATTAATATTATCCTTATGAATTTATTAGTATTTTTCTCCTAACACACTTCAAGACACCTTAAAACTGGTTTTCTTATTCAAACTATCTTTTTCTTACAGTTAGGATTGTAGGTGTTGTTTCTAGGCCTTTTGATTATGTATACTTCTCTTGAGGGGTGACTTGATGCCTCCTTGACTCCTTGGGTGACATCAGTGTGCTAATGATCTCATATATATTTTTTATAATCCTTGAAACTTCCTTAATTTTCTCACATCATACATGCCTTTCCAAATCTATTGTTACAATCATATTTGCATTGAAGATTGGATGAAGTCTACCTCTCAAGGGTTTAAAGAATAATTGATGATATTATCCCTTTTTTACCCTACGTTATAAATTCCATACCTCTTATAGGTCCTTATGACTTTCAATTATCCTCAATATTTCTCTATATCTCATCCCAATAGTCCTCCATTTTCTTGGACTGCCTTAGGCCTAATGTGACTGTGAGGGTTTATATTTGCAGAGTAGGCTGAGGGTGGGGATTGTTTAGTGTATACAAAAATGATAAATATGGTAAAATATTAAAAATAATGGATCAAAGATGGGGATTATGTGTATTCCTCTTAGACAACATAAATAATCTCTATAGGTACCCTACTTCTACTTTGCCAAGGAAACTACATTACCTGAATGAGAGTCACCACTGGGAATAGAGTTTGAAGGGGTTATTTGGTCTGATGGTTATACTAAGAATTTAAGAGAAGATAAGGTTTTAAATAACCATAAAAAACTCATTATCTATGCTAAAAATACCTCCTCACTCTCATTTTTATGTACTAAAGTTTTGCAACTTGAAGAATACTACCATGTAGCCTATAGATGTGTCAACATGAACATTCCCTTGCTCTTGCAACCTCACATGTGTGAATCAAGGATGGAGGGTGATGAATATTAGATTTTAGGACCTATAGAAGATATACCCAAACATTCAATAGAAAATAATTTTAATATTACACCAAAACTAATTCCATTTTGACCGCCAACACAAATGAAGGAAACAACTTGACTACCTAGATTCTTAATGTTTGTTCATAAATCATGGGCCATGTATTTTCAAACCAATGCCAAAAATGGGAAGTTCAAGAGATCCCCTTACTCTACCCAAAGTATTATTACTTAAATTTATCTCTCATGTATGGAATGATCAAAAACTTGAGAGCTTATTTGGATTACCAAAGAGCTCAGTGGAGAAAGAGAAATGGTTCTGAGCCTATTTTGCATATTTTAGACTAGAGGTACCTAAAATTAACTCTAAGTGAACTTTTTGACCTCCCTCTATACAGACTTGACTATGTAGATCCATAAAAATCTGAAACTCCTACATAACATATAATTTTCCTTCATTTTCTCATGATTCACAATTTAAAATGCCATTAGAGGATCGGAGGAAGGAAATGGAAGTCAAATAATATTTATAAACCTATGGTATGGATGGGGGAGTTGAAGAGATATACTTTCCCATGTGTGGGACCCTGATGAGTGGGAAGTGAATTTTACCCCTAAAATGGGCTCTTTATCATGTGAAACCAATCTATGATGAGTTTAAGATGGCTATGGTACTCCCTTGAGACCCTTATAATTCAATTTTCATCAAAACATTCCCCCTTTCAAAGGTTTACAATGCAAATATACTCATATAAGGTATTTGAGGGTCATTCGATGTCTTTAGGGGGGTTATGAAGGCTTGAAACCATTTGAATGAATAAACCATGAATAATGACATTTAATACATCATTAAACCTTCATATTATGACTTTAAACAAGGTTTTAACACCCATACATCCTACCAACAAAGGTTTATCTTCAATAAATGGCTTAAAAGAGGCCTAAAACCATAAGAATTAGTAACCTTATTTTCTCTAAAATACCTTAACTTCTACTAGGAAACCTTAAATTTGTCAAACAAGGAAAATATTCCTCTCTAGACCTCCCAAGACATTTTGACACTTTCTTGATCATTCAATGACCACATGACCACTTAGTGCATCAACCAAAGGCCTTAAAATAGCTATGACATGATGAGTTGAAAAGTAGGCTCTAACACATATATGACACCTTTAACAAGGATAAAGGAGTTTCAAGAGGAATTTATAAGACCATGATATATTTTAGACACCATGGACAAGATTAGAGGGGTTCTCATGGGAAGTTTTTGGCTGTAGGGGTTGATATTTGGCTTGGGAGGCCAAATTTTTAATAGAACCTATCATATGTATTAGTCTCCCAAACTTGTAAGAGGTGCCAGATACTCAGATATTCTAATGAATGAAGAAATGACATGTGGAACCTAGAATATGTGTCAATCTCCTAAACTTATCATAGATATTAGATCCTAGAAGATCTTGACAAATGATAAAACACTACATGACATGGTCATACATATCACATGGAAGGCCTAGGTATTCTCTGATGTACTTTAAATGAAGTACAATTAGAATAAAAGTAAAATTAGATCATGCCAAGTGCCACTTTGTTACTTCAAATCTCTACTATGGCTCTTCAATAGGTAAAAGGTTAGCACCTAGATGTGCTTAGGTGGCATCTACTCCAAACTAGACCAATCATCAACTAACACATGGCACATTGAAGCCACATAGGATTCTATATAGGGAATATAGTGGTGTACCTACCATACTAATCTCATTAATTAAGTTGTAAATTATATCCCTATTGGAAAATTTAAAACATCCAATTACAAGCATCAAATTTGAGTGGGGAATGTCTATTTAAAATCTCTAAGATAATGCTAAAATCTAGAAATCCTTCAGTAGACGATGCCACTAGATCAATTTCAAATTTTTACAATATGGGCACCAAATGCCATTAATGTAGGATATATTCACATAGCCCTATAAGTTCCTAAAGGTTATTTGATTTATCATTATTACTTTGAATTTCCTAGAGTTCATATCCTTATTTTTAGCTCATTCATTTACCCTCCATTCCCTCCTTACTTTGATTTCACTACTATCTAGATTAACCCTTTTTCCATTGTTGCTTACTCATCCAACCCTAAGATTGGGCCTAAGTATAGGGATACCACCTTCTCTATGAACTTGACCCACTTTAAGCACTACAATGAAATACTCAAATTGATCAAAGTTGTGCCTCGATCTACCTCCAATGATAATTAAGATGAAGCCAAGTTTTTGAATGCCCTCAAAGCATATAAAAGGTATAGGTTGCACAAGGTCATGACCAAACCATATGTCTTCCTATGTTATGACATCATTGGTAATATGTTTCTCACTTCCAAATGAGTGGAAGACACTACCCAAGAGGTAGTGTACTCTGTATGGTCCAAACATAGGATTGTGGAAATTTTTGGAGTTATATTCAAAGCATATTACAATCTCCTAGATTATACACTTGACTATGATAAGACCACTATAGATTTATGGTTCAAAACATAAAATATATATGAGATTTTTAAAGACTAGGCAGTTAACCCCAATGTCAAGTGGGTCAATAGGGAATACATCAACTCCTACACTATTTGCACCTTCAAAAAAGATGTTCGAGTCAAGATGATCTTTTTGAATCACTTATTTGGGGCAAGAAAATATATGCACATTAATCTTGTTTAGGTGTCCTTGCTTAGCATCATCCTCAAAAGAGAGGAAATCCTAAAACCTCTAGATCACTATCAAATTTTAGTTGTTTCACCATGTCAAAGAAGCCCAAGATGGAGGCAAATTATACATAATGAGTTACTTGGTGGACACCATTTATGCCACCCTTATGTTCAAACCTTATGCATTCTCATCATGGAGACTTGGAGGTGTTATGGTGCATGTAGTTTTATATAATATATATGGCCACCACTATTAAATCACATACGAGAGATCTGCAAGTCATTCTATCTAGTGGTTTACATGACCATCAATGAGATGACCATACCTCAAACCTCAAATGAGATTAAATAATCCCTTGACCTCACTGGTGATTACTAATATTATCAAGATAACATAATCATTAGATTAACAATAATCCATAGGTCCCCTTCCTCTTTCCTTATCAATTCCTAGATTAATTAGCCAAGTAGAAAATAGCCTATCAACTGGTGAAAGACATTTTTAACCACTCCCTCAGTTGTCAACATGAGGCTTGTTTGTCCTTCCCCATCATCATCTATTATCACATGTATAAGAATCTACCTCCATTATATATTATGTTGGTAAGTATGGATATTATGGCCTATGTAGAGTGGAGAGCTAAGAATGGGACCCCCATGGTGTCATCAGAGCCCATGTGGTGAATGACTAGTCTTGCCTTATCATCAACTACAAACATGTGCCCCATGTTGATGATAAGATTCACCTCAACCTTATTAGTAAAAGGAGGTGGTGTTTGGGCTCAAAAACCACTTGTTGAGTTGGCTTTCTCAGCTATGTGCTTGATAAATATTTGTTAATAAATCTCCATTACTCCACCTTTCTTTGGCACCTTGGTAATGTTGGTTGGTTTAGCTTGGTTTGGATTATGAAATTGGCATGGTAATACTATTATGAAGATTTTTGGAGGTATTTTGGCATAATAACATTTCACTATAAAATTTTTGTATTGTATTTGAGCATAATAAATTTACACCAAAATATATTAAAGGTCAATGGGTGAGGCCTTCTATTTATAGCCTCCAAATTTAACTCTAACCAAAGTTGAGTTAGGTTAAAATTAAGCATGGAATGGTTCAAACTGACCCTAGGTGATTTGAGGCTAAATTCAAATGAGTTAAGGAGGTGACATGTAATTTTGATTTTCAATTAATAGGCACGGCTCATAAATTAGATATTTTGTGAGGGCTTGACAACTCATAAAAGCAATGATGAAGAAGTTTGATATTTTAAATTTATGAATTTACATTTTTAGATATTCATTAATTACAAATGGATTATTTAGCTAATCATTTAATCTAAGATAAAAATGGGAAGGCATTGCAAGTTATAGGCACAGTAACATATTCTCAAAGAATGAAAAGGTATTTAATGCCTAAAGCCCCAATAAGTGATGGATGAGTCTTGTATTACCCCTCGAGGGAACGAGCATCAGTGAAGGTCAGAAATAATTCCCTAAAAAGAAGGAAAATGATTGGACCAAAAGATGATTAATTTTATCATTATTAAATTTGGCTTTACATGCCTTAATGGCATATTAAGCTAAGAACATAAGGGAATTTACTTTTATAATTTACCTACTCAGGCAATCACATAAAGTAACTACTTAAACAAACACCAAAATCAATCATTTTTAAATGAATTTGTTTAAAATTTGAATTTCTAAACATTGAAATTCCTTTACAGTATAAAGCTAGAATACAAAGATACAAAGTTCAAATTCCTTTGTGTAGCACATCCAACAATGATTGTGCATTCAATTCATATTCAAAAAATGGAATTTTTGAATTTCCATTTTTAGATATTCATTAATTGAAAATGGATTATTTAGATAAGAATTTAATCTAGTTTAATTATTTGATTCATTTTGATTAAAATTTTAGCTCTTTAAGGAATTGGTCAAGTGCCCTACTTAATGGGTCCATAGGCTAAACTACCAATTGTTAGGTCACAAGGTGATTGGGGATAAATCTGTGAGATTTTATTATTGTGGATGGGGTAATACCCCAAATAAGATGCCTAAAGTTTATAAACATTCAAATTCATTCATAGTATAAAACTAGAATACAAAGGTACAAAGTTCAAATTCCTTTATGTGTAGCATATCCAACAATGATTATGTATTGACTTCATATCTAAAAATGGAATTTTTGAATTTCCATTTTTAGATATTCATTAATTGAAAATAGATTATTTAGTTAAGAATTTAATATATTTTAATTATTTGATTCATTTTGATTAAAATTTTATCTCTTTTAGGAATTGTTCAAGTGTCCCGCCTAATGGATCCATAGGCCAAACTACTAGTTGTTAAGTCACAAGATGACTGGGGATGAATCAATGAGAGTTTATTATTTCATATGGGATAATACCCCAAATAGGAATTCCTTGACATGATTTTTATAAATAATGAATGATGTGTGAATGAAATTGGGACATTTAGTGATTCCTAGGCTTAATTTGCACTATTTTGTAAAAATCAATCTAAAGTTTGTTCGAAAGCTAGTTGTGGCCAAAATGGGGTGTCTACAGTTTGCTCCTATTTGGGAAGGCATTACAATTTATATTCAAAATAAAATATTCTCAAATAATTATAATGTATTTAATGCCTAAATCCCTAACAGGTGATGGATTAGTCTTGTATACCCTCTCGAGGGAGCGGGCATCAAAGAAAGTCAACGATCATTCCCTTAAAAGAAGGAAAATGATGGGACCAAAAGGTAAATAGGGATGGACAAGATTAATTTTCCCAAATGTGGTTATAATTAGTTACATAGTAATATTCACTAATTGGATAGATAAAAAGTGATGATTTTTCCAATAGTGGTTATAATCATCAACACAATGAGGTAAAAATATAATGATTTTCCCAAAGGCCATTTTAATCATTATCAAAATGAAAGCATGCCACAATTAGGTGGATAAATATAATGATTTTCTCAAATGTGGTTATAATCATTAACACAATGAAAACATACCCTATTAGGGTAAGATAAGGATAATGATTTTCCCAAAGGAGGTTATAATCATTAACACTATAATTTAGAACAATATGGTAGACTATATAAAGTGGCTTATGTATGGAATCTATACACATAGAGTAAGACTAAGCTGATACAAAGGATAGGTATGAATTTGGGCTACTTGTTAGTATGGAACATGTCCTAACTAGAAAGGATTAAAAAAAATTCATGACTTAATTACTCTATATTTGGGAAATGATTGGATAAATCAAGAATTTATCAAGCGACCAAGGAGAAGTACCATGGAATCATTACTTGTAAGATCCCCTAAGCTGATGTTTGCTATAGAAAATGATGGTCAGCACCATGATAATTTATTTGTAATATGCATAAGGATTGACATGCGATCCAATAAATAAGGTAAAATAATGCACCAGTGATAAAAACTATGATGACAATATTGACATCTGAATATGGATGGACTTAAGTATAATGCACAAGGAATCACCCAATGAACACATATAGACTAAGTCAAGGCACAATAATGAAAGTAAATAAATAGGCAACAAATAAACATAAATAAATAAAACAATAGTAAATGAAAACACAAAAAAACACCAAGAAACATAAAAGAAAGATAACAAAATAAAACAATAAGAATAAAATGAAATGAACACAAATAATGGATGATCATAATGTTAGTGCAAATAGAAAATAAATTATTTTTGCATGTGTAATAGAGGTTTTAGTCTTGGTGATAGGGTGATCCATAAGCTAGGTAGTAATGACACAGGTAAAATAACACAAAAATAATAGCACAAGGTTGCCCCTAGGCTATAAGAAAGTAACAACACAAACAAGAGGACATACATTGCCCCTAGGTTATAAGAAATAATGAAACAAATAGAAAAAATAAGGGGAATAGAAGAAAGGGAATGGGTAGCTAAGTTGACTCTAGTTACATTAAGACAGTGGATGTTCCCTACATAGTTCCATGGATGCAAAATCCAACATGAACTTCAAGCCAAATGTAGTTCTCTTAGGATATGGGATGGAATAAAATGATGAGAAGGAAACTTGATTGTGTTGTAGAGGAAATATGGGAACATTCTTACAAAATAATGAGAGCATTGAAATAGAGAATACTCATAAAATGATGAGAGTGTAGGATGAACCCTAGTGGGATTGAATGTATCAAAGTTAAATACATAATGCACACAACATGAAATCACAAAATGGTGAGAGCATAAGGTTTAAGGCCAAAAGGGATGGGAAAAATAAATGACAAGTGATTAATCATGAAATAGTTAGGAGTCTCAAGATCCTTACAGTAAATAAATGGTAGAAAATAAAGGAAGGTATTACCAAGATAACCCAAGATACCCATGTATCCAAGTGTTGTCTACATTGTTTATGCAGACCTCAGGATGATGTATTTCTCTCAAAAAATGGGAGAAAATATACCAAGGTGGTCTAGAAATAAATTGAACAAAGAAGATGGCCCAACCCAAAAAAATTGATGACTTTATATATGTCATGGAGAATCTAAGACAATTTTCATGATTTTGTTATTTTTAGGATTTGTTAGATCTTTTACAATTTTTTTTGGAATTTTATATGCATCTCAAATTGATCAAGAATGATGAGATACTAAATAGTCCAACTCATAAAATAGTGAGAGTGTGGATTAGGCTGATCATAAATGGGTGAGAGCATTCAAACTTAAATTTCTCAAAAAATGGTGAGAGCATGGGAAAAGGGTGACTGAGTTGATCTCAATATGAATCGAGTGTTGCCTACATAGTCCAATTAGGACCTCAAGTCACTATAGCAATAAGTTCATAAATTTAGGCAAATGGCATAGTAAAATATAAGAATGGTAGGGTGATGTGGTAAGATATGGTATAGCTCAGTGATACTAATTTTCCTAAAGGTAGTTATAAGTAGTAAAATTGAAAATGAAATAGAACATAATAATGAAGAATGTAATTACCAAACCAACTGTCATATAGTTCCAAGATACTCTATCTATAATATTGAATCAACTATTGAAACTTAGTCTGGAGCCCCTCACTAAAGGTGCCCAAAAAACTAAAGGATTAGAATTAAGGTCAAAAGGGGTGGGTAGGGATGGAAAACCAATTGGGCTTTAGTGAAGGCATGTTAGAATGGTATATGATATGGTATAAAGAAGATGATGTTAAGACAAAATGTGTATAATGATAATAAGGTTTCCCCCAAGTGATAAAGTATGGAATACTAATGAGGTGAATGGAAAATGAAAAAAAAAGGTAAATGGAAAGCCAAGGTAAAATGGTTATGTTGTTCCTACTGATGTAGAGATGCACTCCCTAATCAACATACAACATAACTAGAATAGTCAAATGTTGTAAATTACTAGCCCATTGCTCTTTTGAATAGTTTATTTATCAAGAACTTATTAATGATTTGGACTCCAATAATATTTTTATTCTCTTCATTGGTCATTGATTCTATTTACTCCAAACTTTGAGACAAGATGTCTTCATAGCCTCTATAAAGGAAAGTGTAGCCAAGGATGGTAAATAAGGATAAATATTGATTGATAGGTCTGATTTAGGAATGTAATATTGGTCTAAAATGAATAAATGGATTTAAATGGAATTTATAGTGGTTAGGTAAAAAATAAAAATCTATATTTCTAGGCACACTCAATTTTGTTGATTTTAGATTTGACACAATTTTGGTTATGGCAGGGCCAAAAACTATTGAATGTGCTCTTGATAGAATCACTAGATTTTCCTTTTGGTTAGTCTTGATATATGATACCATATGATTATGTTGTATAATGGAAGATGTATTTATATTATATTTAATAATTTCTTAATAAAGTATTGAATAACTATTATGCTCAGCTATTGGTGCCTCAAAGAGGTTTTCACCAATAAAGTTATCTTGATTGTCCCATAGTATGTTTGAAAAGGTTTCACTAAGGAATGTTGAATTTGGACTTTGATTGTATTCTAGTGCCTCAAAAAAGATTTGATTTTAAGATTATAATTATACTTTGATTACCCCTTAGTGCCTCCAAAAAGGTTTCACAAGGAGATTATTCTTCTTCTAAATAAATGTGGTCTTGGTCCTCCTAATATTCTAAAAATGATATGTCACCATGGATGTAGTTCAATAAGGTGTGATTTTTTTAGTCCCAATCAACACTTATGGGAGGTAGAATGTCAATATTATGGATATGTTGGTAGGTGTTAATGGAAAATGAAATGGGAAGAGGTATCAAAATACTCGTAGAAGATACTAGGATAACTTGTGTTAATGCTGAAGAAATCATCCTTAAAAACTATGAAAGTATCACAAATGTATTTAAATTGATCTACAAGGTATGTGTAACCAATTTTGTAACAACCATGAACATATTATAACTTTTAAGTTGATTCTAACTCAAGGGATTCTAAATTCAATGTTGAGACTAACATTGATTCATCTTCTGATGTTGAATCTGATATCAATTCAAGAATAAAACCTAACTTCAATGTTGATTCTTCATCTGATGTGGAAGTAAATATGTTATGTTGAAATTCTTGGTATTGGATGAGTAATTTCCTCTGATCACATAATTGTCTCTTCAAAAATATATTCATATAATAAGGGTTCAACATATACTAGCTCATCTAGGTAAAGACCCTTAAAGAGAGGGAACAGCTCAAGGGGTGACTCCATAGAGATTTTATTATCAAAGTGAGACTCTGTAATAAGGGGTTAAAATTCAAGAGACAAATCTTGAGAGATGACCTTGTCAAAGGTGGGATATTCAAAAATAGGATAATGGTCGATATAATGATTTTCCCAAAGGGGGTTATAATCATTAAGAAGTGATTCAACAAAGACTAGTTTGTCAAATTGAGACTTCTCAACCAAAAGGAAAGGATAAAAAGGTGATTCATCATAGGTTAACTCATCATAAATAATTTTTTCAAAAAAAACATCATACACTAGTTGGTTCTCTTGGCCTTGGTTCACACTTGATTGTAGAATATCAGTTTTGAACATGTTGTGGTCTTTGAATGATGGCTCTTGGAGGTAATGATCAGATCTATTATGGATAAAAGACTAGAATTGGTTTTATAAAGTGGGTGAAGTTATGAAATTGAGGAATAATGACCTATGGTTGGATAATGGTCTCTTTTTAAACAAGCACATCTATGAAGGGCTCAATAAAGGTTTTTTACCGGTTTAGGATGGTAATCATGACCTATCTAGTCATGATTGCATAACCTTGAAGGAATAAGGAGCTACCAAATTTAGAAGGGCCTAAAATGGTAATGAAATGGTGTTGTGAATATTTCTTATTTATAAAATCTAAATTAAGAGGGTATGGATCAATAATCCTTGGGTACAGTGAATCTTGGTTGTTGATGCAATCCAAAGGAAGAGGGCTTGGAATGGTAATCCTTAGGTATTGTGAAGCTTGGTTGCTAATGTAAGTCAAAGGAAGAGGGACTAGAATGGTAATACATGGAAATTTTGGATCTTATTTACTTGAATAGACCAAAGTATAAGGTCCTATAATGGTAATGAAAGGGTGTTATAGAGCTTGGTTACTCGCACATACCGAAGGAGGGTTTATGGTATAGGTAAGGGATCAGTACCATTATCATTAAAAGGGTAAACTTGGTATGTTAATTATACCAAATAATGGTGATTATATCATATTATGATCAACATGGATAGGTTTGGAAATTATCCCAAAGAAGGCAGTCTTGGTTTATGAAAATGGTTTAGGACTAGGTCTAGGTCTAGGTTTGAAAGTGGCATTGGTCTAGGAATGGGTCTAGGAATGGAGCATTTCTCCAAAATTTGATTAATAATAAACTTATTATCAAATGTATCCAAGGTCAAACATCAAGTGTATTGCACAAATGGTCAAGGAAATGGTAAAATATGAATGCCAATCTTAGTAAAAAGTGTTTCAAACAACTCTAATCTAGGTCTAAAAATGAAAGAGGTTGTTAGGTCTTTGGGAACTAGGCACAAATCTAGGCTCAAAACAACTAGGTTTAAAATGGAAGGTACAATGCTAGGTATTTTAGAAACACAACATAAATGCTAGACATGGCACAACACTAGGTCTAAAATAAATGAAATCACTAGGTATTTTGGAAATAGGACACAAAAGCTAGACTTTGAAATACACTAGAACTAAGAGGAAAAAATAATTAATCTAACAAATTGAAACACTTGGAATCAAAATAGGCATTTTGATTCAAACATAAACTTGACGTTTAGAAAAATACATTGGACTTTAGGCACATATAAGATATATCACTCCCTAAATTTAGGCACAAAGATCATTAAAACAAGGAATTAGTCCAAGTTGAAAAATCCAAAAGCCAGAGGTAAATGGCTAAGCCAAAATTATGCAAAGCATAGGCATAAACCAATCAATGTTTGAATCTAAAATTAAAAAGACCAATTTTGAACATGATTTATAAGGCTTGGTTCTTAAATGGATAACAAGCTAGAATGAAATGGATGGCATAACGATACAAGTCATTGACCAAAAAGGCACATGTGGTTTTGAAATTATGACTAGATACAAGGAAATAAGTCTTTGATATAATATGAGAAGCATAATGATGATATCTAGATATAAAGGTATGAAAATTGATTTTTTTTTTTAAATATATGGCACAAGACTTGGAATGAAATGGGAAGCATAATGATGTCCCTTTCAAATAAGTGACACACACACACAAAAGTTTTAAAATTGACTAAGGCAAAGTGTGGTATCAAATGGATGGCATAAAACCTCTTTAAACAAAAGAGTGATGTGAAAACATGACTTATTTTTTGATGTGGTTTAAACAAACAAACAATTTTGACTCAAAGAAATGTAATCAAAAAGGAAAAATAATAAAACACCTAATTATATCATCTTAATCCTAAAAACTGACAAGGTGGATTAATATTGTCAAATTCCATTTATATACTTTCTCTTGAGAGGAAATAATGTTCTTAATCTAAAAATTTAAATGTCTATGAAAAGTAGGGTTTTTAGGCCCCCTCTTCTCTCAATATTTTGTACGATGACATGGAACTTCAAGCTACTCACCCTAATTGATAATATATTTGTGACAAATGGGGTTATTAAAAAAACTATCAAGTTTTTTACATTTTAAATGGTCCCATATGTGTGGTTAACACTAGGGCATAACACATCATTTGGATACATAGTAACCAGCTTATTGTGAAAATGTCTTGTCCTTTTCAAAACTACTACATTCATCAATTTCTCAGATGTCTGAGTTAAACCTACATTTTGAGTTAGCCTCTTACTAATGCATCTTGTTTAATTTCTCAAACAAACATCCCAACAAGTCAACCTAAATTTGTATAACCCTACCATGGATTAGGGTTGAAATGATGCTGGGAGATGAATTCCTAGGTCAACACTTCCCTAAAAACTCATGTAGAGGCTATGAACTCATTCCCACAAGCCAAGATGTATGAAATAAAAATTATACAAAGAATTTATTATCATTTTGGGATCACCCAAATCACTCATATTTTGGTGAGTGCCTTAGCGAATTTACTTCCACACTTTGGAAAAAGCAATAAAAGCAATATGTGAATAATTTTTAATCACCCAAGATCCCTAAAGGGGATGGGGTAGAGCATACATTCTACACTTGATTTCTAAAACAACCACACAAAAATAATAAAAAATCAAAGGCTCTTATGAGCACTTAACTAGAGTGTGAGTTCATTTTTTGAGCACCAAGAAAAAATATGATATGAAGTTTATCCCCTTGTCATTGTTTGAGTTGTGAACTTTGAAAAATGAAAACATATCAAGTAAACAATTTTTAAACACCAAATGTAAACGTGCTTTGAATCTTAGAGTGTTAAAAAAATCTTTCCTTGGTCTTTGGGTCATTCAAAAAGTGTTAGTGAGTTTTTTATTATAAGCTAAAATATGAATGAGAAAATAACATTTGAAATTTATCTCTTGAGTTTGTTTGTGTTTTTCACATAGTGCAATACTGCATATACACAAAGTAAAACTGTAACTTTTGTTCAAAACCATAACTAATTAATATAAAATTACAACTACCTATAAAATAAATTGTTAGTGTAAAAATACAACTATATAGTGAAATAACACAACTATTAAGACAATAACATAACTAGAAATATAAAAATGCTACTAAAAATACAAAATTCAACTATAAATTCAAAACCACAATTGGAAATGCAACGTTGTAACTGGGCATGCAAAAATGCAACTGGCAAGCTGAATATACCTATGCATGAAAAATGTACCTAGGCATGCAAAATGTACTTAAGCATGAAAAAATACAACTAGGGGTTTCAATAACATGAGTGAGCATACAAAAAAGTAACTAGGTGTTGTAATAACACATTTTATAGGATCGATAGTACAAGTCACCAATAAAACACACTTGGTTAATGCAGTAATGCTTATTTTAAGGCAAAAATAAAAATACCCCATGAAATATCACAACTTCATAGTGAAATATCAATTTTACCAGTTGTAAAAGTTTAACTCTATATATCAATATTGTAACTTCTTATGGAATGTCTATGAGCTTCAACTTTTCACTTTTTTTGGTCAGCAAGTTAAAATTTTGACATGAAAAATGTTAGAAAGATGTTTTAAAATTCCATGGGAAGAACTTTATGGGGTGTAGGTCCCTCTGAGCATGCCATCATGGGAATAAATAATCCATAGAGGGGAGATTAGTATAGTTTTAGACAAGAAAATCAAATACAAACACACTAAACACTGACACCTCTAGCCTAGACACTAGGGAGAGAATAGGTAATAAACACACAATGGAAACATAACTAGAACACAAAAAAATCTTCCTTTTACCTTCCTTATATCTCTAAAACCACTTTTTGAGTTCTCTTACTTGGATATATGCTCAATAAATCTTTGTAAATGAAGCTCTGTATACACAATAGTTTTAAACTTTATCAATTACTGATGATTTCTATCTTACAGGAACCCATCTAGTCTTAATCTCTCTGAGTATAAGCCCTAAGGGGTGTACTGGGAAATGGGTGAGCATACCATTAGTGCTTCATAGGATTTTTGTCTCTTATTTATAATTATTACCAATCCAACCATATTTTAAAAACATTCCCTTGAACTTTACCTCCTCTTTTACACACTCCACTAGTCATTTGCCATCTTCATTAGGCATTTCCCTAACCCAAACCCTTTTTTTGAAATTTACATGACTATGTTGACTATGTCAACCTATTACTCTTATTAAAAAACTTATTAAGGGTCTAGTTTGGCTCTTGGCTAACCTAATCCATGACCCAGTAAGTTTCTATCAATAATGATACTAGGTCGACTAGGCCAACCCTGTCGGCCAGAACTTTTGAAAGAGTTTAGGGCTAAATTTAACTATATAAACACACCCATTTTTCCATTCTCAAAGATACATAAAAATTTATTATTCATTTTTACTTCTTTACAATCTTCTCTTCCACCATTCTACTTGAGGAGTCTTAGCATAGGGTTTCTACTTGGAAAAGACTCTAGTCTTGTGGAGAAGTCTTGGATGATTTGGCCTTTCTTAGTGATCCTTACAAACCACAACAACATCTTATGAATCACCTTTGGCCAAGGGAGATATTAAGTCTCAATGAGTTCATATTATAGGTAAGTGTCTCTAACTCTCATCCTCTCTTTAGTATATATAAGTAACATAAATAATTGCTTTTGAATAATATTACTCTTTCTCTCCATGCATTAGGGTCTTACCTATACATAGCTTAACTAAGATTATCTTATGCATGTTTACTTTAATTTTTTAACTAACCCCCCACTTTGTGCCATAATATTTGGTGAGCACTATATTATATTTATTTACTTTACTTAATATTAGTATAACAAATATGAAAAGATAGGACTTAGGGTTATTGTGTGATTTTCCTTAACTAGAGGCTTTAGAACCCTCCCTAGTGATCTTATTATGGTAAGAGATCCCATAATTAGGTCTAGTGGATATATATTTTTCATGTTCCTAATTATCTAATGTATCCCCAATTATAAGTGTAAGTAGGATCTATCTTCTCCAAGCTAGGATTGATTTGTGGATCTTAATGCATTTTTAATTGCATACATTCTAGTGAACCCGACATGAATCTAACCCTTATAGGATTTATTTCATGCTTTTAATTTATATTATTTTATTATTTTTATATATTTTTGATATGAGGTCAATCAGTCTAGTATAGTTTTTAACTTCTATATGTAGGTTTAACACATAGTCACATCAAAATGACTAGTCTTTCTATCTAGGTCTTCATCATATATAGGTTACTGGATCAAATAGGTTGACACAATAATTTTATTCACTTATAAATAATATAATATGTCGAACAAGTTGACTTATTTCCTTACTCAGCTCCAGAATAACAAACTAAGTCCTACAAGTTGACTTAGTATCATAATCATCTTCCAGATAACAAACTAGGTCAACCCAGTCAACACAGTTGGTAAAACTTGCAAGCAACATTCAAGGCACTTCAATATAAACTTCATAATCCTTATCATCTTCCAAAAAACCAAAGTTACTTTCTTTCTCTCTCTTTTAATTTAGTTTTTCTTTATAGTTATATTTTTTAAATTTTGCAATCTTCAAAACCACAATCCTACAAGAAACTAGGTCGACTTGGTTGACCTAGTTCTATAGTTTGCCTTCTATCTGAAAGACTAAGTCAACATGGTCAACTTATTTCTTAAGAACTATTTATTTTGAAATAAATTAGTAAGCCTATCAACTTTATTCTATAATGTTTGCATACACTATTGTCTAAACTAACTGTATACCATGCTTAAATTAGGAATTAACAACTATATACTAGTAATTAATTCATGCTTTCATTTTCAATTGTTTGAATGCTTAGATTAGATCACATATTCTAATTAAGTGTCTTTTTAATATACCATTTAGTTTCACTATTTTTCTCTTTTTTATACACACTACCAAATCACATAATTTTAAAATGTATTTAAACATTTGTCTACCCAAAGCCTACCTACTTGGATTTCATCACTAAGGGGGAAGTTGACTTGGTTTTTTGGCCAAGTATAAACATGTGGTTAATGGTATATATTGGAAAATCACTTGACACCCTTATCACTATAGGATTTTGAAGTGAGGATGTAGACCCTAATACCAAATGAGTACCATTGTAAATACATATCCTTTTTAATCTAAACATTTTGAAACCATCCATATATTGATTTTTAGTTCCCTACTTTCAGCCAACTTCCATATCATGCTTAAAATAACACTTTATAATAACCTAACAACACTCAATATGACCACTTAGTTAGCATTTAATTTTTATTTGACTATTTTCTCTCTACTCATTGTATGTTGTATTTCAAAAACATTCATTGGCTAGCATTGGTTGAAGGTTTTACGATGTGTGCCAATCAGATCATCCGCTTTGATCTAATTTTTTTGTGCTTACTTTCGTTTCTTATTTCGATAACATTGCAAAATATTTTCCTATTTTTAGTACACTATCATTCATATCGACACAATCTTTTATAGACTATTTTTCTTCTTAATTATATTATTAAGTTGACCTAGTCAACTTTGTATCCCTTTTGACCAGTCAAGTTATAGTACTAAGTCAACCTGGTTGACCCTATATCCTTATCATACTACTTTGTTCTTATTTTTCAATACTAGGTTGACTTAGTCAACTCTATACTCTTACTATTGCCCTACCTATCTGACTTATTTCTTTGTTTTTATTTCCTTAGCATTATATTCATTTCCTTAATCATCATGAAGTCCCCTACTAAAATATTCTTAGACAACCTTAATCCATTTAGACACTATATGGGATATTTATTTCTCCCTCTTTTTTCCTCCTAAGAGAACCCTCACTCTTGAAGCACCTCTTTACCTCCTTTGTCTATGGATTGTAACATGGTTTAAGTCACACCTCAAGATGAATTATGTGGATCTGATCGTTTTTTAACCTATCAAGATAATTCTCATCTTAAATATTTTTAATATAATGTGGGAGTAATTAACACACATATACCTAATAATCCCATTAATAATCCACCTTCCATTAACCCTCCCCCTAATACCAATTTAGGAAGTTCTCCCACAAAAAGTAACCCACCAATTGATATGACTCAACTTCTTGAAAAAATCATACAAAAAAAGAACATAATTCAAATTTCTAACACCCCTCAAATAATGCAATTACAATGTCATTCGATCAATATGGATAATCAACCTCTGGCTCTCAATCCTCAAGCCAATCCAAATTTTATTCCTCTACATCTTAGAGATGCCTTAGGAAATGGTATTCCTCAACCTATTATGAATAAAAAAAGTTTCAAAATATATAAAATGAGCCTTTATAACCCTTTATTATGTCTATTGATATTGGTAACATATCTCCAACTATCGATTATGATGGGCCTAAAGACCCTGCATCCTTTCTCAAAGCCTTTGGAAATATTTATAAAGAGTGTATCCAAACTAATACTTTCATCACAACCAAACTTCTAGTTAAAACATTCACTAGAGATGTGTTGAAATGGTATAATCAACTTCCCCAATATTCCATTTGGTAACTTGAGGATTTAGTCAATCCTTTAGTCAAAGAGTTTCAACACAATTATCTTCCCAAAAAAATTCATTGTCATTTCATCAATGCTAAGTAATCTCCCATTGAATCAGCTCATGATTGTATCAAACAATGGAAATCTCTAGCCCATAAAGTTGACCATAACATGACTGATGACAATTTTTTAAAACTCTTTATAAATATTTTAACTCCTTAGCTTCAATATAAGGATAAAACAATTGCTCCTCAAACACTTAATGAAGCTCTTGACCAAGCTAAACATCAAGACTTCCTCATGAAGCAATTATAACACAATACCAAATTACTCAAATGATGTTTTCAAAATTCTACCAATTTCATCACCATAAACACTCTTCAAACCAAACTAGGAGTTTCCAAAGATAACATTCCCCCATATTCTCACATAACACTCATTATGCAGCAAATGAAACAATTCTTATCGCCATATAAACCCTTTACATATCCTAATAATCTTCCTAAATGGTATGACCCTAATCAATTTTTTTGGTTTCACACTAACATTGGTCATTCCCATGAGACTTATTTAGGGCTTACTAAATTTGTTATCTCCTACCTGTTTGGTGATTCCTTCCTTCATGAAGCCATGAATCAACTTCATCATCAAGAGTATAATAGTATTTCTCAAAAATGACAAAATTCCAAAGCTTCTTCTCCTAATAATCAAAAAATGTTTTCCATAAATTATAATCAACAAACTACCAAGGATGTTTATGCTATTTATGCCTTATATGACCAATATTCTAACAATTCTCAATATGTTAACACAATTAAGGTCAACTATCATCACAAACTAGCTCATAAAGATCTTGTCACAAAACCTAAGAAACCATCTTTGGCAGAATAAATTCTCAAATATAATACCACCACTCATTTATCTTTGGAATCCATTGAGGAACCACCTCCTTCTTCTAAACCCCCATTAACTTTTATTCCTTCTAAATCTACCTTACATTCTAAAACTCACACTGGTTCTTCTTTTAAATCTCATTAGAACTTTCTAGAAGAAATTAACTCCATGTCTTGCAAGATTCCACTTATGGAGTTAGTCTATACTTCCTCTTATCATCACAAGTTCCTTATGAAATAATTACAAGAAATTAATGATCCATATTCTATAGAGGAATAACCACCCTCTATTAAGCCTCAAACTACTGGAATGCATACCATTGAAACCATTTATCCTTATTCTAAACATTCTATTGAATTTCTTGAAGATGACATGATTAATGATGAGATCCTTTTTCATGTTGATGATCCACCACTACTCATTAAAATAGCCATTAATACCACCCTTATTTGTAAAGTTTTAGTTGATGAAGGATCTAGTACTAATGTGACATCTTTATGGCTCATCCAAAAACCTGGTTATAATAAGGATCATCTCAAGAAAACCCACCGTACCTATCATGGATTTGATAAAACTAATCTAAAGTCACTTGGTTGTATTTGTCTTCCCCTAACAAATAGACCTATGATTGTTTGAAATAAACTTATGGTCCTTGATTTACCTCTATATTATAACATACTCTTTGGTCACCTTTACACTCATATAATGAGGTCCATCACCTCTTTTGATAGCCAATGCATTAAATTCTTGCATAAAGGAAAATGGTATAAGAATGAGGCTAATCCCAACCCTTGGAGTATTCAACTTCCTAATCCAAAATATCAATATTGAATCCTTACCATCCTTACCATTAATAATTCTCTCTTACATGAGTTCATAAACATCAATCCAGACTTACAAGTCACTCTTATTGATTTAGATGATGGTGAACCTAATGACTTGTAACATAATTGTAATACTACTAAGTTACCTCCTTATATATTAGAATGGATTCCTCCTTCTTTATTACTTCATGACCATATTATTCCTCTCATTTATGAGATCACTAATTTTACTTCTCCATATAATGCCTAAGAACCTTCTTTACCAGAAGATGCCTTCACATGTAATGACTATGGAGTGGTGAAATTATTCCAATACCCTCTAATCATGTCTCTACATAAGTTTAGTAACAATGGAATTTCACCTTCTGAAACTCCCTATAAATCTAATATGTGTACCATTTCTCCAATGTATGATGATGGCTACATCATGGCCCATGCTCAATCTCAACACTTGGATGTTCAACATTATCAGAAAAATTTAACTAAAATACATGCTTTCAACTAGGATTTTCACACCATTTCTATATATTTTGAATTAGCTCCTAAATTTCATGTACCTCCTATTAATTCTACATTTCTTGATACTTCTTAGGTGGTAGAACATGTAGACACCTAAAACTAGCCATTAATAACCTCCAATCAGGGTTTTGGCCAATTTCCACCCAAAATGCACAATTTGGCCTAAAAAAACTAAAACATGTTAAATGATGTTTCAAGTGCTGATTTTGTCTAGGGTATGCTTAAATGGGGCAATGTAATTTATGGGATAGCTAACTTTGATCAAATCATTTCAAGTCAAAATGTCAATTTTGCACCTAGGTGCTCTGGATTGCTCTTTCCTATCAAATCTTCTGCACAAGATGTATGCCTTTATTAGTTGTTGTCAGTAACATCCTAAATGGGAATAAAGATCCAATGCATCTGACATTGGATTCAAATTCTAATCCAGTCAAATTTTGGACTAATAACAAGGCATTCTGATCAATTTGAGTAATTTGTGCACAAAGTGCTTAATCATGCTTAGAGATAATTAGTCCAAGTTAGAGCCTAATTAATATTTCTATGGAAACTTGTTGAATAATTTGTTTTAGAAATGAATATTGAATATCTTCATCATCAATGACCTCATTTCTTGGGAAGACATCCTTAGACCATAAATGCCACAAATATCAAGATTCATGCCCTCCATTCCTCATCAATGCCTTCCATGATGCCTTCTATGCCTCTTAATTTCCCCTTACTCCAATGTCATGATGAGGGTAATTACAAACTTAATTCAAAAAATTGAATTAATCTTCAACCACACATCTCAATTTAGAGATGGATGGTTGAGGTTGATTCTGATTAAATCCAAAAATCTATAAATAGAGAGGCCAAGAACATCATTTCTAAGCTATTTTGGTTTAAATTTATTATTTTCAATTATCTTCAAGGATTTTATTATGCAAATTTATAATGCCAAATTGATTCCAAAACAAGCCAAGCCACAAGCCAAAGGTGCCAAGGAGTAATGGAGGAAGCCAACAAGGACTTCATGAGCACAAGCTGAGCAAGCCACCACTACAAAAGTATTTAGAGCATCCAAGGAAGGTGGAGGAATTATTGTGTTTTTATTCCTTACTTTTTAGTTGTGTTTGTCATTTATTTAATTAACTAATATCTCCCTAGAGTATAGGCCTAGATATGTTATGTTATTAGTGTGTTTATTTCATTTTGTTATCATTTTAGAACTAACACCATATTAACCATCCTCTCTTGAGTTAAATTCCTAGATCACATAATGGCATGCCCAGTGGGACTAGATGCATCTCACACCTAGAGAAGATCATTTTTCAAACTCTAAAATATTTATTTGGACCCTTAAAACTCTTGAAAATTGATTTTCTAACTTTATTTTGCCATTTTTGTTTACCATGGTTTTACATAGTAAACGACGTCGACAGGTAACACCGACATTAGTTGCATAGCTTAACTAACATTGGTTAGGTAACTAAAATTGGTTAGTAAAATTAATCATCATTGGTGGTAATAATTGATGTTAGTCACTGTGTTTTTCCAAAAACATAGACCCGAGAGCTACTTTTTCAAAGTTTATTTTTTCAAGCTAAAAAGAGCTTCAAAGCTAAAGGACATGCTAACAATTTTGCTATAGGACCAAGATTTATATTTGTTGAAAACATGTTTAAATCACATTTGCATGCTTAAAAATAAATTAGGAACCTTGTTTTGGTGTTTAACAAAGAATTTAAATGTTTTGGTGAATGTTTTCAAAGTTTGGAACTAAGACTAAGGGGTCAAATAAACACCACCAAATCTTTAATTTTAGGTTTAAAGTTGAACACACTTGTCAATTATTATTTTCAATAGTTGTTTAATAAAAATTTTGTTTGGAAAAAAGAGGAATGCTGCATGTATGTTATTCCATTTCTCCCCTATAGGGAACCCTTGGAATCAAAAGCACCATTCCTATTGCAAATAGCCTAGTCCAAGGCTTAGAAATAAATTCATCTAAAGCACTCCCCAAAAACTCATCAAAGTTTGGGTGATCTTGAAAATGACCCTAAAGTCTTTCTACTTTCATGCTTTCTTTATTTTTTATGCATATTGGCTTGCAAAGGGGACTTCATCACCTCCCACAAGTTTTATAGGGAAGCTTTGACCTAGGGTTTCATCTCCCAGCATTGACTTAATTTGGCTCCTTTAGAGTTGCACAAAAAATGTAGTGGCACTTTGGACAATGCACTACACTAAATGAACAATAGGATGTAGTAGTTGTAAAAAGGACTAGACCTTTTTTCAACAAGCCAAGTGATACAGACCTAAAATATGTGCTTTTATTGTGCATTATTTGGCATGAAACTCATTTTGCAATTGATTCCCCTAGATCATTTAGAAACTTGTTAGATCTTAGACAAATCCCCACTTACTGTGGAAGTATTTTTGGTGCAAGGTGCACCTCAAGGTCCATGTTATAGTATTATCATTTGAGAGAAGTGGGGTGTAAAAACCCTACTATATAATGCACATTTAATTTTTTATGAACACATAAATTTGTCTCAAATGATGTATATTGATAGATTCCAACAATACCAAGCAACCTTGTCAATTTAATATCTAAGGGTAATTAATTAGTTGGTCTTGTCCTAGTTTAAAGTCATGTTTGGAGTCAAAACTTGGTGTAAACAAATAATCTAAACCAAATAAATAGTCTAAATTTTCCTTTGAATAAAGAGGTGTTATGCTGTCTGTGTGAGATCATCAATTTTCCTTGTTTAAAAGTTCATCAAAATCTTTAGAGTTATATCATCTACTTTGGCACAGTTATACTATCCAATTGAGTCTAGACCTTTACCAAAGTTGTTAAGTCCTTCACTTATAATATAAATTCAAAATTACACCTTTATAAGTTCATAGGGTTGATGTGTTAAGTGGGTTCACCATTTTCACTAAACTTGAGGGAACTTAGGTTTAATTTCCAATTTGGGTTGAAGGTTATTTAAGACTCATAATCATTATCAACATTTGATATACTTAAGCCATTTTGTGCTAAACACTTTCACTTTGAGTCTATGTGCCCCAACATTTTTAAGTCAAGAAAAGTAGTGTTATGTTGTCAAAATTGTAGGAAAGCATCTTTGCCTTAGAGAGTTTTTGAAACAAACCATTTTATCACACCTTTTAGGTAGTATATCATCATTATGCTACCCAAAACATTTCAAATATTATTTCATAGACCTTCTTGCATAGAGTTTCAAAAAAATTCCTACATTTTTAGACCAATCTGAGTGTACTATTGTGATTTTTGTCTAAAATGGTTATACCATTCACTTTTGTCTAGCTTGTTTGTCAAAAAGAACCCAATTTTATACCATTTTTTATGAGAAAATAAACTATTTCTAAAAATGGCTTTTGTTTCATACCTTATACGTAGTTGATCAAGTTCATGTCCAAAAATCAAATGCCTAGTGTATGTTAGAAGTGTTTCAAATCTGTTAGATTAAAAATTTCATCTATTTTCAAAGTCTAGATTCTGATGTCATTTGGCCAAGAGTCCTAGCACATGCCTTATTTGAGCCTAGGTTTTAATGCCACATTTGGCCAATAGACCTAGTAACTTTTAAATTCCTAGATTACACTGATTTGAAACACTTCAACCTTAGAGTTTGGCATTTTTATTTTTAGGACCATTTACTTACTTACCTTTGTGTGAATTGTGAAATATTAGATACTTCACGCTATCTTATTTCCTCACAAAACTTTACATAAACCTTTTGATCCTTTTGACAAATCTAGACCAAGTTGGGACATCATCTATTTTAGACATTGTCCTTTGTAGATTTTATAGAACTCTTTGACCTTTTATCATAAAAGCATTGACTATGGATCCCAACATGTATTACTACACTCGTAGTGGACTCATGTACAATCTATGGATTAATATTATGCTTGCATAGGAATAAATGGTGCAAGACCCCTATGCAGATAATATTGCATATGAGATGGATTCTTATCCCTCTTATAATACTAAATTAAGGGCACAAAGCTAAGATGTATTGGCTAACTATCTGGTTAAAACACCACCTCATTCAAAATAGGACCAAGAGCAAACCATGCAATACATGGCTATAATACCTATAGTGGAAGAGCCAGTGCTTCAATAGTCATATTCTACTAATATGGACTCCACGTATGATCCATTTTTATTTTAGTAACATTTGCTAGAGAATAAAGATGAGATTTTGGTTAGAGCCATAGAGGTAGGGGCTTAGTTTCCAATAGACTTCCCCAATAGAAATTTACCAAGTTTAGTAAGAGTGCCCCATAATATAATTTATGATCAACAAGCTTCTTCTAGCAATCCTATGGCTCTAGTCCAAACAACATACCAATATCCTAATATATTTGATCAAGGTAAAAATGTCATGGAAGAGAACTTTAACCAAATGTAGATATCATATCAAACATATCTAAATCTAGAATATGATTGCAATCAGATGAACATGGTAAGTAAGCCTCTCATTGACTTAGTTCCTTCAATAGGAGTGTTGATAGAGTTAACTAGACAAGAGAATATAAATTTTGACCCATTTGTACAAAATGTTTCAATAGATAAATTAAATCATATACCCATTATTAAAGAAGTGTCTTCAACCTCTACACTAAATAGTGAGCCAAATGTAGTAGATAATGTGAAAACAACATCCATTCCTGATCAAAGTGGTACTAATACAAAAACAAGTAGCCAATAATATGTGCCTATAGTTAATCCTATGAATAGGTCATCATACCAGCAAGTGGGAGTTTCTACACCCCAACCTCAACTGACTACTTTCTTAAATGTATAACCTATGGGATTAGGTAATCAAATAATGGCCAATGTCATGACTCAATGACAAAATGTGATGAATCCTACTCATCAATAAGTAATGAATAGTATTCCAAAACAATAGGCACAATATATTTATCAATGTAATAGAATACAAATACATTACCACCTCAATTAGGGCTAACAAATGTTCCACCTCACTAGGTAATGATGAACATACCTCTTCAGTCACAGACTAATATGCCAATCTAAAACCAAGTAATGATCAGTCATCAATGTGAAAATATTGGGCAATGATATATGATAAATTTGTAACCTAATTTTAATTCCTCATAGGGATTCATGTAATAAGGATATCCCCATACTTCTCAGGTACCTACTAGACAATTATTGGTTCAAAATGTGCCACAAATCTAGAGATAAGGTCTTGGTCCACAAGTTTTCACTTAACAAAAAGGTTTGATTAGTTGACAACATGTCCCTTTTCAACCATAGTAGGCATAGTATAGTTATATCCATCCATCCCAACCACAAAATCGTCTAAGTTAAAAATTTATCACTAACCCAAACTAGAATATCACACAACCAAGTGTGCAATTTCAAGTACATCCTAATCCACATATGTGTATTCTTAGTCCATTCTCTAACCAAACCAATGTACCCCAATAGGTATCTCCATCATACCCTGGTAAAAGTATTCCACTTATGACCTCCCAACCATCTATCCAAACCCAAATTCTCCCTCAAACCAATATTCCTTCCAATTTCCTATCCCAAGAATTGCAACAGATGAAGGATGCAATTGCTACCATTCAAGTTGGTAAACACACTAAAAAGATCAAATTGGATGAAATACGTTCCTATCCACTCAACATGGAGTATTTCTAGATACCATTTCTTCTAGGATATGAACCACCCAAATTTGATAAATACAAAGGAAAAGGTGATCCTAAGGCTCATTTGACCGAATTCTTTGTCGCATGTCAACCAGTGTCATATAGTGACATATACCTTTTATTTTTGTTTCCAAGGATTTTGGTTGGAAAATCCTTAGAGTGGTTTTTAAAGTTACCCAAGAACTTAGTCACAAATTTTGATGATCTTTCTAATAAGTTTGTGCAACACTTTTACTATAATCTCAAGCATGAGATTTCATTAGTGGACTTAACACAAGCAAAGCAAAAATTTGGTGAGAGTTTTGCAAGTTATTTATAGTGATGGAGAGCCCTTACAAGCCATTTTACCCATAGTTTACCAGATAAACAATTAACCACTAAGTTTACCAAAATTTTTCATAATGAGATAGTTTATCATTTCAAACTACAATTTGCACATACATTCAAGGAGATCGTTGAAAAAGTATTGTTGATTGAGTGGGTGATCATTAATAAAAGAGTCATCAAGCTTAATTTAACTAATAAAAAGTAAGGTACCAATAAAGGACATGACCAACATCCTATTCAAGCACCAACATCGTAACTGACATAGGCTAATAACCACAAAAGATTGAAGCAATTCAACTGTAATAGGAATATTATGGGAAATGGAGTAACTGAATCTTGTCAAGTGTAAATGGTGAAAACATCATCTTTACCACCTTTTCAACTTACTCCTACTCAACTAGTGCCACAAGTGCAACAACCAAAACTTGCAAAAAAAATATAATAGCCATTACCATTGCAAACCCCTCCTCCTAAAAGAATCATGCGTGCACATCATGTCTTTAGTGACCTGGGAAAACCTATTAAGTCTATATTTCACAATATTTCTACCACTAATCTGATTAATTGGCCTATACCAAAGCATTATTTGTAAGACATTCCTTATCCTGATTGGTACCATGAAAATGAATTATGTAACTATCATCGGGTCAATAACCATAATCTATGAAGATGTGTCTAAATCAAGCATTTAATTAAGAAAATGTTGGAGAATGGCGAGATAAAATTGGATAATGGTTCTTCCACTTCTAACCAAAATCTTGGGATCTATCAAAAATCCTTTCCCTAACATAACAATCAGTAGAAGCAAAATAATTAGCAATAACAATAACAACAACCAGTACAACAATAAAATCAATAGTATCAAAATCAAAGGCAACACCAACAAAATCAATAAAATCAACAGTAGAACCCACAATGATAGAATAATAAACAAAACTAAGTTTAGAATGGTAATAACTAACCAACCTACTATGTAGTTACACATGACTACAATAGGGTTGTAGGTCATATTATAGGGGGTAGCATTAATACCATCTCCATTAATCCTAGACCAAACACTAATCAATCTAGACCATTGATAAACAACAATATTCAACCAAATTACATGGATAATCTTTATTTAACCTGAGAATTCTTATAGGAAAACTAGAAAATTAGGACTTCCCCTTTTGGACCTTATATCAATGATTTGTCCTTGCCACATGACCACATGCAAGTGCACTGGCAACTAAGACTTGTCTTATCTAGTCCCACACCATTTCTAGCATTTTTTAGAAATAATGGTCTAGTATTTAATCCCAATTGTGTAATCACAACTTGGAGGTCAAATATTACTATCTCAAGCCCACAACCATCCACCACTTTGCCTATCATCCAACCAACCATTTAACCTTAAATAAACCAATCACTATTGACCAAGACAAGAAGTTTGATATTGTGGAACAATTGTAAAAAACACCAACACAAATTTCTATTTTAGATTTATTGCAAATGTCAATAATCCACAAAAACACATTTAATGAGTTTTTTACCCAATCCACTATTGCTAGTTACATATCCTTTGATAACTTTCAAGCTTTGGTTGGACACCTAGCTCTAGCCCAACAAGTCACATTCAACCAAAGTGATATGTCTTCCCTTGGCCCATTCCATAATAATCCTTTATACATAGAAGTTTATATAAAATGACATAAAGTGAAATGTGTCCTTATATATAATGGATTATGCCTCAACATAATGTCTCTAAATCTCATCAAGCTTCTTGGGTACACAATGGTAGATCTCTAACTAGAAAAAATAACCATTAAAGCTTATGATAATCAAGAAAGAGAATCACAAAGCACCATTAGTTTCCCTGTTATCATTGGGCCTTTAACCCATGATACACTTTGCCATGTGCTTGATCTTAATTTATCATACAACATGCTTATAGACAAGCCTTGGTTACATGAGATTCATGTAGTCCCATCAATGTTCCACCAATGTATCAAGTTTAGGATGGAAGTGAATATTCTAAGAGATTTACACCCATATGAGCACTGCAAGCATCTTGAGGCTGAATTTTAAAGCTATAATTATTAGTACGATATGAATCCAAGTTCCAAATAGGATAAAGGAAAATATATACTTATTGATCCTTCATCAAATATTTGCATAGATCTTAATACCTTGGATTCCCTTTCCCACATGTCACCTCCTAAAGCTTATAATCATTTCACCATTTTAAATAATAGATTGGGAGAATATGTGACCCATGATACATTTCATATTTCCAATCTTCCTCAGAATTTTAAAACCTTTAGGCAACCTAAAGTCATCTCACATATGCATTGGTAACAAAAGAACAAATATAAGGGACCTATCACATTTGTACCAACATCTGGCCTAGGACCTGACCCTATTGAAGGGGATGAATCATGGTTATACAATGACAACCAAGATGATTTTTATAAAACTACCAAGTACCCTATTCCTAATAGGATCATGGAGCATCACAATTATGAAGGAAGAGGCCTCAAACTAAATCAACAAGGAATCATTGAGCCAATTTCCAAGACTAAGTATGAAAGACCTTATAAACTTGGATTTAAAACACCTAGGGGTGACCCCACGTATCTTATTCAAACTCCATCACTAGTGACTAGTAATGATGATATCGATAGTGAAGTAGATTATGATCATAGCCTCACCTTTGATGACCTAGCTAAAATTGACCTATTTGATAATAATGTTATTAGTACCCTTACCTTGGCCATTCATCAAAACCATTTTCCATTATATTATCCCTAGCTAATAGATTAGGACCAACAAGAATCCAGTCTATCAATTGATGAGTTCCAAAATGATGAGGAATTCTGTTTTAGGCCTTAGAGATAATGTTCCATTGGGAGATCAAAAATCAAGATTCTCAATCACATTAGATATTGTAGCCTATTTTTGAGAATGAGTGAACACCCTTAGCCAAAAACAAATAAGTAAAACATTGAAGTCCCAAAGTTAAATCCTCTTTGAGGTACTTTTTAACTAGCAAAAAAAGTAAAGATAAAGGCCAATTTAGTGGTGAAAACCTATTTTAAGTGACATTATATGGGGGTGTTCATTATTATTTGAATTTAGACCAAGAGACCACCAATGATGAATTTACCTGTGGATCTGAGTTCAAATTTGAGAAAAAATAAGTATTTGATCAAATTATTTAATAATTTTTTACTATTTTTATTACATGGCTAGATCTCTCATTAGGAGACTCAGATTCATCATGCCTAGGAGAAGTTGAGGAGAAATTCCTAATGGAGGACCATGACATAATTCAATAGTTCAAGTCATTGCCTACTATCTTAGAAGATGGTTCAACACTTCTAGTTGAAGATAAAATAAAGGTAAATATCATGACTCCATTAGACCTAAAATGGATAAAATTAGGATCATCTCTCATTAAGGAGGATTTTGACATTTTAATATCTCTATTAAGATAATTTGTAGATATCTTTGCATGGGACTATTCGAGCATGCTAGGTTTAGACCCCACCTTGGTTTTACACCATCTTGTAGTTAATCTTGATGCCAAACTAGTAAAACAAAAGCTACATAATATTCATCCTTGCATTTTTGTATTGGTAAAGAAAGAGTTGTAAAAACTCTTAGAAATAAGATGTATCTGATTTATTGACTACTTAAAATGGATCTCTTATGTGGTACCTATTAGTAAAAAGTTTAAAGGGATTAGAATTTGTACTAATTTTTGAGACATCAACAAAGCTTGTCCTATAGATGATTTTTCCTTGCCTAATATTGACATGATCATTGACTCTAGAACTGGTTATGAAATGCTTTCACTCATGGATGGCTTTTCAAGATATAACTAGATCAGGTTAGCACTGCAAGACCAACATAGAATAGTATTCACCACTCCATAGGGAACATTTTGTTATCAAGTAATGCCATTTGTCCTTAAGAATGCTAAAGATACATATCAAATGGCCATGATTGTCATATTTCATTATATGATGCATGATATTTTTGAAGACTATGTCGATGACATATTAGGAAAATCCAAAACCAGGGCTGACCATCCAACAGTGTTGTGTAAGATATTTGAAAAATTATGAGAGTAAAAAGTTAGAATCAATAAAAAAAAATGTGTTTTCAATGTAACTTTAGGAAAAACACTTGGCTTCATCATGTCTCATAGAGGTATCGAAGTTGATCCAGCTAAAGTTCATGTTATAACCAAGATGCCACCACTAACCAATTTAAAGAAACTTTATAGTTTACAGGGTAAGATCTAGTTAATCTGATGCTTCATCTCTTAGTTATCAGATAAGTGCCATCCATTTACACACCTTTTAAATAAGGGAGATTCATTTCACTGAGATGATCACTACCAAATAGCTTTTCAATAACTCAAAGACTATCTTATTAATCTACCTATTTTATTGCCTCCTATGCTAAGAAATCCATTCTTGTTATACTTATCAACTATGGACCATGCTCTAGGGGCACTCTTGGCTCAACATGATGACAATGGAAAAGAGCATGTCGTATACTACCTAAGCCATACCTTGGTTACATATGAACATAACTATACACCTATTGAAAAAGCTTAATTAGCCATGGTCTTCATAGCTCAAAAAATACACCATTACATGTTGAATAATAAGACCATGGTCATTTCAAAAGTAGATCCACTCAATTATCTACTATCTAAAATAGATTTACAAGGAAGAATGGATAAATAGATCATGTTTCTCAGTGAATTTGACATAGAGTATGTCAATCAGAAGGTAATCAAGGGACAAGTTCTTATAGATCGCCTTGATAAAGCACCTCTCATAGACACATAGCCACTCACATTTCATTTTTCTGATGAATCTATCATGATGACACACCCCTTGAGGAGCATCCCTAGAAACTATATTTTGATGGTTCATTTAGTGCACATGGATCAGGGGTAGGCTTATTTTTTATTATACCACAAGGGTATTTAATCCCTAAATCATTTAGAATCAGCTTTCCTTATACAAACATGGCCAAGTATGAAGCACTTATTGTAGTGCTTTGATAAGTAGTGTAGTGGAATATACCTCATCTCCAAGTTTATGGTGATTCTTAGTTAATCATCAATCAGGTTACAAATCATTTCCAGATGAAAGATGACAAGCTAGTTTCATATAAATCCATGGTCAACACTCTTTAAAAACAAATTTCCCAATTTTAGTTTGAGCACATACCAAGGGCTAGTAACATAATTGTAGATGCCATGGCTACTATTGGCTCTCTGATTCAAAAAATAGATAAAGCTAGAGAGTATTAGTTCTTCATCAAGAATTTTTAGCACCAGCTCAAGAACCTTCAACCATTGCCATGATTTATGATATTGTTGGTCCTAATTCTATCTGGTACTCAAACATTTACAACTACCTTCATGACCAAGTTCTACCACCTAACCTATCTGAAAACAAACCAAAGCCTTCATTCGTCAATCCACTTGCTATAATCTACTTGAATCCACCCTTTACCATTACAATTTTGATGAAACTCTGCTTCATTATTTAACTTTGATAGAGTCTACATTAGTATTGAGAGAAGTTCATGAAGGAGTATGTGACACTCATTCTAGTGGGGTAGTCCTATGTAAAAAGCTTTTGCATACTAGTTATTATTGGCCTACAATGGACATAGATTCCACTACCTATGTAAAAAGGTGTGACAAATGTCAATGGCATGTTAATCTAATTCATGCCCCATCAAAAACTCTAAAACCAATGTTGACACCATGGCCCTTTTCTACATGGGGACTTGACCTCATTGGAAAGGTTAACCCCACTTCATCTGACAGCCATAAACATATCCTTACCACCATCGAGTATTTCACTAAGTGGGTTAAATCTATACCCCTCACTTATGTGACTAGAAAGCAAATTTCCAAATTTATTTTCAATTACCTCATTTTCCACTATAGTATCCCCTCTGATATTATATCTAATAATGGAGGCTCATTTAAGAACAAGGATGTAGAATAGCTATGTACTAAATACAACATCACACAACATTTTTCTATAGCATATTACCCTCAAGGTAATGGCCAAGTGAGGCATCCAACAAAATAATTATTAACATCCTCAAAAATATTGTCAATGATGTTGGTCATGATTGGCACCTCTAGATATTCCCTACCCTTTGGGCATACCATACCAATCATCATACTCCCATAGGAGCCACTCCATACTCACTTGTTTATGGTACTCAAGCAATCCTTTCCACTGAGGTTGAATTACCTTCACTATGCATCTCTTTCAAGCATGTCCTAGATGATCATGACTATCAAGTAGATTGCTTACAAGAGCTAGATCTACTTGATGAAAAGTGCATGGCTATGCTCAATAATCTCCAAGCATATTAGAACTAATTCAAAGGCCACTATAATCAGTGTGTTAAGTATAGAACATATGAACTTGGTGATCTTATTCTTAAAGAAAACAAAAATTATACCATGGCTGAGAAGAAACATAAATGGAAATTCAAACCAAACTAGATAGGGCCTTTCATCATCACTATAGATTATGGATCAGGAGCATATAGGCTTGCCACACCAGATGGAGATGAACTTCTAGAGCTGATGAATACTATTCATCTCAAGTGATATTATGTTTGAATGCTAAGGTGTATTGTCTATAAGGACCATTTTAGTTATGCAATTTTATCACTATTATTCTTTATATAAATACCATCCTTATCTATCTCTTCACTATATCCACTTTTTTCTTCCATTCTATCAACTCAGTGTCTTCTAAAGCCTAGTCTATTTGACTTTGGTTTTTTCATTCGTTATGTAGTTTTAGCATCAAGGTATCTGATCAGTTCATCAATTAGTTTAAGTAATTTAGATAGAGAGCATATTTTGGGATAGTGTGATAGAAGTTTTAGTATTTGCATCCTTTTCTTAAGAAGCTACTCGATATCAACATCTATGAGATAACCCTCCTAAAATGTTCTCAGGTGCACAACATAGCCCAACATGGGGAAATCATCTGCATATAATTATGTAGTGCCTTTTATATCTTCCAAAATGAAATGGATGAATTTGAGGTGGTCCCAAACCAATCATAAACCTCCAATGCTACTAGACCCCCAAGCATAATGATGGTATTAAAGAC
This sequence comes from Torreya grandis, assembly GCA_037957365.1. Lineage (NCBI taxonomy): Eukaryota > Viridiplantae > Streptophyta > Pinopsida > Cupressales > Taxaceae > Torreya > Torreya grandis. The sequence continues at coordinate 328,113 of JARHVA010006133.1, read as the reverse complement.
TATAGAGTTCCCTAGTTAAGAAGATAATGAATAAGAGGAGAGTAAAAGTGTAGGCCATGTGTTTTAGTAGTTCTAAAGGAGTAATTATGCCCTTAGGAACTAGACACAACACCAACCCCTCACCACCTCTATTATTTTGAATAATGTTTCCACCCCTCCTAATACCAAAACTAGTAATGACTTGCCATCTCTAAAACCTAATGATTCAAAGGCTCCTATAGAGACCCAACTAGTTCATAGTAAGGTGGGGTATAACATAGTAAAAGACATGAATAAAATAAACAACAATATAATATTTAATGAGCTTGTCTAGATCACCAAATAATGAGACCTTATACTGAATCCATTTATAGATAAGGTGACCTAATTGAAACCAAAAAAATCCTACACCAATGTGGTCATCCACAAGAAAAAAACTAAATTTCCTCTCTTCCTTTTGACTATCACACTATTTGAGAACTTGGATAATTACTTATTTGACTAGGGAGCTTCAATGAATGTAGTGCATGTGGGTAGGTTTAATGGGCCTATCAAATCAAATAAGGTGGTGGTCTAATTAGATAAATTAGGAGGTTAAGTTAGTTGGTGAGATTATAAATGTCTATATGCATCTAGAATCTGAGCCTAAGATCCAATAATTTAAATACGTGTAAGTGGTAGACATCTTCAAAGACTATAGAATAATCCTCAGTAGGGATTGGTATAAAAACTTGAATGGGTACATGGATACTAACTTATCTCATATGTGGTTACCTCGAGAGGCATGGCCAATTAAATAAAAATAGATAGGGAACCTAGAATGAAACAATTATCATAGAATACAATGTCATAAGGGAAAAGGTGAACTTGACATCTTTAGACCTAGGAATCTACACCTTGTCTATAGAATGAGCTAAGCATGAAACTATAAATGATCCTAAGATGATAGGTTTGTGGTCCCTATTCTTCAATGGGGTCTATTCCAAATAAGGTTTTTTGGTAGGAGTCATTTTGATTAACCCATAGAGAAAATGACACCTAACTACCTATAAAATTTAGTTCCCTTATACTAATAACCTAACAAAATATGAAACCTTGATCTTTGGGCTAAAATTATATTTGAAGCATATAGTCAAGGAGCTCAGAGTGTTTAGGGATTTTGAGCTTGTCATAAACCAAGTAAAGATAAAATTATATTATAAAATTCCTATCTTAAGAAGTATAAACACATGGCATGGGATTTAATATAAATTTTCACTGACTTTAACACTATTCCCATCCCCTGAGAATAAAATCAAGTGGTTGATTCATATTAAATCTCTACCATGAATCTATCACCTCTATATGAAACAATATTATAGGAGTTCTCTGTCAAGTTGTTCCCTTGCCCCTTATCCTAGATAATGTAAAAAACTTCCTTGTATTTGAAGATGACCAACATATATTATAATTCTTAAACAACACTGAGATATTTGAAATTCAAATCATTGATGAGAGAGATATGATTTGAGAGATGCATATTATAACTAGGATGACATTATGATCCTTAAAAAATTGAGTCCCAAAAGGCATGATCTATTTTGAGTGAATGTTCAACCTCTATAGATATAAAAACCCACCCAAGAAGACAATGTACCAATACACAAATTTCAAAACTTAAATCTTGGGTCCCTTTAATGTTAACATTGGTAATAATTATAAATTGGAAGATATTGTGAAACTCATTTGGCTATTGATGAGATATACAGATGTAATTTCCTAGGCCTAGAGAGATCTTAAGATATTTGACCTAAGTGTAATAACCCATATTGTCCCCCTTAAACCAAATTAGAATCCTTTCAAATAAAGGCAAAGGTTTTTAAACCTAATTTTATAACCACTTATACATAAATAAGTTCATAATATCCTTTTGGAAAGAATAATATTTCCAATCTACCACTCTACTTTGGTAGCCAATTTGGTACCTATTCATAAGAAAAATAGAGATATTTGGCTGTGTAGAATTATAAAATCTTAACCAAGCATTTGATAAATATTATTACTCATTACCCTACTTAAATGAAGTGATTTATTTGGTGATTAGATCCTGATGATGTCCTTTTTAGATAGATTCTCAAGATATAACCAAGTTCTCATCAACCTATAAGATCAAACCAAGACTACATTCACAATGAAGTGTGTCACTTTTTCCTATAAATGAATTCCATTAAGCTTGGTCAACATAGGAGACACTTTTTAGAGTGCCATATATTTCAAATTTTAATGTTTTATATGGAAGTACATTGTTATCTATATGGATTATTTGAGTGTCTTCTAAAAATATAGGTTGGATCACATTCGTCACCTATAAAGGATATTTGAGAGATGTAGAAGGTATGGTATCTCATTAAACCCAAAGAAGAATGTGTTTAGTGTTACCAAAGGTAATATTCTTGATAAAATCATTGTAAAAGAAGGTATCTCTATTAACCCTAAACATGTTGATGTTATTTCTAAGATACCTCTCTCTAATAGTAAAAAAGAACTAAAATCTTTCTTTGGAAAAATTAATTTCATGTGCAAATTTATTTCTAGATTTGTTGAGATTGTTAAACCTTTGAATGTCATTCTAAAATAGGAAGCTAAAGTGGAATAAAAAATTGAATTTAATAAGGCCTTATAAGACATCAAAGATGTCATTATGGATGTGAAAGATCTGATAAGCTCAAACTACACCAAGTAATTTTACCTCTATTATTTTGCTTTTGAGCATACCATTATCATCATCCTCACTCAGAATTAGAATGGAGAATAATACCCAATTAATTTCATGAAAAAAAAACTTAAAAATTTAGACCTCAATTATTCTACACTTGCTAAACATGTATATGCCTTCATCAAGGTAATGAAAAAATTTAGGTATTACATTCTTAAGAATAAGGCGCACTCTATTCTCTCAAACCTAGCAGTAACATTTATGCTTAGGCAGAATGAATTATGAGAGTTAAAATGATGGTGGATGATAGGTTATAATAATGTGATCTAGAGATTAAACATGTTAGGATCATCTCAGGATAAGGTCTCATTTAATTAATCATAGATATTGATCCTCAAATTACACTACATTACATGGACCAAGGAAAAGTACTTTGTCACTGATATTGGTATGCTCCAATCATCCACTACATTATCTATAGAAGTCCACCCCCAAAACTAAACTAGACTTGGAAAATGGCCCTCACACTAAAATTAGCTCATTACATGCTCAATAAAGGGGTATTTTACATAAGAAATTATGAAGGCATCTATTTCATATGCCTATCTAAGGAATAAGCTAAGGATGTTATGATTATTTTCCATGAGAATCTTGGTAGTGGATATCCCTTTGGGAATGCAATGACACAAAATCTTATGATCAAGCTATTATTGGCCCACTTTTTTCAATTATGTACATGCTTATGTATTCTCATGTCATCAATTCCAAGCCTTTGCCAAGAAAGAGGTTCATGCTACAATTTTTTTATATCCTATTATTAAAGGAAAATCATTCAAAAAGTGGGGACTTAACTTCATTGGAGTTATCAATCCAAACTCCTCAATTGGCCACAATGTAAGGATAAGTGGTAGTGTCAAAATCTAGATAGTAATGTCTATGAGGATAGAAAATCGTTGAAGGTCTATAATTTACAATGTAAGGTGTATATTAGGATTTAAGCATATTGTAGGATATCGATAATATAAGTCATTAGATTATTAGGGTTAGACTATATGATAAGCATTTAGGTATAATTAGATGGAAAATTTGAGCCTTTTGGTAGTGGCAAGGTTTTGAACTGAAGGATTGAGTAATGAGTGATATTTTCCAAGTGTACAACACTAATTTACCATATAAAATCTAGATTTAACATCTGTATGAAAAACTATATGATGCACTATCTATAGTTTATTCCAACTTTATTTTTCATGTTGTAGTTGATGTGAAGGTCAACTTAAAAATAAAGGTTATCATGTATTATCCAACCATAATTGCAATCAATTTCTCACCCTTATCATCCTATGAAACAATTGATTCTTTCTTTAAAATATCAATATTCTTATCAAAACTTGAATCACTATTAATATTACTATACTCTTAAGGAGTATTGTGATTCCTCTAAGAAGAACATGTTATTAATATCAATGAAAAATATATAAGATAAATCATGGATATGAATATCCCTGCTCTACCATAAAATAAATAAATAAATAAATTATATTGGTAAACCAGTTAATTGAATGTTGAATGAGGGATTACATTATGATGGCTTGTAATATTTCTCATAGCTTTTCACAATCTATTCCCTTCACTTCAATTTACTTTGAAAATATTATTAATTTTAGAAAATATATGATAGATATATATGCTAAAAATTGCTCTTAGTGTTGCAAAAGTATGCCTTAAAAAGTTTTTTTTAATAATGAAATATTTTTAAATTAAAATAATATTTTTTTTAAATATTAATAATAAACTTGCTTCATACCAATTTCAAAATTTTGTGCACAAAGCATATTCAAATTAGTAATTTTGTTCATACTAAATCGTAATAAGTATGGAGCTTGAAGATATATTCTAAAGGGGTTTATTATAAAAGGTTAATTGTCATATAATTATCTAATTTATTTATTACATTTATGAAGTATAAAGTATATAATATTATTATAATAGAATTTATATGGTTTTATATATCTTGAAGTTTAATTAATTGAAGCCAGATTAAAGGATCTAACAGTTTCTTATATATTTTTTATTAGTTTATAATTTTTATGTCTTATTAATCAATTGAATCATTGTGTATACATTATTTTTCAATTTATTTAGATATTCATAGGTGTACACAAGCATCCCCATTCTCTTTGTGAGTGTCAATCTTCAAGAATTTATTACTTCTACCTTGAAATATAGGCATAGTTGTAATTTTTTGGGCCCTAATTTTTTTTAGAATATCTATAACTTATAAAATGTTAGTGTGGTTTCATTCATATGTAACCAAAGATGATTAATTATAAAAAATATAGATCAAAAATAGCCTAAGGTAGATGTTTAAATTATAAGAGTATATAGAAGCAACTTAAAATTGTTAAAAACTATTTTTTTGGGGTATGATTAAGATTTATTGGAATGTAATAGTACATAAAAACTATTAATTCATTATAAACATGTATTATAATAATAAAATTGGAGCTAAATATTTTTAAATGGTTGTTTATTATACATCATGAACTTGAACATCGCTCAAAAAGATTTTATCTTATGTTATCTTTCTGATATGTACATATTTATTATCCTTCATTCATGAATATCGAGTGAATGAAAATGTTGGAGAGATATGGACGTCACAAAGTGGGTTAAGTTTTGTCTATGTAGTGAAAGTTATCACTTATTTCTTAGTATTTTAGATGTCTATTTTTTTATTTATACAATGTCATTCTTTGTGATTTATGTATTGTTAATACCCATGCTACATTTAGGGGAATTCAATGTTGATTCCCCATTTTGAATGGATTAATTAGCATGTGTGGGTCTTCTAATATCCCATATAAGGCCTTGGTGTTTTTTAAAGTTAGTAACCTTATCTAGGATGATCTAGGTCACTAGATCTTACTGAAGATTACTACTCTTGCACATCCAACTCAATACTAGCATTAGAAGCATAGGAAGTATGTTCCTCACCTACTTTCATTTTTTTTAGATCTAATTCCACTATTACATTACGAGATAAATCTTAAAATATCAATAATAAATCCCCTAGATTGTTAATAATGGCATATAGTGATGTCACCTCATTCTTTGATTAGGAAGCAATTATTACCAACTATTGTAATGGTTCAAATGATGCTTAATTTTCCTCCTTTGTATAATAATGTACACTTCTATTTTTTTTTAAATCAAGTTACATAGAAGAGTGAATTTAGGAAGTTCATAAACACCAATCATCTGATCTCTCAAATATTTTATAGAACTTAGCATAATACAAATTTTATATTTAAGCTATGCATTGGTTGTCATATATTTCTATTTTTCCTTGTTACTTGAATAAATTAAAATTTCATAGTCCCTATCATTCATAAATTATCTTACAGTCATAACCATCTCAGATATGTTTAATTAAGTTGTCCAACAGGTCACCTTTTGGGTCCTAGATGAACGGTATCAGATATTACACACTTCATATCATTTCCAAGCGATATCATGGTGTATTTTAAATTCATCTATATTTTTATTCCCACTCACATGAGGTTTTATTACATGAAGTTAGGGATCAATATGCCTGATCCTGCATTATGCCTTCCTTTAAGCCCTCAAATGGGAGATAAATATTTGATGATGCCAACTTCATAAATGTTCCAAAAAAATGATAGAGGATTAATTACAAATACAATGGAAATATTTGAAATAAATTTATAGAGGTGAACAAGAAAGTATCATTGATCACTTCTATCTAATTCTCAAGCAATAGGATCCCTCCACCGCCTCTCATTCTCATCAACCATATGGTGGTAAAAATATATACAAAATGCACTAGATTATTGGATTAACCTTATAGGTTCATATTATGTGGTTAATCAATATTCTGACAAATAAAATATTACATTTATTATTCTAGAATTTTCTTTATCAATAAATAAATGTGGCAAAAATATTTCATTTCACATGAGAATTGTGAATATGAATTCAACTTAGACACATATTTATACACATGGAATGGTTTCATATAAGCACTCAAATAAACCTACTATCATTTTGGAAACCATGATGACCAGTACATTAAATCATCTCATTTATGCCAAGGCATAGAATAATATGTGAAATTGTACATAGATACCTTTCATACTTTGGTGTCCAAACTCAGGGTTTAGGATTTAGAGAAAAATATTGTTTTAAAGCATTGGTCATGATTGAGACCATATATCTAATAAAATATGGATTTATTATAGATCTCTTTAATCGAATAAACCTACATATTTTCTTAAAATTTTGAAATAAAGGCCAAGGCAGAGACTAAACTTGAAAATTTTAATTCTTAGAACAAGAAACAATATAAATATTCCAAGCAAAATTATAATTTGGGGAATAAGAATAAACACCTTCCATAGAAGAAGCAAACATCATTAAATTACTAGACTAAACATTCCAAGACTAGAAATTAGTGTTCAATTCACAAATCTAGTAGCCATTTTGATGAATAATGCCATGCTAGGAATACTCTACTTGCATAAATTAAAGCATCAGGTATAAATAAACCATCATCAAAGAAAGGTAATCATATCATGGACTATGATCTTAGTGTCATGGTGGGTACTACTAAAAACATCCCCATTGCCCCTATAGAAAAAGCAAACATCATTAAATTACTAGACTAAACATTCCAAGACTAGAAATTAGTGTTCAATTCACAAATCTAGTAGCCATTTTGATGAATAATGCCATGCTAGGAATACTCTACTTGCATAAATTAAAGCATCAGGTATAAATAAACCATCATCAAAGAAAGGTAATCATATCATGGAATATGATCTTAGTGTCATGGTGGGTAGTACTAAAAACATCCCCATTGCCCCTATAGAAAAAGCAAACATCATTAAATTACTAGACTAAACATTCCAAGACTAGAAATTAGTGTTCAATTCACAAATGTAGTAGCCATTTTGATGAATAATGCCATGATAGGAATACTCTACTTGCATAAATTAAAGCATCAGGTATAAATAAACCATCATCAAAGAAAAGTAATCATATCATGGACTATGATCTTAGTGTCATGGTGGGTAGTACTAAAAACATCCCCATTGCCCCTATAGAAATAGAGGAAGTAGAGAGATTGTTCCATTCTCAAATATGGTTCAATTCCCAATAAGAACATGTTATTTTTTATAATTCAAGTCAAAAAAACATGATTTCTCTTAAATTAGTTCATAAATTAAATGTTCCACTGATGACTCACCCACAATCATATTCTAATGGATTGTTCAATGTGGGATATGAGAAAATCATTTCTTAAAATGTTAACTAGTGTATAACATCAAGCATTTCTAAGATATGGTCCTTTACAATGTTTATCCATTAGATGTATGTGATGTTCTACTTGTTCAACCATTTATTTACCATTGACATGTAGTAGATGAGTCAAATCCTAGAAATGTTGTCATAGATGTTGGTCATATGAATTAACACATATAGAAAGTTATCCCTAAGCGATCACTCATCAATTATAAGTAGTGTAAAAAGTTAGTCACATTTAGTAAGAAGTTTTAATTTTGATGGTAGGACATGAATTAAGGAAATTTATTATGACACCAATTCATACCATAGTTCCTCTATCAGTAGTAGCAAAAACTTCAGAGTTGAAGCTCAAGTTGGAATAATATAAGGATTTTTCCAACTACCAAAGGAATTGCCCACATATTATGTAGTGAAACACACTATTGATTTTATCCCTAGACCACCTGTTATAACTCAAATTTTCACACTTGAGAAGGTGATTGAATCCCTCTCAACTTGAGATATGAAATGGGATTTATCCTAGTCTATGAGTGACATTTAGGTGGATCAAACTTCTAGGTTATAGGGATATCTCCCCTTAATGTATCAATTATGCTCTAATACTAAATAAATTTCAAGGAAAAGGGAGAAGGATAACATGAAATCAAACTAAGGTGATGATACACCAAATAAGTTTATCCCTAATAACCAACTATATTTGTACATGTAGACCAAAATACTAACCTTAACATACACTACTAATTTGAATCTCTCACATAAGCACTTTAATGTGGAGGTTATGATAGATTTTTGTTCTAAGATGACTAATAAAGAGGTTATAAAATGACACTAATGAGTATACAAACTAACTAAACTCTCACACTTCACATGACCTACAAAAAAGCTTTCAAATCACATATAGGTGTTAGAAAAGGACAACACACTAAGCAAGCTTAAGAAAATAACTTGACAAGATCAATTATTCATGCACACATACTAAGTATAGTCATATAATGAGGTAAAAATAGTATTTTTCCATTGATCAAAGGCATAAAAAAGGGCAGGGCTTTGCTATACCTAGGTGGAGGATGAATACAAAGTCAATCAAGGCTGAATTTATAAATAAATCAGAGAGAGAGAGAGAGAGAGAGAGAGAGAGAGAGAAGTGTCAAGCATGAAATATTAGGTTAAAAAAATATATAGGTTATATGATAGTCTCATGAGGTCTTATAGAAACATGTTGTTTTCTTGAAGATGTTCCTCTTCCAAATGGCATGGGAGTTTCTCTCTTGCTTGACACCTTTGTCTTCCTCATCAAAACAACCCACCCCTTGGCTTAGAAAGTGACAAGTGTCATAATTGATCATCAATTCATCTTGAAATTATATTTTCCCTTGTTCTTGACATATTTCATCATTTTTATGTTCCCCTTATACTGACATTGCCATGATGATCACCTTCTTAGGTGTCTTGAAACTCATTTGACTTCACTATGCCTCTCCTTGCTTGAAAGTATCAAATTTTGATTTTGTATTTGTGAGTGCACTCTCTTTCCATGAAAGGAATTTTTTATATGTTAAAATAGTTTAATCAACTCCTTTTTAGGACTCAATCACTCCCACATACCTCATTTTGCACCCAAAGCCTGTATTTATCATCAATTCTTTGTAGCCTTAAAAACACACAAATATCATTTTGTATAATAATGTATGAATTATATCTGGAAAATATGAATATTTTTGAGTACCCAATATGTCCTTACATCTCTGTGAAAAATTCCATGGCCCAACCTTGAGTGGAAGTGTGCTTATTATGCTTGTTTCTCCCTCCAATTAGGCCTCAATTAGGCCTATAGTCTTAGAAATTGAGTTTTGGATCTAATGACATCCCAAACGTGTGAAACAAAAAATAAGTTTTTGATTAAATTTCCCAATCCATTGACCATGATCCATGTCAAATTTTGGGTTCTAAAACCTTGTACAGATGGGCAAAACATGAAATGGCCAAAACCTTAGTTTAGGTGCTTGTACATGCTTGAGAGGTAGTTGGATTGGTTTGTCAGGAATGTTTTAGGTTCTAAATATTGAAAATGGTTTTTTGAGACCTAAAAACCCCTATGAAAAATCAATATGCTAGAGGATAGCTCTCTTTTTTTACTCCATATGCTTGTAGATAGGCTTATTGGTTGGCAAAATAGTACATTTCTCCCTTTTGACCCCGCTTGATGACTTGAAGAGCTCAAATATCACTATATGAGACCTATAAATTTGTGTATAATATTTTTTAACCTATTATCATGCATGATATTCCTTTATTTTTTATTTTTAATCAATTCTTTACTCTACATATCTACTAATAAGCTTGCATCCATGCATTTAGATCAATTTTTTACAATGTACTTTCCACATGTTCCAAGACAATCACTCCACCAGGTGTTCAAAGGACCTAAAAAGGTAATATAATTGATCATAGTGCCATTAATGAACATTAAAATTCATAATAAGGAGTTCTCAATCATCGATCTCTAAGAAGGGGTTTTAGAGGGTTTGGGTGCCTTATCATCTTAATGATGATTCATAAATCATAAGCCCTAGATAGAAGACTTAATGCCCGAAATTTATAGTGAATAGACACCTATATATATCCCTAATATATCTTAGCACCATATATATTCTCCTAGGATATCTAAAAAAAAGCCAATACCTCTTGGGTGGATGAGTATGCATTTATGATCTTGATAGGGAGGATCTTGTGAGAGAAAGGAGTAGAAGTACTCACTTTGGGTTAGAGACACCTCAATTAGGTTTGAACCATATTATTTGAGATGACCAAATGGTCTCCTAAGAGGATCAAATCTTCAAATCATTGGAGACTATCTTAAGCCATATGCAAGGGTCTATACATAGTCCAATTTAACTAACACTAACATATGTCTTGTCAGACTTTCACTCCCTCTCAATGGTTCCAAGCTTCATGAATTTTAGTCCTCAACTTCAAGACTAAAATATTAGACTATTCTTATGTTCTTAGAGGTATATTTATATCTCTTTCTCATTCCTATACATTAGGCTTTTATAAACTACTTGACTACAAGAATGAAAGTATACCTCTTCTCATCAGTACTCTAGGCACCTTAAGGCTTTGACCAATATGATAAATAGTTTTTTCATGTCATTATTGATATTAAAAAATCATCCTTGATTATCCCCTCTAAAATCAACTTTTTATCTTGTCTAATAATGAATATATTGTTCCTATAGGCTTACATGTACATGTTGATTACTAGAGCTCAGTGAAGGTTTTTAATGACAGAGTTTCCCTCTTCATTACTTGTACCATATATATAGTGTTTGAATATGGCTCACACACCTATTTTCAACCTTGAACCCTAGGATCCAAGTAAGACTCATTTTATTTCATGTGTAAATGAGACCTACAGGTTTGTAGACCTGTAGGTCTACATTTCCATTGCTTAAAGCTTTCTTAAACATCCATCCTAATCATATCAACCCTTAGAAGGATTATATGGGGTTATGAAATTAATATAACCCTTTATAATTCAATATTTTGACCTTTAGTTCACTTATGTGTTTGGCAGACTTGTACACAGTCCCTTGGCTATAGGTGTGTATTTGGTTTTCTCTTGACTACAAGTTGAAGTAGTCTCATATGCCTAATATTTAAACACTTTGGTGATCAAGACCAAATTTGGGGAATTATATTCATATTATCCATATTTATTATCTCTATGAACTATTAGGTCTTTCATTAACCTCATGACCTACCTTTTCTTTATTCTACATTGTAGACTACACACATTGATGTTTGAGATACATGTTCATGGTATTTTTTACCATTCAAGGAGATTGATGGGAATGTTTTTCACCTTATTATGTGTTATTAAAATTTTTATTGATTTATTATTTTGGGGGAAATTAGTTTTTAATTCCTAAATAATAAAATGGTCTAAGTAGGATAAAATGAGTAAATAATATTCCAAATTAAAGCTAATAATTTGTGAAATTTAATTGCATTTTGACCTTTTCTAAAAATAATAGTGAGAGAGAGAAAATTAAAACTCTCTTATTCTATATTGATATGACTAAGACAGAGTTAGGAAATTTGTGTGTAAACCCTGGACACTATTGCAAATAGGATCCTGAACTTTGTTTCTTGATTGGGCAGGAGTGCTAAAACTAGACACCTTGGGCTCTGGCACTATAGTCCTTCCCTATTACTATTATCTTAAACATCTAAGCTTTATGGGTTTTGTTCACCTAGTTACTTTTATCTTCTGTACCAAATTTCATAGCCTCGCTATCAATAGAGATCCTTTTAGAGCTTATTTTCTATGTTTTATCTTCTATGCACTTAAATAGAAACTTTTACAAATAGGTAACATGGGTTAGTGTTTTTAAAATGCACTAGACATGTTTCACACCCCATGTGTGGGCATGTTTCCGACATACCAACACTCTGAGGAGGGATCAAGCCATATTTAGTTATCCCTTTAATATTTCTTGGTGCAATAATGAACGAAAATGCAAGAAATGAAAAACCTGGGTGTGCTTAAGATGACTAGGGGTTGGTGTAAGGACTTAAATTGGCTTGAAAGTGTATAAGTTGGTTGTATTCATAGAATAGGGAAGATTGATTGAGTGGTCTTGATTTTATTCTTGCTTTCTTGAGTGATATTTTCCAACCCTTTCTAAATGAAATTTGAATGAGCTTTTATATGGATCTATTGCTCATGGGTTAAATGAAACTAGACTATGCTGACATAGTGAATAAGAGGAATCAAGAAAATATGATAATCTAGGCTGAAATTGTGATTAGATAGGAACATTATAAAGGGGACACCCTAGGGTCCAATGCTATAATCCAACTTTGGTGCTATTATCTTGAGTAGATACAACCTATGGGGATGGATTAGTCATAAAGAAAAGGTCTTGACTTAGCTAGGATCAAGTCTGGAAGGCTAAAAATGACTAAGAATCAGTGAAAATAATATTAAGAGGGTTATGAGAGTAATCAAGAGGGAGATAAAGATTAGGTATCATTATCCATGCTCAAGTTTCTAGTTTTTGCATTTTATATGACTATATTTGCCCCCCCCTTTATTTTAGTGATGCAGCAAAGTAAAATACTAGGATAAAGGAAAATAAAAAGTGTACCTGAACTTACCTACAAAGGTAAAGCCCATGAAGCTGTGTGATGTTGAGTAATGTTGGATAGTGTATAGAGAGCATGTTGTGCAAGTATGAATCTATGAAAGGAAAACAAAGAGTATATCGGTTCTTATTATATGTAATATAAAACAAGAACGTAAAAACTTGGCTAAGAGAGAGACGAAGAGAAAGGAATGAATACACATCATTGGGTATGTGAACTAATATAAAACTTATTGTGATTCTAAGTAAGGATGAGTAATGTTAGATGTGATACATGATGTTGTATCAAAATTTATATCATGAATGGAGTTGAGTGATTAATTCTTTAGAAAGTGACTCAATAATGCAAAGGCTATCCCTTTGGATCCATCATTGCCTACTATGTGAAGCTAGATGATCTTGCATGTGATAATAAATATTCGGACTGTGTGTCTAATACCTCTAAATATGTGGCTCAAGAATACAAAAGTGTCCCTTTAGCTTCATCATTGCCTACTAAGTGAAGCTAGATGATCTTATATTTGTTAATTGATGTTTGGACTATGTGTCCAATCCTTTTGAATAGGTGGCTCAAGAATACAGATGTTGGCCCTTTGGCTCCATCATTGCCTCATGAAGTGAAGCTATAAAATGATATTGATATGAAGAGTTATGTCATATGAGATGGATTTTGAAGACCATGAATGCTCTAAAAATATAAAAATGTGGTATGGATGGCTGAATGTGTACTTGAAACTAGGCTAATGTTGGCCAACTCAAAAAAGATGGAGATTAGGCTTGCATGAAAGCCACTCCAAAACTAAAAATTTAGCTTATGTGAAATCCAATCGAGAACTTGAGAACTAGGGAATGTGGAGGTTAGGCTTGTATGAAATCCACTTTGAAATGATGCTAATAACCTACAAATAGAGTAAGTAATGAAACTATTGAGAATACCTGGATAATGTTGAACTCAGAAAGAAAAGAAGTAAAAGAGTTGTGCAATCAAACTCAATCATTGGTGTTTCAAATATAGATTCTAATTTGGAATTTATACCAACTAAATATTTAAAATTGGAAGTGAGAACTAATCATGATGCATATGATGCTCCCTATGTCTATATTCTCTAAGAAAACTATACTAAAAACTATTGATTCTGAACTAGTCTAATTATGCAAAAATATAGCTGAAACTACTTTTCTACGTGCTTCTGGAAAATCTATCTTTTTGGTTATTTAGATAGGAGCATAAAAATAGGACACCCTAGTATTTAATGATGTAGTCCAACCTTGGTGTTGTTGTCCTAAGTTGAAACTGATCACTATTTTAGATTTTTGACTATCTACCTGGTCTGTTCTAAGTGGTTTGATGACTAGTTGTTCTGGTTGTTCTAAAACTATATTTTTTGATTGATAAGAGCTTTGATCTCTATAGTAAAACCTTTTTTGTTTCCCCCTCTTTTAAGGGTAGGAATAGGTACCCTGTAATGACTAACCTTAGAAGAAGAAGCCATGTAAGTGTGTTAAGATATAAATATACATGATATAGTAATGATAATCAATAATATATCTCAAGATATATCATGATTTGATTTGAGAGATTTTTAGATCAACAGGGGTATGCCTAGATAGATATAACATTGTAATAGCATGTGAAATACATTGAAATTGAATTAAAACTAGAAATTTTAGTTGTTAGTTAGATGGATGGAGCATGATGTCCATCATGTCATCTAAAAGAATAAATGCATGATATGGACCCTATCATTGAAACAATCAAGAAGCAACCAAGAAATAAGCACACAAAACAAGAAACATAAAAGGGTGGCCAAGAGACCATGTAAATAAGGGACATCGACACATTTCACTCAAACTAGAAATCAAGCATACAAGTCATGTTCAAATACCACATACACATATAAGTGGAGCAAGCAAAGTTGGCACAAGATCCACAAGTACATAGAAGAGAACAATTAAAGGACATTTGGAAAATGTCCTAAGGCACACACATGAATAGAAGTAAAGGACATTAGAAAATACCCTAAGGCACATACAAGAGATAAGTAAAAACTATAAATTCAATCACATCAAGCTATGCTAAGAAAAAAGATAAAGCATATAAAGACAAGAAAGATACAATCACATATAACTAATCAAAACAAGAGGGAAAGTATGCAAGATATGTTTAGTATAAGACTAGATATATTCTAAGAAATACACAAGTGCTAGATACTAATGATATGTCGATAAAGTAATCTATGTTAGCTAGTAGATAATGTACATCAACATGATAACTTAGAGTGTGGAGTGTGGGAATGACATAACCTAGATGGTGTAGTCATGTAGAAGATGCCCTCAATGTGTATGTGTATCAATGTGTGTCTCAAATGTAGAAGTAGGAATTCCCCCTCAATGGGTAGAGTGAAGCAATTAAGTAGCTAGATTTCACTACGCACACTCAAAGAAGATCAAATGAAGCATGGTAATGTAGATAAATTGACATATAATAGCATGAAATAGAAAATATAAGTCCTAGAATAGTAATAGAAATGTAAAGTATGGATGATGCATAAAATCAAATTTTTTTTGTTGTTTTTAACATATTTGAATGTTTTTGGATATTTTTGAAATGTTATATTGTTTTTGTATTTTTAAATATTTGAACTATGTACAATCAAGAATAAGAGATTATGTACAATCAAGAATAAGAGATTATGTA
Source organism: Torreya grandis (assembly GCA_037957365.1). Taxonomy (NCBI): domain Eukaryota; kingdom Viridiplantae; phylum Streptophyta; class Pinopsida; order Cupressales; family Taxaceae; genus Torreya; species Torreya grandis. The sequence goes on along the minus strand of JARHVA010006133.1, from coordinate 312,266 downwards.
CAATCAAGCATAAGAAACTATGTACAGGTAATGTTAGAAGTAAAACTATGTATAATCATGTAAACAAAGCAATATGTACATAATGATATAAAAGACTAGGTTAGAGAGTGGAAGGGGTCCAAGGATGGAGCCTATTAGGGATGGAAATGGAGGAAGGGGTCATGGCCATCATAAAATGTCTCAAGATTATCATCATAAGTGTCATGCTATAGATGTTGTGTTTATGGTGTCATCATGTCAAAGGCAAACTAAAGGCTGATCTAATGGTGGAGATGTTGACTCTACTCTAGGACATTTAGCCCTGCTAGTAGACAACTTCAGTGGAAGTAGTGGATTTGATGTTGCTAGTGGTTCTATAATCTAAATAATACCTCAATTATGTAGTTTATCCAATATCTACTATAAATTTTTACATGAGTTTTTATCATGGTTTGTAATATTATAAAAATTACAAAATGGGTGACCATCTTGCTATGACAATCTATTGATAGATCTATGTCATACTATAGGTAATGTGATCAATCCATGATCAAGTAATATATTTATAACATAAACTATTGTTGATGATGTGTTATCTACATAAATCTAAATAATTACCTCTATATCCATAGAGATAACCATGTGAACTATATGTGCTAAGTTATATATCTATGGCCATGAGTGTGGAGTATATCCTGAGAGTGTAGTGTGAGATGCTAAAAGTGATGTAGGATGTATAATGAGAGATATAGAGTCATCTCGATACTCTCCTGGGACAACTTGTGTAAAGTTCAATCAACATCAAAAGTCATCTATGAGTGTGGGTGTTGTATCATCATCTGAAGAATCTTGGGAATCTATATCAACATCATGTACATATGGTAACTCAAAATTTACCATAAGGGGTAACTATGATATAGGAGTCTCATCATCTATAGTAGTAGAAGATGGTAATATTGTAAAAGTATTTGTAATTGATGGAATAACTATGTAATTAATTTAAACTATTGGTACTATTGTAAATGATTATGTATGTGTAATAAGTGTTAAAACTATGACTGATGGAGTAACTAGAATGGATGAAGATGCTATGACTGGTAGAATATCTAGAGCTAAAGCTATGACTATAAGTGGAGTATTGTGATAAGTAATAGTCTCTCCAACATCATATGTATGTATATGATCAAGAGAAATATAATGAGGTGGTGGTTGGACTGTGAGATAAGGTGTCCCATCTAGCAAAATAGTCCAAGATGACTCTATAGTTTGACAATATCTAAATGGTTGGTTAGTTACTAGACATGTGTATAGATATCCTTCATGGAGAAACTTAATACATATATGGAGAGTAGAAGGAATGGCCCCCATAGTATGTACCTAGGGTCTTCCAAGTAAAATATTATAGTGGAGAGGACTTGGCATGACTTGGAACTATGTAGAGAGCATTTTGGGTCCTACCATGATATCCAAAGCAATGGTGCCCAATGTATGTCATGGTATATCATCAAAACCTTGAATGTTCTTATATGTTTTTTTCATTGATGTCATATCTACGCCCATGGCCTGTAAGAATGTGATATGACATATATTAAGTCTAAAACCACTATCAACAACAACTCTCTTGACTATGCTAGTTTTGACTTGAACTTGTATGAATAATGGTAACTTTTGATCAATAACTATCTAAGAAGGCATGTCCTCATTGTTAAAATAAATTTCATCTTCTATAGTTTTTAAAGTCTTGACCACTGATGCAAATAAGAAGGTTCTAAATCAATGGGCATAAAAGTTTGAGTGAGTACCTAATAAAGAATGTCCTTGAATACATTAGATTTTTGAAGTAGTTCTAATCTTACCTAGATTATTTCTCAATTGATCAACAATATCATATGCCTTATCTAAATCTACCTATGTGGGTGGGTTGGGCCTAGAATAGGAAGGAATAGAAGGGTGACAAGGCTCCTAGCTAGGTAGAGGAGGCATGGCAGCACATCAAGTAATAGTTCTAATGACATTATCTACTATCATTATAGGAGTAGTAGTGGCTATGGGAGGAGAGCAAATATAATCAATGGGTCGAGGTGGTGGAGGGACAAAGGGTGTCAATTGGGCTCTCTAGTGATGGGTAGTAACCTAGAGAAGAGTGAAATGGACCATGCAACATGATTTGGCATGGGGTAGAGGATCCAAGGGAGGTGATGCAAGAGATGTATTAACATGTTTAAGAATAAATTGCTTAAGATCATCCTTTATAATGAAAAATAAGCAAAAAAGACAAAGAATGAAATTTTTTACTAATAGATGATAGACTTCATCATTCATGTACATGATAGGGCCCATTATGGTTTCCTTGTTATTTTCAAGAAATGTAAGAAAAGTTTATACATAAGTGAGAATCATTTTTGTAATTTGATTATGGATGTAAGGTGATACCTCAAGAATAAAATAGGTGTTAGTACATGCAACTAGGGATTTAACAGTGATATTTTTGTAAAATACATGAACTTTTGAAATTGAAATTGAATTTTTTTATTTAAGTATGCAAGTAAAAATTCAAAAATTTAAGGGAAAGTGTTTGATTTAATGGGACCTAGTAGATGCAACTAGGGTTTTAAATAAAACTATTTTTGAAATTACTATTGAATTTGAGAATTTGAATCAAATTTATGATTTAGATATGCAAGAAAAAAATCAAGAAATTATTAGATTAATATTGGTTTATTAATGGGAGATAGTTGATGCAAATAGGGTTTGAAATAAAAATATTTTTGAAATTAATATTGAATTTGAGAATTTGAATCAAATTTATGATTTAGATATGTAAGAAAAAATTCAAGAAATTATTGGATTAATATTGGAAAATTACTAGGAGCTAGTTGATGCAACTAGAGTTTGAAATAAAATTATTTTAAAATTTACTACTAGATTTTAAAATTTGGGATGACTTTTTACTTAAAATATTCAAGAAAAAAAGTCAAAAATTTATGGGAAAAATTAGATAGGAATTTACCCTAGGTTTTTCATGCATAATTCAAAGTAAGTCAGGTTCACCAAATGATTTATTATTTTTGGGGAAATTAGTGTTTAATTCCTAAATAATAAAAGGGTCTGAGTAGAATAAAATCAATACATAATATTAATTAAAGATACTAATTTATGAAATTTAATTGTAATTTGACCTTTTCTAAAAATAATAGTGAGAGAGAGAAAATTAAAGTTATCTTGTTTTGTATTAATGCAATGGAGACAAGGTTTGGAAATTTGTGTGTAGGCCTAGGACACTATCACAAATAGGATCCTAAGCTTTTTTTATTGATTAGATATTAGCACTAAAACTAGATACCTTGGGATATGGTTCTATAGACCTTCCCTAGCACTATTATCCTAAGGATCTAAGCTTTTTGGGTTTTGTTTGCCTGGTTAGTGTGAGCCTATGTACCAATTTTTTGTGCCTCATTATCAATATATCTCCTTTTATAAATGATTTTTTATGACTCTATCTTCTATGCACTTGAATATAAGATTTTACAAATAGGGAAAAGAGGTTAGTGTGTGTAAGATGCACTAGATGTGCTTCACACCCCATGTGTGGGCATACTACCTACGTACTAATACTCTGAGGAGGGATCAAGATATATTTAGTTCTCCCTTTAAGAGTGCTTAGTGCAATAGTGAATGAAAATTATAGAAATGAAAAAACTAGGTGTGCTTGAGATGACTAGGGCTGATGTAAGGACTTGAATTGACTTGAAAGTGTATAGGCTAGTTGTATGCAGAGAATAGGGAAGGTTACTTGAGTGGTCTTACTTGTATTCTTGATAGTTTTAGTGATATTTACGAACACTTTATAAATTATATTTTAATCAGATTTTATATGGATCTATTGGTCATGGGTTAGATGAAACCAGACTAGGTCGACATAATGAACAAGAGGAATCAGGGAAAAATAATAATTTGGGCTCAAATTATGATTAGATAGGAGCGCTAGAAAGGGGACACCCTAGGGTCCAATGCTATATTCTAACTTTGTCACTATTTTATTGAGTATACAAGACTTGGGGTGATCTATTGGTCATGAAGAGAGGGTCCTAGCTCAGTTGGGATCAAGTTTGGAAGGCTATGGATGACTGGGAATTAGTGAAAACAAGCCTGAGAGGGTTATGAGAGAAAGCAAGAGGGACCTAAGGATTGGGTGTCATTATCCGTGTTTAAGTTTCTAGTTTTTTCATTTTATATGACTACATTTATACAAATTCTCATAAGTGTATTAGTATTTTAATTAGATAAGATGACTTTAAATCATCAACATTATCTACTCAGGTCTATAGACCATGAAGATATACTATCTAGAATGGATTTGATTCAAGTCTTGGGTTTTGGTAGGTACTAAAAACATATTTAAAGCCTTGAGGGAATGAAATAATGTATGATAAAATCATGAGTAAACATCAAACATCAATTACAAATCCTATATTCTCTTATGGACCGCCAAAACTTGAAATGTAAACTTACAACCTGTCTCTCATGAAAGTGCCTATTGATGCTTGATTTCTCACATGTGTGAACCTAATGGATAATGGTGTGATGTGTTTTTTTAGACCCATATGGACCTCAAAAAAATATCATCATGTTTTAATGAGCTCTAATTTGCATGAAACTTATGTAAAACTAATCCTATGGGGTTTTACAAGGATTTAAGACCACCTAATGGTCTTAACGATTGTTCATAAATATGGGGGCACCAATATAAGAACCAATGAAAAAAGTCAAAATTACATTTATTCCCCTTTACTCTTACCACAATATTAGGACATGACTCTCTCCTCTATCTGTACTAATTACATGAAATTATCCTTTGCTAGTCTACCAAGACGCTGATGGAGGAAAGCAAGCAAAATTTAGAATCTCAAGACCTGTACAAGATTGATATTCATGTATATGACCTATATAATGTGAATATACACTTTTAAGATGTTTTCACCTCAAATTTGATCTTTCAATTACATACAAGTGCTTGAAACTACCCATTTTGGAATGATTTTCTCTCATTTATACATTGAACCTTAAAAAATGATATGTTCTAACATTCCTCACAAGTATGCAAGTTAGATAACTCCTTAAATAACTTTGTCAAGTTTATTTTTATGTATATTTCACCTTGTTCAGCTTTGACATGTGTTGGAGTTAGTCATATGCACTTTCTTCTTGTATAAAACTTTACCTTAAACTTCACAAAAAATTTAATCTCTCCAAACAAGTATGAAAATCTTATGCAAGGTGATGAAGGCATGATATGACTTGAGGTGTAACCTATAAACCTATGACACATTTTGGATCCACATTTTCATACCATGGTGAAGATAGATTAACATAAGACCAACATAAAATATTACCTTAATTTTTTCAAATTAACCTTAACTTTGTCTAATAAGACCTTTAAGAGACCAATTAAAGACCTTACAAGAGATGAAAAATCTAGGAACAAGGTTATTAAGGCATGAAAATAAAGTTTTTTATGAACCTAGGTAATGGTAGCCAATAAAATTCTAACACTACCTCTACCTAGTGCTTCTTTATACCATAGATTATTTCTGGAGAATGAAGAAATCAAGTGACAAATCTATGAAATTATGGATAAAGCACATATTAGAACCAACTCATCTCTTTATGATAGCCTCACTATTCTTGTACCAAGTAAATATGGCACATTTAGGTTGTGAATTTATTATATATCTCTCAACAAGATCATAGTAAAGAATCTCTATCCTATTCCAAGGATTCATGACTTACTGGACCAGCTCTGCATTGAAATATATTCACCAAAATTTATAATAAGTTGGGGTATCATTAGATTTATTTTAAACCTATAGATTTATATAATAATACATTCAATTCCAAATAATGCTTGTTTGAAAGGTTAGTCATGCCCTTCGAATTGACTAATGTACTAGTTATATTCATATGGATGATGAATGATATTCTTAGCCCTTCACTAATTTTTTTTTAGTCTACTTTGATGACAACCTAATATTCACTAATAAATGGGATGAACATATGCACCATATATATTAAGATATTGACTCTTTTTATAAACATAATTTGTATGCAAACGTGGAAAAAAATTATTTTGGTATTTAGGAGATACAATATCTAAGATACATAGTAGACACAACAGGAGTGAATTTGGACTTGACCAAGGTTTAGATTATCTAAGAATGGCCATATCCAAATAATTTCATATAACTCTGTAACTTCTTTGGAATGAAAAAATTATACAAGGTATTTTTACTTGGATTTTATCATGTGATTTGGACCCTGAACAAAGTTACCAAAGTGGCATTAAAGTAAATTACATCTGGGAAACTGCACAATAAAAAAATTAAATAACTAAAATGTAGATTTTTTTTCCACATTATTAATTTATTTAACAAACATTTATCAACCATTTAAGATTGATAAATATACCTTTTTTTCACTTGGGGTAATTCTCACTTAACATGGTTGTCTAATTGGTTACCACATTGAAACATTCATCACATTGATAAAAAAATTGCTCAACCTATGATCACAAGCTTTATTCTATTTTTTAAGCATGTAAGAATTGTAATCATTATACCTTTGGAAAGGATACTTTTATCCAAATAGATCAAAATATGATTCAATTAATATAAACTCAAAACAATTTGTAGCAATAGCAAGATCAAAAGTGGTCTTTTTGTCTTAAGTAGTTCCATTTGAACATCAAGCATAAGAATGGAAGTGTTAATCTAGCTACAGATTGTTTGAGCCATCCACTAGTTCAAGATTTCCTATTTTTACTTAACGCATTTGGACATGAGGTTAATATATGGTTATAATTGTATCCATCTAGCATGGATTTTTTAGATATCTATTAGAATTTTCTCTTTGGTAATTCTATTCTAGATTTCTACTTGAAAAGTGGACTATGATATCATATTATAAACTTATGTGTTCCACATGATGTAGATAAATATAAAATATAATGGGAGGATCATTATATAAATATTACATAACACTTTAGAGATAAAAATACTCTTTTAGTATTGCATAATTATTTATTCTAGCCACATCAGAGGTTTGATGTATCCAAATATATTAAGAATTGTATCACATATGTAATTTCTAAGTTGTTCAATAAGAAGAAGGGATTATACACACCTCTACATGTTATAATTAGATTGTGGTAATATATCTACATTGAATTTATCTTAGGTTACCCTACTACCATGCATGTTAATTATTATGTTTTTATAGTAGTTGATAGATTCTCAAAGATGGAAATTCTCATACCATTTAAGAAATCAATATTAGCTCTAGAAATAACCAAATTTCACTTTCAAAATCTATGGATCCACTTTGTAATCCCAAAAAATATCTCACCTAATAGGGATATGATATTTTTTATCCATCTCTGAAAATCACTTTGGTCTATGATAGACATAAAGTTGAACAAATACACTGCCTTTCATCCATAGACTAATGGACAGATGGAAGTGGTAAATATGATGACTATTCACTTTCTAAAAGTGTAAAATTATATGAAAATAAAAACTTGGGATGAAATTATACCTTTCATTTAGCATAACTATAATAAATATCTGCACATATCCACCACATATATCCCTTTTCAAGTCTCTTTGGGCTTCCAACCTTTGACACCTATCGACATAGCTTATCCTAGTCTTATTTCAAAAATATAAAATCCTTTAGCTCAAAATGAAGATGAAAATTTTGTTTAGTTCATTTATCACATTAAACACAATCAAAAATAAGTGTAAACTATTTTTCAATAGGCTAATGTGAAATACAAGTATCGCCATGACAAGATTTGGATAGCACACACCTTATAGGTTGGTCATTGAGTCTAGCTAACCCTATAAAATAAAATACTCATAAAAAATTATTACAAGATTCATCCACTTTAATACATCCCTACACCATCACCAAGTGTAACATCATAAAAACAATATGAAAATTAAATATTTGATGTTTTCACAGTCCATGTAATTGACTAGTATGATTTTTGGATAAAACTGTGTGCTTATTTTTCATTAATGCATTTCAAATCATAATTTGTGATTCATCATTAGGAAAAGACTCATGGATAAAACTACAGCCAAACTTCTTTTTTAAAGATATTATAATTACATTGGAAGATATTTAAAAAATGATCTAGGCTACAATTTTATCCATGAATCTTTTCTTGATGATGAATCATAGATTGTGATTTGAAATGTGTCGATTTAAAATAAGCATGTAATTTTATCCAAAACTCATACTAGTCAAAGATGAACATTAATTAGTATAAATCAACACATAATTAAAATATCTAACTAATATAAGCAAGATAAAAGGAATGAAATTAAAATTTTAAAATAATACTTTTTATACCTTTGTTATCCTCTTGATGAATTTGTATGTGCTTATATGTGATGTAGTTACAAACGTGGGTCAAAATGTGTAGACAATTCAATAGTGCCTCATCTTGAAAATGGACAATTATATATGATGAATAAATATGTATATTAAATATTTATTAGAAAATTAGGTGTTTAACCCTAATTCATATTAATAAATCCTACTTGGGTAGATAGGTTCAAGGAGATAGAAATGATAGGGCACAAGGGTGAATAACATATCTACAAAAGGTCAATTAATGTGCTAAACTTGGATGTACCATATGTTAAATTTATAAAATTAAGATAGGCTATTAATGTAAAGTACAACTATGCTAGATATATAAATGACTTAAAAGAGAGTACTTAGCTATTTATGATGATAATATAGGTCTAAATCTAGTACATGTAGAAAGCAGGTAGGAAGACATTTCTAGATCAATCATCAGATTATAGATCTAGTGCCTCTAGCTCTCTAGATAGTTGCATCAGTTTGGGAAAATTACATCGATGTGAGTGTTCAATATTGATTCTAGTGTATTATACAAAATATTCATTGAAATAAGATGTAACCACCTAGATGATTATAGGTTTGGATTTGCCTTCGCTCTGGTGCATTTAGATCTGGGTCATGGACTATCGCTCCTGGTGAAATGGAAAAACCCTAGCTTTCTATCTTTAATATGACCTTAGGGTAAAATGGGTTAGTGGTAACATGGTGTCGAGATAATTTTGAATAAACCCAAAATCAAAGGGTGTTTCCTACATACCTAATACTCTAGAAGAGGGCCTCAAACTTATGTAGTTCTCCCCTGCATGTTAGATTATGTATGAATCATGAAATGTGTGTAAAGAAAGTATAACATTGATCTATCTTGTAACTTGGAAAATGTAACCTTATGACTACTCCTTTAGTACTTCAGACATATAGTTGTATTTTTATTTTGATTGATATTATAATAGGGTAGAATATGAAAGCTTTTAGTAACTTAAGTTCTTCTTGAGTGCTATTTTATTTTGATTTCTAGGTGAGGAATGAATGAGGGTTGATATTATATTTATACCAATCCTATCAGTAGATAAATTACATTAAAGAAAATTATGCTAACCATTTTGATACATTTAATTTGTAAATTGGATGAATTTAGGGTACTAGACACTTTCATTAGGTCAGGATAGTAATGTGTATGCTACTATCTATCACAAATGTTAGTCTCCATAGAGAAGGAGAGTAGGCACAGGGTTAGAACTTATAGAAGTATAATATCAGTACATTTTAAATAGTCTAATAAATATGGGATGTCTTTGTCATAAATATAAGGCTAGTCAAACTAAGATATAGGCTAAGGGTCACAAGATAGAGAATATGTGAGTCTTGTGGAAGCAAGGCATGTGTAGAACTAAGAGGAATAGTTAGGTTCTAATTTTACTAAGTGTACAAGACTAAGGTTCTACATAATCACAAAATATCATCTGCATTAGGAAACACTTTGTTTCATGAATAATATTTTTTGAGAATGGAGAGAAATCCCTCACTTTATATATTTCCTAATCGGTTATGCATAATTGGATAAAGATTAATATAAATGGATGAGAGGAGGTCTTACATCTCATTTAATGCCATGTTTGGAGTGTGTAAGAGATTCACTCATGAAATTTTGGTGTGTAAGAGAAATTTATTTAAGAATTTTTTAGTCTGTAAGATCATGTAATAGGCTTTGACTTCACATGTTTCTCCTTACATTGAATTTGCCTTGAAAATGAAACTTTGAACTTGTATTGGAAGAGGTTGAGTGTTGTAAAAGTAATTGGATTTTTCATATTTCATGAAATATGAATATATAAAATCCATATAATTATTGATTAGGGAAGGATTAATTAACTAATGGAATAGGATGTGAGTTTATGGGATTGGATATGGTTGTGTAAGGAGAGATTAATTGATTACGAGGGATGAATAGTAGATGATTGAGTTGTTAGTATAGATAGATGAATGATTAAGGTTTTAGGAATGATGTTAGTGTACAATTATTAGAAAGTTAAAATTGACATGAAGTCTATGATTTTAAGTATTTATATTTTCCCCTTCTTTGAAAGGGCATTGTGAGACATAATGGGTAGAGTAAATTTTTTTTAAAGAAATAAAAATATGAAAAAAGAAGGATAAAATTTAGATGTTGATGAATGAAATAATGTGATGGATGATGCCCCTTCAAGATGGAATGTAGGGAGAAAGTATGTGGTTGGGCTATTAAAAAAGAGAGTAAGACATGAAAATGAAAGGATGATGTGGATAAATGATATTAACCCATGGATGAGATTAACTCACTTTATATAATGCTTGAATGATTTCAATTTTTATGATGATGGATTGATTTACCCCAAGTAAGGATTTGGGAATGATACATCCTAAGATAATCTACACACTTTTATTTTCCCCAAGCAAGGCAGATTTGGGAAGAAAATATCTAGAAAATATGTGGGATTGGATTGGGAATGATTTATCTTGATGATAAAATACATTATTGATTTTACCCAAGAAAGGATACATGTAAGGAAGCATAAGTTGTGAGCTTGGATTGGATCGATGGTTTATTGACTAATTTAGTTGAAAGTTCAAATCAATGATTTAACTAATTTTCCATACTAAGGATGTTATGATCATGTTGATGGATTATGTATGGATGATAATAAGTTGATAGGTTGATGTAGAAGTACGTGATGATGGAAAAATAATTTTATAATAATGAATAATCTAAAAACATTGGGCACACAATGATTCCCAAAGGTATGTAATAATGATTAAATGATGTAATTAGTTATGGATAATTATTTATAATAAATAGATGTTAAGAGATGAATGTAAATGGGAATAGAAACGGAAATAAGAACAAGAATGAAAATGGCTAAGATGAACTCAAAAAATCCATATGACTGAGCACTACCTACATTGTCTTAATGGACCTAAGGCTAATTTAGTTCTATACATAAGGGAGGAATGTGATGATCAATGATGGATATGAATACATGATTTTAATATGACTTGTTTTAAGATGGATAAGATGATTGGATTTGGATTTTATACGGAGATATACTATTATTTTAACATGTCACCATGTATTGCAACTTGATTTATGAAATTATAAATGAAAATATTAACCATGATATAGCACATCATGATGACCTAACCATAATGTGTGTAAGTACTAAACCCTCATCAAACATACAAATGAAAAACATTCACCTTGATATGGAAAAACCATGATGTAACTATTGCCATGGACCGATGAATGGACTCAAGTACAAGCACATGACAAGAGGCACCATTATATGTAAAAATTATAATAACCACATTTTCACACAAATATGGATTGAATTAAGTCACAATAGGAAAATTCAGTAGATAATAAAGTAATAAAACACACACAAACTTGAAAATAAATGCAACAAAAAGCATCTTGTCATTAGTCAAGTCAAAATCCATGTGTGAAGGCTCAATGATACTAATAGCCGTATGGCACCCCAGGAAAAGATACATGGAAGGGGATGGATTTAGTAAGTACAAATCCTTAAAAAATCTAAAATGATGATTTTCCCCAAGCAAGGTAGATGTGGGAATGAAATATCCCAAAAATTTAGAACAATTCAATCAAGGATTTTGATTGAATTTAGGACAAGACAAATGTTTTTGGATTTTGTGGATTTATATATTCTTATGTATTTTTTTTCCTTTTTTGGTTTTTAGGGATTTTATAATTGTATGATGTTTTTGGATATTTTGGAGTATGTGATGTTTTTTGTATTTTTTGGAATATGTATATCCAAGGGGGTTTTCTAGATGTATGTACAATGGCCACTAGAAAAAGGAAAACCTATTTTAGAATTGGGATGGGAGATGATATTGGATGGTGATGGGGAATGATTAGTGATGACAATGGATGGATTACCAAGGACCATGTCATGAGGGAACCAAGTATCCAATCATTCAAGTATTTTTTTGAGGATTATGTTGAGGTGGTTTCGGAACAAGTCTCAAGTCTTCTTCCACTTCCTTATCAAAGCCAAAATGGGAAGAAAAGATAGACACAATATGATGGATATGAGGATGATGTAGGATGTTTAGGATGGGTAAGTATGGTTAAATATGATTTGGAAGTGACATTTAAGATGAAGGATTTATATGAAATGGGGTTGCCCCAAAGTGTTGAGGCACTTGTAGATAATGAATTATTTACACATGATGTTGTAAATTAGTTTTCATTATTGTACTTATCAAAGGTGCCATAAGCTTAGTTTTTAACATTAGATGAATTATCTCTTTCATTTCTTATTTTTTAATTTTTATTTTTTTGTGATTTTATTACTATAGTATGGGATATTTTAGATGTCCACTCCAATGATGTCATCATGAATTTTTTTAATTTCTAAATTAGATTATTCCAAATTGATTAGGATGTCATCATATCTGCTATGATAGAGGATGTTTCCAAGGATTGTGAATTTGAAATCATATTGGATGATATATGTTTGTTGATTGCGTGAAGGATTTGGATGTGGGATGTGATCATGATGTAAAGGTGGATTGGGACCAACAATCTCATGTTTTGTGAGACTGAAAGATGTTTAAACTTAAGTTGAAATAGATCAATTAGGGATATGGTTAAAAATATAAAAATGAATAAACACAATGGTGATAAATAGATATATAGTGGGCTAATTAGTTTTCAAACCCAATTAAATAATATTATGAGTTTATAATACTGAAATATGTTAAAAATAGAAAGTACAAAAATTTATTAATATTATAATGAATTAAAAATAAGATTACTTAGTCGGTTTACTATGCACATGAAATATGGGCTGAAATAGGTTTTAAATGGATCGAATCAAGATTTTAGAGTTTTGTGTTTTGTGGCCTCAATTGCTTGCATCAAATTTGGATAGTTGTGCTGATGTTACTATCTAAGTTGGATGTAGGTGTCTAATATGGAATAATGACCAGATTTGTATCATATAACTATGAAATTTTACCAATTTGAAATTTTTTATGAGTGTGGAAGATATGCTCCCATGACATACCCCCATTGAATCTTGAAAATATGAGAATTAGTATAAGTGTGGAGAACATGTTTCCATAAAATGCTGCACTATAATCTAAAAATGTTAAATATTAAATAAGTGTGTAGTTCATGCCTTTTTTTGCATGCCCCTACTAAAATTTAAAATTGTTAAGGTGTGAAATCATTCCTCTATGATATGCGCCCACTGTTATAACCCCCTTATGAGGTGACTTGAAGTAGAAATTGGTAGTTAACTTACCTCAAAAGGATAAGATAACTATTTAATTTATGTATGGATCATGTAGCATATATGAGTAGCATGTCTAATTAGATATATAAATGAGGTACATATTACGTGATCACATCAACTATTAAGATACATTATGTGAATCATGGTAACCTATAGATAGTAATAATATAAGTTTCACAAGCAATTAAGTACACACATAAGAGCACTCAAAATCAAATCAAAAGTTGGTAGTCTAAGGAGACATCAAACAAGGGGCATGTTCAAATGATGAACAATCGAAGGGATATGACATAGTAAAATGCCCACATGGTAAGCAATGACATGTTCAATTGTCAATAGAATAAGCAATGACATATTCAAATGTAAAAATAGTGAAAATAAAGCACTAGGTTGTAATCAAATGAGCGTGTTAAAATGATCAAACAAGCAAGGCAAGACACTCAAGTAAGTCCATAAATGAAAAGCATTAAGAATAAGCAAAGATCATAAACATATTATAATAGACCATAGATATATGTGTTAATAAAAAATGTTAAGTACATGGCATATCAATTACACTGCAAAAGATATAAGCATGGATAAAGGCTTGTGTAAGTATATAAGCTCAAACATGATAATATAAAATTATCATATAATGATATAACTTAGGTGTATCATGATCAAATAATTGGATGCCTCTAATTTCCATATAACATCAGTAGAAGGAAGGCCCAACATATGAAAGTATATAGATCATGTGCTTGGATATGCCTATATCACTCTCAAAAGATGTGTGAAACATGTGTATATATAAATAGGTGATATGTTAGCTACCAACATGGAACTAACAAAATAGATACCAAGAAGATAATAAAACATGTAAATGTTGAATTTTTTTTTGTATTTTTATATTTTTATTTTTTGGTATTTGTAACATATTTGACTAAAGGTGTTATGTACAAGTAAAGTGCTAATATAAGCCAAGGTAATAATTAAGGAGATGATATTTGATAGATATTTTAATTACCACACATTTGATCATTATACACACACAATCTAACATGTACGGGAGAACTACATAAGTCTAAGGACCTCTTTAGAGTAATGGATTTATAGACAATGCCCATTAATAGAAGGGTCTTTTGGGTAGCTTGACACCATGTTCCCACTAACCAATTTTTACCATAGTCACTCCAAGGGTGAGGAATATAGGGTTTGATAATTTTATAAATAATGACAACCTATGTGCATGATTTTAACACACTAAAATAAAGGTGACATAAAACCCAGAAGGCTTTATGTGGTCACTATTTCCTACTAGACACATATATCCAACTCCAACACGAATGTCAATGCAACTATTGAATATGACACAAGAATATGAGGCCATAAAATGCAAAATTATATAATCTAACAACCATTCTAGAATCTTGATCCAGTCCGCTCCTAACCTATTTCATCCTAGATTTTCATGTATATAGTAAACCAGCTAATTATTCTTATTTTTAATTCATTGTAATATCATTCAATATCAATAGTTTCTATTTTTAACATATCCCAGTATTATAAATTCAAAATATTGTTTATCTAAGTTTCAAAATTAATTGGCCTTTTATAGATATGTTTATCACCCTTGTGCTTATTCATTTTTATATTCTTAACCCTATTCCCCATTGATCCATTTGAATTTAGGGTTAAACAAGAGTATATCCTCTAATTGGATTTTTTGGGTATTTCCTTATGTATTGATGGTGTTTGCAACTTGTGATTTGTAATTATCCTTAAATGGTGATAATACATGAGGAAGAAAATTTTCTTCATCCTTTAGTGCCTTAAAAAGGTTTTCACTAAAGGATTCATTTTCTTGACTTTTTAGACTTTGATTTTGATTTGGATCTGATACTGCCTCAAAGAGGTTTTCACTAAAAGACCTTGATTTTTTAATTTAATTTTGATTTAAATTACCCCATAGTGCCAAAGGAGGTTTTCACTAGGGCACATTGATTTTGGATTTTTATTTTTTTATTGTTGTATGTTGATGTTGCTTTATGCTATTCTAGATGGATATCAGTCATGAATTATTCCATTATTTCATTATTATGGAATAAGGCTGATGGTAAGTGATTTTGTTGGTCCTAATCGATGGGTATGAGAGATTGAATTTCAAGATGATATAAAGGATGGATGACATTGATAATAGGATGGTTGATAGCATAGTCCTTGTAGGGTCTATAAATGTAACCTATTTCAATGTAGGATGGGGCTTTTTTAAAAATAATGAAAGTGTTATGAACATCTTGACATTGATTGGTAGATTGTTTGGAGATGATGTCATGAGATATTTTATGTGGATGTACATAGATGGGATTGATGATCCCTTAATTATGGAGGTCAAATTCTTTCCCTCTGTAGTTCATTCTTTTGAAGAATCTAATTACTATAGGATATTTTCTACTTAGAAACAAGTCATGAGGTTATCTCCATATAACCATGCAAGATTATTATTGTTGATTTATAATTATATGAGGAAGTTGGCTTTGATAAATTGAATTTTATTGAACTCATATGATGTTGATGTTAATGTTATATTTAGGTTGGGTCTGTCCACATGGAAGGCATTTTGATATTTTTTGTTTACAATTATTGTTTCCACTTGAGGCATGTGGTGTTGGGTGATGAAATCTTTGATATGTGGTGGAAGATGGGGTAATAGACCAAGGATGGTGTCATAAGTGATAAGATCATAAAGGATTGGTAGTTCATCAAACATGGGTTGATCAAAGACAAGTTGACGAAGGATAGGTGATTAGACAAATGGTGGTTCATTAAATATTATCTCATAAAAGATGGGTCCCTTATCAAAGATAGGTGGCCCAATAGTGGTCAAGGATTGGAAAAATATGGGTGATTTGAACTAAACAAGTTCATGGAATATGGACTAGTCTAAGATGGAGAAATCATATTGACCTTTACTTTGAAGTGGATGAGTTTTATTGTGATTTGGAAAGGGATCTTGGCATATCCCTAACGGATGATTTTTGAACTTGGATATACCTTGTTCTCATATATAAAAATATCCTTGGATGGTGATGGTAGAATATCATTGGATTATCATATTTTTTGTGGATCTAGGGCCAAATTGGTTGTGTATTGAAAATGGTTAGATTGAAAGGTGTTAGATTTTGGATTGGCAGATCAAGGATCAATAAGGGATGCCAGGTAGGATAGTTGTTGTCTAAGTTTTTGGAGTTGGTTGATCACATTTTGATGTTGGGATGGTGATTATAGAAATGAAATGGGATTATGGGATGTAATGGGATATAAATTGAATTTAGATTAATTAGGATTTATCCATAAATCTCAATCTGGATTTAGATTCAATTATGTTTTGATTAGGATTTCGTTAGAATTGATTTTTTATTATGATTTGACTTGTTTGGATTAATTGATCTTTTTCAATTTTTTATTTTGAATTTGATTTAATATTTGACGTTTGATTCAATTTTTGTTGTTGGATTTGATGTTTTGATGTTTGATTGGTTGTATATGGGAGAAAGGATGGATGTTGTGATTTCATTGGTCCCAATCGATAGGAAGAAAGAGATTAAATGAAAATATGGGGATTAGATTTGACTTTGGAGGATTTTATTTTTACTTTGGATTGACTTGGTTATGGGCTTAATTATTTGATGTTGAATGTTTGAATTGGATGTTTGACTTTTGAATTAGATTAAATGTTTGACTTAATTTGATTATGAAATGTTGACTTAGACTAGATTTGACTTTTAAATTTGATTTTGACTTTGACTTAGTCTAAGTTAGACATTTGACCTTTGGAAAATTGATTATAATTATTGACTTGTTCAAATTTAACCTTGGATATTTGGATTTAAATGTTGGACTTGGTTAAATTTGACCCTATTTAGATTTGATTTTTAATGTTGGACTTGGGATTTTTTACTTTGGTTGACTTTGACCTTGTTAGAACTTGAGTTTAAATTTTATTTGACTTAGTTAAAGGTATGTGTATGAATTTCGATATACCTTTAACCTAGGTTGAATTTATGTTCTAATTTGAGTTTTGACTTTGAAATTGTTTGAATTTTAATGTTGGACTTGGACATTTTGACTTGGCTTATGTATATGATATTTTTTGATTATGTAGCACCTCAATCTTGTATACTTGGAAAACTTAGACCTTGGTTGTTCCTCTTAGTTATACACTCCTTACTTCTAAAATCCTTGAATCTATTCTATCTTGTGTTCCTTGGCCTATCTCTTAGTTTGACAAGTCTTATATTGATGAGACACATATTTTATCTTTACCAGAATGCTCAAAATGTACTTATCTTTCACCTCTACAAGTTCTAAGCATGTACCTATTTTCTTTCTCCTTGGACACTAACATCTAAGATAGAAAAGAGAGTTGACATTATTATCCTACCTTGATGCAAGTGTCTAGTGCCCTAAAGTCACCTAACTTAAAAATGAAATGTATGATAATGGTTAGCTTAAGTTATTCAATGTAAATTATTACTCCAAAGGCATTGATATAAATACAAGATCAACCCTCATTCATTCCTCACCTAGATTCACTTAGAAAAGACCAAAGAGACCAAGGCACTTATCAAAAATCACTCTATAAAGTATTTAATTGATCAAAATTTCCTTATTATATACAACACATGTATAGGTCTGCATTACTAAAGGAATATCCCAAGAGCCCAATTTTCCAAGTTACAACTAGGTCAATGTTGTACTTGATTTACACACATTGCATTATTCACACACAAGCCAACATGTAAGGATGAAATAAATCATTCTGAGGCCATCTTTAGAGTATTGAATATATAGGTAGTGTATTTTGATAGTAAGGTCATTAGGATTAGCTTGACATTGTATGCCCACTAACCCATTTCCCCTTAAGGTCACATTAAAGATGGAAAAGTAGGGTTTTTTTCATTTCACAAGAAGGGATAGTCCATGACTCATATCTGAATGCACTAAAGTAAAGACAAAGCCAAAACTAGAAGAATACAAGTGATTACATCCTATTTCACTAGATTATTCCATATAAGACACTAACATTAGACTCAGATAGTAGTGTTGACATAACCATATAGGGTTAACACAACTATCCAAATAGTTATAGGCACCAGATCTAGAATCTGATAACTATTTCAAAACTATATACCCACCTAATTTTAGTCTATTCTAGATCCAAAGCTACAATAGCATTAGAACAAGCTAAGTACTCTCTTATTTATCATTTTTATATCTAGCCTAGTTGTACTTTCCATATTTATACTATATTAGAATAATAATTTCAATGTATTCTTATAACTAAGTTTAGCATTTAATTGGCCTAAAATAGATCTAATTATCACCCTTTTGACATTCCATTTTTATATTCTTAACCCTAAGATTAAATTGAAACACACCCCCCATCATTTCATTTTAGGGTTAAACATTTGGTGAACTCGACATAATATACTCTCCATTATGTCTAAAAGTATGAGGATACATTTGATTACCCATTATTTATGGCTCACATTTCTAAGTTTTAACTATATGGATAATCGAACATGAACCACATTTAATTATAAAATTTGGTTAAAATTGGATAGTTGAGTGGAATGCTAAATTAGATCCTACAAACATGTGTAAATTTTGATAAAATGGGCACACCAATTTTCATCCAACATGATGGACATGATCATTTTCTTGCACCATTAGATACAGGTAAACCATTACATAATAACATTGAGGTATTCCCACTAAATCAATATAAATAAAATCATTTTCAAGTGACCCATTAACTTTTGAGTATGAGGACCTACTTGATTAAAACCTTCTAAAAATATAAAAATAAATAAAAAACCAAAAACACTATTGGTATTCACTTATTTTAATGGATCCTTGGCCTTCATATGTTACTTCTATAATGATGGAATACATAATTAGTTACTCTTGCATACACATATGTGTCACACTTCTATATTGGGTGTGATATAGGCATACATATATACATTATACATTATTATTTTAGATGTTGGGCCTTTCTTATACTCATTTCATATGGACAGTAGGGGCATTTTCTTCTTTGATATTGATGCACAAAGGTTATATGATTCGATGATCACTTTACACTATCATGTTTGAGTTTACATATGTATTTACACATGACTATTATCCATGTTTATATCTTACATAAGGTAATTCATATGTTATACACTAAACATACTTTTCTAACACATTGTATCCATGGGCCACTATGATATGTTTATGTAAGTTTATTATGTTTTAATTTATGCACCTCCTTGAATGTCTTGTCTTGTTTGTTCAAGAATTTGAATTTGTTCCTTTTCTTATGGCCCTTTTTCCTATGTATGATTTCATTGACATTTTCATATTTCATTATTTTTTCTATATAGATTTAAATATGACATTTCTTATTTTCATGGACATTTTACTAAGTCATGTCCCTTTTATTGTGTGATATTTGAACATGCCCCATATTTATGGTCTCTTTAGACCACTATTTGTTAACTTGATTTTGAGTGATATTGTGTGTGTGCTTGTTTACTTATTGAGCCCCTTATCCAACGGTAGCACAATTGATTACTTATATATGAGCAATTGAACACGGAAATTATACCAGAATGATTAAGAAACTAGAAATATGAGACAGCAAAGAATTTGAGAGACAATACACACAATTGTATTAGATAATACTAGAAGAAAATACAAATAAGGAAGATGCCACTTCTTCCTCCACCTCAAAGGCTTGCCACACCTCAAGACCTTCTTCCCTCTCTCTCTTGCTCAACACAAAACCAACTCTAAAACCTAAGTTACAATCCCTCCTTGAATGCTATAGCTGATCTCCTTGACCTTACACCTGTAGATCTCCTTGACCTTGCTAGCTTCAATGCCTTTACTTTCCTTAGAATTACTTTACAATACATGCCTTATGGGTCTATAAATAAGATCCCATGCTTACAAAAAATAGACATCTAACTACTAAAATTAGACACACAGCTCGCGACTTAAAACAGTCTCTTAGCATGCAAACACTCGGTTTAACTAACTGACTGTTCGTAAACAGCAGTTCTAGACCGCACAAGCGATTGACATCGGTCCCTGCTTGTCTGGTGCTACCGACGTCAGCCGACTCTCTGCCATCGCCGGTCTCCTTCCCCACTGCATTTGACCGACGTCGATCATACTGCCGACGCTGGTGGCTCTGGTTCTTCAGCATCCTTTCTTCATGTGTGTGCAAACGGTTGAAGCTTTTAGCTCCACACCCTAACACTAAACATACTTTTCTAACACATTGTATCCATGGGCCACTATGATATGTTTATGTAAGTTTCTTATGTTTTAATTTATGCACCTCCTTGAATGTCTTGTCTTGTTTGTTCAAGAATTTGAATTTGTTCCTTTTCTTATGGCCCTTTTTCCTATGTATGATTTCATTGACATTTTCATATTTCATTATTTTTTCTATATAGATTTAAATATGACATTTCTTATTTTCATGGACATTTTACTAAGTCATGTCCCTTTTATTGTGTGATATTTGAACATGCCCCATATTTATGGTCTCTTTAGACCACTATTTGTTAACTTGATTTTGAGTGATATTGTGTGTGTGCTTGTTTACTTATTGAGCTTGTAATATTACTATTTAAAGGTTTCCATGATATTTATCACGAATTTTATGCCTACATATGATCACATTGACTCTATGCACTTTAATGATACATTTACGTAGACATGTTCCTTTTAGATGCTACATGGATACATTAAAAATATTTACAGTTCTCTTACCATTTTGATGTGAGGTAACTCCTAGTTCTTATCTTTCCCTCACCTTAAAAGGGGGAATATTAATGTGGGAATGCTTGGGAATAATGTTATCCACACTTGAAATAGTTCTCAAATTTAGTGGGGGCATGCTTTGGAAGCATATTCTCCACACTCATTCAATATTTGGTACTTATATCAGTTTACAGATTTTATGAGGACATGTCATATAGACATGTTCTCCTTAAATTCATAGTTCCTATATTATAGTAAGGGCATGATCTAGAAGCATTTTATCCACACTTACTAAATATATGATGCTTATATCAGTTTGTATATTTAGTGGGGCCATGTCATATGGATATGGATTTCACAAATTCACAATTTTTAGATTCAGTGGGGGCATGCTTTGGAATCATGTTATCCACATTTATTAATTAAATGGTACTTATATTAGTTCATAGATTTAGTGGGGGGATGATTTAGAACCATGTTTTCTACACTTATTTAGTATTCAACATCTCTAGTTTATAGTGGGGGCATGCCTTGGAAACACGTCCTTCACATTGGTACTTATATAAATTTTTAGATTTCTCCATATATAGTTTGGGCATGATTTTGAAGCACGTCCTCTACACTTACACAATTATTTGAATTGGCCAAATCACATAATTATACATGTTTCAGATTCACAGTTGTGGTAGAGTATTATACATTGGTACCATTATTAAACACAATTTCAATATGAGACATATCTAAGGTGCATATGTTATTAAACATGTTCCTAATATTATAAAATACAAATTAATTTTAGTTTCTGAAACCATTACATGTACTGATACCTCACAAACTTTTATGGCCATGTTGAGATAAACTACTACACTAGTTGGTTCACATTTGGTATGATCAATGTGATAAAATCAATCAATCTTGCCAATCAATCAAGTTGGACTTTATTATCCAACCTAAATAGGTTATAAGTATCATTGGGTTACATGGTTGAGCTAGTCTCAACTTATAGGTGGTAAATCACTTTTACTCCAAATTTGGGAGCATGTGTATTCCATTATATATTTCTCTCTAGCCATCTCCTAGGATATATGCACTTTAAATATTTTATCTATATTTATCCTAACCTCAATTTTAGATCCTTATAGTGATACATATTTTGAAAAATAAATTACCAATAGGCAAGGTAGTTATATAGACACATAGGTGTACTCCTAAACCTTGCTCTTTCAATTTCAATCTATTTCAAGTAATTTTAACCTAGATTATATACACTGATTTTACATTATAGCGTGCTCTTGATTTTAGGTCAATCACCATCAAATCACTCAAATTCAACTCAAGAGAATACAAGGTTTGCACACACACCTAGGAACTTATTCATTTCCTTTAAACTAGCCATTTACTTAGTATATTAATTGGGGGAATGTAGATAATATTTTGTGATTATGTAGCACCTTAGTCTTGTACACTTGGGAAATTTAGACCTTGGTTGTTCCTCTTAGTTATACACTCTCCTTGCTTATACAAGACTTGTATCTACTCTATCTTGTGCTCCTTAACCTGTCTATTAGTTTAACTAGTCTTATATTATTGACACATATATTTTATCTTACCCATAATGCTTAAAATGTACTTATCTTCCAAATCCATAAGTTTTGAGCTTGTTCCTATTTTTCTACTCCCTATACACTAACATTTGGGATAGATAATAGTGTCAACATTACTATCTTGCTCTAACACAAGTGTACAATTCCCTAAAGTGATCTAATTTGTAAATGAAATGTATCCTAATGGTCAACCTAAGTTATTTAAAGTGAGTTATTACTCCAAAGGGATTGATATAAATACAAGATTAACCCTCATTCATTCCTCACCTACTGTCACCTAGAAAATACCAAAGAGACAAAGTAACTTATCAAAAATCACTCTATCAAGCATTGAATTGATAAAAGTTCTCTATTTCCATACCATTTATAGGTAAAATACATCTACAAGTCTAAATTAATGAAGGATCAGTCCAAGAGCCTGATTTTCCAAGTTACAAGTTAGGTCATTGTTGTACTTACTTTACATACATTGCATAATTCACACACAAGCCAACATGTAGGGGAGAAATACATCAATTTGAGGCCCTCTTTAGAGTATTGGATATGTAGGTATCATCCTTTGATATTGGGGTCATTGGGGTTATCTCAACATTTCCCTCTAACACATTTTCCCAAAGGTCACATTGAAGATGGAGAACTAAGGTTTTACCATTTCACAAGGAGCAATAGTCCATAAACCATATATGAATGCACTAGAATGAAGGTGAATCCAAACCCAAAATCATACAGGTGGTTCCTATTTCACCATATTTTTTATAGGATAGTAGCATCAAACTCATATAGTAAAATTGATTAAACCATCCAAATCTCACGTAATTTCATAGATAGCTAGAGGTACTGGATCCAAAATTTAGAAAATGTTATAGAACTATCTGCCCACCTAATTTAAACTTATTTTAGATTCAAAACTATAATAACATCATAATAAGATAATTAATCTCTTATTTATCATTTCAATATATATCCTAGTTGTACTTTCCATGTTTAGACTATCTTAACATAATAAATTTAGTGTATGCTTATATCTACGTTTAACATTTAATTGGCTTGGTATATATCTAATTTTCACCCTTTTGCCATTTCATTTATATATTAACCCTAAGCTTAAAGTGAAATACACCCCCATCATTTCATTTTAGGGTTAACTAGTTTGGATTTGGGATTTTTTACTTGTAATTTTGAAATTAACTTTGTTTGATTTAGGGAATTTGAAGCTATGTTTTAATTTTTTATGGATTTGACTTTTTACTTTTGATGGATTTGATGTTTAACTTTTGATAAATTTTATGTTTGACCTTTTATGTATTTGATGTTTAAATTTTGATGAATTTGGATTTGTTTGAAGTTTTTAAGGTTTACAATCAATATAGGTCTAAACAAAAAAATGAAAATACCTATGATTAGTATAAAATGTGTGCAAATCAACTAAAAATGCACCAATTTACTCACATAAAGTGGTGACTAGGTTGGTATCCCAACCCTCACTTTACATTTGTATGTGGTGAATAATATTCAAGGATGTTATTTCCCCTATACTAATAATTATTTATGGTTTAAGGGTCTTATGATAGGAATAAAAAGGTTTTTATAGGTGCATCCCCTATATACCTCATGGTATAATGGGGACCAATTTTGTGGAAGAGGTTGAATAATGAGTTGTGTGAGAGGTTCTAGTCCATTTGTACCCACTCCATCCATAGGATTTTAATAGAGTGCCACTAGAAAATAATTATTCTAGGGGTGTCATTTAAGGATAATGTATTATAACATGAAATCCCTTCACTTCATGATGTGCTTAAAACATGAAGTTTCTTGGCTAGTAATGACAAATCTTCCCTCAATTTATATACCTTGCTAGAACATGGGGTTGGTCTTAATGCTAGGGGATGAAATCCCAATTGCTGAATCTTAAAGAATTAAAATTAAGGATCAAGGTCCAAGTAGCAAAACAAAAATAAAAGACAATCCTACTATTTATTATTCCTAATATTTCCCAAAGGTGTGAGGGAACATCATATATAGTGTTCATCTGAGATAAAAATAATCAATCCAAGCCATTTTTTATTCCTAGGAATCACCTCATTGTGTAACGGAAGAACATATAAATTCTTAGATTAAAAAAATACACACACAAAATAAAATTAAAGAACTAAATCAAATAATTTTTTATACCCAAATCAAAATTTATGTTTAATTATTAAGCCCAAAAATAAGTGTGAGAGTTGTTTCATTGATTTAAGACTTTGACAAGCAAAAACCTATAAACAATAGATTAGTAGTTTATTTGTTGTAAATTTAACAAGTTTATAAATCTATAGGGTGTAGCATAGTCTGTATAGAGTTAGATGCCCTATAATGATATGGGGATAGGGATAGGGATATGAATATGGGTCAAATAAAATAGATAGGGTTCCCTATCTATAGCTAATATAGCACCATACATGTAGTGGGAGATAAGATAGTGACTCGACCATGGGGTGGTTTTCTCGTGGATAATGCCACCTTAAATTTCTAATTTAGGATATAAAAATACTAATGGTTATATATAAATTATAATTATTTCATTGAAACACATGATAAATCCACCACTCTGCATCAAAACATAGTCATAAAATAGAAAATGAATTCACCAAAATCAGAATGATTTCTATGAAACAAACATAATTGTGCCACTCTAAAAACATAGTCTATTATAAAAATAAAGATGATTTCATTAAACTTAAGATGATTCTACCAACATTCAAACAAAAATTGTCATAAAATAGAAACAAATCTACCAAAACCTAAATGATTTCATCAAAATGTAGGATGATTCTACCAATTTGTAAATACAAACTATTAGAAAATAGAAATAATTCCATCAAAATCTAAATAATTTCTCTAAATTTAAGGATGATTCTACCAATATGAAAACATAGACTATGAGAAAATAGAGGTGACTTCACTATAATTTGAATAATTCTATTGAAGTTTAGGATAATTCTATGACTTTTCAAAATTTGGATTTCACTAAAAGTAGTCTATTTTTGCAAAAAAATTCATATTTTGCTAAATTTTTAAAATGGGATTTTGAACAAATATAATTCCATTAATTAATAGGCATATTCCTCCATTTTTTGGTTATTTTGGTATTTCAAAAGATGGTTCTAGTAGGAATTTGGGAACATAAATTTCAATGATTTTTGGGAAAATTTGGAACAAGTTTAGCTAAAGATATTCATAATGGTTGGATATTCAGGCTTATAATACTTCAAACAGGATTGTGGGTTGTGAATAATCCCATAGATCATGCCATATATAAAATCATGAAACAAATATTAACATATATTACTATTAATGAAAATAGAATTAAAATATCTAACTAATATATACATACATCCTTAGATTGATCAAGACAAAAGGAATACAATTACAATTTTAAAATAATACATGTTATACTTTTTATATCCTCTTGGAAATTTTTGATGAGATAATATATGATTTATATTTTAAGGTGGGTCAAGATGTGTATATAATTAAAAAACACCTCCCCTTGAAAATGGCTTAATGTATGTGATGAACAAGAATATAGATTGAAGATTTGTTGTACAATTAAGCAACACTTCATTAAATGAATAAACTTTTTGGGAATGAAGAGGAAGCCCTCAATTTATAAATTTATTGAATGATTATGGATTTTTGGATGAGTATAAAATAAATAGATGATAATAGGTCCTACATATCATTTAATTACATATTTGGAGTGTGTACAAACTTGTAAGAGATCCGTACATGAAACTTTGAAGTGTGCAAGAGCAAGTCCTATAAGAATATTTGGAGTGTGTAAGAGCATGTCATAAATCTTGATTACACACTTTTATCCTTGCATTGAAATTACTTTTAAAATGGGATTTGACCTTGGATTGGAAGAGGTTGAGTGATATGAGGATACTTTCCTTCTTTCTATTTTATAAAATAAGAATATTCAAAATCCATGGAATTTTTTATCAGGGGAGGATTAGTTAATTAAATATGGATTGATTAAATAATATACCAACATGGGATTTTATGGGATTATATATGATTGTGTGAGGATAGATTAATTAATCATAGGGAGGGTGAATAGTGGAGGATTGGGATGTTAGTGTCGATAGAGGATTGATTAGGGATTTGGGGATGATGTTAGTGTAGAATTAATAGATAGGTAAAATTAGTAAAAAGTGTCCAATTTTAAGTGTCTACACCAAGAAAATAGGAGATAATGTTTTCAAGCTTAATATTCTATAATACCTTGGTTTGAATATAGTATTCAATTTATAACTCTTTCACCATTATTTTCCACCCCTATTGAATAATTTAGGTAATGCAAAGACTCTACAGTAGATAGGGATCAATCTAGATTTTATTATTCAATTACAATAAGATCATGTCATTGACGCTCAGCTCAAATAGACACATCGACATGATATCCCTCTCTTCCATATCATCAAATTAGGTCAAGTTACTTCTCAAATAAAATGGTTCATGTAAATTCATCTTGCCAATTTGTTTCCACAATTGGAAGAAACAGGGACCATTGATTTTCAAGGAGGGGAAATTAATCTAAGAGGATCTTGGTCACTATATCTTACTAAAGATTACTAGTGTTGTATATCAAGCTCTACACTAATATCAATATAACATGTATTAGGTTACTCACTTTCATGCCAATATTTTAGATACAATTCCACTTATACATTATGGTAAAACTCATGTAATGTCAATACTATAGCACAAAGCTTGTTAGTAATGACAATTAGTGATGTCACCACACTCTTTAGTTAGGAAGTGGTTATTACCAGCTATTATAATAGTTCAACCAATGATTCATTTTCATCCTTTGTATAATAATGTGCACTTCCATTATTTGAATAGTAAGTTACATATAATAATAAATCTAAGAAGTAAATATACACCTGATATCATATCTCTTGGATATTACATAGAACTAAGCATAATACAATTTACTCTTATAATTCTACATTTTTCATCATCTCTTTCTTACTTTATTTATTCTTTTAATACATTTTAATTTCATATTCTCTATAGTTCATAAATTCACTTCCGTTCATAACCCTCTTAGATCCATTTATGTAGTTTTTTCCACTAGGTCTTCTCTTGGTGCTTAGATGTAACCACATATAGGTATAACTTGAGTTTAGAGTCTAGTTTGTAGATTATATAAACTAGTTGTCCAATAACTTAATTAAAAAACCCTACTTTTACTAAAAATATAGAAGTCAACATGGTTTTTTATCTTTTGCACAATATTAATATTATTTTTAGTTAGTAGTATTCATATTATGTGAACTTCGTACATATACTTTTTTCTTGTTTGATTAATGAGAATGGAATATTTAATTTTTTTAGAATATGCTTGTTATGCAATGTTGCTTAATGCAGAGAATTGATAACCCTATTGTTTTTGTAATTCACCCACAACAAACATAATTTCCATGCATATTCTCTATTTAGATCCACATGTATGATTCATTACATATGAATCATACATGTATGCACAGAAGTAGGTTTATATTTTCATATAACCTTATTTGGCTTATATTAATACTATGAAAAGATGGGTCGTGGAATTCCAAGTTTGAAATACTATAAATAAATTAGAATAACAAAGTAAAAATGTAATTACAAATGTGAAATTTATTAAAGATAATAAATATAGTATATGAATGTGAAATATACAAGACCGTAAATAATAAACCATTATATTCAAATATAACATGATTGTTTCACATCAACTAAAATTTATGTATTTTGACATGTAAAACTATCTTAGTATAATGGTATATTACATTTCATCTAGCTCTATAAATGTAATGAGTATGTCTGTATGAGTAGAGGGAGACCCATCTTTACCTAAATTGATAATATTACATATAAATTGTTATTTTTCATGGTATAATTCCATTTTTATTATCAAAATAAAAGTATAGTTGTGAAAAAACACTTCTTTAATGATTTCCAATACTTGATATGATGCATAATCTAATTTAGATATCTAATGTGATATCAATCCCACCATTGTAGTGGAAATATACTAAAAAATAGTGGTCCATATTATTCTTATCTAATCTTCCAATATCACATTAAGTACATATTTGTATTCACACTCTATTAAATTCTTATTAAATTTTAGATAGTGCTAATAATTTTTAGCATCTTTGAACATTTTATTTCAACATTGTTTATCACTAAGCAAAGAAATACAAGCTGAGTAAAAAAAATTACTCATTTTAATATGGACTATAGTTTTATAAATTATAACCTTATCTATTTTACCCAAAATATTTGATTTTTAAATTTCAACAACAATCATTTTCTCAATTTTCTTTTTAGTTAGTGAGAAAGTAACTTTTTAGTCAGTGAGAAAGTAACTTGTTGAATGCCCTATGACTCTATCCATATCTATACCTCATGTGTCTCTAATATCATCAGATCAATAGAAATATGTGTATTTGAACCAATAGTTATATTTTTCCCATTATACGATGTTATTTTCCATTTTATAATTGTAACTATTAGCATGATTGGTGTATTTGATGAACACATTTTGGCTAATAAGTTTCCCTCATTTTCACAAAATATGTCATAAAGGGTCAATTTTAATACATAGTCATAAATGTATTTTATCAAGAGGTTTCTTTTCCTAGTGTATGTTCCATCTATTTTCCTCATTTTTTATAAAAGGCATAATAGATACACCAAAACCAATGACATTTATTATGGAGTTGATGATTGCATTTGTAATGTCTCTAATTTTTTTAAATTGAAATTGATCTGTAGGTATAATGTTATCTTACTCTTCATAATTTTGAACATAAGATGTCCTATCTAAAATGATTTATCATGAGATTTTATAATTATTGTATTATTTGTTTACATAATTTAAAGTTCCATTTGAGATGAAATATACCTATTTTACCTATATTATTTTATATAAATTAATATTTATTGCATTGAAAGATGTCAAAATTATGTGATTGGATTCATTATTAATTAAATGGAAATAAAAACCTATTATTTGCCTTTTTTGGTAACCATTGACTCTCCAAGTCACCCCTAGCAATTGATAAACCCATAAGGACCACATGAGAGGTTACGCACTTGTGGAGTGTCAAGTTCACTAAAAGTAAGATAATGCATAGATGTTTCCCACCCATGCACATATTCAATACTCAACATGGCTTCACACATTTAACTAACTATTGATTTTTACCCCTAAAGAGTTTAACATATGCACCCTTGTAAAATGTAAACTATGATATAGTCTCCACACTATTCCCTTTCAAGACTAGTATAAATTCAAAATGAAGGCATAGATTGTGAAGACCATCAAAAGTGGTAGCTTACACATGGAAAGAGGAGAAATAAGTGTACACTTAGAAACATAATCTCAAGAGTAGTGTTTGGATCAATTCAAGGCTTTAGGATCACTTGAAATTTGTCTAAATTCTAGGGAAGATCAACAAAAAATGGCTAAGGTAGAGGACTTAGCAAAACTTCCCAAAAATATCTCATAGAGCCCATAGGAGTCAAGAAGCAAAAGACTTAGTCAATTCTTCATGTTCTCTAGGAGCCATGTGTCACTTTTCTTCTCAATAAGACTTATCCATTTCTATTAAAGGTTGTTTTTTGTCATACATCACTATATTGGCAATTTTAAGCTTATTTAAAAAGTATTTTAAGACTTAATAATTTTCAATAAATTTCCCATTGAGGCAATGGCATTAGTAAAGACTCGAACAAGAAAGTAAGTGGGATGTTTCTATGTGTCACAATCCTAATGACCCAAAACCATCCTTACAACTCAAAATCCTTCGATCTATCAGGTTAATAGGATGATATCACATGGAAAAATACCACTACCTAGCTCTCCTAAATTTTTTCATATAACCCAAATAACATGTTAGAGCCCCGAGGTGGCAAGTGAGTAGGATGACACCAAGTGGGAAAATACCACTGTTCCAAGGCCCTAGGGTAGTTCAGGAAAATAGAGTGGTGTGTTAAAATAAATAAGTGGGGAGCCTCAACTAAGAAATAAAATATCAAGAAGGAGCCACATGGAGATGGTAGGCCCTATGGACATAGTGGCAGGTGTACCCAATGATTAGTAGATCACTAGTTGACACTTGATATAGCTTGACCAGTAGGATTTGAGTAAAGGGAAGGTAAATAAAAAGTAACCATATGGCCCAAATGATAGATCTATAACATAGATCTTAAATTAATTAAGGAGATGACATGTGGAGGCTATAGACTGTGGCCATAGCTCAATAGATTAATGGGGTCATGGGGCCAAGTAACAAAGAAAGAAGTGAATGAATTGATGCCACATCATCACTTTTCAAGCATAAAATTGATGGTCCATCTGAACATTAAGAATATCATAAGTAATATTTGTATAATCAAATATGGTGGCTCGAGGATCACATGATTGTGAGAT
This sequence comes from Torreya grandis, assembly GCA_037957365.1. Lineage (NCBI taxonomy): Eukaryota > Viridiplantae > Streptophyta > Pinopsida > Cupressales > Taxaceae > Torreya > Torreya grandis. The sequence continues at coordinate 280,674 of JARHVA010006133.1, read as the reverse complement.
AAATGACTTGAGAGGACATTGTAGGTGGCACAATAAAATAAACTAAGCCTGAGTCTATGGAATTTAATGTTAATATATTAATAAAACTAAAGAATGAGTGATACCATCATGATGAGATCATGACCAAATCATACATTAAAAAGAAGCATACTAATGATAAGCTTAGTGTGTAAGTCTATAGGGAGAAGCATTGAAAGAAGAAGTGGCAAAAGTTTGCCAAAATCTTCCAAGGAAGTGATTCTAAAATATCTATGGTCACATATTTGTGTACATAAGCTTACAAAGTAAATTAGGGTTATTTAATGATTAAATATTGGTTGATCCATAACTAGTGAAAGAGTGTGCTAATCTAAAAATCTTAGGTTCAAGATAATCATCACTATTCCTTGAGGATGCAGTCAGAATCTTGATTACTTTTGGCCATTCCTATTTGATTTGTAGATAGATTGTGTGTCTTGAATTTTTTATCTTCAATTTAATTCTCTTAACTATATTCATGATTTTAATCAATGATGCATGGGCTTCCCATTTCCTATAAATTCTTAGGTATTTCATTATAAAATGGTCAACATTTATAGGCATTGTAACACTATCAACATTTTCCCTCTAAGAGCCCTATTTTTGTAGAACAAAGTTCTACTTATTTGACTTTATAATATTACTTTATACCTTGAGATTAATAGGAAATATTTTATGATTCTTCATGCTCTATGTTATGTGTGCATTTCATGGTTATTGATCCTTATTTTTATATGTTTTTCCCTCTCATTGCCATCCTCCCTTCTGACCTTTACGTGGAACTGAAAGTATCTCTAGGTATCATGATGTGTATACATGGTTATATGTAGGCATTATTTGTGAACCATTTATCATCCCTCATAACATTGAGCTATGTTCCCTTACCTCCATGTGAAATTCTTATGTAGTGTGCCTAGTTTGAAGTTTTCACTTTCAATCTATTAGTCTTATTATGTCATTAATTAGATGAGGTGATTGCTCTAGTCTTGGTGCACCACCTTTTATATTAAAACAACCCTCTTAAATTTTATCTCCATTTTCCCTTTATCAAGTTTAGGTTTAGCTCTAGATGTATATTTCATTCTATTATTTATAGATATATCTACTAGTCCTAGATCAGGTGCATCTTGAATAGAAGTTGACCTACTCTAGAGGTTCATCCTAAGGAGTCCAAGTATCCCACACATTAGAGGATGATCCCATTGTCTCACTAAACTTATTCTTCCAATTCAATGGGTGTATGGTTTGAGTGATAATAATTTTTGGCATGCTTGATGGGATCAACTTTAAAATTTTGATAAAAGATCAGTGCTACTCTCAGTAGATCAAGTGTTGAAGATACTCTGCAAATCACCTGGTGACTCTAAATGTCACATATACTACTTTAAGCATCCCAAGTTCCCAAAAATATGTCACCCCCCTAATTTCATTAAAAAAATATTTTTTGCCTTCTCATTTCCCATATCAAGATGAAATTACTCTTGGTTTCACCAAAAACTAGCCTAGACCATCAAGATACCTGCCTCTTCATAATTTTGGCCTACCTTCCACCTCAACTCAACCCTTTTGGCTACTTATTCATGCTACCAAATAGCTTTTCAAAATCTATGTTTCTCTTAATTGACATTGTTACCCTCTTAACTAGCCCCAACAAATCATTAAAAATATCTTGTTGGAATTTAACCAATAAATGAGGGTGATTGATGAAGAGCTAGAGTATAGTAGATGAAAAGAGGAAATTTCTAAACAAGATTATCTTCACTAGCATGTGAGGGATATTCAAAATGGATGTGAGGATGAATTATTGACTAGGTAAATCATAGCTAAAGAAGAATAGATACATCAAATTATTATGTAAGCATAGGGAATTGAGCCCCAAGTAGTTCCTTTTATTTCTAACTTCAAATAAGTTTCCCTACATCTATAAACTAGCCCATGAAAATAGGAGATTTGATGCTCAAGATTCCAAGATTTAGGCATGGTAAGTCTTCTCAACCTCCAAGAAAGTCTTAAAACTTTAAGATCCTAAGTTTTAGAGGATCTCCTTATGTGTAAAATCCTATGCCTATGCTAACTCAAAATCCATTCTTCCTTAAAAGCCTCAAACTAAATCATGTGAACTCTATTGAACCCGACATCCTAGGTGTAGGATGCCCAACTTGGTTAAGACCACTCTTTATTCACCAATTGAATCATCTTACCATCTAACCATATATATTTTCAAGGAAGCCTCATTGTATGAAGAGTAGATGAGGACTATTTAGATGAATAGGGGAGTACCTCAAGTGAAGATGATGAGGAGATAATTATTGGTATCCCTCTTTGTGCCATTAAACTATAAGGATCAGACCTACCACTGAAGAAGGATGGGGATGAATATTTAAATAAAGAAGAGGAGAGAGGGGTTGCCAAGTTATTTGAGTAGCTACCACCTTTTGAAATAGTGGATGACATTTAAAGTGAGGAGGACCTTTGAAAAGAGTATGTGTTTCAAGAAGAAGAAGGCCCTGATCATCTTGAGATTAGCTTGCAGGAACAATCACAATAATAGAATGAAGGTGATTTTATGCCCAACCTATCTAAGGATGAGGAGAATCTTGTATGCCTATTGCAATAATTAATGAGATGGTCAAAGAGTTCAAAGCCCATATCAAACCAAAAATTATTGAAACATAGGGTGAAGTCATTGAAGGCTTTTTTTCTTCACATATCCCATCAAAACTTCTTAGTCATAAATAAAGTGCACAAGAGTAGCCCAAGGTTGAGGTTATATTTGAATCAAAGAATCATAGTGAGTCACTTAGTGTTAAATAATTTCATAATTATTTGAGTGTGTAGTTGGATGCAAGCTTGAATAAATTCCTAATAGTAGAGGAAACACACCCTGACATGCCAACACACATAGGGAATCAATAGGGGTAGTTCACCAATTTCATAGGCTTCTTGAGCATTGGGGATGAGCTTCGTAAGTTTTAAAAGGCTCAACATAAGTAAATAACATAGTGGGGTATAGTAAAATTGGTAAGGGACTGGCTCAATTTTGAAGACATTTACTACCTAGGTGAGAAGCTTGTGCATTATTAGTTAGATCTATTCATCAAAAGGAGTCCCAGATAGACTACCCTCATCAAACATTTTAAAAAGACACCAGAATGTACCCCCTTTAAGGTGAACAAACACCTATCCACTTGTACCCATCATACATCAATATTTCCACACTAATGAAGGAGATATACAAGGATCTTGTTTTAACATAGATATTCTGAGCCCCATATTTACACTCTATATATTAAAATAATTTTATTTTCCCTAAACATGTGTGCATGCATGTATATAGTTATAGGTTAGATTATTATTTCATTTTCCCTAAGTGATTTCACACATTTGTTTTTCCTTTTTTTCTCTATCTATTTTTAATTAGAACCCAGTTATTCATAAATAGGCCAAGGATTACCGAGTAGAGAAGTATGTGCAAAAATTATAATATCATGATGGATAGATTTCAAGCTTCAATGACTCTATGCCCAATGGATTGCATTGAGGATAATATATTCCTACTTAGCATGAAAGCAGCTTGTAGAGGTTGCTAGAATTATTGACTCTCTAAGTCACCCCAAGCAAGTGTTGAACTCATAAGGACCACATGAGAGGTTCCGTGCATGTGTAGTGTTGAGTTCCTTAAAATCAATATAATGCATAGATGTTTCCCACCTACACATGAATTAAATAATAAATAGGGGTTTGCAAATTCAACTAAGTGTTGATTTGTGCCAAAAATGAATTTCATATCTATGCCCTTGTAAAACCCAAATTATGATATAGGTTATGCACCATTCCTTCATAGACTACTATAAATTCTAGATGAAGTTGTAGACTATGAAGACCATTAAAAAAGGTAGATTGCATTAAGGATAATTACGTGCACACTTAAAAACATGAAATCAAGAGCAACATCTAGATCAATTCAAGGATTTAGGATCACTTACATGTTGTTTAAGTTCTAGGGATGATTGAGAAAAAATGGCTTGCATAGAGCACTTAGAAAAACTTCTTATAAAAATATCTCAAAGCCTATAGGTGTCAAGAAGTAAAAGACTTAGTTGATTATTCATGTTCACCTAGATCCACATGTCACTTTTTTGCTCAGTGGGACTTATCCATTTCTCTTCAAGGTTATTTGGTGTAATGCTTCACTCTCCTAATAGTCTCGAGCCTGTTCAAAAAGTCTTTAAGACTAGTTGATTTTCAAAAAATTGTCTAGTGAAACAACAATTTCAATAAAGCCTTGGTAAAGCAAGTAAGAGGTATGTTTCCATGTGTCATAATCATAGTGACCCGATGACCTAGAACCATCCATATAGTTTAAATCCCTTTCGGCTAGCAAGATTATGCCACATGGAAAAATATTGTTTCCCCACTGTCCCAAAGATTTTCATATATCAAAAACAATAGGTTAGATCCCTAGGATAGTAAGTGAGTGAGATGAATCCACATCATAAAATACCATTTCTCTAAATCCCTAAGGTGGTCAATGTAAATAGAGTATTGTACCAAAGTAAGCAGGTAAGCAGGGACCCTCAATTGATAAATAGGGGAGTGAGAAGGAGCCATGTAGAGATGGTAGGCCCTAAGCACATAGTGTTAGGTGCACCCAAAAAATATTAGAGAATTAGTGAGCACTTGATAGAGGCTAACCACCCTAAACTAGGTAAAGGGAAGGCAAATATAAAGTAGCCACGTGGCCCAACTGATAGATCTACAATGAAAATCCTAAAGTAGTTAAGGATTGACATGTGGAGGCCATATACTATAGCTAGAGTTCAATAGATTAAAGGGGTGATGTATCCAAGTAATAAAGGAGGTGGTGAATGAAATGGTGAGACTTCATTAGTTTCCAATCCTAAAATTGGTAGCCCATCCTACTATCAAGACCATCATAATCAATATTCTTAGAATCTAATGTGATGGCTCGAAGATTATAGTATTGTGACATAAATGACTCAAGAGGACATTGTAGTTGGCACAATGAGATGAATAAAGATCAAGTATATATAATTTAATGATAATATAGCTAATAGCACTAAAGCATTAGTGATACTAGCATGATGAGGCCCTAACTATAGCATACATGATAATGAAACATCTTAATGACAATCATGGCATGGAAGTCTACAAGGAGAAGCATTGAAAGCAAAATTGGAGGAATTAAGACAAAATCTTCTAAGGTGGTAATTCCAAAAGATCTATGTTTTTGTCCTTATGCATAGAAGCTTTCAAAGTAAATTTGGGTTATTGAGTGATTAAATATTGGTTGTTTTATAACTATTTAGAGAGTGTGTTGAGATGAAAAACTTAGGTTAAATTCAATCACCACCATGTCTTGAGGATGCATCCATAATCTTGATTAATTTTGACTACCCCTGTATGATTTGTAAAGACGTTATGTGTCTTAAATTTCTAATATTAAATTTAATTCTCTCAGCTATATTCCTAATTATAATCAATGACATGTGGTCTTCCCATTACCTATAAAATCTCGAGTCTTTCATTATAATATGGTTGACATTTTTAGGCGTCATAATGCTGCCAAAATTTTCCCTCCAAGAGATCTCTCCTATTATAACAAAATTCTACCTATTTGAGTTTGTAATATTGACTTAGACCTTGAGATTAATAGGAATTGTTTTACATTTCTTTATGATTTATTTCATTTTTTCATTTCATGGTTGTTGATATTTTTTTGTGGATGTTTATCCCTCTCATTTATGTCCTTCATTCACACCTCTACACATAATCGAAAGTCTATACAAGTCTCATGTTATGTATACATGGGTATTTATAGGCATTATATATGGACCATTTATCATCCCTCTTAATGTTGTGTTTTTGTCCCTTACCTTCATGTGAAACTCTTATGCAGTGCCCCTGGTTTGAAGTTTTGAATTTTAATCTATTAGTCTTATTGTGTTGTTAAGTGGATGAGGTGTTATCTTTATTCTTGGTACATCACCTTTTATATTCCAGCAACCCTCTTACCATTTATCTCCATTATCCCTTGTTAACTTTAAGTTTAGTTCTAGTTGTATGTTTCATTTTGCTCTTTATAGGTAGGTGTGTTGGTCTTCAACTAAGTGAATTTATAATAAAAGGAAGTCAACCTAATCCATACGTTTATCCCAAGGAGTGAAAGTGTACCACACCTTGGGGGATGATCCCATTATCTCACTAAACCAATTATTCCAATTCATTAGGTGTATATTTTGAGTGATAATGGTTCATCACATGCCTGATGGGAATAAGTTCAAAATTTGGATGAAATATTAGTGCTACTCTTAGTGATTCAAGTGTTAACGACTCTTTACATAGCACCTAGTGACTCCAAATGTCACATCTATTTGTTTAAGTAGTGTAAGTGCCCAAAAATTTGTCATTCCCCCTTATTTTATGAAAATGTTATTGTTGTGCCTTCTCATTTCTCATATCAGGTTGAAGGTACTCTTTGTTTCACCCAAAATTGGCTTGGATTGGTAGGATACCCACCTCCTCATAAGTTTCACCTCCCTCCTTCCTCAACTCAGCCCTTTTAGTCACTTGTTCATGCTTCCAACCAGATTTATGAAAGCTATGTTGCTCCTAATTAGCCCCAATAAAGCATCAAATATATATTACTATAATTTAACCAATAGATGAGGGTGATTTAAGAAGAGATGGAGTATAGTAGACAATAGGAGTAGTTTGATTAACAAGCTTATCTTCACTAGCACATGAGGGAGATTAAAAGAAGATATGAGGAGGGATGCTTGGCTAAAAAAATCATAGATAAATAAGAGTAAATACATCAAATAATTATGTAAACATAGGTAATTGAGCCCCAAACATTTATTTTTATTCCCAAATTTAAAAAACCTTTCCTTATGATCATTGACCACCACATGAAAAGAGGATCTTTGGCACTCAAGATTCTAATCTTTAGGTAGGGTAAGTTTTCTAAGCCTTCAAAAAAGTCTTTAGACTTCAAGATATTGAGTTTTAAAGGTTCCCCTTATATGAATAAGCATGTGCCTATGATAACTCAAAATCCCATTCTTCCTCAAAATAATTATACTCAATCATGACAACCCTCTTAGACCTAGAATCTTGATTTAAGGATGCCCAACCTAGTTAAGTCCACTCCTTCACCAATTGAATCATCTTGCCCTCCCACCATCTCCCTTTTAACAGGACCTATTATATGGAGAGGGGATGAGGACCATTTAGATGAAGAGGGGAGTACCTCAAGTGAATATAAGGAGGAGATAATTATTGGTAGCCCTATTTACACCATTAAACCATAAGGATTAGACCTACAAGAGGAGAATTATGGGGATGAAAAGTTCAAGAAAGAGGAGAGAGGGAGTATCAACTTGTTTGAGGAGTTGTTGCCTTGTGTGATAGTAGAGGACATTCAAAGTGAGTAGGACCTATTGATATTTTGGCCTCCTAGGGAAAATATAAACCTCTATAGTCCAAAACTTTTCATGAAACCCCTCCAAGCTTGTACATGGTGGTATAGAGATTTTCATGGTCTTCTAAATGCTTCTTGAAAGCTTTATCAACATTTTTTAAGGTTTCATGGTATGTGCTAGAACTTACTTGAAGGATCCTCATGTAGCATCATGTTTGAGTCATGGGATGATTTATTAGGTATTCATACATTATTCTTGAGTGAATGAAGTGGTGTCAAATGTATTTTAAGACCTAGATATGGTTTGAACATTGTTTGACAAAGTTAAGAATCTTTAGCAAAATTGAGGTATTTGGGGAATTTAAGGTTTCTATTTCTCATAGTATTTGTGCCTATTTTATCCACTTCTTAAAGATAGACCTTGATAGTAAGATGTGAAGTGTGTATAAACCTTGTTTAATTCATAACATGAGGTCTAATCTGTATCTGAGGTTATATTCCATTATCTACTTATTCAAACCTATTCCCAGCTTTAATTATCCCTCCAAGTCAAATGTGTGAGTCAAAATCCACATTATAAACCTTTGAAGAAGATATATTTAGGTGACACATTGAAATGAGGGGTCTTAAAAGGTCTCCATAGCCATCATTATGTCTTTTTAAGAATGGTTTCATATGTAAAAGGGTCCTTTTAGAAGTCAAACACATATTTCATTCATAAAAAAGGCCCCACATGCTTGGAAAAGTGACTTTCCAACTTCACCCAAACATACCTTATGCTTTTAAATGTTTTTCAACCTCCTTATTTCCCTTCTCCTACCCACCAATGGCATTTAAAGATCTAAAACTTGATAAAATGTAGAAAAGTTGAAGGTATGAATTTTTGTATTATATTCATGATTAGAGGGGGTCATAAATCTTCATATAGAACTCAAATTAGACATTGATAAAGAGAATATATAATTTTAAATGTCAAAAATGGAAAAAAATGGCCTCTTCTCTCCATCATTCTCCTTGGCAACTTTATACAATCAGTCAAGTTCTTGATAAGTATTGATGGGAGAGAGAATATGGTAAATTGATCTCTTGGATAGAGGAAGGGGGTATAATGGCCTTCCAATCATGGGCATTTGTCTCCATATTTCCTTCCCCTCCTTTATGAATAGTCACTAAGAAGTTAAAGGACTCAGTGTCTCATCCATCTAGATAGGGATTTAGGTTTGCTTCATTTTATCCATTTTGAGTATGATGAAAGAGGAATTAAAGGTTGGGTGACTTGTCAAGGGTATACACAACCCCTATACACCATTATTAATACTCACTTCACATTTTTGATCCCTAGAAATCCATTAAACCTCCATAATGTCACATTTATAGGTTGTAAACAATGTTTCTTCATGTTACAAAGCCTTTAATACACAAAAATGGAAGTGAGTGGTGGTTTTAGGTTGTATTGTGGGTTCCTTGAAGTCAAATCAAGTATTATTTTCCTCCCAAACATATTTTGTCCACCAAATTATCAAACAACTCCTTCAAGCCCTACTCCAATGTAATTGCCATGTATATAATGTGACCTCCTTACAAGTGTGAACAAGGTGTCAATGTAATGATTATGGAGAACCATCAAGTTATGTCAAAACATGCATGGGTTTCATCTCATGGTCATTATTTTTATTATTTCCCTCATTATCATCATTGTCTCATACCCACCGGACCCATTCCTACCCTTAAGCCCTTGAGAGACAAGCTCCCATTTAGGCACCTACATGCCTATTATGCAGATTAAGTAGATGAAATGTTTGTTAGTGGGATGGGGTGTGGAAGGTATTAAGGTTTTATTTAGATTCATAAATACCTATTAATAATTATTGGATATGGAGAGATTAGGGTCAAATACAGACCAACAACATCAACTCACCCAAGAAGAAAAGCTCAATCAAGATTCCTATTAAGTATGCATGGCTTTGTTGAAAAGTTGAATAAAATATAATGGAGTAATTAGTTTACAAGATATAAATGAGTGGATAAAAATTTTAATAACTTTATAAATAAACCTCAGATGTTATTAATAAGGAAAACCTCAATTCTCATCTCTCTCATAATCACAGTAAATAGCCTAGAATTGAGCATATATAGGCCTGGCTATAAAAGAAGGGAAAGTTTAGAAAAGGATCCCATTTTAGGGTGTATTCAAGTTTATTAAATGCATAAATATTTAAAAATACATAGAAAATATGTGAAAATTTACAAGTGGGGAGAAGATATTCATGAAAGAAAAGCTCACTCCCTCACACAGGGAACAAACTAGGACTATATTCTATAGATAGTCATAAAGACCAAAGTGACTAAGTTAAAAATGGTTATAAAAATATCATAGGTATATGAGGATGATAAACCTATGCTTATAATGATCAATATGACCTTGAATTTCTAATAAACAAAATTAACCCACTCTTACTGAGTCAAGACACATGACTACCACCTCTAGGCAGGATCTTTAGATAAGGTGAAAGTGTCAAGAACCCTGCATAGTGGTGAAGTGAGAGAAAGGTAATGAATTATCCTCACTTATTATATAATATTTATTACTATTAATTTTATACTATATCCATATAAAATAAATTAAACAACCTTGATAAGCAATTAGGCCTAATATGCCTAAATAGACACACAAGCTTGTGTATCACTGTAAGGGAGTAAAGAAAGAAGAATTAAAGGTGGGATCAGTTCAAAGGGTTGTATAAAACCATAAAATAATGTTACATTATCCATAATTCTATAAATATTAAAGAAGGATAAAAGAGACTACTCATGTCTCTAACACTAACTAGTCCAAGCACTTGGACTAAGCAGTGATGGTCATGGCAAGCCTACAAGAGAAAGGGGAAGAGATGGGAGCATAGGTAGATGGATACAATTAAAAAAAAATTAAATTTATTTAAAAGTGTGATATGGTGGAACTTAATTATATAATTCATCTATAGGTGGTTTAGATTCTTGAGGCTCAGTTTAGGCCTATAAGGCCTAAAACCACCCTTAGGCCTCAAAACCCCAACCTCTTCCTTAAGGCATAACCAAAGCCCCCAAGTATACTTAAGGTCAAGAGAATGTGTGTGATGATGATATAGGCCCTAAGGATAATTTCTTTTACATAGTAATACAAGGAAGTGGTCAACTTGGTCCTATTACCCCTCTTAAGTTTTATTACTCTAATTTGCCATCTCGAACTACCAAATCCAATGCTCATATCTCACATGATAAGATGAATAAATCAAAATTATATTATGTGTATTTGGGTACCCATATTAAATTACTATCCATGGAGTAAATATTTTAATTTAGGAGCTCAACTCTATGAACAATCTCTAACACTGTAACGCACATAGAATGCTTAGTAAGAGCTCAAAGGCTATCAATTTTTGCTCACAACTCATTAAAAGTGTATGGGACAAAGAGATATTTTAGATTTTTATATGGGTTTATGGGATCAACATCCATGTAAATAAGGTTTATATTTGAGGCCTATACTCTATGAACCATCTTTAAGATGTTAAGCCATTAAAACCTTGCATAAACCCTAATAGAGACCTGATGGAGGTAGTCTTGAGGAATTTTCATCCAAATGCATTTAATTATCTTTAGATATAATTGGAACACCTAATTCACTATATGTGTTTCCCATTCATGGCATTTTCCTATATGGACACTTATATAAATTCATCAAAAACTATACTTTTATAGGGTTTTGAGTAAAAAATAGGGTTGTGAGCATATTGAGATGATACAGATCATCAAATACGGTAATATGAAGCATATTTCACATTTTAAAATCAAAAACTATCTTTATTTCATCTTATAAATTTTCCTATAGGTCTGAGCTAAAAGGCCAATCTAGACAAGCTAGTAAAAGGTGACCTAGTCACCTAAATGGGCAAAGTTATAGGTGTGCATTATTTAAAAGGCACAAGTAATAGTGTAATATGAATTAATTTATCTAAATAATACTCAATTACCTATTATCAAGGTTTTATTTAGGTCTAATGGCCATCCAAGTAGTTAACATCAAGAGACTAGGCCTAATTTCCTAGTAGGCCTACTTGGTCAACTAAGGAAAATGCCTATTAGTGTAAAGGGTAGAAATGGAGCGAAATCAGGGTCATAACATCCATTTAACTAAATCATGTAGTCAAATAGTCACATTTCATATCCATCATGGAGGATGGATTAGTTTCCTAAGTGATATTGACATGCAAAAGAGAGATGGTTACTTAATGCTCCATGAAGGCCTAATTGAATCATGTTTATGCCTTTGTAACTATCATTAGATGAGTTATATGACCAAGTGTGAATGATAATTATATTCATTAAATCAACCTTGGCTAAAAATTGACATCCAACACCCAAAATGTTCATTAAAGACCACTCACCACTAAGGCCATGCATGAGGGAGTTATGGGAGTTGGTTATAACTATTCATTGAGTGAATTATGGAAATTCATGACCTATCCATGCCTTATCCATGCCAATTATCTTTTCTCTATTTCTCATGTTATATAAATTGAGGCTTTAAGGCCATTATATTGATCCCTCTAACAGGTATGAAGACATTCTACCCAAATTTATACATTGTAACCTCTTAAACTAAATGAAGGAATATTTCAATTTCTCTAATACTAGTTTAGTGTGTTTATGCTTGTTTAATTTGCATAAGTGGAATTTTTCTCTCCCTTTTTAGGTCCTTCCCTCACCTATATACCAGTACATTATTCCATGTAGGTCATATAGTGTGTGAAGGTGTTAGTGGTTGATCTTGGAGTGGAATTTGATTGGTGTCTTCAAATTAGAATTTTTTTCATAGCCTTCAAGTTTTGATCATCTAGAATATCCTCTATGTGAAACACTAATGCTTAAAATCCCAAGGATAGAGTGGTTAAATTACTTATCTTGTTCAATAATATTGTTTAAATTTCAAATAGAGTGGACATAACATATTGGTGTATCACCTCCAGTAGCATAGGTTTCATTTCATGTTTTCCTTCTATCCCTTTTCATTGGCAAGTTAGTGGTTTTAGGAGTTGATCCAAAATTGATGCACCAGGGGAGATAGACCCATAAACTATAGGTTTAGTCCACCCACAGGTCACCCAAAACCTTAGACTAATCCCATGCTACCCAAAACTTTAAAAGGTCTGAATAGTCTTCTCCTAAGGGTGAAGTTTGGTGGTTAAAAGGACCTTGAGGGGCAGTACATGTTTCAATAAGAATAAGGCCTTGATTAGGTTGAGATTAGCTTTCATGCATAATCATGATCATAAAAGGAAAGAGCTTTTATGCCCAACCTATCCAATCTAGAAGAGAAGCCTGTAGGCTTGTGGAAATAATTTAATGAGTTGGTCAAAGAGTTTAAAGCCCATATCAAACCAACAATTCCCAAGATGTAGGGTGAAGTCATTGAAGGAGTTTCTTATTTTTACCAAATCCCATCCAACCTTACCAAGCTTTTTTAATTTATACAATTATTCATTCTAATTAGAATAAGCTATTGTCTAAATGTTTACATGCATGCACACACGCACGTGCACGTGCGTGCACACACACACACACACACACACACACACACACACACACACAAATACATATACATGTACATGTACATATAAAACACACATACATATATAAATTAAAGTGATATATACATACACACATAGATGTGTGTGTGTGTGTGTGTGTGTGTGTGTGTGTGTGTGTGTGTGTGTGTGTGTGTGTGTGTGTGTGTGTGTGTGTGTGTGTGTGTGTGTGTGTGTGTGTGTGTGTGTGTGTGTGTGTGTGTCACTTTAATTTATATATTTATGTGTGTTTTATATGTACATGTACATGTATATGTATTTGTATGTATGTGTGTGTGTGTGTGTGTGTGTGTGTGTGTATACACACACACACACACACACACACACACACATACATACAAATACATATACATGTACATGTACATATAAAACACACATACATATATAAATTAAAGTGATATATACATACACACATAGATATATATATATATATATATATATATATATATATATATATATATATTAATAAGAAAATGTTATCCTTTTATCAAATGTTATAAATAGAAATCTTTTTAAATTATAACACAGTTCTATTTTGGTTTTTCTAGTGGTTAGTATCCTTTTATTTTATTTTCAAAATACTATGTTATTTTTCAAAAACTTTAGATGTCAATTTTAATAAGATATTTTTTTAAAGATATTAAGATATAAATTTTAGCTTTTAAAATTCACTTGTGTTTTATCCTTGGTCAAACTAAAATATTTAGATATGTTATCACCTGTGTATTTCTCAAGAACTATATTCTATAATCTACATACCATCATGTTTCCTTATTGATTGAGGTAGCATTTAGCATAGTTTGATGTAAGCTTGGACCTAAAAATGGGTCACACTCTAATGATCCCCATAATTTGTACACTAACACCTCACCTCATTTAAATTGGATCTATAGGTTGTCTAAGAGAAATTTAAAACTAGGTCAATCTATTATAAATTTCTTATGCCCATTAGACCATCACTCCTTGCACATAATACAATATTTAATACCAATAATGCTAATGCTTTGATGGATCTTTAAAAATCCATCTGTATGATTTATTTTAAATTTGGGGAAGGGAAATTCACATTGAAAAATAGGATAAAGGTAATAAATTATATTTTTTAAAAATTAGATAAATCTTATCTCAAATCAATGAGTTACACCAAATACTCAAATAAAATCTAAGTTGAATATCCCTATCCTTTCTAATAATTGGCCTAACATTTTTGAATCTCAAAAAGTCACCACAAAATAACATTATCACTTAATATTTTAAAGCATGTGACTCACCTAGCATTCTTAGTGAAACATAATGCTCAAACCTGTAATGTGACTCATGTAGGTAGTCACAATATTATGCATTTTTGTTTTTCCAAATTTGAAATAAGTGAAACATGTAACTCAACTAGAAGCTTCTAAAATTGCAAGTCACATAATTTTCATCAATTTTTTCTAAAAAGTGGGAAATTTGTAAGTTTAAAAATTAAGAGTGGAATCAAAAAAATTTTTGCTCAACCCAAAATAGCTGAAGAAAATATGGCCCACATCCACCTCTATATTAGGGTGTAAGGTCTCATAGAAGAGGTAACCAAGTAATAACAAATAAATAATAAATAAATTGGTTACACACTAGAAAATAAACAACCACTACTTATTATACAAATTTACATCTTATTAAAAAATATACATTATTATTTATTATAATAATTTTTGTATCACACATGGTCTATCAATATAAATCAATAAATTTCTTAATCCATTACTTCTATACCTAAGCATCCTAGAAATTAAGTCTCATAACAAGTATAATGTTCTTAAAATGCATGAACTTATATATGTTGTTTGAAAGAGTTAAAAATGGTCTTTAATTTTATGATATCTCAAGGTTTACATACACATTCCTTCCATAATACAACATACATTTTTATATTTAAATATATCTTCATATGGTTGTATAAAAAATTGATGAAAATTTATTCAATTCCATTGATCTCACAGAGTTTATATATTATTTGGTTTGATAGCTCGTAAATATCTAGTTATATGAAAAAGTATCACTTTAAGTCTTTATTTACTCTAGAATTAATTAGAATAAAAATTATATATAATTTTAAAAGTAAAATTTTAAAATCTTATCTAGAAATTTAAATAAGGTGGAATACAAAGATCAATAGAATTTAAAGAAGTTGTAAATTACTAAAAATAGAAAATAGGGCTAGCATTAGAAAATTATCTTTGCAAAGTAGATTATTTTAGACTATGTTAAATTTTTGTAAGTTATAACAATTTTAAATTACTTAAAAATAGAAATGCATCGAAAAACATAGATCTAATTTATATTGGGATAAGTACACAAAAGGTGGACAAGGTCATAATGCATTATTGTTTGCTACTATGACTTTATCTGGATAAAATATGCAGTGAATCTAAAAATCTAATCTTGTTCACCTATATATGTGCATGACCTATCTTTGTGTAGAGCTTAGTTTGATGCACAGAAGACCTATAAAATATATGCCTTAGTCTTTCACAAGCACACAAAAGAGATCAAATAAGAAAGGGGAGACATGAGAGATGTCAGAATGGTTGAGTTATCCTCAGAAAATGCCTTGTTGATTAAGTCTTGTTTACATAGCCTGAAGGCCTCAGGCCTATGTAGTTCTAATTTTAGAGAAGATCATATGATTAAAAATAAAAATATTTTATTTCAGTTATTTAAAAATGATGCCCTTAACTTGCAATAAAATAATGTTAAAGTTGGCCAAGGATTGTGTTATTACATTCAAATTGCAATAACAATTTTTATTCAAAATATAGATGCTTTTGAAACCAAAGAGTATATGATTTTGTCAGTGAGAACTAGGTTGGTTCAAGTGTGAGCCTTGATTTAATTTTATAAGATAATATTTCAAATATTTTGATAACCAACCTATTGGTTTACGTGAGAGATGAAGTATTAATTACATTATTTTGAAAGGATGATAGTTAGAACACTATGGTCAAGGCCTCACTACAAGACAAGCCCATAGTGCACCCGTGTCTAATAGTGCACTCTTATCTATATGGATAGAGACTTATAAAACCAAAGTGATAGTGAATTATATGTTAGAATATATGAATATGGATAGAGTAGTGAAGTATTGGAGATATTAATAATAATTTAAATACTTTGAAGGCTTCCTTAGATATTGTGGGTTATTGGAATGGTGAATTGACCAAGAAGGATATAGGTGTCAAAAACCAACATTGTCAAGAATTTATTAATTAACTTTTAGTTTATAAATTCCCCCATTTATTCTAGTGATACATAAAATTACTAGAGTAAAGGAAATTTGATATCTAAGTATGTATATAGAGTTTGTCTTTATCATGGAGATGTGCATGCCCCTTGTTGAGGCATGTGGATAAGTGTTGAACCTATGATGAATTTAGAGTGATAAAGTCTTAACTTGAATAATCTATTAATATGCTTGATTTATAAATATTATATGCTCTAATTGTCATATATTATTCTATAATATTTGTAAAGAGGTGGGAACCAACAAAGTGGTTCACTAAAGTGAAACCAAGATATGGAGTGTTACTAAGCTCAAACATGGCTCATTTATTGAACTAAAAAGAAGAGGAATATAAATTATATGAAGTATAAGCTTGGACATGAATTCATATCATCCCCCTATATTTTATAATTTACTAATTTGATATTTTTAAAATTGTTTGAAATCTTATAACTAATTGTTTGAAGTATATGTGCTCAAGTATTTGTAAGAGTGGAGTGAATAAGCAAGCCAAATGCTCTAACAATCTTAAAATTCTGATTTTACATATTGTAAAATATCAAATCTAAAATGTATTCCTTGTGAAAAGTTGGAGATAATCCCATTATGATGCCCCATTTTGAGATGAGGGAAATTTATTGAAAATCACTTGTCTTAAAAGAAAAAGTGAGAGCATTTGTGAAAGATGTAATCAAGTATTTGAATAGTTGAATTGTATTAGAATCTAAAATATATAAAATTGAATCATAGGAAAAGTTTAGATATTGAATTACATCATTATAATTGAATATAAAATTGATGTGGAGTATGAATCATGTCAAGAACTTGTAAGTATTGTTTATGTATTGTAAGGATAGTATTGAATAAATTACACCTTTGAAACACATATGTAGTATGTGCATGATATGTATTATGACACCATATAAATATGTAATAGATAATTATTAGTGCATGATAGGTGTCATGACACCATATTATCAAGTAAGGAACATGTAAGTAAAGTCACATAATAAGGAACAAATGCCACATACATGGAACATATAAGATGTTGCATAGAGTTATAAAATTTCCATAAATGTCATGCATTAGGTCTAAACAATGAATATAAGGAACATGTGAATGTAAGACAAATATATAAGACAAAAGGACACACACACAAGATATGATGATATCATACAAGTAAGAATGTGTATGTTGAACATACACAAGGCTAACGGCTGCATATAAAAAGTAAACAAATTGAACCATGTGATGAAATGACAGCAAGAATATGAAAGTTTGAGAATATTTATCTATGTTAATTTTAGTGAATAACATAATCATCAAGGCACATGTAAAGTATGATTTAAAAAGAGACATATTTATTCTATATCTCAACATGATAAAAGAGGTTTTAGATAAATAAAACATGTAAGAGTGTTCATATAGAATAATGAGATGCCCCTAATTGAGAGAGGTTGTTATGTAAAAGGCCAATCCAACATCAAAACCATGGAAAACTATGCCTTAAGTTTGAAATTTGAATGAAATCTAATTATATTCTCTACTTTGTGATGAAAAACTATAGAATATGTCCCTTTGAATGTGTTGCACTTGGAAAAAAAGTTAGAAAATGCACAAAGACGTGACCATAGTAGAGTACTAGATGTAATGTGTTATTATCTGACAAGTGCGTGGTTATCTTGATTGACTGTATGCAATATTTTTTTATTAGGATAGGTTCTTCTATGTATGAATTTTTTGTTTCTATATAGTTATGTCATGATGCACACTCAGATACCTTATGAGAAGCATTGTCTATTGAAAATGGAATGAAGTATGATATGAACTAAACACAAATATAAATTACATATGAAAAGATGTACTCCAAAAATATGAAATTATGTCTACAAGTCCTTTTTTTATAGATATTTAGATGTTTTTGTACTTTTTTAGCATATATGATTTTTTTTAAATTTATTCCATATTTGTAAAGTCGAGTATACATAAGTAAAAGTTTAAAAGTGTTAAAAATACAATAAAGAACAAAGTTTTAAAATGGAAGGAGGGGGAGATTTGAACAACCTTAACACAAAGCATGACAAGTAGGAGGGAAATCAAAGTGCCCCAAATGTAAAATTATATGTAGCATAGATGGAAATCATGGCAATGTAATCTCATTTGAAAGTGGATAGATGTGAGCATGAAAATAAAAATGAGATATATATTATGTATAGATGTGCAACATTGATTAAATGAGTTACCATGAAATATGTGAATTGAAAGATTAGTGAGATAGTTGTATTGGGTTGCTTGAATTGGGTTAAAAGAAAAGACAAGGGAGAAAGTGCCCAAAATAGTGAAAGTAGAGCCAATGGATAAATGAAATTGGATTATGTGTATAAGAATAATAAATAAAAGTAAGGATAAAAGAATCTAGGTACTAGGCAAGTATGTTAACTAATTATTTGTTTTGAATAAAGATCCCATGGAGCACTTGCATAAAAAGTATATGTACCTATTTGAATAGGTTTCCCATGTGTAAAACATTTTGATTCCTTAGAGTGTGCCATATGTGTCATATTTGAATTAAATCCTTTTGATAATATATGCTTATCAATAACCTAATGATGATATCCTAGTGATGAATGAGATGAGTGTTAGAAGTGGGAGGTCTTAGCATCCATTCCCTGGGATGACCACTCTCTAGTTTTGTTCCCACACTAAGCTATGGTGGGTCATTTGTGAAATGTATCCAATGAAATGGACTACTAGCTTGGTGTTCAATATGAAAAAGGTTGGTATGTGGCTTGAAACCTATGTTCAATGCAATAAGGCGAGTCTACAGCCCATGGCTAAGAATACTATTCACTATTATTTTGGGCATTCTAATTATAAAATTATTTTTACCCAAAAAATTTACCCTTGTTAATAAGTTGGTGGTATTTATTAGTGGTAAGCTCATGAAGGATAATTCCAAATGGGTGTTTCCTCCCCTAGGATAATTTAAACTAAATTTTGATGGTCCCTCACGATGTAACCCTAGGGCCTCTAGAATAGGATATATTGTTTGATATTATAGGGGTTCTTTAATTTGGGTAACCTTAATTAAATTTGCTGATGGGACCAATAATGAATCCTAATCATAATCCCTGGTGTCAAATTTGGAGATGGTTGAGCTCTTTGGTATCTCTAATCTCTTGATCAAAGGTGATTCCCATGTGATCATTTAATCTCTAAATAAGGTCTAGGAAAAATCATGTAAGATTACATAAATTTTTGATAAATCTTTGTCAATTTTAGAAATTTTTCATAAATGTAAGGCTTTGCATTGTTTTTGCAAAGCAATAAAATTATGTAGATGCATTAGCTAACTTTGACATTGAGTAACCAATGGATGTAATGATGGAAAATGACTTGGAATATTGGGAAAAAAAGATAAGAATTGATATCATTAATTTTAATTGATGATAATTTCTTCCCTCTACCAACTCTATGTCATCATGTCCTTCAACATGTGTGATCCTTCCATCCTTGGGAGGTGGATTTTATTATCCAGATGGATCACCTAATTAAGACACCTCTTTATTGATTATTGGGAGATTTGGGGTGCATAGTGAGGGGATTTCCATTTGGTGTTCTATTAGTTCTTAAAATCAATTTCTCATGGATATTTAAGTGGTTGAAGCATTGGCTTTAACTTTTTTGGCTGGTTTCTCCAACTCTAGGGAGATGGCCTTTGTAGGCAAGGTGTCTCAGGGAAGATTGTTGAAGATTTTTTGGGTATAGTTTGAAGAAACTCTTAGGTCCATTAAAATTGTGATTGGTGATGAATTTATTTGTCATATTAGGTTGGTGAAATTCAATTAAATGGAAACATATCTTTTACTATGAATATATTGTTTTTTGGTCTCAAACAAGGATGATGTAAAAATGTTGGTGGAGTTTTTTTTAAATCCAAATTTTTGTATGGGTTTGGATGAATCTTTGGAGAACATTGAGGTAGGTAAGGTCAGTTATCTTCTATTTTTAGGCAAATATTGTCTAGGTATGGTACCTATGGCTACTTTCAAGGATCTGGAGTCAAATATGGCACTTCTAAGCAACTATATCCAAGATTGGGAGGGAGAAGTGCAGGAAAGTAGGTCAGTTGGGACATGGGTTCCCCTTACACCTCTAGAAGAAGATTCATCTTCCCCACTAGCATTGGTTTCAATGTTCTCTTCCAAGAATTTGTAGATGTATATTGAAGTGGTTAAGCTCTTGGTAAGGCTTGTTTTTTATGGTGTCATAGCTCCACCCTCATGTTTGGTCAAGCAACCTAGGGTCACGATAACAAAGGCCATGAATTCTTGCTTAGAAATTTTCAAATGTGAAGTGGTGGTGGATGTTTCTTAGAATGGTTATATTTTTTTAAGGTAGAAGTAGGTTTGGACTCATGAAAGCATCGTTTTGTGGTAGTAAACTCTTCAAGGTCTTTGTCTATAGCCTACATTAATGATGTAATTATTCTAGACTAGGTGGAGTTTTAGTGTTATAAGGCTAGATTTTATTGTATAATTCCTTCATTTTTATGTTTGCCTACTATTATTGAAGCTTATTTATCTCAGACAAGTTGTTATGTACTATTTTGAATGTTTTACTTTTAGCTTCTAGGTGAAAAGGTTAAATTCATGCATGGTTTTTTCTTAAAATTCCCTTTTTATATTTTGGGCAAGGGTCTCATAAACCCTATACCTATCCAAAAAAAGATATGCTTATCACTATTTTATTGGATTGTAATTATGCTCTCCTTATAAATTGTAACCATTTTACTATCATTCTAAAATATGAGTTCATCATAATTAGTAATGAGGGTAACTCCCATTGATTTTCCCATGATCACCCAAGAATAAAATTATATTTTGATAGATTAAGATCAATATGAAATAATTTAGAACATGATTTTGAGCCCATAATGATAGTGATGTAATATATCCAATGTAATGTGTGGGCCCTATGAACTGTTTAAGATGTTGTGTGACATATCAAATATATTTGAGAAAAGTGATGCTACATATGCTAGCATGTTATAGGCATGTCACCACAACATTAGTACATTTTTTTACCAACCATAAATAGTTTGATAATGAGGGGATCTAGATAATAAAAATAATAATTTGGGGTTTGTTTTGCAATCACCTTTGACTCTTGTTTTAAAATAATTTTATTAAAATCCCTATTTAAATAAACCATAATCTTGATGCGATGGTTGTGCTTGTGAATTTTGATTTTTCATTTTCTCCTTAGAATAGATAATCATTGTATGATTCAAACTGCTTAACTCGGTAGAATGTGAAATGTTCTATGAGATGGTATTGCAAGTTTTTTTTTCAAAAATTATTCATTTACCATTATTTTGTAGAGGATACACAACCCATATTAGCCTTCTCTAATTGATGTAAATAAATAATAAGATAGGTTTTCATATTCATAAATATGATTAAAAGATAGTTTTCACATTCACTCATTTATTAATTGCTTTGTATTATCATCACACTATTGCAATAATCCTTTGTTTTTAAATAATAATATTTTATCTTGAATAATAGTGGTAGGTTTGTAATAGAATTTATGGAGTGTATATGAGGTACGTCTTGCTTGTATTCACTTTTGATAGGTTCATTAAGCTGTGCAAATATGTGTTCTTGTGGAAAACGTTTGTGTATAGGTTATTCTATGTATTGAGGACTTGGATAAGTTTTTTCACTTTCATCTACCTTAATGGATTCACCAACCTCATATGTATGGAATTTTACAATTGGAATTCATTTCCCAAGGCTTATGAAGGAACACTTATCTGATTGTGAGACTTTGTAATACCAAAAAGATGTATCATCAGTTGAAATTGTATACTCATATGAATCATGTATAAACTTGATGAACTTATGTAATATAGAAGGTAAAAATCCCATATCATGGATGTAAATATGTCCTTATATAAAATTCAATTGTACTTGAACCTCAACAACTAGAAATATAATATATACCATTTTAGGACCTACCAAGATATTGAAAGTGATAGCTTCTATTATTGATGTTGGGATATTATCAAAGCTATGTATAGGATGTATATTTTTTAAGATTGATTTTATTGAAACCTAATTGTTGAATGAAGTTATAAATACAAATATCTATTTCAGGACCAATATAAGCTATCGCTCTCTTAGTCAATTTTCCATGAATTTGAACCTAAATAAATAGTGGCATATTATGCTCAATAATGTGTTGTAAAGGTAAATATTATTTGTCAAAATAAATAGTGTTATCAATATTTTTTATTATGTTAATAATATAATAAAATGAAGTAGGTTTTCTGCCCATAAGAATATAAGTATCTCACAATAATGCATATAATATATCATTATAAGTTGGTTTCTTTTGAAATAACTCTAGAATAGAAATATCAACTTATGTATTATGAAAATTCTCAATAAGATCATACCCTTTGGGTTGGGAAACTTGTATTTGAAGATTTTGGAGGAGGTGGAGGATGAATATTGATAATAGGTGATTTAGGATGGGTAGTTAATATAGGTCATCCTCATCTAGTTTGAATAGCATGGACTTGAGAACCTAAGATAATTTGTGGATGAATAAGGGGTATGGGAGAAAATATAATAGGGGTATATTGAGGTCAAGTATAAGGAAGCACAAAATTTTGGGTGCATGCTCTTTGACTTCTAATTGTGATAGAAAGCAACT
This sequence comes from Torreya grandis, assembly GCA_037957365.1. Taxonomy (NCBI): domain Eukaryota; kingdom Viridiplantae; phylum Streptophyta; class Pinopsida; order Cupressales; family Taxaceae; genus Torreya; species Torreya grandis. Next base: position 257,603 of record JARHVA010006133.1, on the reverse strand, counting down.
CATATTGAATATAAAAGTGTATGATCTCATGAGATAGCATATATTAAATTTATCCATAAGGGGTGGAAAATTCATTATAAACAAGGCCTCTAGTTCTAATGTTGGTTGAATTAAATGTGATATTTTGTCCCCAAATAATCTTATTATTGTCTAGATCTAATCCATAAAAAAGGGAGGGTTTAAAATAAGGAGAAGATTCAATATGATCACAATAGTAAGTAAAAAGAGCATAAGATTCCTTAAAGTGTGATTGATTTTGGTGATTAAATTCATTTATTAATCATGTTTATAGATAATGACTAATTTAATGAAATGAAATATGATAGGTAATAAAATTCCATAATCTATTGTAATATATAGCATAGAGATTATTTTGTTAAACCCATTATAATGTAAAAAGGAAAAATAAACACATGATTTATTGTATATAGTGAATCAAAAGAATTATGTCTATGTATACAAGATTAATCAATTAATCTACTTGCTAAAAATATAATCCAAAAAAAATTAAGGATAAACGGTGATCTAGGTAAAGGTTTGAATGATTTGTAGACTCTCAGAAACACTTTATTGTTTATTGATTAGTGGCATCTCAATGTTTCATAGCACTAACTACATAGGTAAAACCATTAATGTATCCCACTAACCCTAATTTTAAGGGTAAGTTAAGAGTAACTTCCCTAGGCAATACACTCCTCTAAAGTTCACTACAAATTAGATGGATAAAAATAGATTCTTATTGGTGTAAATAATGAAATCCTAGGTGTTTATGATATATTGTGAGGTAAGTGGAAATTAAATTCTATATTTATCTCTGTACTATAGCTATGATTATTAGAGTAAAACCCCTTGCACCATGATGTTTTTAAATACAACACCATGTAGCCCTTCATGACAGTAGCTAAATATTTTTAAGACTATTGGAATAAAATTTATGAAATAATAAAAATAAAATAGAAAAAAAATGAAAAAAGTGAAATATTTTTAATAGGAAAACAACAAAATTTAACTTGATGTTGAAAGAAAGAACCTCTATATTAGTATTTATCCAAGGTGACAAGAAAAACATTTTTAGAGTTAGATTACTTGAAGGTAAAAAAAAATGAATTGTTTAATTATAGGTAATATCCAAGGTTGAGGATTATATTCTTTTAGTGTCAAGAATTTATAGAATTAAATTAAAACCCTAAGCCAAAAATCAACAAGTAAAAAATAGTGCTCAAAATGAAAGGCGGTTTCACCAAAATGTTTACAATAGAATAAAAAATTAACTCTAATTTGAAATGTAAACTATTAAAATATAATCTAGGAAGTTAAATAAGACAAAATACATTAAATAAAAATATCTACATAATTTACATAAATTTAAAATTACTAAAAATAGCAAATAGGGATAGGATTAGATGATTATCCTTACAAAAGAGATTAATTCAAACTTTGTTAACTTTATGTAATTATTTATTGGTTTAAATTACCTATAAATATATGTGCATCATAAACATAGATCCAATATTTACTGGGACAAGGTCATGGAAGGAAGACAAAGTGATATTGTGTTATTGTTTACTATTGCAGCTTTGTATGGATACACCATGTGCTGAAATTGAAATTTTAAGCTTGTTCATCTCTATCTTTAGGTGACCTATATCTATTTGGAGTTTAATTTTATGTGTGGAAAACTTGTAAATAGATACCTTAATACTACACAATCACTCAAAAAAGATCAAATTTATAAGGGGGAAAAACATGGGATTTGGGAATGACTGGGTAATCTTCAGAAAACCCCTTGCTAACTAAGTGTTGATTACATATTTTGAAGGGCTCAAGCTGATGTAATTTTATTTTTAGAGAAGATCATGTGAATATAAATAATAATATTTGATTAGAATTATTGACAAATGATTTTTGTGTAGGATATTACTTTCCTACTCTTTAGATTACTTAGGTGTTATTTCATTGGATATGTTTATCCCACATTCATGATGATAATGGGTTTATGCCTTACTTCCATCTATATTAGGGAATTTAATACCAAATGCATGGGATGGTTGGGATTCTCCTATCTTCTACATATTTATATATCTCTATTGTAAAATATTTGATGGAGAATAGAATTTAGTGGATAATAGATAGTTTATTTTTTTTGTGCAATGCATTAACTTCAGGGCTATGATAATGGATTAATGGAGAGATCTTGGTTAAAGATTATTATTAACTCTATCATGATTTCAGAGTATTCTCCAACTACTATTTTTCCAACTATCATTTTTCACACTATTTGACTACTCCTTAAATAAGTTGTATGTTTCCTTTTTAGATCTAAGTTTTTTTATTCATATTCAAAACACCTTTATTTTAGAGATTTTATGGTTTTTATTATGCTTAGATCTATTACTTTTATACTAATCAGTCATAATGATTTTCATTTGAGTTACTTAGATATATTGTGTTGGCCATATATATATTTTGGAGAAATTATAAAATTTATTTTTTCAAAAAATTGTGACTATCTTGTAGATTATTTTTCTCTTCACAAAGGTGTCTGATTCAAAACATTTTTTCACTGCTGGAAATAGGACTTTGAGAGGTTTCTACAAAGTGACTTGACATGTTTCTTTGTGACCCTTGGACTTCTCTTCTTCTCTCTCTCTCTCTCAAGTTCTATAAGAACTAACTATTTTGGCATTGTATTGGTGTTCCACCTGAGTATGGTAAAGCCATGCTCATTTGTATACCTTTTTATCAATAAAATTACTAAGTGTTACCTATTTTATGATCATTCATAGTGTGATTTACATGAATGTTTAATTTTCTTAGTGACCAAAAAATTGGCTTAAATCATGAATGGCACGACTCCCAATGAGAAACCTTTCTATTCCTCAAAAGTGTGATTTCCCTAATTAGGGTTTCTCATTAATTAAAATTCAGATTTTTCTTTTAATTTTTTCCCATAGTCTAAAAATCACATTTTTAAATTATAAGATATAATTAAAAATACCCCCTTCATAATGAGTGCCCCCTTAAGTCAACCCTTAATTCATAATATTAAATATTATAACTTTATAATATAGCTCCAAATAATTAATATTTAATTAAATCAATTAAATATTAATATCTCCCTCAAAATATATCCGATTCTCAAACTGTCTGAAGCTGGCGGACAAGGGAGTGATTCTGCACATGACCAGACCATAGCAGGGGTGCTTTAATATCCAAGGAGATGTGAGGCTCTAAAGTTGACCCTATGATTCTATTTTTCTATGATTTTTTTGTGTGATCAAGAAAAAAAATCAGATCTTGTATTTAAAGTGAAAAATTAGTGTGAAAGATTGATCTATGTGGAAGATTATTCTTTCCTTCAAATACACTTTTTCTATATCTAGTATAAATAATTTAATTTTCCCCAAGCATCTGATATTTTTTGGTGTGATGTTTTATTTTTTACCCAATGAAGAGTCTTCTTAACTCTATCAAATGATGCCCTTAACCTATAATAAAATAATGTTAAACTTGGTCAAGGGTCATGGTATTAAACTAAAATTACAATATCATTATTTACTCAAATGATAAATGCTTTTAAATTCATAGAATAGATAATTTTGTCACTGAGAGCTAATTTGGTTCAAGTATGATTCTTGATGTGATTTTATAGGAGAATATTTTTATATTTATATTAACCAACCTAGTGATTTGCATGAGAAATTAATTATCAATTGTGTTATTTTGAAAATATGGTCATTAGAACACTATGGACAAGGCCACACTCTAGGACAAGATCTAAGTGCACTCTTGTCTAATAGTGTGCTCTTATCCAACAAGGTACACATTTTTGAAACAAAATTGATAGTGAAGCATATGTTTAATAGGGATGACTAGTGATAGGATAGATAAGTATTGGAGATATACACAATAATTTTGAGACACTAAAGAATTTCTTAGAGATTGTGGGTTATTAGAATGGCAAATTGACCAAGTAAAGTAAAGGTGTCAGAGACAAGCATTATCAAAATTTTATTGGTTAAATTTCATTGTCTATAGCCTTAAAAAAATGTAATGACATGTTTAAATTTACCAATTTTATTTTTCCAATATGATGGGAGCTTAAGAATAGGGTATCATGAACCATCAAACCATAATTGAAATAAATTTTTTATAGTAAAAAAGTGGAAGCATACTGAGGACACACAATCTTTACAAGGAAAAATATTCTAATAAAAGGTGATGATAGTAGTAAAAATAAAATGATATTAGTTAAAATCATTGGATATTCTTAGAAAATTTTAATTATTATATGTAATTCTAGACTTCATAATTCATTCAATCAAATATAAAACATAATTGTTTTGTATAATGTATCAGACATAAGGTGAAATTATTAAAAGTATATATAAGGGAGAGGCACAATAAATGGTGTAACTTAAATTTTCACCCACATGGTACTTAAATGGTGCCATATTAAGACTTAAAATTTACACCCATAGTTAGCTTAGAGTTTCTACTACTTAATTATATTTTTTTAGGGTGTGATGTGTCAGTAGGGTGCCATCATAGTTATTATCATTAAATTTGTCCTTATAGTTCCAAATTAAAACTTGGACTGATTGGTGATAAGTAAAATCCCAAAAATTATTAATGTAATCCAAATGTGGGACATTTAAACCCTAGTTAATAGTTTTTTTTTCCATATTATGCATGAACTGTGTTCAATGTGATATAACAATAACACCTCACCAATTTTTATTTAAGAATCTATGTTAGGTAGTGAACAAGGTCATACTTGCATTTTATCACACCTAATTAATTTTTATTTGCATAGGTGTTAAAGGGAAATAACATATGAAATGTATTATAAGTAGCTTTTATAGTGGAAGGATGTGTTTGTGCGTGGTATAATCATTATAAAAAATTTAATGACATTTACACCACCAAGTCAAATAAGCATTATATTGTGGTAGAGCCCTATGGACTCCTCCCCCATGGAGTCTTCAACCTTATTCGATGTGCTCTAGCCATATCACCTCACTGAATACTATGTACATAGGCATATGATATATTAATTTATATGGGTTGATGGAGATGTTGACATGTGGCACACATCCCCTTTAGTTATTTATATGGGTAAAATATATTAGGAAAAATGAGTAATTTGTGGAATTATTACATTGGGTAATGAGTCAGCCTACACTACACTTAGGATTTTACCCATCCATTATTAGTAATTAAAGTCCATCTAAAGGATATGAATATTAATATTATTGTAAAATATATCAATTAAGTGTTGTGTTCTCTATTTTTAAGAAGGATATTGAAGGTGTCCCCATCATAGTGTAATTATGGAGTTATTCTTTCCTTAAGGAGTATTGTATGTTGTTGCCCTACTAAAAGGTTATTATTTTATTTAATAATATATTACATTTTTGGGAATATTGGCCCACCCATATATATTTTATTGTGTTTATAGACATTATGTTATACATAATTTAATTATTACAAGTATGGATCATAAAAATTGTGATCAAAGACTCAATTTCCACAAATTGAGGGGTTGAAACCCTAAATCCCCATTTTTAAGAATCTCTTATATCTTACAGTCAGTTGTGAATTTTTATAAACTTTTTTATTTAAGTTGGATAATAATTCAAGGACATTTGTATTAAAAAAAATAAGGTTTAATGATCATTTTGGGGTGAGTTATTTATATTTTAGGGTTTTTCATAAGTTCATCATATCAATCATAATTTTTAGAATTTAAAAGTTTATTAAGGTTTAATTCTAAAGAGATTCTAAAATATTTTAATTTCATGGATGTATTCAAACTAATAAGGTCAATTTATTCATAAACCCTAACATCAAGTGTAAATTTGTCAACATGGATGTGTCTCGACATCTAAATGTTCAAGTAAATAATATTAAGGAGGCTCAAGTAGATGGTAAGTATATTCAAGTTTTTGAAGATTTGAATTTCACTATGGACAAATAAGTTTTACATTCATATTTATATTATTTTTATATAGATTATGTGGGTATGTTTCTAGGATATCCTTGGTTAGATAATTTGAGAAGAATAAATATTAATGTGAAAAACAAATTCATGAAGGTTTAGTATAATATAAATAAGGTCACTTTGCATGATATCACACTTGGTAAGGCAAAAATAAATTTCAAGGTAGAACATCAAGATGGAGTTGAATATGGTGAAGGATAGTATAATTAAGATTCAAATGAATAAAAAATGCATACAAAGAATAACATTTCATCTACTCCAAAGACAAAGGTAGAAGAGATAGAAGAAAATGTTGATAAGGTAAAGTATTAGAAAATGATATGAAGGTTGAATCATATAGATGTTCACATCATCATAAGAAGAAAAAATTATGGAATAAATAGACAAATAATTATGGCTACACATGGAAACAAAAGAATAATTACTATGGTCATACATGGAATTAGAATACACCAACATATAATGGAACATGGAATCAAAAGATTAATAATTATGCATGGACATTAATAAGGTGCAACTATGATCATGAATAGAATCATAATATCACATTATAATTTGTAATAAATTTTTAAGAGATATTACCCATATCACATACGGATGGTTAGATGATCAAGCATGGAGACAATTGTGCAATGATTTGAAGAACACTTATTGCTTAGTTTAGTCTCATGTTTTAGGGATGAAACATGCCAAGGAAGGATGGTATGATAGGTACCTAAGGATATGATATAGTAATGCAGATGGGTTGATGGATATGAAAACATGTGGCACACATCCCCTTTAGTTAGTTGTATGGGTAAAATATATTTGGATAAATGAGTAAATTATATAATTAGTACATTGGGTAATAATTAAACTTACATTAGGAATTTTTATGGATATATATCAGGGTTGACAAGAACCCTACCCAAATTTATTTTAACCAGAGTTACAAACCAAATCTAGGGCATAATTAAGGGCCCCAATCCCTAAGAACCATTAAACCATCACAAACAGCCACCACCAACCACTGAAACCACTAAGTTAAAGCAAATAACCACATCTAGCCTATGAGATTTGAACTTGGGTGGGGATGGGCATAACCAACCCTTATACATCTCATTGGTCACCTATAGTAGGATTAATAACTTACCCATCCATTATTAATAATAGAGTTCTATATAAAGGAGATTAATATTATTGTAAAATATATCAAATAAGTTTGAGCCTTCTATCGGTAGAAGGATATTAGAGGTGTCCCCCTCGAAGTGGAATTTTTGAGTTATTATTTCCTTAAGGAGTATTGCATGGTGTTTCCATCCCATAAAGTTAAAATATTATAATTTATAATATATTTAATATTTGATCATCTTGGCCTACCAATATCTCTTTTTTTGTGTTGATCTACATTATATTATACATAATTTTATTATTATAAGTGTCGATCATAACACCCACTACCATTCCACAAGATATTTTTTGAATTAAAGAATCCTATACCTACAGTCTATCATGACCATATAATAGTAGTATCCCTAAATTACCTAGTAGGTCAAGCTTTTAGATCTATTCAAAATTTACATTGTAGTGGCAATACCATTGAAACCACCCTTAGTTCTTCAAGTCACCCCACTTAATATAAAATATGAATTAAGACTTTGTTCCTATATTTTATGATTGATGGTATGGAAGGATATATACTATATACTAAATATATAATGATTATGATCATAAAAAATTAATTGTTGTATTATGTATCTTATCATTTTACAATCACATTTGACAATAGGTCCTTTTAATTGGAGTTCCAAATTTATAGTAAATGATGCATGTTATTAACTTTTCCATATTTTATGATGAAAACATAATGAAAAATTAAAATATAAAGTGAATAGTTTATAAGAAAAATCATATTACAAAAAGAGGAACAAGACTATATTACCATTCAAAAGTCATAAATTCACACCAAACATCCTAAAACTACTACACTCATGATAGCAGGACCTTCATTAACTAAAATGATATCCATCTAAACTCAATGGACTATAACTAATATGAAACATAATATGAGATATTTTGAGAACAAAGGTTACTCCAATTGAGGTTCCATTAAAAAGTGGGTAATCCCTACAACCTCACTTACTTATTGGTTGTTGGGCTTTATAATGACCAATAAAAAAGGCCCACCAAGCATTTTGGAAGATGAGGAAGAACTTGAGGTTGTTTAATTATGAAAATATATGGTATAACTTGGTCTTGGAATTTAAATTATACAAATCAAGTCATATATATCAAACATATGTGAAAAAATAGGCCAACCCCATTCAAGGATAGAATACCTAACAAGCCTTGGTGGGAAGGCTTAAAGAAGAGGCACCCAAACTTATCCATTAGATTAGTAGAAGGCTTAGATAGATATAGATCAATATATCTAAGGATTTCTATTTTAGATGCATTTTATAATAACTTAGATAATTTATATGAATCTAACCACTATGGACCTTACAAAATTTGAAACTATGATGAAACTAGACTACATGTTGGTAGGAACACTCATATGCAAGTCCTAGAAAAAATATGAAGTTGATGTTTTTTATCTCCAAGAATTTGAATGAAACCACTAGTGTTTGGTATGGTGCTAAATAAAGCCACCAAGAGGCTAGAGGGCTTAGGGGTTCTATGGGATATATGAGGTCTATAGTGGTTATCTAATTTGCCATCTTATACCAAGCTATAGATAGACTTATAAACTAGGTTGGGGATAGCTTGAACAGGCACACAAAGTGTCCCAATTCCTCTAATGGGTCTAACTATTGTGAGGAAATTAGCTAAGACTAGACTATGGATTACATAAACAAAGTGAGAACAATAATACCAATTGAAGAGAGATAACCAATTAAATGTAAATATAGAAGCTAAAGCACTTTGAGGCCAATTGAAAGACATTTTAAGAAATAAATATGTTTCCAAGGGTTCAAGATCATGCCTATTCTATATTTGATCTATCCTTTCAATTCAATACTATTATTTTCTAATAATGCAATGTTCTAGTTTAGAAAGAGAGAGAGAGAGAGAGAGAGTATTTAATCAAGTTTTCTAGGTTATTTTGAGCATGTATATGTCTACTATGTAATGAGTAAGGGTTATAAAGAGAGAAATGGTATGCAATAAAGTAATATGTCAAGTAATAAAAGTATTATTTAAACATATACAGATGTAATAAGCTTTGGAAACTACTCTAAGTAATATACAAAATAACTATTTCACTAAAAAAATTCAAACCCTAGCATATACACTATATAAGCAATGGAGTTTCACTTTGCATATCAAAGTGCCCTCAGCTCAAGATCAAAGAGATGTTCAGACTTTCTACCAATTGATTGTCCAAGCTAAGAGGTAAGAGATGAAGAAGATTAGGCTATGTGTAGACTGAGTCTAGACCAAGAGCCAAAAGTTATGGAAGAGGTGAAAGATAACCCACCAATCTAAGGAAGAACCAATGAAAGAAACACAAAATAGGTGAAATGGAGTATTGAGGGGGTGAGGAGAAGCACAAAATATTTAGGAACATTGTCAATAGAAATAAGAATCAGTAATGGAAGCTGCAGCAATATAGGGCATCCCCAATCACAAAGGAAACTATTGTGCCAAGCAAGAATCAAGAGAGATTCAAGGAGGTAGCCAAAATTCTAATGATCTAATCAAGTGGGAAGATTAGAGAAAGATAATGATCAAGAGAGAGGATCAAATTAATGAGAATGAGGCATATATCCCAACCCCAATCTGTCAAAAGACTAAAAACTAGTCATTTTTAACCATTTAGGTCCAAAACAACACTTTTTACACACGTTCTACCTAGGCCATGGCTTTTTTGAAGGAAATGTGTAGCCTAAGCCATATGTTTCCTTCACACAAGCCATAGCCTAGGTCAAATAGGGTTTTAGGATAGTCAAAAGGATCTCAAAAGGCCTCATGGGTATCTAGAGGTCCTATCTTGCATGCAAAAGGGACAAGATGAACTAAGGATGTATAGAGTGTAATAATATGATATGTGAGATGTCTAAACGAGTGGAGAATGTTTAAAAGTAGGATGAATAGGGTCAATAATTTGCATGTAAGCTAATGTGTAATCATAGGGAAGAGTAGGGTTATGGGAAGTGCAATTACATATACCCCTGAGGTACAAATAGTCAGTGTTTGAATGAATAAGGAATGTTGTGTAGTATCTAAAATCCACACTAGACAAAATAAAAGGAAGAACTATAAAGATAAAAGGAAACATTACATATACTTTCCAGATAAGGATGGTAGTAGAATAAGTTGATGGCATGATCTATGATTGAGAGTGAAAATGTTATGTAATCCAAAATTCAACTCCAACTCTGGCTCTATCTCCTATAAATAAGGGACATAAGTGACATCAAATCACATCATACTATCTAGTATGAAATTCACTAGGGCATCAACCCTAGTTTTCCCTGTGAGGGTTATGGGTAAACTAGATGTCCTCAAAAAAAGAGACCAAATTATGCACTACATCAAAGAGGGGGAGTAACTCAGAGCTAAGGATGGACCAAACATTGGTGAGTTGAGACATAGCTAAGAGTGTGTCAAATAATAATTGCACATAGCATGTGCCTAACTCATGGGTACCAATCAAAGTTCTAATGATTTCATGATACTCAGTGGCATTATTCATTTCACTGGTAAGGAAGAAACTAGTCATAAAAATCTCATGACCCCACTGATCATTGATAACCAAACCATAGTTTCTATTCTTGGGTTGCCGTAACTACCACCATTAGTGTAAATCACCACTAAGAGGTACACCTATGGGGGTCGAGGATGTAAGACTAATAGTTATAGAAAGGTGATCTCAAAGTAAAGTGGTGTAATAAAATTTCACAATAGAAATAAATAATGAAATCAAGTCACAATCATAATGGTTAACCAACATCGGCCATGGTGATAGGTAACAAGAGAAAGTGAGGGGAAGATCAGAGAAGATGAAGACTAGTTAGCAAGACACTAGAGCAACTCTTGAACCACTTTAGCCAGCTAACAACCTGACCTATAACCATGAAAAATAATAAAAAGAGTGAGTTAGAATGGATTGAATACATAAAATTAGATAAATGACTAACTAAAAGAAGTACATCAAATAACTTCTATCCCTAGATGCCCACGAGATGAGACATAGGCTTGGGAGTTTAATGGGGACCTGAAAAGGGTCCCAAGAACCACAACAAGGCTAGAGCAAGCCCAAAGAAACCTTAGATTAAAAAATAGAGGATAATAATGTCCTTAAAATTTGTTAAAACCTCTAATATGGAGGTTTCATGGTTTGATATGCATAAATGGGTAAAACACCTAAAAATGACCCACAAGGTGCATCTAACAAGTAGTGCATAGGCATAATAGGATAGAGGACCTAGGGGTAAAAGATACTAAAATAATATTAAAACACACCTATGTAGGCCTCAAAGAGAGAAATAGACCCTATCATTACATCTAGAATGGGCCAAAACCTTTAAGATGAAGGTTTGGGGGTTTTGAGAGTAATAATAGGATGAAACAGAGGCTCAAAGAAAGCAAAACACAAGCCTTTGGCCCAAGATATAGCCTAGATGGGCCAAATGATGGCTTGGGCACTACCAAGCCATGGCCTGGCCCAAGCTATAGCTTTACCTAAAAATTCATGGCCTGGACCATCAAAGTCCAAAAATATACCTAAAGAGCATGAAAAGGGCTTAGAACTTGCCCAAAATGGATGAGAGAGGGCAAGATGAGAAATATAGTTATTGAGATTTCCTAAACATGTTTTTCTCATTCCTAAATGTGCATGAATGATTCAAAGTCACATTGATATGTTGTGTAGATGTGATAAGGAGTCAGGGTGCTAAAGGCCAAAAAGACATCTTAGTCGGTAAAGCTGCCACCACTATGGGGGTCAACTGTGAGAGAGTGTTTCAATGTTGACCATAATGAGAGGTGAGGAGGGATGGTATGAGGACTATGATAGATGAATATCAGTGAAAAAAGCCTAAATCAAGTCATAGGCAACCATAACCACTAACCCATATCATCTACAAGCACTACATAAAAGGAGAGAGGGAGTTGATAAAGGGCTAACTACTAGCAAGTAGTAGCCCAACCAACTAAAAGAAGTAAAAGACTCTAATTATATTTCAAGGTACATCCATAGAGGAATGCACAATCCAAATGGTAAAAGATACTTATAATGATTTGATTATGGATGTTATAAGAGGGGTAATCCATTAAATGAGGGCTTGGGAGGGTGTTCTAGTAAGCTGTGAGGCTCACCAAAGCACCACAAGCCCAGGCCCAGGCCTAACCCTAAGGGCAGGATGCCACCTTACCCTAAATAGAGACTTGCCCTTAAGGTAGGCCATTACTTGGCTTATGAAGAGTCCAAAGAAGAGTCCAAAGATAGGGAGAGAGATATAAAGCATCCATATCCCTAGGTTTACCAATCATGACCTAAAACACATGAGTTATATGGTTAGAGTCATTATTAGTGAATGAGACCTCTAAAACCAAACAAATGAGAGGATGGTAGTGTATATGATATGTGGGAATGACATTATTGTAATTTCTCCTCTCATTAATTAGGTTGGGTGTTATATCATGGATGGAATAGCACTCAAGATCAGACTTATTGATTCTAACAACCTCAATAGGAGACCTGTTGAGAGATCTAATACTCCAATGGGAAAATTAGGATGTGAGGGGGAACTCAACATTTGGGGAAATGTCCTAAAATAGGTCTCTAAAAAAATATGACTTAACCTAGAATCATGGAGTGGAAGAGGGAATCAATTGATGAACATCAGACTCTAAAGGAGTGAATGATGCTCGATACTCATCTAGATCACAAAATTCATCCTTGAGAAAATGAGATTCAAAAGTGGGGGGTTTGTGGGAATCCATAGAACCCTATGAGGAGACACCTAAAGCCTTGCCTGAGGGCTTTCTTTTTATGTAGTGTAATGTCTAAGGATTTGGGTTAGCCTTTTTAGACACCTAAATTTGGCCACCAATGGCTTCATATCTAACTTTAGACCAATTCTTGCTAATCATTGAATATCTATCCCAAAAAAATTATTAGTCTCAAATTTAACTTAATAACCTTGAATTAAATCAATTTGGCCTATTAAATCAATTAAACAAGGTATATACACACATTGAATTAATCAAAATCAAACAAATTACCAAATGCCTAAAAAGAATTAATTAACTTGCACACCCTAATCAAAATCAATTATCAAGTTAAATCAATTTCAAATCCTAATTAAGTTCATCCATGAGCTAATAAATCAATTACTAAAAAAGAAATTCAAGAGCATCTTATCTTTGTGAGTTGTCACTTTTGGAAATATCTAAAATAATATTCTAGTAATATGTCAAACTCAACCAAAGTTAGTAAACTCAACCATGATTGTGAGTTGTCCCTTTTGAAAAATATCTAAAAAAATATCCTAAGAATATGCCAAACTCAACCAAAGTTAATAAACTCAACCACGGTCATATTTAACCCATTCCAAAGTATTTTAAAGCCTATATAATCAATCCTATAGCTCTTCATTTATATATCTCAATCAAAGTAGAGTTATAATGCAAGAATAGATTTATAAAGCTAAAATCCTAGTGTTATAATGTTGAAATTGAGCCAAGCTATATCAATCAAGCCAAGCATTCAAAAATGGTGTATAGAGGAGATGATGTTAGCCATATGTCATTGATAAATATTTATTATCCATAAACCAAGCAAGCCAATTAATGTATCATTTGGAGCTCTCAAATAAGGTAAAGATTGTTGTTCTTTGTATTTTAGTTGAGTTTTTGATTGTTTGTTCATTAAGCTTCCCCTAACATCTAGGCTTAGAGATGTTAGTATGTTAGTGTATTGATTTCATGGTTTTATGGACTAACACTTTATCTAACCTCCTCTCTTTTTCAAAAAATTTGATCAAAAATGGCAAGCCTGGTAGGACTATCTTCACGAGAACGCAACCCACAAACTTTTTTATATTTCATAGTTTTAATTATTTTTTGTTGTTGTTTCACTTTGAGTAAAAATGGTGAATAAATAATTCATAAATTTTTATTTAATTGAAATTTTTATATTAATATATATAAATATTTCATTGATATTCTCCAAAATTTTCAAATAAATATTCTTTATATTTTAGGAGTTATGGTTCTTTTAGTGACTGTCACTTTCTATTTTTTTATTTTCTAATAAAAATAGTTAGTATAGAGATAATAACTTTTTTTTTATTTACTGGTTTTACTTTAATTTTTTTATATAGGTGCATCATATACCTATAATAACCTTCAAAAATTTCATGACAAATAGATATATATTTTAAAAGTTATGGCTAAATTACTTACTATAGGTTTTTATGATTTTTGTGTTCGGTTTTCTTATTTTTTACCTTCTAACTTGTTTGCATGTTTCATAGGTTTATTTTATTTATTTTAATTTTTTTTTTAGTTTTTTATTTATATTTTATCTAACCTTTGCCTAACCTAACATGTTTTATTTTTTTGGGTTTTGCCTTCAGGTTGACAGATTTAACCCTTCAAAGTTGCTTGTCTCATTTGATAAATAAGCTTCAAGGCTAAATGAAGTTCTGACCATTTCTTTAAAGGACCTATTTGGAGAAAACAATTTCAATATAAATTATTATTTTCGCACTTCATTTGTATTTCTAAAACAGTATGAATCCTTCATTTTGGTGTTTAAATAAACTTTTTAGGGTGTTTTATTGGTTAAGTTTTTGTGGTTTCTTTTAAATTTCACAACTTAAACCCAAGGGGTTAAAAGAACACCACCACACATTTTGTTTAGTGTTATAAAACTGAATACACTTCAAAGTTTTTTGAAATTTTTTTTCATTATTTGTTTATTCTAATCTTTTTTGAGTAAATAGGGAGTTGTGCATGTATGCTCTCCCATCCGTCCCCTTTAGGAAAATTTTGGGATCAAAAGTGCCAACTTCTTTTTGTGTGGTTTGCAATTATTTCCATTTACACTTCTTAAAGCCAAAGGGATAATAATGAATCTAATTAAACACTTTCAATTTCATGAAATGAAATTAACTTCACTTCAATTATTTTTAAACTTACTTGTTGATTGTGTGTTTTTGTGAAAAGAGACATGTGTGTATTCTCTCTCATTCAAAAACTCACAATATTATTGGGTGATCTTGAGGTGACCATAAAGTCTTTATATTGTGTCATTTATTTCATGCATCTTGTCTTGTGAGGGGGATTTCACTACCTCCCATGAGTTATTTAGGGAATATTTGACCTAGGGTTTCATCTCCCAACATTGACTTCAACCACTCCCACTAGGATTAGAGGTTTGAATAGTTAAACCACCTTCTAGTGTTGGAGTTACACACAAAACGTATCTACACATTGGACATCGTACTACACTGAGCAAGCAATGGATGTAGTGATTAAAAAAAGGTTAAGACCTTTTTAAAACAATCCAAGTACCATAGACACCCAATTAAAGTTCATTTCTCTTTCATCATTTGGCATGAAATTCATTATGCAATTGATCTATCTAGAACATTCATAAAAAAATTAGTTTAGTCAACCCCACATTACCATACCCTTGCTAGGATTTGGACAATTATACTTAGTGTATTTTGGTCATTTTTGCTTGGTGTATTAGACTAAAACTTGTATTTTTCAAACCATGTCATTTTATGAGTCATGAGTCCACATAAATCCATTGTTTTAGGAGGTGTTATATCGTCCATATGACACTTTGATTTAACTTAGTAAACATTCTCTTTTTGTATCAAAACATTGGGAGTAACACTTGATTGAGGAGGGCACCATTATGCTACCTAAATCATTTCAAAATCTTGTGCCTTTGAAGTCTTGAAACATAAACCATTTGTCACATCATCTTTCAAGAGTGCTAACATCGTTAGGCTACCCATTTTGTTTCAAAAAACTTGTCTTGTTTCATCTTGCATCTTCATTATCATTTGTTTGCAACCAATCACTTGAGCCTTGTTGAATCTTGGATTAGCATGGTCACCTTGTTTAATTCTTTCTATCTCTTTTTCATTAAATTTATAGTTTATCCTTAGTTTAGTCCTTGATTAACTATTACAATTTTAAATTCAAATATTGGTTGATTTTGGTTTAGACCTCAACTCATGGGGTTGATACCTAGATCTTCCTCTTTTGGATTAGGTAACTTGGGTTAATTTATCACTCAAATTTAGAAAATTATATTGTTTTTTGCTTTTATTTTGGTCAAATCAGTTTATCTTCAAACATCTCTTGTTTAGCATCTTCTACCAATCAGATCATGTTTTATGCATAGAGTCATGTACCTTGTCTATGTTAAATTGTTCCCAAGTTTGTTAGATTAATCAATCATCCTTTTCAATTTGATATTTTACCATTGTTTTACCATTAGTCCTCGCATATCCTATTTGAGACTAGCTTTTGACTCCATGTTTGGACAAAAGACCTAACAACTTTTTCCTTTAGTAGCTTAGACCTACTTAGAACACATTTCAAAATTAGAGTTTGTTAGTTTGATTCTTAGGTCATTTTTCATGACCTTTGCATGTATCAGACACTAAGCATTTATTTTTTGATGATACACTATTTTTATCAAGTCTTTGTATAGAATTTTTGGAGATT
The DNA here is from genome assembly GCA_037957365.1 of Torreya grandis. Lineage (NCBI taxonomy): Eukaryota > Viridiplantae > Streptophyta > Pinopsida > Cupressales > Taxaceae > Torreya > Torreya grandis. The sequence goes on along the minus strand of JARHVA010006133.1, from coordinate 240,919 downwards.
CAAATCGACCTTTAACCAAACTAGATCACATTTGAATCCTTTCTCTTTCCAAAAGGCATAGCTTTTCTAGAGTTTATATAACCTTAATCCCTTCTCTTACTATGAAATATTTTTTATTTAATTTGAACATGGCTCACTATACACATAGTGGAACTATGTACAATTTTGGATATGGAAATCCTTTCACATAAAGGGACTTTGTGGAAAAGCCTACTAAAGACAATGTCATTTGGGAAATAGATTCTTATCCACCCAAAAACATTTAATTAGGGGAGTAAAATCAATATTTTTTGGCCAACTATTTGGTTAGTACACCTCCATATACAGACCAAGATCAAGAGATAATGGCCCAATAATTATCTATCATACCATTGGTTGTAAAAACTACTCAACAATAAACTTATCACATCATAAGCTCATCAACATATGATCCCAATAGAACCATATAAGTAGGGTATGAAAACTTACAAAATATAGAAAGAGATCCTTCCAACATGTTTTACAATTAGACTCATGGATAGTTCTTTTCTAGCAATCCTAATTCCATTGTACCAATACCTTATCAAAACCCCCATGTGTTTATCCTGCAAAGAGGTCCCATGGATGACCACTTCAATCAAATGCATCAAGCATACTAGACATATCTCAATTTAGCACCTAACTTTACTAATATGGCCTTGTCAAATGCACCTCTTATTAATCTATCTCCTTGAATAGAAGTTTTAACAAAGTTGATAGGTCAAGACAATCAGGGTTTAGACCCATTTATGTAAAACACTTCAGTAGAAACCATGTTTAATACAATAATTATAGAGGAAATATCTTTAATTTCTACACAAGATACTAAGCAAAACATAGGGGATAATTTGTAAGCAACATCTAATTTAAACCAAAATGGTGTTGGCACATAAACAATCAATCCACAAAAAAACATGCCTTTAGCTAGTATTATTAGTGGTTTTCAAAATCAAGGAGTAGGAACTTCTATGTCCAAACCTCAACCAACTACTTCTAATCCTCAACCATTTGTTTCTTCAAGTGCACAACCAACAAGATTAAGTAGCTAGCCAATAAGTATTGCCACACCACAAAAAAATGTGTTAAATCCTACTCCTCCTCAAAATGTGATGAGTATTATTCCATAATAGTAGGCACAATCAAGTATCCCAATGCAATAGAGGCTGAACACATTACCACCTCAATAAGGGGAAACCAATGTTCCACCTTACCAGGTAGCAGTGAACATACCTCTTCCTTTGCAAGCTAATATACTAATCTAAAATCAAATGATGTCTAATCAATAATATATTCATATTAATCATTTATAGGTACTAAATATCCAACATGTATCCACTTCTCAAAATGTATTTGCACAACAAGGAGGTTCTAAAATTCCTCAAGTACCTTTTAGGTAGCAATTGCCTTTTATGTAGAACGTACCACAGGTTCAGAGATAGGGTCTTAGCTCACAAGTTCCCACTCAAAAACAAGTTTTGAATAGTCAATATCAAGTCCATATTCAAACACAATAGGCATAATATAGTTATATCCCTCCATCCCAGCCCTAATATCCATAAAATTGATCATATATATCCAACCCCAACCAGAATGTTACACCACCATAGATACAATTTCAATAATTACCCTAATCCATACATGCACATTCCTGGACCACTCCCTAGCCAATTCAACCTACTCTACCAAATTCTTCCATCATATCGTAGTCTAAGTCATCCACTTGTGAATGCCCAACCATCAACCCAGACCAATATTCCAACAAGTTTCCTTGAGCAAGAATTACAACAAATGAAGGATGCAATTTCTGCCATCAAAGTTGGGAAACAGGTTTAAAAGTTTAAATTAGATGATGTATATTCATATCCTTTTTAACATGGAGTACCTATAGATTACATTCCCTCTATGATATGAGCCACCCAAGTTTGATAAATATAATGGTAAAGGTGATCCTAAAGCACATCTGACTGAGTTTTTTGTTGCATGTCAGCTAGTGGTATATAGTGACATCTATCTATTGTTATTATTTATAAGGAGTTTAGTTGGATAATCCTTGGAATGGTTTTTAAAACTACCAAAGAACTTAATTTTTAACTTTAACAATATATCAGATAAGTTTGTGTAACACTTCTCATACAATCTTGAGCATGAGATTTCATTTGTCGGCTTAACTAAATAAAATAAAAAACTAGGTAAAAGTTTCACAAGTTATCTACAATTATTGGGAGCTCTTGTTAGTTGCTTTACCCATAGTCTATCAGACAAGCAACTAGTAGTTATGTTTACCAAAAATATACATAGTGAAATATCCTACTATCTAGAGTTATAATGTATGCATACATTCAAAGAGATCATTAACAAAGGTTTAGTGATCAAAAGATCCTTTATTAACAAAGGGATCATAAAACTAAACTCAACTAGTCTAAATAATGGCCAAAAACAAAATCAAACCAATAATCAGCATCAAAATTCAAACCAAGTGCAAGCATCAAAACTAGCACAAGCCAATAATAATGATACGCCAAAATAATTTAACCACAATAAGAATGTTGTTGAGAATGGAGTAACAGAGTCACACCATGTCCAAATGGTGAAAACACCATCTTCTTAGCCAAAACCAACTTTTCATCTTACTCCTACCCAACAACCTCTTCAATAGTCATAACACACACAAAAATCACAACTTAAGCTAGTACAATAAATGCAATAATTGCAATAGCCTCTAACTTTTCAAAACCCACCTCCTCCAAGGAGAAACCCACCTAGTCATCATCCTTTTACCAACCTTGGAGAACCCATCAAAGTAGTCTTTTGAAATCTCATAATAACTAACATAATTAGATACCCCATTCTAAAAGAGTAATATCATGAAGGTACAAACATGTTAGATTGGTACAAGCCAAAATAATTCTATGAGTTTCATAGGGTTAAAGGCCATAATTTAAAATGCTATGTGCAAATCAAAAATGTCATCTAAAATATGTTGGATAATGGCAAGATCACATTGGATAATGGATCTTCCACATCCAATTAGAATCTTGGCATCTATCAGAACCCATTTCCTTAACATAACAATCAGCTAGTGCAACAATAACAAAATCAACAATAAAGGTTGATTCAGTAAAATTAATAGTAGAACCAACAAATCCAAAATAATGGAAAGAACCAAGGCTAAAATAGTGCCCACAACCAACAAACCTACCATGCCATTACACATGAATATAACTTAGTTGTAGGTCATATTTTGGAAGGTAGCATTAATACCATTTCCATCAATCCTAGACCAAATTTCAACTAGACAAGACCATTGATAGTCATACCAAACCAATACAATAATTTTGGTAACCCTTCTTTGACCTAGGACTGCACACAAGCAAACTAGTAAGTAGGGATTCCCACATTAGGACCTTATAATGATAACTTATCATTGGCCCATAACCACAATCAAGTGCATCAGCAATCAAGACTTATCTTATATGGCCCCCCTCCATCATCATCAGTTAGAAACAATAGTCTTATATCTAATCTTGATTTTTCAATCACAACTTAGCAATCTAAAATTACCATACTAGGCCCACAACTACCTACCACTTCACCCATCATCCAACCCACCATTTGGACTTAGAATAAGACATTTAACATTATTCAAGAAAATACATTTGATATAGTGGAATAATTACAAAAAATGTCAGCACAAATATCCATTTTAGATTTGTTGTGCACATCAACAATCTACAAGAAAAACTTGAATGAATACCTTAGCCAATCCACTATTCTGAATGACATATCCCCTAATCAATTTCAAGTTTTAGTTGGACACCTAGCTCCAACCCAACAAGTCACATTCAACCAAAGTGATATGTCACCTCTTAGCCCACTACATAATAATCTATTATACATTGAAGTATATATAATGTGACACAAAGTGAAACATGTCATTATAGATAATGGATCAGGTCTGAACATAGTGTCTCTAAAGCTAATCAAGTTTCTTGGATACACAATGATGAATCTCCAAGTAGAAACAATCACCATAAAATCATATGACCAATCAAGAGCATAAATCATAGGGCACCATTAACTTGCAAGTTATCATTGGGCCCTTTATTCATGATACTCTTTTCCATATGTTGGATCTTGATTTGTCATATAATATGTTTCTAGGTAGGCCTTGGTTACATGAGATCCATGTAGTTCCATCAACATTGCACTAATGTATTAAGTTTTATTATTCAGGGATGGAGGTTAACATTCTAGGAGATTTGCATATGTATGAGCATTATAAATATCTACAGGTTGAGTTCCAAAGTTACAACTACTATTTCAGCATGAATCTATCTAATAAGCAAGACAAAGGGAAGGCAATACTCCTTAATTTACCAAAATACAACTACATTAACCCTAATATCCTTGATTCTCTTAGTCACATGCCACCTCTTGAAGTATCCAATTATTTTACCATCTCGACTAATCGCCCAAGAGAGTACTTGACTCATGATACATTTCATATCACAAAGCTTCCTTAGAACCCAAAAGCCTTTGGAAGACCTAAAGCTATGCCATGCATACACTATCAAAGAAAGGGCAAAGGACATGTTCATAATCCAAGACTAGTCATTTTCATATCATCTTTTAGCCTAGAACAAGACCCTCTAAAAAGAGATGAGTCATAGTTGTATAATGATAATTTGGCCAATTTTTATAAGAACTCTAAGTATCTCATTCCCAATCACATCATATAAAATCAAGATTATGAAGGAAGGGGCCTTGGTCCAAATCTACAAAGAATGTTGGAACCTATTTCTATGACTAAGTATGAAGGACCCTATGGACTTGGATATAAACTAGTTGGGGGTGACCCCATATACCTTACTTGTGTTCCATCACCATCGACTAGTGATAAGGAATTCTTTAGTGAAGTAGATTATGATCATAGCTTATTCGATGACTTAGCCCACACCAACCTATTTGATAATCACACCATTTTTACCTTTCACCCAATCACTCGTAATGATCCCCTACCATTATATTATCCCCAACTAACAGATTGGGACCAATAAGAGACACACATACCAGTTGATGAGTTTCAAAATGATGAAGCATTTTGTGGTTTTTTAGGCCTTACAAATAATGTTTCATTGGGAGATCATAAATCAAGATTTTCAATCAAATTAGATCTTAAAGCCTATTTTGGAGAATAACTAAACACCCTTAGCCAAAATAAAATAAATAAAACATTGAGGTCTCAAAGTGAAAACCTATTTGAAACACTTTTTGACTAGGGAAATAGTAAAGATAAAGGCCAGTCTAGTAGTGAAAACCTATTTCAGGCACCACTAGATAGGGGTGTTCAACCTTCTTCATGTATAGACTAGGAGACCACCAATGATGAACTTGTCTATAGGTCTAAATTTAGTATTGAAGAACATTAGGATTTTAAGCAAATCAATCAAGAAACTAACAATGATGAAGTTCACTATAGATCTAAGTTTAGCCCTAAAGAGCAATAAGATTTTGATCAAATTATTCAAGAGGATGCTAAAAATGAAAATGATAATGGGTCCAAATTTAATATTGAAAGGTAATAATCCTTTGATCAATTCATACAAGAATTTTTTACTATCTTTGTCACATGCCCTGATCTCCCATTAGGAAATTCTAATTCATCATGTCTTAGAGAGCTTATCAAAGAACCAATCCTAATAGAGGACTCTAATGTTACCAATCAGTTCAAGTCATTACCAACTATCCTTGATAATGGATCCACTTTTATATTCAAAGATATAATAGCGGTTAACATCGGGTCCTTAGATGACCCAAAGTGGATCAAGCTAGGTGCATCCCTTACTGAGAAGGAATGTGAAGTCTTCACAACCCTACTAAGAGAGTTTATATATATATTTGCTTGGGCATATTCTAACATGCTTGGTTTGGACCCTACCTTGGTTCTGCACCACCTTATGGTCAATCCTGATGCCAAACTAGTAAAATAAAAGTTGCATAAGATACATCCTCACATTGTTATATTAGTGAAGAAAGAGTTGGATAAACTCTTAGAAGTAGGATGTATTAGACCAATTGACTACTCTAAATGGATTTCCAATGTAGTACCTATCAACAATAAACCTAAGGGAATCATAATCTATAATTATTTTAATGATATTAACAAAGCATGATGTAAGGATGACTTTCAACTACCTAACATTGACTGATAGTTGACTCCATAATAGGTTATGAAATGTTTTCACTAATGGATGGTTTCTTAGGTTACAATCAAATTAGAATAACACCAAAAGACCAGCACAAAATATTATTCACCACTCCATGGCGAACATTTTGTTATTAGGTCATGTTGTTTAGCCTTAATAATATAGGGGCAACTTATCAAAGAGTTATGATAGTCATATTTCATGATATGATGCATGACAATGTCAAAGACTACATCGATGACATACTAGGCAAATCCAAAACTAGGGTTGACCATCTAGCAGTATTAAAGAGGATATTTGAGTGACTATGGTAATATAAATTTAGGCTCAACCCCAAGAAGTGTGTGTTCAAATTTACACTAGGAAAATTATTGGGCTTCATCATGTCTCACGGGGGCATTAAAGTCAATCCAGTTAAAGTAATAGCCATAACAAAGATGCTACCACTAACCAATCTAAAGTAGCTCGATAGTTTTTAGGGTAAGATCTAGTCCATCCAATGCTTCATATCTTAATTGTCAGATAAGTGCCATCCATTTACACACCTACTAAATAAATGTGTCACATTTCATTAGGATAATGATTGTCAAAAGGCTTTTTAGTAGCTAAAGGACTATCTCACAAATCCCCCAGTTTTATTACCTCTGACTCTAGGGAAACCATTCTTGTTATATCTTTCTACTCTTGATAATACTCTTAGGGCACTTCTATCTCAACATGATGACAAGGGAAAAGATCATGTAGTATACTATCTAAGCCATACACTAGTTATGTATGAGCACAACTATACACCCATCAAAAAAGCTTGTCTTACTATGGTCTTCATAGCTCAAAAACTACATCACTACATGTTAAACAATAAGACCATGGTTATTTCCAAAGTAGATTTACTTACCTCTCTACTATCAAAAATAGCTTTGCAAGGTCGTATGGCCAAATGGATTATGCTACTCAGTGAGTTTGAGATAGGGTATGTAAACTAGAAAGTAATTAAGGGGTAACTTCTCACAAATTAGCTTTTTGAAGCACCTCTTGAAGACACAAAGCCATTAACATTCCAATTTCTTGATGAATCCATCATGACCATCATTGAACCACTTGTTAAGGAGTAGCCCTAAAATCTATATTTTGATGGATTATTCACTATACATGGATCAGGGGTAGACATTTTATTCATAATGCCTCAGGGGGATCTAATCCCCATGTCATTCAAAATCAGCTTTCCTTGTACCAATAAGATGGTTGAATATTAAGAACTCATCATAGGGATTCAACAGGTAGTATAATGAAACATATGTCATCTAATAGTTTATGGTGATTCTTAATTAATTATCAATCAATTTATAGACCACTTTCAAACTAAAGATGACAAGCTAGTTCCATACAAGGTAATGGTTGACACTCTCAAGAACCAGATCACCAACATTCAATTTGAGCATATACCAAGAGTGAGCAATAGAACAATAGATGATATGGCTACCATTGGATCATTGATTCATCATGCAGACATAGTTAGTGAGTATCAATTTCTTATAAAAAATCTAATAGCACCATTTTATGAACCTTCAATTATTGCAATGATATGTGATATTATTGGTCGTAGCTCTAATTAGTACTCAAACCTATATGCCTATTGACATGAGAAAATCCTACCACCAAACTTATCCCAAAAACAAACTAAATCTTTTATCCACAATGCCTAATGTTACACCCTACTCACACCAACCCTATATCGTCATAGTTTTGATGGAACTTTGCTTCATTGTTTACCTTCAACAGAATCTATACTAGCATTATGGGAAGTTCATGGAGTATATGGATCCTATACTAGTGGGGTAGTCCTATCCAAAAATCTCTTATGTACTAGTTACTATTGGCCAATAATGGATGTAGATATAACTGTATATGTCAATAAATGTGACAAGTGTCAATAACATGCTAATTTGATTCATGCACCCACTAAAACCTTAAAACCAATGTTTCCACCATGGCCATCTGCTACATAGGTCCTTAACCTTATTATTAAGATAAACCCCACCTCATCAAATGGACATAAACACATTCTCACCACCACTAAATATTTCACTAAGTGGTTCAAAGCTATACCCCTCACTTTTGTGATTGGAAAGCAAATTTCAAAATTCATCTTTAACCATCTCATCTACCACTACGATATCCCTTCTGACATTATATCTGATAATGGAGGATCATTTAAGAATAAGGATGTTGATAAGTTATGTGTTGAATACAAGATCACACAACACTTTTCAATGGCATATTACCCTCAAGGTAATGGTCAAGCCAAAGCATCAAACAAAACCATTGTCAACATACTCAAAAAGATTGTCAATGATGTTGGTCAAGATTGGCACCTTTAGATATTCCATGCCCTTTGGGCATACCATACCAATAATCGTACACCCACAGGAGCCACTCCATACTCACTTGTTTATGGCACTGAAGCCATACTTCCCATTGAGGTTGAGTTTCCTTTATTATGCATATCTTTCAAGCATGTTCTCAATGACAACTATCAAGTAGATCACCTGTAAGAGCTAGATTTACTTGATGAGAAGTGTATGGATGTTATGAATAATCTACAAGCCTATTAGAATTGACTTTAGGGTCAATACAATCAGTGTGTAAAACATAGAACATTTGAACTTGGTGATCTTGTCCTAAAAGAGAACCAAAATAATACCATGGCTAAAAAAACATAAAGGAAAGTTCAAACCCAATTGGGTGGGTCCTTTCATCATCACTATAGATTATGGCACTGGAGCATACAAGCTTGCCACACCAGATGGCAATGAACTTGATGAGCTGATGAACATTATTCACTTCAAATGGTACTATGCTTGAGTAACTTGATGTATTGTCTATAAGGACCAGTTCAAGTTATACCATATTATCAATACTCTTCTTTATACCATTATCAAACTGTTTATTCAAACATCCTCTCATTTTGACATTCCAACTAGACTATCCAACCATTCCATTCCTACTCAACCAAACATGTTTTGAATCCTATCAACCTAGCCCTTTTGACCTTGGTTCATCCATTGGTTTCACATTTTTAGCATATAGAATTAGACCAATTTATATAGTTTTTTCAAGCACTTCAAACAAAGGTAGTATTTTGGAGCAGTATGAAAAAATTACTGGTAGTTGCATCCTTTATTTCTTATTCCCTTCTTATCAACTTTATTTATGTGAGCCTGATTATATCACCTGCTAAGGCAAATATGTGTTCATCGATTTTGATACTAATTATATCAACTTCTATGGAAAATTTGTATCATTGATCTATCATTTGTATCCTAGTTATAACCACCTATGGGAAAACTAGGGGCAACATTTTTTATTGTGCCTTGACATATCACCTAGCCATTTCTATGTTGTACTATGCCATCATACCAACTGTGCATGTTTTGTTTGAATTGGTTACTACACTAGTCAGATTCCTCTGTTTTAGGGTGAACTATTATGAGATAAATCCATTTTGGGACTATGTGGGTCATGTTTAATTCATGTTGAGGTTAGTTTAGTCCCCTTTTATCCACACTCTCACCATTTTGCAAGTATCATTTCAAGTTCTCATATTCTCACTATTTTGTGAGCATCATTCCAAGTTATAATGCTCTCATCATTTTTTGAGCATCACTTCAAGTTATAATTCTCTCACTATTTTTTGAGCATCACTTCAAGTTATAACACTCTCACCATTTTGTGAGCATCACTTCAAGTTATAACACTCTCACCATTTTTTGAGCTTGGACCATTTTAGTGTCTTGTCATTCTCTATTGAGTTTAGATGCTTTGAAATTTCCAAAAACATTTGAAAATGTTGTATAAAAAACAAAAACATTGACCACTTCTTTGCCTTAAGTATTTTGGGAGCCCTCACTAAGTCACAAACATACCACTTATTCCTTAGTTTCCACATCTTTTTTGGCCTTTTATCCTACATTATCCTTGTTTTGTAGATTTATTCCTATTCTTCTATCACCTCCATCATGTCTTCTATAAATCATCATTTTCTTCCCATTTCATGAGGAAACCACATTTGGCCTGAAGTTTTATTGGATTGTCATATCCATGGAACTATGTAGGTAGCATCTACTTGCCTAGTGCATAGGGAGATAGCTCGACCACCCCCTTCTTTTTCTTATATTCCCACATCTTATTTGTTTGTTCAATTGTCACCTCATTTTTAGGGCAATGTTTTTCATGTTTTTTATACTAACATAAGGACTAACACTTATTTATTTCTTTATTTGTCTATTTTGTTTATTTATTTGTTTGTGTTCCTATTTTTTTAATTTAAGCACTGTGGCCATGATTCAATTTATGTGTGTTCATTGGGTGATTCCTTACACATTATTCTTGAATATATCCATATTTAAACATCTCCATTTTCATCATGGTTTTTATCATTGGTACAATTATTTTCTATTAAGTATTAGATATCAGGAGTCAGTCCTACATATTTTGGCAAATCCCCCATGTTTTTCTACCATGAGGCCTACCATCAAATGCTACAACAAAAATCAGCTTTGAGAGGTCTACACCATCAATGTAGCATCACCATCTCCTCAATACCAACATCAAAAATAATCCTAATCTAACACCCAATCATATCCCAAATAGATTAATTAAGTAATGAAAGAATTTCAACCTTTATTAGTTTGAATGAGCATCTCCCTAATAGTAGGTTATCCTAATTCATCTCTATCCTTGATATCAACTTATCAATCATCAACCATCAATCATGTTTTCATAATCAGGGTATACTGCATCAACACTATATGCTTTCCCACATGCATTATCAATGATTATATCACCTGTTAGGGCAAATAATTGTGTTATCACGAATTTTACTTTCTTGTTTTTCTATCCTAATTGGGACATCTCCATCTTCTCAATGATTATATCACCTTTTGGGGCAAATCATTATGTTATCATACCACATTGCCACAATCAGGGTATAATGCTTATAACCACCTTTGGGCAAACCATTGTACACCATCTCACTTGCATTTCTCAATGAATTTTCCCAACTTTGGGTAAATCATTATGTTGTCACCCCATCATCTTCATTTTTTTGGTCCCCTCATTTCACTTCTTTCTTTCGAGGGATCATTTGTTGACCTACTTGCCAATCACTCCTTCGAGGGGGTAGCTATAGTTCAATCATTACCATTGTAGTCATAATCATAAAGAACAATTTTATTCTTTGAAAAGATGTTACTATGCTTATATCCTGCAACATCTTCCCAAATAGGGGAAAACTATAGACACCTAAATTTGGCCACCAATGGCTTCATATCTGACTTTAGACCAATTCTTGCCAATCATTGAATATCTAGCCCAAGAATTTATATTAGTCTCAAATTTGGCTTCATAACCTTGAATTAAATAAAGTTGGCCTATTAAATCAATTAAACAAGGTATATACACACATTGAATTAATCAAAATCAAATAAATGACCAAATGCCTAAAAAGAATTAATTAACTTGCACACCCTAATAAAAATCAGTTAGCAAGTTAAATCAATTTCAAATCTTAATTAAGTTCATCCATGAGATAATAAATCAATTACTAAAAAGGAAATTCAAGAGAATCTTACCTTTGTGAGTTGTCACTTTTGGAAATATCTAAAAGAATATTCTAGGAATATGCCAAACTCAACCAAAGTTAGTAAACTCAACCATGGTTGTGAGTTGTCCCTTTTAGAAAATATCTAAAAGAATATCCTAAGAATATGTCAAAGACAACCAAAGTCAATAAACTCAACCATGGTCAGATTTAAACCATTCCAAGGGATTTGAAAGCCTATAAAATCAAGCCTAGAACACTTCATATAGAGAGCTCAATCAATGTAGAGTTATAATGTAGGAATAGATTTATGAATCTAAAATCCTAGTGTTGTAATGTTGAAATTGAGCCAAGCCATATCAATCAAGCCAAGCATTCAATAATGGTGTATAGAGGAGATGATGTTAGCCATATGTCATTGATGAAGACTTCTTATGCATAAACTGAGCAAGCCAACAAATAAATCATTTGGAGCTCTCAAGGAAGGTAAAGATTGTTGTTCTTTGCATTTTAGTTGGCTTTTTAATTATTGTTTGTTCATTAAGCTCCCCCTAAGATCTAGGCTTAGAGATGTTTGTATGTTAGTGTGTTGATTACATGGTTTTATGGAATAACACTTGATCTAACCTCCTCTCTTTGTCAAATTCCTTGATCATATCCTCCATGGTATGAACCTCACCTTCATTAATAAAATAAACCATGCAAAATGTGACTGATGCAATAACCTACATAGTAGCGGTATAGGGATGTCCAAGAATAATATTGTATGAAAGATCCAAATCTAACATACAAAACTTAATCCTGATGGTCTTGTGGCCAAACTTAACCTAGAGCTTCATATTCCCCACTAATATAAATATGTTTTTGTTGAAACCAACATATTTATGGTGAGAATTAGAGAGCTTCTAACTTATCCCAAGCTCATTGAATACACGTAGGGGTATGATATTCAACATAGCTCCTTTATCCATGATGCACCTCTTAACCTAACATTCATCAATGGATGTCTTGATATAGAGAGGGAACATATCCCTCTTAGCCATAATCAAAGCATCTAACAAAGAGGTGGGGTTAAAAGAAAGAATAAGAGGAGGGTGCTTAGATACATTAGAGTTGACCAAAACTTTAACATCATCCCATAGAAAACCCTCATAAGAGAGATCAAGCTCATCAAAGATGAAGCCCCTTTGCTTAGGTCAAAGGTGAAGAAGGTCTCAAATGAATATCCTAGTCGAGAGGCCCTACAACTCCTCTATGCTAGAGTAAGGACATTATCTAGCCTAGGGAGGAATGTTATGCCTAAATTCAAATTTGACCTTTGTATTTCCTTCCCTTATGGGTTGGACTGGGGATCCAATGCTATTAGTCTCTCTAACAGGGTCAGTGTCCTAATCGAAGCATGTGTTGACAAAGTACTCATACCTAATAGAAGCTATTTCAATAACAACAACAAACTTGCTACTCCTACATTTGGATTTACCTCTCGGGTCAACCTAGGAAGAGGAGTTAAAAGAGGTGGAAGAGTAAGAAGGGAAATGTGGGGCCTTAGCCTTTGATTTATTATTTTTCTTCTTTTTCTTATCCTTGTTGTGGTCAGGTAGAGGCTCCTTCAAAACATTCAACTTGTAGTTGGGCCCTGCAAGAAGAGAACTCTGAGATAGAGGTGAGGCTTATGCGTAAGACTTTTGGGCGGCATAATTATTATCATCATACCCCCTCATTTGATAAAAGTTATAAACTTGGTAACGATATAAGGAAACACCATCTATTGTTTTGTTATGCTTGATTCAAAATCCTTATTTTTAACTAGCTTCTTTCTCAAGGCATTGACCTTGTAGTTGTCATTATCCTTCTTCTCAAGAGGATAATTAGTGACACCATCATTGATCACATTATAGTTTTTATCACATGAAGATGAGGACTTTTGGGAAGGTATGGGTTGCATGCCCACATTCACCTCAAACACTTTGATCTTCAAAAACTCATTAATAGCTTCATCATAAAAGGTAGGTTTACACTTGAAGACCTCAAGGTGAACCATTTGCCTTAATGCTCACATGAACATATCAAAAAGTTGGTCATCCAAGAACCTACTCCTACACATATGAATGGTTGAGTGCCATCTATGAACAAAATCAAAGTTCAACTCACCTTTGGCCTGAACTATGGAAATGAGTGATTGGATGCCAAGGTTAAAAGGCTTATAGATATCAAAATATTGGAGGAAGTCATCAATAAGGACCTAGAAACTAAAGAGAGAATTTGGATGCAAATTCTAAAACCAAATAAGAGCTTCAACTCATAGAGAATGAGAAAAGAGCTTCAACATCATACCTTCATCTTCTTCCCAATCTATACATGCCATCATGAATACCATAATATGTTCCATGGGATTAGAGTCCTAAGACCCATTGATCTGAGGTAGTTTAGGGATAGGAGTAGGAAGGGGAATAACACACACCTAAGGAGATAGAGGATTTTTAAGGAGATCCTCATAAGCATAGTTGATAGCAAGCTAACGATGAGATATAAGAGGGGGCCCATGATGGTAATGATGTTGATTATTCCCATAGGCATCACCATAACCATAGATTTAGAGAGGATGATGTTGCAGTGGCTCCTAATAGGGAGGACTCTCATGGTTAAAATCATCTCTACCATGGGGTGGCAAATGACCACAAGATAGGTGATATTCCTCATAGGGATGATGGGAAGATGTGGCATACTCATGGAGGTAGTCATGATCACCAAAATACCCATGATGTTAGTCATGTGCCATTAGATGAGGGTCAAATGATAGGCATTGATGCTCATAATAGGCATCCCATAGATTTCTAGTCTGTAGATGATGATAAAAATTATCACGATCATCAAAAACTCTAAAGGAATGGATAGGGGGATGGGATAAATCTTCATGATGAAGATACCTCATCAATTTGCAATACCTATAACCCATAGCATGGACATATAAGGGTGATTATTGTAGAGTCTCTTGCTGAAAAAGAGGTAAGGGACTCATACAAAAATTGGTTGAGGCATTCAAGCTAGATTGGGTGCAATTTCTATCTCTAGAAGAAGCACACCACCTACTCCTAGGGGAAGAAGGATTAACTTCATTCACCTAAAGGCATATATGATAATCATTTATGATTACACATAACTCATCAAGCCCTAGTTTTACAAGAGGATCCTCATCACCTTAAATGGGTGAATGAGAATCGGGCTCAAGTCTTGAGGAGGTATCCTCAGACAAATAATACTCAGACTTGTGGAAAGGTGAGCAAGACCATTGGTTATGGATTTTCCAATCTTGATCACTATGTAACATGAGAGGGTTAAGGTCACTATGTTGGGTCAAGATATATTCTTGGGTCCTATGGTGTCTATGGTATTCCATTGCATCTTTAGCCTACTCATGAGTGAGTTTAGGGAGGACCCTGAATCTGATGGAATTAGCATCCCAAGGGTGGGAGGCTGGCCATGGATGCAATGAAACAAGAGCAACATGAGAGATAACAAAAAAGGAAACCAATCAGAGAACCAACAAGTAGAAGGACACAAAGCCAAAAACAAGATCATATAACTAGAGGGAGAGCCAAAACATAACTAAAAGAAAAGCCTTATGGCTATCAAAGGGGGATTGGCTAAGAGAGCTCTCAATGAGATGTAACTAATTTGAAATCATATGTGAGGTCCTATTGGGTGTGCCAAAATTTAGCTCTAAGAATATGAATAGAACCACCAATGTTTGGTAGGGTGTTAAAGTAAACCACTAAGAGGCTAAAAGGCTCAAGGTTTCTATGGGCTACATGAGGTCTATAGTGGCTATCTAGTTTGCCAAATTATACTAGGCTATAGATAGACTTTCAAACTAGGTTATGGATAATATGAATAGGCACAAAAAGTGTGTTAATTACTCTAATGGGTCTAACCATAGTGAGGCAAATAGCTAAGACTAGACTATGGATTGTATAAACAAAGTGAGAACAATAATACCAAATGAAGAGAGATAACCAACAAAATGTAAATCTAGAAGCTAAGGCACTTTGAGTCCAATTGAAATACATTTTAATTAATAAATATGTTTCCAAGTAAGGGTTCAAGAGCATGCCTATTCTTTATTTGAGATATCCTTCTAATTCAATACTATTATTTTCTAATAATGCAATGTTCTAGTTTAGTAAGAGAGAGAGAGTCTTTAAGTAAGTTTTCTAGGTTGTTTTGAACATGTATATCTCTAATATGCAATGAGGATGGGTTTCAAAGAGAAAAATGGTATGAAAAAAATTAATATTTCAAGAAATTAAAGTATTCTTTAAACATATACAAATTTAATAAGATTTGGAAACTACTCTAAGCAATACACAAAACAATTATTTCACTAAAACAATTCAAACCTTAGCATATACACTACATAAACAATGGAGTTTAAATTTTCATAGAAAAGTGCCCTCAAATCAAGATCAAAGAGATGTGCAAACTTTATACCAATTGATTATCCAAGTTAAGAGGTAAGAGAGGAAGAAGATCAAGTTGTGTGTAGACTGAGTCCAGACCAAGAGCCAAAATCTGTGAAAGAGGTGAAGAAGAAGCCACCAATCTAAGGAAGATCCAATACAAGGATAAAAAAATAGGTGAAATGGAGTATTTAATGAGAAAGGATAAACCCACAAGCTTTAGGAACACTTTCAATAGCAATGAAAATCACCAATGGAAGCTATAGCAATATAGGGCATCCCTAATCACAAAAGAAGCTATTGTGCCAAGCAATAATCAAGAGAGATTCAAGGAGGCAGCCAAACTTCCAATGATCTAATCAAGTAAGAAGATAATATCAAGGTAATTATCAAGAGAGAGGGTCAAATGAATGATAATGAGGCATATATCCCAACCTAATCTATCTAAAGACCAAAAACTAGCCATTTTTTACCATTTGGGTCCAAACTGGCACTTTCACATGTGTTCTACCTAGGCCATGGCCAGGCCATGGATTTTATGAAGGAAATTTCTAGCCTAGGCCATGGTTTTCCTTCACATAATATGTGGCTTGGATCAAACATGGGATTAGGCTAGTCAACAAGCTCTCAAAAGGCCCCAGCGGGTCTTTAGAGGGCCTACCTTACATGCAAAAGGGCCAAGATGGACAAACGATGTATGGAGGGTAAGAATATGATGTAGGAAAGGTCTAATCAAGTATCAAATGTCTCAAATTAGGATTACCATGGTCATTAGTCTATACGTGAGCCGATGTGTAATCATAGGGAGGAGTAGGGTCACGAGAAGTACAATTACATTTTTCACCACATAATTATAAATATCAAGGAATTAATCACCATTCTTGTTTGTGTTATTCAATAATAAAAAACATTCTTATATTATAAATTTTCAAGGAGATAATATAGTTAAATAACTACACTACACACTATGATCTAGGAACATGTATGGCAACCCAAACACATGCTTGGATAAGCAAAAAACTATTTATCAATTAACTAAACCATTTCAAGATATAAATACTAGGTGGAGTTTCTCCTTCTAGTAGGCACCTATTTATATTTGATGGCCATGGTATTCATACAATAATGTCAACTGTTGAAGAGCTTAGGAGTTTGGGAATTGATATTGCAACCTTTCCATCACACACTTCCCACAAGCTACAATGATTACATGTGATTGTATTCTCACCATTCAAAAACTATTTTAAATATAAAAGGTCAATGTGGATGGATTGAAACCATGGACTTGAGATCAATAGGATTGACTTAATTGAGTTAGGTAGTAAATCTTTCAAGAAGGTTCATTTTATAGAAAATATAAAGTTGGGTTTTAAGAGGATAAATTTATGGCCACTTAACAGAGAGGCACTTGTAGAAGACATGGCACTAATTCAACCATTTTAAGTTGGATATGAATAGAATATAATTGAAATTAAAAATATTATTTGGTTGGTTGGATATGCATAAGATGAAATATATGCAATTATTTACCTTTAATTTGAAGGAGAAGATCAAATCAACATGATAATATATATCAAACTCTACCTAGTAATAAACAAGTCACACATGTAATCGAGATGTGAGATTATAATCAATAAGGTGAATAAATGTGTCCAGGTAAGCATTTGGCTGACATTCAATAACATGTTATTGGAGAGGGGATGAGCACGTGTTCGAAAATAAGCCAACTAGATTGGATCTAAGAGGGACCATTATAAGTAAATTTTAATTTTAAATTTTCCAATGTATATGTAGCATTTTCAATGTCATCCCCTTGTGCTAATATACCAAAGGAAGAGATGGTGAACTATTATGTTATTACAAGTGAATTTTATTTTTGTGATGATACAATTAGTTTAGGGGAAATAAAAGATATTGTACCAAGTAAAAACCAAGAACTAGAATGCAGTCAAGGTAAATAAATATAAAATATCAAGTTTGGGTAGTTTATTTATACTTCCAAAAGAGAGGTTTGTAAAAAATTCCTCTCATTTAGTAAATGGTATAGTGATATTGAGCAAGCAGTCTCAAATTTTAATTATAGATGAATTTTTTCAAATGCTTCACAAGCAAGAAACATAAAATAAGGAAAAATAGGAAATTAAGGCCATAAAAAAAGAACAATTACAAGAGAATAAAGTATCAAGACTCATTAGTTGACATTTGAAGGAGTAGAAAAAATTTGACAATGAGTTGAAAAGAAAATAAAAGGAAGAATAAAGGGAAAGGGAAAATGAAAAGCATGAGGAGCAATGAAAAAATATGAAATATGAGAAATGAATGAAAGAGATGAAGAGACATAAAAGGTTAAAAAACATGGAAAATCCTTTACCATAACAACATCAAATTATGATGGAAATGTTGAACATCTATGTTTCTTCCTTTTTAAGTACAAACATTTATCAACCAGGTAGTCCACCTAATCATTTTCAATTGACAAGTTATTCTCAACAAGGGTGGGAATTGAATTCACATGAAATGATAGGTGGTATTATCAAAACTCAAAAAATGTTAATGGCATTGAAAAACATCCCCGCAAGACCTTTTACGGAGAAAATTAAAGGAGGAGTGTGGACAAGAACACCACCATTAAATAAAGGAAAATCTACAATATTTCCCCTCAGATGGTTTGAAAGGTTCACTTTAGATGTTTGTATAAGTGGAAGTCTAATAAAATATAAGTATGCAACTTATTGTATGGATTTTAAAGACTAGACAGAGTTTTTTTGTTTTACGAAAGGATATATTATGGGTAAGCAACCTTTTTTGCACTTTAGTTTGTCTAATCACAACTAATTTTATGTTGTATAAACCATTTATTATATATATAATATTATTGTATGTTTTTTCCAATATGATTCTTGAATATTGTAATAATATTGGAATAAACATGTTTTTTAAGGTTCACATTGGCATAATGTTTCTTATATTGAATTGAAACAAGACATTTGTATAATTTGGTCTAGTTTCTATAATTTGTTATAGTTAAATGTGAATAATGATTATCAATAAGATGTTTTTTTTAATACCATTCATACAAAAGAAATATAATTATGTTTATATGAATTATATACATACAAACCATTCTTATTAGCATATTATTCTCACTTAACCAGACTAAATAAGCATCAGTCTTAGAAGGTGGCACTAACAAAAGAGATAAATTATTGTTATGGTTAAATAAGTAGGAAAATAGAACAATAACATGTAGGATGATTATAGGGATTTCATGCCCTCACTAATAAGTTTTAGATGATAAAGTGCAGGTATGGGTTCCTTCATGTCCAAAATATCATCCTCAATGATAATAGGTGAGGTGATAATAATTATTCTCGGTGGGATATTTGTATGAACGTAATTCAAACAAATCAAAAAAAAAAAAAACATATTTGTACAAATTAGACTTATGAAAAAAATTATTCTTAAAATATTATGCACACTTAACAAAATCAAATAGATCATTTCAAACCTTAAGAAATAACTCAAAACCAAGATCAAAGATTTGTGAAATGTAGGAAATGAAAAATGAATCATAAGACACTTTATCTCAAGGCCTTAGTGAGGTTTTAAAAACTTCACCTATAAATACATTGTTATCATAATGTCAAGATGAGAAATGAAGTACCCATACAAATCTGGGGGATTAAAAAAAAAAATCTAAGGATAAATCATGTTTAAAACACTAGTTTTTTCTACAAACATAAATCTTAGACATATAATAATAATAATAATAATAACAATAATAATAATAATAATAATAATAATAATAATAATAATAATAATAATAATAATAATAATAATAATAATAATAATGATAATAATAAGACACAAATATTTATATTGTATATGGTTAAAAATACGGTCTTATAGACAAACTAAATCCATAAATATTGCATAATATTAATTCACTACCTAGCACAATCAAAATTTTGACATGAGGTGAGGAAACAAATAAGATATTCCCTTCTTTGGATATATCACCAGTGCTCCATGAAATTTTACACACAATCATGACATATATGTGTGCCCTCAAAAGTTTCCTTCATGTGTAATAATGGTGAATATGTATGTAAAACTCATGCCTAGCTAAATGGTGCACCATGTAATAAACACTAGTCAATTAGTGGAAGTTACATGAATGTGTTCCACTCCATGCCTTAAATATATGATTAAATTAGTATTGTATCATTTATTAAATTCACATTGTTTTAGTTATATTATAAGTATTAAAATCTATGAGAGGCAAGACTTACCAGTGAAGGGTGACATTATACTTGGCCCTATTATAAGCTTTAACAATAACAATGTTACCATTTATTGGACCAAGTTATTGTCTATATGATTGACAAATCAATAAAACCATAGCTAAACCTATTAAAATAATAAATGACACATCAATAAAAAAGATACATTCAAATAAATAAATTTGAAATAATAAGTACTCAACAACTCTTTTTGCCACTACTCCCTCGCCTAGTGTCAAATCCACAACCACAAACAGTGCAATCATGATTTATGCCATGTTTTTCTTCACCATTTTCTCAATCCAAAAAACAACCCAATATGCTTAAATGACTCCCTAAGCATACCAAATATGAAAAATATCCATTGCATGTTGATTTTTAGTTCATATTATTTTTTTGTTTGTTTCTTAAAGTGAATAAGGTGGTGTGATGTAGGGGAGGCATCCATGTGGTTTATTCATTATGGTGTAACTATAATTTCATTGTATAAAATGACTCTACCACACACAAACACATCCCTATGCTATAAATGTTGTCTCTAATACATTACTTCTACTCTTCGCCTTCAACAACTATGAAAATAAAAACTATTTAGGTGTTATACAACCAAGTATGGGCTCATTCAATGCCAAAATAGGATGGTAAATGGTGATTACTGAGGTGTTATTTAGAAAACCTCAAACAAGGTGTGTGCTTAATGTGGAAATTGTAAACCATTATTACAAGAGAGTTTAATTTATTTTTTAGTATTCAAAATCAAATAAATTCACAAAACATATTTTCTCAAGCATGATTCCTCAGATTAGGAAATATATAAAAGAGAAAAACAAAGAGAAATTACATCAATATGATTAGCTTCCTCATGGATGTCACTTCTAGATAGTATACATATATGTTTGTGCTCAGATGTAGAGCTTGGAGTCTTCATCAATTTTACAGATTGATCACATGGGAAACATATCCCCTTGCACTTTAGAGTGATTGATAAAAATAGAAGAAAATGAAAGAAATGTTTGAAGGTTTGATGTTTAAAATGCTAATAAAAATGGCATCACTTTATTATATATTTAAGTCTTTAATAATAATGGTAAATGGCTCTTGTATTTATAGATTTTTTAGGTTAATTGTGGCCATTGATCTTGAATCAAGATGTGTGGCTCAAAATTAGTCAAATTTGGTAGGAAAATGTATTTAATATTTGGCATTAATTAGGCATAACTTGCCAAATTTTGATATTTTCTAATATTTATGCAAATGCTTGACAAATTTCATGATGATGTCATCATTTGGCCACATGCCATGATTTGAGGAATAATTAAATTAATGAACTAAGAAAATAGATAATTCCAAAAGATATGAAATTTCTAAAAAAAAATTAGGTTAATTAACAGAGGTTAATTAACTTTATGAAAAGTGAAGTGAGTTTTAAAATTCAAAAAACTATTCAACCTAATTAATCCAAAATCTATCTTACAAATTTGCAATTTGACTCAGGATGAATTAGCTAAATCTGATAATTACATATAGTGTATTACCTCAATTAAGGATGCACCAATATGTAATAGAGTGTGCACGTGAGTGTGTGAATGAATTTGATCATTTAAATGGTAATTTACATCTAATTTATGCATTATTACAATAAGTCATTATGACTTGTAATTTCAACACATAAGTGGTGAAATTGAGTGTCTACATCTTCTCCTATTTGATAAGATGTTTTGAGACACTAGATGAAGCAAACACTTTTCAAACAATGAAAAAACTAAAACAAGGAGGATGAAAATTTAAACAATGAAATAATTAGTGACCCATTATGCCCATTTGAAAGGACATGTGGGGATGAAATACATGGATGGGTTTTCAAAAAAGAGAGGAAGAAGTAATAAGAAGAGTGAAATTAACCCCGGGATGAGATCAATCCAAATGAGTTAATGATTGTGAATGTTGATGTCTAATGATGAATAGAGTAGAATTAAGTTGGCCCTAAGGTGGGGGGGATTAGGAAGTATACATCCCAAGATAAGTGCCAAACTTTAATGTACCCCAAATAGGGTGAAATGTGTAGGCTTAGGGAATGTTATATTCCAAAATATATTGTACACTTTGATTTTCTCAAAGAGGATGAAAGCTACATAGCTTGGAATTAGAAGAAATACTGAATAATGGAATTTATCCAAAGAGGGGAGAATAATTGACTAATGATTTTCCATAGTAGGGTGTATTTTATCATAGAGTAAATTATTTTCCCTAGTAGGGAGGATTTGACTATTAATTGGTCTAATAGATTTGATTTATTAATTGGTAATCAGAGCTCAAGGATTTAACATATTACATATATTAAGATGAGATGAATGATGCAAATGTAGGGGCATATGGTATAATAAATTTTTCAAAGAGTGAAGAATCCACAAAAATCTAGGCACATAACGATTCACATAGGTAATGAAAGAGAATATTAGAAGAAAATAATAATCCTTGAAGAATAATGAGGTAATGGTGGCCAAGCTAACCCTAGAAACTAAACGTAACTGAGCACTACCTACATAGTCTAAATATACCTTAGGCCAATGTAGTTTTTCAAAGATGGGAGAACATGGTTGAGTAATAATGAATAACATAATGCAAGACTTGAATGAGAATAATTATGGACCAAGGTGTATGACTCTCTTTTGTTATAAGCTCATGCGGAGATGCATGTCTTGGTAAGCATATACATAGCTAGAATATTCAATTATTTTGATTTGATCTATGAAAAATGTGATGATGTGATGTAGTTAAAGATGACTAAGATGATTTGATTAGATAATTAATGATTTTTGAAGAGGATATATTTATATTGTAGCTCAAAATCATTTATAATCCTCTTATCACTTGATTTTTAATGTAGCATATAATGATATGCACCATGATATGAAACACCATGATGACCTAGCTGCGATGTACAGAAGGACTGACCCTCGATCCAATAGACAAATGGAAAAAACACACCAATTATCAAAAACATGATGTGTTGATGTATGTTAATGGATGGTCTCAAGTACAAGTTCAAGACAAGAAGAACCATGATGATGACCTTGCTTGTATGATGGACTAAGCCAATACGACAATAATAAAATAAAATAAAGAAGAAAAAATAAAACACACAAACTATAAAATAAAAAGCAATATTTTTTTATTTATTAATCAATTCAAAATCCACATGTGAATGCTCAATGATAATGATAATTGGATAGTTCCATCAAGAAAGGATACATGCAAGGGGAAAAAGAAAGAATAAACATCTCGAAATAAGTGGCAAGATTGACTTGCCATGAACAAGGAAAAGCTATGAAATTGGATTGAATAATTTGATTGGATTTACCCCATATAATGTGGATTTGGGAAGGACACATCCTAATGGTGGCCGAATTGATTGGCTTAAGGATTCCAATAGATTTAGGACAAGAAAAATGTTTTTAAATTTAGTGGATTAATATATTTAATTGAGATTTTAATCCCTTTAAAATGTTTAGGATTTTTTGGCTTTATATCTCTCATGGAGATTGTCAAAAAATTTCAATTTTTATGTCTTTTGAGTTTTTTAAATGTGTTTGGGTTATTTGCATCTCAACTCAATGGAGGATTAAGAGATGCAAAACTGACTTGAAAAATGGTGAGAGTGTGGCTTAAAATTCTCCCAAAATTATGAGAGTGTGGATTAAAATTCTCTCAAAATGGTGAGAGTGTGGTATAAGGGTAACTAATTCGACCTCATAAACTAAGTGTTACCTACATAGTCTAAATGGATCTCAAGTCAGTGTAGTTTGATCAAAAATGAGAGATATTACTAATAAACAAAAGATTGAGGTAGGAAAATGGCAAAGTGGGATTAATGTCATTAGATTAAATCAAAAAATGGTGAGAGTGTGGAATAAGGGTGATCGATTTGACTTCATAAACTAAGCATTACCTACATATTCCAAGTATACCTCAACCCTTTATAGTTCCTAAAAATAGGGGACAATAATGAATAAAGGACAAATGGATAATTTTTGATAATAAAGGATGATAATGAGGGAGAGGACTAGGTATTTATCCAATGACCATGGCATGGGAGAACCAAATGTGTCCAGTCATCAAAGAGTCATGTAGGTAATATGTCAAAATGTTTCCTAAACATGTCTCAATATACCTTATGATTTTGTAACAAGGTCAATATGGGAATATTGATGGTCATAATAAGATGGGATGGGATAAATAGGATTGAAAGGCTAGAATGGTTGGAATGGAATGTAATGGTCTTTAATGCAAATGAGGCTAAAGGATTATATATGGGGATTCCCCTAAGTGTCAAGGTACTTGAAGACAAAAAATTATTTTCACATGATGCCAAAAACCTATTTTTCATCATGGTACTTACCTAAGGTTCCAAAAGCATAGTTTTCATCGTTGGATGAATTATTTCTCTTTATATTTTTATTGTTTTGATTTTAATTGGGTTTTTTAGCATCTCAAATAAATGGAAGATTATGAGATTCATAATGTGGACCCTTTGATATTTAACCAATACCCTCTCTAAGTAATTGCTCTGTCAAGAACCTACTACTATTATACACTACACTTCTAATGTCATATCTTAGTTGGTCATTGATTTTGTTTCCTTCAAACCTCTAGACAAGATGTCTTTGTGGTCTCTTTGAAAAAGAGTGTTTCTAGGAAGGGTAAAAAAGGATAGGCATTGGATAGATGATCTGATTTGGTAATTTAATATAGGAGGTGAATAAATAATAGGATCATAATGGAATGTATAATGGTTGGGGAAAAAATGAGGATTGGTAATTTCTGTCACACACATTGTTACTATTCTAAAGTTGAATTGATTTGGTTGTGGTAGGGCCAAAGACTTATAAAAATTATTTCAATAAGACCACAAGATTTTTCTATTGTTTAGGCCTAAGAGATACTATAATAAGTCATGAATCATTTATTTTATTGATATTGTCTTAAATAATGTCTTCATCAAGCAATGTTGAACTAATTAGCTCAGGTATTGGTGCCTCAAAGAGGTTTTCACCAATAAATTATTCTTGGTTTTAATCATCCCATAGAGCCTAAAACATAATTTTACTAAGTATCATTGACTTTTGACATTGGTTATCATCTAGTGCCTCAAACAAGGTTTCACTAGAAGATGTTGAGTTTAGAGCTTGATTATCCCCTAACAGCCCAAAAAATATTTTACTAGGATATTGTTCTTCTACCTAAATGTTGTCTTGGTTCCCCAAAAAATTTCCACTGAGGTTTTTCGATGTAATAAATTCAATTATATGTGATTATGTCAGTCCCAATCAATGGATGTGACTATAATGACTAGGCTAAGTGAGATTTCATTATAATGGCTAAACTAGTTAATTTTAATAGAAGGGTAATAAGAAATCCAATCCTCATAGAAGATAATAGGAGAACTTGTGTTGATGTTAAATAAAAATTCCTTAAAAACTATTGAATAATAACACATTTTTTTAATATGATCTGTAATGAATGTGTAACTAATGTCAAAATAGCTATGAATCTATGTTGATTCTAAAGTTGACTCAAACTTAAGTGGAAATGATAGAATTATATAGCCATCATTGTAATATCCACTAATGTATTATAATTTTGAATTTTATTCATGCATAATGGGATATAAATATGATGTTGAGACTGACATTGATTCTACTTCTAATGTTAAATCTGATATTGTTTCTAGAATGGAACCTGATTCTGATATCAGTTCTAAAATAGAACTTGATTTTGATATTGGTTCTAAAATAGAACTTGATTATGATTTTGATGATGATAAAAAAAATTGTTCTAAATGGGAACCAATTTGTGATGTAAATGTGTCTAAAATAATGGTTGATTGATTTTCATTGTCCACAAGTACCTTTTTCACTTTTTGCTTGGAAATGAAGGCTTTGAGATAAAGGAATTTTCTAAAGTCGGGAATGTTTGGCCATGGAAAAATAATATTTTATTGATAAATAATAATGGGATATTTAAATAAGGGATATTCATCAAATATAGTTGGACTCTCATAGGGAGGCTCATCAATTTGAGGTTGCTCAAGGATGGATGATTCAACATAAATGTTGAATATGAGTTAGTTATCTTGATATCACTTTGTAAGTGGATGAATATGACCATGTTTGGGAAGGGGATCATGAATATCCCAATTTGGTATCTATCATATTTTTATGCACTTAGTTATTCAATAGATAATGAACCTTGTAGGATTAATGATTGGCTTTGTTGTGGCTCTAGGAATGGGTTGGATAATAGACAAGTAGATAGGGAATTATCAAATAAAGTAGTAGCTAGAGATGTTGTTAAAGTAATCATGAGAAAAATAGTGATTAAATGACCATCCTACTATACTTAAGAAGTAATGATGTGGTTATGTTGGGGTCGGCCTACAAATTTCCTATTCACACATGTATTTTCTCCTTTAGAAAAAAGGTATGTAATCAATTTATAGGAAAGTTCTATGAGCCTCAAAATGATCATGATTTTATTTTTAGAAGTGTATTGTTTAAAAAGGGTGTCATCCAAATCAATTTTGAACACCATAGATCAATATGTAATAAATGATACCCCTAATCAAAGATACATACAAGGGGATTAGTCTTGAATGAAATTATCCCAAAGAGGGTAGAATTAGATTGGTAGAATTATCCCAAAGAGGTTGATCATTGAAAATAGCCCAAATAGGGAAGTAAGAGGGAATGATTAGTCTAGTAAAATTATAATGAAACCAAATATGGATGATATGACTATACCATTCCCTATCGACAGGTATGGGAGATTGAATGGAAAGATAAGTGATTCAGATTAGCATGTAATTGATTTAGAATAATTAGACTTGGTTGAAATTTACCTAATTTGGTGTTGTTTCAATCATTCAGCATCAAAGTTGACCTTGGTCAAATTTGGCCAATTTAGAATTAAAATGTGGTTCAATATGAACCTAAATAGACTTTTAATGGCCTATTACATGATTCAAGGTAACCCAAATTTGTCTTTTATTAGAAGGAGAAGATCAAATCAAGATAAACTTGATATGGCATGGAATTGGATTGGCACGTGGTTTAAGATGAATCGGATTTGGATTTGATTGGAATGGTGCATGGTTCAATACAAACTTTATATGGATGAAATTGGATTGGTATGAAAATGGTTTGGTATGTGGTTAAAAATGAATTGGATTTGACTTTAATTGACTTAGAAAAGGAAGAGGGTCAAATGCGACCCAATATGAGCAATCGATCATAAATTAGATTTGGGTTCAAATGAACCTAATTTGAATGCTTTTCTATTGGGAAATATAATGGTACCACACAAAGAACAAAATGGTACAATTAACTAGCATAACACTAAGATAAGATTAAAGATGACCCAAAAATTGGGTAGGCTAATGCCTCATCTTATAAATGTAATGTTGTAATGATTTGGAATTTGGTTTTGAGTACAAATAGGTTTTTGACATAACCATCAAGCATTAATGCACAAGTATCACAAGGCTATTTTAATAATTGATGTAGTTTTACATCACATCCATTAAACCTTTGATATACTTGATTTTGAGAGGAAAAGTTTAAATAGTAATCCAATTAAATAAATGTAATTATGGTGGTGTGTACTCCAATCATCTCTCAAATATTTTTACGTGATAGAAAATCTTTTAGGGTTGTTAACTTTGGACCCATAAATTATCGAATGTTTTATGGCAAAAAAGGTTCCTATGAAGTAATCCAAAATTGGTCTATCATGGGAATCTATATCCCTTTCATGACCACTTCATCCATTGGATTTTAGTGAAGTGATACCATATTTTTAGTTTACTTAAATTTTTATTTGGCTTACTATATGGTCCCTAAAGAACACAAAATCTATTAAAGATGAGATCTAGGTGTTGGGTTATTCATAGGTGATACATCCCCTATCAAAGAAACCTTATATTCATTTATGGTGATGTTTAATTACTTATCATTGAGAGTTAACCTATTACTTTCATGGAACCCTTTATGGGTAATTTTTCTAGTTAACAACACCTTTCAACAAATTATATCCCCCATCGAATGTAAAGGGCTAGTATGAATGCTAACAAATTAGGCCCTAGTCACCATGCCCTAAGTAATTATGATAAAGTGATGAAATCCACCTCACATAAATGAAATCAAAAGGAAAATAAACATTTTTTTTTCATTATCAAGGCCCCATGAATTGGAAAGAGAAGAGAATACACCAAATGTTCTCTTAGATAAACAAGAAATCAAATAGCCTACATGTGTTTTGGTCACCTAGGCTCCCTAAAAGGGGAAAGGGGAAAGAATAGACATAATAATTACACAAAAAAGAAATAAATGCAATGATACTTAAGCAAATAACAAAAAACATAAGTGTTTTATAGCACTAAATGAAGTGTAGATTCTTTGCTTAAATGCCAAATGGAAATATGAGTGAGTTTTTCCTTTGTTAATCACATGAAAAAAATCCTTAAGATTACAATGCCTAAAATAAATAGGTTAGTATTTTGAGAGGTGATTCTTGAGGAGTAAATGAAGGTGAAATTTTTTAGTTTAAGCTCTCAAAAAATCTCCATAGGGTGATCTCATCATTCTACAGAGTAATCTTACCATTTTGCAATCAATTAAAACACAATATGGAAACTTTGTTGATTAGCAGGAAAATATCTCCATGTTATAGGATGATCTTGCCATTTTTAATGAAATAACAAAATAAAAAACATAATTACATTTTGTGAACTCACTAATTAACAAGTCATTATCATCGATGTGTAGGCTATTCTCACTAATACTTAGGTTATTTTCATTGGTTTGTTAAATACACAAAAATAAGTTGAGTTTTGAGAGAATGAAACCATTGATGTGTAGGTATATCTCATCGTTTACATAACTAAACCCACTGAGACATAGTGAGATCTTGCCATTTTCAAGAAATAGACAAGAAGACTATAATGTGAAACTTCCATTCAACGTGTCAATTTCACCAATGTGTAGGCATTTCTCACTAATTTTCTAAAAACTCAGAGAAAAAATAGAGAATAGGAAAAGTAAAACCACTAATCTACAATTCAACCTTGCCATTCATAAGAATGACCTCACTGATACATAGTTCAATCTCATCAATGTGCAAAGGATAAAAAATTAAAAAAATAGAGGAAACATAAATAAATCAAGGTCAACGAGTGATATAATTTTATAATTAGAATATTAATAAGGTCTTGAAGAGGTTTTTGGGGTGTTCTATCTCAAAGGATGTGCCAAATGTAAACACACAATTACAAGAGAGGTTAGTTTTTTGTTAGTATTCAATTCACAAAACATAACTTCTCAAGCATGATTCCTCAAATTTGACTAGATCTAAAAGATAAAAATAAATAAAAAGTACATCAAGATGATTACCTTCCTCATTAATGTTGCTTCTAGTTGATATAAATAGATGTTTATGCTAGGATCTAGAGCTTGGAGTCTTCATCGATGTTGTGATATGATCATATAGGTAACATCTCCCATTGCACTTTGGATTGATTGATCAAAATATCAAAAAATGAAATAAATGGTTGAAAGCTTGATGCTTAAAAGGCTACTAAAAATAGAAGCACTTTGTTGTATTTTCAAAACCTTAAGAATAATGAAAAATGGCTCTTGTATTTATACATTTGTCAGATTGATTATGGTTGTCAATCTTGAGTCAAGATGTGTGGCTCAAAATCAATTAAATTTGGTAGGCATGTGCATTTAATATTTCACATTAATTAGGCATGGATTTCAAAATTTTGATATTTATGTAAATGCTTGACAAATTTCATGATGATATCATCATTTGTCCACTTTCCATGATTTGAGGAATAGTTCAATTATTAAGTTAAGAAAATAGGTAATTTTACAAGCTATGAAATTTCTAATTAGAATAAGAATAGGTTAATTAATTTTATTTAAAAGTGAAGTGACTTTTGAAATTAAAATAATAATTTGACCTAATTAATCTAAGCATTGGTTAATTAACTTATTAAAAAGTGAAGTGACTTTTGAAATTCAAATAATCATTTGACTTAATTAATCCAAAATGTCTCTTTCAAAGTTGAAATTTGACTCTTGATGAATTAGATAAAGATGATGATTGTATACATTGTATTTACCTGATTATGGATGCACCAATATGTCATGGAATGTGTATATGCCATGTGTGAATGAATTTGAGTGTTTTAATGGTAATCAATATAATTTTTGCACTATTTTAGGAAGTCATTTTGACTTGCAATTTTAACACAAAAGAGGTGAAAACTAAGTATCTACATAAACAACTCTATTAACTAAGGTTTAAATGTTCCACATTTGGCTCCCATTAATAATTTTTGATGATTTTAATTATCACCTATTAGTTTGGATTTTAAAAAGGTTATATAATGAAAACTTACATAGTAATCATTGCATTGGAACCATACTAACATGTCACACCTTGAAATTTCAAAATAAAATAATAGACACTCTAAGCTAACTGTCAATGTAAATTTTTAAGTGTTAACTTGGAACCATTTATATTCCACATAGGTGCAAGGTTAGCATGCACCATTTTTGGTGTATCTCCCTTAGTTATGCTTCCATGTGAATTTATAAGAGTTTAAAAAAACATTATGTTAGAGGCATTATATTGAGAAGCCTATGATAGATATTCATCTTTGGATTTTTTTTTTCTTTTTATGTAAATAAAATACTGCCACATATATACCTATTACATATACAACCTAGTTTTCTAAAGTCTTTTTTATTGTTCAAACATTAACACATGTACAGGGTACAATTTAAGTATTACCTAGATGACTTCACAATCACATGTGTTCATGAATTTATCTATAAAATTAATGCTTAAATATTTTTATTATTTGAAAATTAAATTTTTCACAAATTTTAATGTACGTGAGGATGTTGCATAGGATTTTGCCTACTAATATCTTTAACCCATGAAGAGTTGTTATAGACAAAGTGGGACATCAGATGGAATTTCTAGCTATGTGGTGTCATATACATAATGACTACATATCTGATAGGTTCATCAACCTTATTCCACCTATCCAAAACCATTTTAAATATTGTTGCCTTGGTTGATAATGAATTATAAATGAGTGGAGTAATTTTATAGATCCCAAGAAGATCGTACCATATCAAAATAGATTTATTATAGGCCACCCAACCAAAGTTGTTGCATTGCTTCCCTAATGTTTGGTTTATGTTGAGTTGTATGAGGTTGGATCGTTGAATGTATGTAGCACTTTCACTTATTATATCCCTATTTAGAGTGAAATAAAAACCAATGTTTCTTGCATCTGTTAAAAAATGAGAGAAGAAACAATATAATCAAAGAAGATGAGAGTGGGCAATGGTTGAGAGAGCCTCATCATTACATCAATGTATTGTACCCACTTCCAAGTTATCTTAAGATTGAACAATAAAATAGTCACATGAAGTAACTGTTAGGAACACCTAGTGTTGAATGACAAAGACATAGAGACATACCCACAAATTGACCTTTGATAATGCCAATGAAGAGATGAGCGAATGTCACTTGGCAGTTGCATGGCATAAGTGTCCTAAATCATACATGTAGTTAATGACTTACATTTTTTTATATATTTTATATATCTATATTAACTATATATTATATAGTATTATAATATAATAATAATATATTATATTAATTTTACTTAAAAATATAATATCATAATATTAAAAATCATTATATAATATAATGTTCCATTATAATTACAAAAATATTTTGAAATATTAATATTAAAATAATTATAATATTTTAATTATTGATTTTATGACATAATATTATATATATATATATATCATAATATAAAAACCATATATATATATATATATATATATATATATATATATATATATATATATATATATATATATATATATATATATATACTAAAAAATTATAGTAATATGTGTGAACAAGGAATACGTAGAGAGGAGGTTAGTATAGTGTTAGTCCAATAAAAAAATCAAAATAGCACACTAAACACTTAACCCCTCTAGCCTAGACACTAGGGAGAGCATAAATAACAAGCATATAAGTGAAAACACAATAAAAAAATCAAAATAGCACACTAAACACTTAACACTTCTAGCCTAGACACTAGGGAGAGCATAAATAACAAGAATACAAGTGAAAACACAACTAGAACACAAAATAAATCATTCTTTTACCTTCCTTGAAGCTCCAAATGGCTTGTTAAAGTGGCTTGCTCAATTTGTGCATCATGAAGTCTTATCAATGAAGCTTTATTTGCTTCTTCTCTCTTTGGCACCTTGGCTTGGTTGATTGGCTTATGAATTTGGCATAGTAACATTACACTAACTAAAATTATTAGGGTAAATCCTATATAATAACACTACACTATCAAAGTGTGTTGATCAATAGGTATGGACTAGTATTTATAGCCTCCAAAAGTTAACCCTCACCCAAGGTGAGTTAAGGTTTATTTTAAACATGGAATGAGTTCAAACTAACCCTAGGTGAGTTGAGTCTAACTCTAGTTGAGTTAAAAAAATTCATGTAATTATATTTTTCAATTACCAGGCATGGCTCTCAAATTAGATATTTTGAGATATTTTAGAAGAGCTTGAGAACTCGTAAAGGCAATGATAAAAAGGCTTGATATTTTGATTTTTAGGATTTTAATTTTTAGATATTCATTAATTATAAATGGATAATTTAGCTAAGCATTTCATCTCTTTTAATTAGTTGATTAAATTTTATTACCACTTTATCTCTTTTAATATTTTTTCAAGTGCCCCACTTAATGGGTCCATAAGCCAAACTACCAATTATAAGGTTGTAAGGTGACTAAGGATCAATATGTGAGAGGTTATTATTGAATATGGTATAATACCCTAAATAGGGTTGCCTCAACATGATTCTGAGCATTGATAAATGATGTAGGGATGAAAATGGAATTTTCATTGATTTTTAGGCTTAATTTGCAATGTTTGATAAAAATCAATCTAAAGTCCAATCAAAAGCCATTTGTGGCCAAAAATTGGGTGTTTATAGTTTGCCCCTATTTAGGAAGGTGTTGAAAATTATAGGCACAGTAATGTCATATCAAATAATGAAAAAATTGTTAAGAAAGAAAAAAGATAATGAATGAATAAGAAGATATAAACAACTTTTGGAAAGCCTATAATGATGACCCCTTAAGGGAATGGCTGACACATATCATTGATGGATGCTCCCTTGAAAATAATCAAGAATAATAATGACATTAACCCATGGGTGATATTAATCTAATTTAGATAATGCTTATACACATTGATTTACAAAGTACTAATTTTTCCAAAGGTGGTTATAATTAGTAACAAAGGTTGATACACTAATTTTCCCAAAGATGGTTATAATTAGTAGCACAAGCACATGCCCCATTAGGGTAGATGATTCAAAATAATGATTTGCCCACATGTGGTTATAATAATTAAGATGACTTGCATTAAATAATGATTTTTAGTTGTGCCCTAGTAGGGCAAATTAGCAAGCATACTTCAAGGATATAACCTATTACACAAATTAAAAATGAGTGGGTACAAACATAGATGTGATGGTCTAATAACTAAATAAGTCATAAATAACTAAGCACATGAGGATGTGCAAAGTGATGAAAGAGATAATTGGAAGAAACACGATGGATGATCTAACCCAATATACATCATGTATCCAAGTGTTGCCTACATAGTCTAAATAATCCTCAAGCCATTGTAGTTTACCCAAAAGCAAAAAAAATGGAATGAGGAATATAATAATAATAATAATAATAATAATAATAGATAATAATAATAATAATAATAATAGATAAATGTGAATGATTTAGTTGTACTTGCCAAGGTGGAGATGTTCATCCTCATTAGAATTAATACAAATACAATGATCAAGGGGTTGATTTGATCAAGGAGGGTGGGAGGATTTGCCAAGGTGAACTAGGAGAAATTTATGTATCACCATTGCTTGTAAGATTTCTCAAGCTAATTTTTATTATAGCATGTGATAGTATGCATCATGATATAAAACACCATGATGACCTAGCCATAATGTTCATAAGTACTGACTCTCGATCAAATAAATAATTAAAAACAATACACCAATGATAAAAACCATGATGACAATGTTGGTTTATGAATATGGATAGACCCAACAATATTGCACAAGGAATCACCTAATGGACACATAAAGACTGAGTCAAGACACAACAATGAAATAAAATAAACAGGCAAACAAACAAACAAACAAATGACTAAGCAAACAAAGATATATAAATTGTGAAAGTAAAAGCAATAGAAAGTATCATGTCATCAACCAAGTTAATATCTATGTGTGAAGGCTTAAAGGAATGATAAAAAAGTGGTGGACCCAAGTAAGGATACATGTAAAGGTAAGGTCACACTCCAATGGAAGTGGAATGTATTACAACTAATAATGCATTTTCCCCAATATGGTGGATTGAGGATGATTAACTAGGTTTAAATAGAACAAATATTTTTAGATTTTGAGGCTACAAAACTCTCTAGGAGTTGAGAAGCTGTAGTATTTTGAAATGTTAAAGAATGTTTTTAGAATTTCTGGGGTATCTTAACTCATTAAATATTGACAATATATCACTCACAAAATGGTGAGATAATTGGCTTAAGGTGCTCACAATACATCAATAACATGGCAAAGGGTGACTATGCTGACCTCAACATAAATTGAGTGCTACCTACATAGTCCCAAAATGAAACCTCAAGTCACTATAGTTCTACCTTATAATGGAAGAAATCGACTAGGTACCATCAAGCTCTCAAAGTATGCAAATGGCATAGTATAGCATAGGAATGGCAAGGTGATACTATAATGCATGGTAAAGGTGTTGTTCTTAATTTTCCCATAGGCAGTTATATTTAGGAAACAATGACATAAGTCAACGATACTAATTTTCCCAAAGGTGGTTATAATTAGTAGAATGGAGTGGGAAACTAATTTTTCTAAAGGTGGTTCTAATTATTAACATGTGCAATGAAACAAAATAATAAATAAAGGATGAAATTACCAAACTACTATTAGAAATATTTAATCAACTACTAAAACTTGATTAGAATCCTGTTGTGGAAGGTGCTCAAAGAACCAATGGAATAGAACCAAGGTCAAAGGGTTGGGGAGGGAGGGTAAAAACAAATATTGGTCAATAGGGAAGGTATGGTAGAATGGTATATGGTATGGAACAAATAAGGTGATATTATGATAATAGGATATAATGGTAAGAGTGTTGCCCCCAAGTGATAAGGTAAGATAAATTATGGGGTTGAAATAACACCAAGGGAAAGGAAAGGTGAATGGAAAATGAAAATGGTAAGGTAAATGTCAAGGAAAAGATATGGTTCTATTGTTCATGTTGATGTGGAGATGCATCCTGATCATCATATGATACAAATAGAATATTCAATCATTTAAGTTTCTATCCCACACCTCTTTAAAATAAATGATTTATCAATAATGTGTTACAAATTTGGACTCTAATAATTTTGTTTTGATCTTCATTGGTCATTGATTTTGTTTCTTTTAAATATCAAGACAAGGTGTCTTTGTAGCTTCTATAAAAGAAAGTGCAGCTAGGGATGGTAAATGTAAATAAATATTGGTTGATAAGTTTGATTTGGTGATGAAGAGGTGGATTGTAATGGAATGTATAATGGTTAGGAACCAAATGAATATCAGGATTTTCAAGCACACATAATGTTGTTGATTCTAGATTCAACATAATTTTAGTTTTAGTGGGGTTGAAGACTTTTGAATATGATCTCAATAATACCACTAGCGTTTTATTTTATTTGGGCCTTAAAGTAGCTACCATATGATTATGTTGTATATTGGAAGTTGTATTGATGTTATCTTTAATAATGTCTTTATCAAACAGTGAATAATTATTGTGCTCAACTATTGGTGACTTGAAGAGATTCTCATCAATAAAGTTATCTTGATTATCCCATAGTGCCTCTAAAAAGGTTTCACTACAAAATGTTGAATTTTGACTTTGATTGTCTTCTAGTGCCTCAAACAAGGTTTCACTAGAAGATGTTGAGTTTAGACTTTGATTTCCCCCTAGCACCTTCAAAAAGGTTTAACTAGGAGATTGTTCTACTTCTTCATGAATGTGGTCTTGCTCCCCCTAATATTTTTCAAATGATATGTCACCATGTATGTAATTCAACAAGGTATGATTCTATCGGTCCCAATCGACACTTATGGGAGGTGAATGTCAATATAATGGCTAGGTCAGTTGGTGTTAATGCCATGTGAAAGGTAATGTATTTGGAAGAGGTATCACAATTCTCGTAGAATATACTAGGATAATTTGTGTCAATGTTGAATTAATCGTCCTTAAAAACCATAAAAGGATCTTAAATGTATTCAAATTGATCTACAAGGCATGTGTAACCAATGTTGTAATAGCCATGAACATATTTTGATTTTAAAGTTGAGTCTAAATCATGGGACTCTAAATCTAATGTTGAGATAGATGTTGATTCTAATTCTGATGTTAAATCTGATATTGGTTCAAAAATAAAACCTAACTCTAATTCTAATTCTTCTTTGAATGTGGATGCTATTATAATGATGTCTTGTTGAATGTTTGATATGAGATAATTAAAGTCTTATAATGGCATAATTGGCTCTTCAATAATAAAGTCATGTAATAAGGGTTCAACATAGATTGGCTTGTCTAGGTGAAGCCCTTGAAAGAGAGGGATCAACTCAAGTAGTGACTCCACATAGACTATCTTGTCAAAGTGAGACTCCTCAACCCGGGTAAAAAGGTCAAGAGATAACACCATAGAGACTAGATTTTCAAAAGGGGGCCCTTTAAAAATAGGATAGTGATTAAGATAATGATTTTACCAAAGGTGGTTATAATCATTAATAAGTGACTCAACAAAGACTAGTTTTCTAGAGTGAGACTCCTCAACTAAAGGGAAAGGATCAAAAGGTGATTCATCATAGGTTGACTCATAACAAATAGGTGTTTCAACAAAAACATCATGAATTAGTTAGTTTTCTTGGCCTTGTTTTATAATTGGTTGTAAAATATCAGTTTAGAACACATGTTGGTCTTTAAATGATGGCTCTTGAAGAGGTAATGATTGAATCTATTATGGTTCGATGATCGGCATGGATTTTATAAATTAGGGGATGGTTGGTAATGGATAAATAATGATTATTGGTTGGATAATTATATTTTCTTAAATAGTCTTATCTATTATGGGCTTAACAAAGACTATTTACTAGTCTAGGATGGTAATTACGACTCATCTAGTTATATTTCTATAACATTGTTGGGATAATGAGCTATCATAATTATAAGGGCTTAGAATGGTAATGGAAGGGCATTGATTATATTGGTTAATGTCATGATCCAAAGGACAAGGGACTAGAATATTAATGGTAGGGTTTTGTGAATCTTGGTTACTATCATGATCCAAAAGATGAGGTCCTATAATGGTAATGGTAAGGTTTTACGAAGCTAGGTTGTTGTCAAGAGCCAAAGGAGAAGGGCTTGGAATGGTAATCCTTGGATGTTGTGAAGTTTGTTGGCTCACATAGATTGAATTAGGGTTAATGGTATAGGTAGGGGATTTACTATTGTTAGCATTGAAAGGGCAAAATTGGTATGTTAATTGGCTCAAATAGGGGGTGTCACCAAATAATATGATTGAGGGTCATGCCTTTGTTTAATGTATGTAATGTTATAAGATATATTGAGATACATCTTATAAGTTACATCATCATAAAACTCTCAAAAAAAAGGGTCAATGATCACAAAGTTCCCATAGCTAGGATTATACTGTTAGGTGACCCCTTATCCAATGGAAGCACAATTGATTACTTTCTTATAAGTAATTAAACACGAAATTATACCAGAATGATAAAGTAACTAGAAACTTGAGATAGAAAAGAATTTGAGAGACAATACACACTCTTGTATTAAATATTACTAGAAGAAAATACAATAAGGAAGATGCCACTTCTTCCTCCACCTCAAAGGCTTGCCACACCTCAAGACCTTCTTCCCTCTCTCTCTTGCTCAACACAACTCTATAGCCTGAGTTATTATCCCTCCTTGAATGCTTCAGCTGATCTCCTTGACCTTACACCTGTAGATCTTGACCTTGCTTGCTTCAATGCTTTTACTTGCCTTCTTGATTATTACAATACATGCCTCATGGGTCTTTAAATAGAATACCATGGTTACAAAAATAGAAATCTAACTACAATAATTAGACATGCAGCTCATGACTATAATTAGTCATTTGACATGCAAACACTCACTTCACTTAACTGACTGTTCGTCAACAGCAGTTCTAGAACACACAGGCGATCGATGCCAGTCCCTGCTTGCCTGGTGCTGCCGACGTTGGCCGACTAGCTGTCATCGCCGGTTGCCTTCTACACTGTATCTGACCAACATCGGTCATGCTACTGACGCCAATTCTTTTGGTTCTTTAGCAACCTCTTCTTTGTGTCTATAAATAGTTGAAGCTTTTAGCTCCATACCCTAACAATCTCCCACTTGGAGATAAATAGCTGCTACTATACCTGTACCTGTACACCATCTATTTTGTTCCTTAGGCTTTGTATCCCTCTTCAAAGTCACTCTTGAAGACCAACCACCATGCAAACCTGTGATGCTATACCTGACACTTATGCCAAAAGAATTTTGTTGCTCCCAAATTCTTCATGACATACTTTTGAACCAACTCTACCCTTAGCTCAGAAAACTCCTTGTATATGAAACCCTGCAACAAGTAACACAATATAGTAATAGGATAATGTAGCTAATATTATCCAACCTGGTAAATATAAAATACAATGGTCAAACCTCCATTGTTCTACAGCGTAATCAAGACCATATACCATAGACTTCTATCTCATGTGTCCATCCACTCTCTTCTCTAAAATGGGAATCCATCCCTCCATCCAGTGCTTTCTTCCAGCTGACAACTCTACCAACAAATACTTATTTGGCTCTACTCCAAGGACTCACACTCCTCATCCATGCCAAGCTCCCACTATTTTTGGATTCTACCTGCATTGCTTCTTCCTTCTTCCTAATTCTTGACTATCAGTAAGCAATATAAAGAAGGTGAACAACGAATATGAGGTTCACTTACCATTTCTAACCTCCATATGGGTGTTTGAGACTCCTTGATAGCTAACTATCCACCCATCATCCATTCCAGTGACTGATCTCAGCCATCTCCCAGTCTGCTCCCAACCGATGTTGGTTCCCTGCACTGACCCTGACTACCGACATCATTTCCCTGGCCGACACCGGTGTCCCCCCTACTGATGTCGGTCCTAATGACCGACGTCAGACTTCTCCTGCCTAACCTACCAACCTTGCTGGTCTACACATGATTGATGTCGATATCTGGCTGACTGATGTCGGTCCCATGTGACTGACATTGGCATCTGTGTGTTCTTGTAAGTGATGAAATTTTCATCCGTGAGCTCTTCTTGGATCAAACCTCTATCCATACTACCTTGCTCAGATTTATTCAGCCCCTGTGACTGATCTCTATCCTTCATCTCCTCCATAAACACCAAGGCTTCTTTGTTCCTATCAAGAGCATCAAATTTCCTTTTCTTGCAATGAACTCTATCTATGCTTTCTAAATTTGAACACATACCTTTCGATTCAAGAACATCCATTCCCTTCTTATTCATGTGACCAAGCCTATTAGACCACATCTTTGAATCTACACCAGAAGTAGAATCAGTAATACAAGTAGATAGATAAAGAGTACCTACTTTCTTACCTCTTGCTAGAACAAGTGCTCCCTTGGTAACCTTCCAAGAGTCCATTGTGAGGGTTATTATGCATCCCTCATCTCCCAACCTTCCTACATAAATCAAACTCTGCTTCAGAATTGGAACATGCATGACCTCCTTCAACACCCATGTGTTGTCAATCTGCAATCTCAGATGCACTTTCCCTTTGCCAACTATCTGACAAGGCGTACCATCCCCTAAATAGAGCACTCCAAAGTCTCCCTGTTCATACTCATGAAACAAATCTCTGTTTGGGGATGCATGAAAAGATGAACCAGAATCTAAAATCCATGATCCTACCTAACTATCCAAAGAAAGTATGAGAGCATCCTGTACCACAATATTTGCATCCTTTGCTTCTTCAATACCTGCATGTTGATTCTCTTTATCTCTCAACCAACACTCCTTCTTTGTATGTCCTTTCTTTTGACAAAACCAGCAGGTAATACCTTTGGACTCAGATCTCCTTCCCGACCTTGATTTCCCTTGCTCAATCTTCTCCCTTTGCCTTCCCTTGCTTTCTGCACTTAGAGCATTCCCTGATGATTCACCTGTGCTTCTCCTGCGTATTTCTTCATTCAAGATCACACTCACAACATCATCAACTTTTAAGATTTTAGAAGCAGATGCAGAATTACTTACTGCCATAACCAAACCATCCCAACTTTCAGGCAAAGAACATAAAATCAAGAGAGCCTTTACCTCATCATCAAAAACAATATTGACTGAAGCTAATTGGTTTACCAGACCATGAAAATCACTGAGATGAGTATGTACCGATCCACCTTCCTACATTTGCAAAGTAAATAGCTACTTCATAAGATATACCTTATTAGAAGTTGAGGGCTTTTTGTATAAATTTGCCAAGG
The DNA here is from genome assembly GCA_037957365.1 of Torreya grandis. Classification (NCBI taxonomy): domain Eukaryota; kingdom Viridiplantae; phylum Streptophyta; class Pinopsida; order Cupressales; family Taxaceae; genus Torreya; species Torreya grandis. The sequence continues at coordinate 199,573 of JARHVA010006133.1, read as the reverse complement.
ACTTTATCAACTCTTTCATTGTCTTGCATTATGATAAGTTGGAAATCACAGATGATGTAAGGCTCAACCTTATGGAACCGAGATCCTTCCGATCAAGAACACTCCATTCTTCATCCTTCATATCTGTGGGCTTGCATGCAACCCCACCCAATGGTAAGTACAAATCCTTTTGATACAGATAGTCCTCAATCTGCATCCTCCAGTGTTGATAATTCTTGCCATTAAACTTCTCCATTTGTAGCTTACTTTCTTATACCATTGCTGAACTCCCACTCAATCAGAAAACCCTGTGAATGACCTGTAATCAAAAATAACTTGCTTCCTGAAAATCATAGCTGTGGTACCAACTGTTAGGTGACCCCTTATCCAATGGAAGCACAATTGATTACTTTCTTATAAGCAATTAAACACGGAATTATACCAGAATGATAAAGTAAATAGAAACTTGAGACAGCAAAGAATTTGAGAGACAATACACACTCTTGTATTAAATATTACTAGAAGAAAATACAATAAGGAAGATGCCACTTCTTCCTCCACCTCAAAGGCTTGCCACACCTCAAGACCTTCTTCCCTCTCTCTCTTGCTCAACACAACAACTCTATAGCCTGAGTTATTATCCCTCCTTGAATGCTTCAGCTGATCTCCTTGACCTTACACCTGTAGATCTCCTTGACCTTGCTTGCTTCAATGCTTTTACTTGCCTTCTTGATTATTACAATACATGCCTCATGGGTCTTTAAATAGAATCCCATGGTTACAAAAATAGAAATCTAACTACAATAATTAGACACGCAGCTCGTGACTATAATTAGTCATTTGACATGCAAACACTCACTTCACTTAACTGACTGTTCATCAATAGCAGTTTTGGAATACACAGGTGATCGACGCTGGTCCCTGCTTGCCTGGTGCTGCCGACGTCGGTCGACTAGCTGCCATCATCGGTTGCCTTCTGCACTGTATCTGACCGACGTCAGTCATGCTACTGATGCCAGTTCTTTTCATTCTTCAGCACCCTCTTCTTCGTGTTTGCAAATAGTTGAAGCTTTTAGCTCCACACCCTAACATATACATGGTCCTATTATGTGTGTAATGAGGCAAGTTTAGATCCATAGATAGGTTACGTGATAAATAAAAAGTCTAAAGATAACAAACCACCAAGATCTAAAAAAAAGTGCTTTGGTTCTATAAAATAGACACAAAAGGAAAAATAACTAAACTAGACAAGGGTATGACAAAACAAAATCAAAATTGGTCTGACAAAATGATATTGATTTACTCAAAGGCAATTATAATTAGCACCAAAAACAACACAAAGATTCAAACTCATTTATGGATAGAACACTGATTTACCCATAGGAAATTATAACTAGTCACAAGAGTGTCTAAAAAAAGTAGAATAATTGTGAACTAGGTTCAACAAATATCAATGATTTTCCCAAAGGTAGTTATAATTTACTAAAACAAGAACTAAAAATCAAACTAAACTAAGGTAATTAGCTCAAATAACACTTTGTAATTGACTCACTTAAGACTCAAAGTTTGAATCATGAAAACTATTAGAACAAATGGACTAAGACATTCTAAATATTGGCACAACAACCTCAAACAAAGCATATGACAACAATGTGGCTCAAAAGTATGCTCTAAACAAGGAAAAAAATAAACAACAAGCACTAGATCTAGGCAAGGGATCTTTAAGAGACCAAATATGAAACCAACCTAAGTAACACAATTCAAACACAAAAAGTGGATAATCTAAGCCCAATTTAGATGAGGATTTAGAGTGAACCTAATGAGTTTAATAATTTTTATTTGAAAGGTTAAGATTCATATTTAATGCAAAAAAGCTTTAATGTTCTAAGGCAAAAGGTTGGACCAAAATGGGTAGCATAACTGCACATTTGAAATAAGAGATGGTATAATAGTGGTTTAGAACTTAGTTTCAAAAGTGATAAAAGATGTGAATAAATATGACAACATAATGATGTTATCTTAAATAAATGACATGGAAAAATATTTTGGATAGAATATCCAAGGCAAATTTTTGAGATGAAATGGGCAGTGTAATGACACCTCATGTAAACAAAAAACATACAAATGGTTTTTAAACAACTTTCTAAGGTACAAAGTGTGACATAAATAGACAAAGTAATACTTCTTAGGCCAAAGGGGTGTACAAGATAATAAAAATGTTTTGGAATTATTTTGATGTGGTATGATAAATAAATAGTTTTTATTTAAGACAAATACATGTAAAAAACAAAAATGACAAAAATATTGAAGTGTAACATCCTAAATCATAAAAATTGGCAAGGTAGCTTTGTACTTTCAAATTTCATCTATATAATTTCTCTTAATAAGGATTTAATTTTTTAATATAAAAATTAAAATGCACATGAAAATTAGGGTTTTAGGCCCCCTCTTCTCTTAAGAGTTCATACAGTGACATGGAACTTTGAGCTACTCACCCTGCATTAATAGTATGTCCACGGCAAGTGGGGTTATCTAAACTATCCATTTTCATATATTGTAAATAGTCCCATAGGTGTGGTTAACACTAGGGAGCAACATGTCATTTGGATCCATATTAACCATCGTGTTGTGAAAAGGTCTTATAATTTTCACAACCTCTACATCTATCAATTACTTAGTGTAGTACAATGTCTAGGTTAATCATACATTTTGAATTAGCTTTAAACTAATAGAGCTTTCTTAACTGCTCAAACAAGCATCCCATTAAGTCAACCTCAATTTTTATACTCCTACCTTAGAGTGTGTTGAAGTGATGTCGAGAGATGAATTATTGGGTCAACACTTCCCTAGAGAATCCATGGGGAGGAGATGAATTCCTGCCCACAAACCAAAATGCATGAAGATAAAGAAAGATGAAGAAATTTAGGGTCATTTTGGGGTCACTTAAATTTTTGGGAGGGCCTTAGATACTTTCCTTTCATGTTTTTGGAGAAAAGTTACAAATGCAAAGAGTGATCATTTTTTATCACCCAAGTTCCCTAAAGGGGATGGGGGAGAGCATACATGCGACACTCATTTTTTAAAACAAACACTCAACAAACAAGGATTAAAGTGAAAATTCTTATGAGTATTTAACTAAAGTGTGAGTTCATTTTTATATCACCAAATTAAATATGTCATGAAGTTTATCCCCTTGGTGTTGTGTTGAAAATTTAAATAAAATTAAAATAACTCAACTAAAAGATTTTAAAACACTAAATTTAAATGTGAGTTTTGAAACTTAGAGTGTTTAAAACCATCTTTTCTTGGCCTTTAGATCCTATAAAATATGTTAGGGGGTCCTTATTCTTAGAATAAAAATGTAAGTGAATAAATGGAATTTAAAATCTCTCGAGTTTCAAATATTTTACACACAGTGCAAAATCATAGAAACACAAAGCAATACCACAACTTCTCCTAAAAACCCATAGTTAATTAACACAAAATCATAATTGCCTATAAAATAGAGTATTACCACAAAACCGTAACTCTTAAATAAATATTACGAAAATTAAGACAATACCACCACTCTTAAGTCAAAACCATAACTTACCTTATAACATAAAATAATTAGTGGAAAACCACTACGGTTAAGATAATATCACAACATTTAATGTAATATCACAATAGTTAAGGCAATACTATAGTTGTAAAGTCATGATATTGTGTAATATCACTGCTTATCATGCAATATCACAACTTATCATGCAATATTACAACTAAAAACACAAAACCATAACTAGAAATACAATACCTCAACTAGAAATGCAATACCATAACTAGAAACACAAAAATGCAATTGGAAATGCAACTAAGAATACAAAACCAAAACTAACTTTGCAATAATGCAACTATAAATGCAAGATCACAATTGAATTTTTAATAATGCAACTAGGGAGTTACAATATTGTAACTGACTTTATAATAATGCAACTAGGGAGTTACAATATCACAAATGACTTTGCAATAATGCAACTAACTTTGCAATAATGAAACTGACTTTATATTAATGCAACAAGGATTTTCAACAATGAAACTAAGAGTTTTAATATTGCAACTAGGAGTTACAATAATACAACTACATAGATCAAAAGTGCAATTTCCTATGTAACATCTATGAGCTTTAATTTTTCACTTTTTTGGTCAGTAATTTTAGATTTTGACATTAAAATTATTAGGAGGATGTCCTAAAATGCCTTGGGAATACCTTTATGGGGTGAAATTTCCACCGAGCATGCCATCATGTGACAAATGAATACTTAGAAGTGAGGTTAATATAGTGTTAGTCCAATAAAACAAATCAAAATAACACACTAAACACTTAATACCTATAGCCTAGACACTATGGAGAGCATAGGTAATAAGCATACAAGTGAAAACACAACTAGAACACAAAATAAATAATTCTTTTACCTTCCTTGGATCTCCAAATGGATTTTTGAAGTGGCTTTCTCTATTTGTGCATCAATAAGTCTTTATCGATGAAGCTCCATTTGTTCCTTCTCTCATTGGCACCTTGGCTTGTCTGATTAGCTTATGAATTTGGCATGGTAACATTACACTAATGAAGCTCATTTGGGGAAATTTTTCATGATAACACTACACTATCAAAGCTTATTGGTCAATAGTTATGGCTTTGTATTTATAGCCTCCAAAAGTTAACCCTCACCAAAGGTGAGTTATGGTTGAGTTTAAACATGGAATGAGTTCAAACTAACCCTAGGTGAGTTGAGGCTAATTCCACTTGATTTAAAATTTATCATGTAATTATGATTTTAAATTATTAGGCATGACTCTCAAATTAGATATTTTGAGATATTTTGGAAGAGCTTGACAACTCATAAAGGCAATAATGAAAAGGCTTGATATTTTGATTTTTAGAATTTCTATTTTTAGATAGTCATTAATTACAAATGGATAATTTAGTTAAGAATTTAAGATTTTTTAATTATTTGATTCAATTTGATTATCACTTTATCTCTTTTAATATTTATTCAAGTGCCCCACTTAATGGGTTTATAGGTCAAACTGCCAGTTGTTAGGTTGTAAGGTGAATGAGGATGAATTTGTGAGTTTATTTTTACATATAGTATAATACCCCAAATAGGGATGACTCAACATGATTATGAGCATTGATGAATTATGAATGAATGAAATTGGGGCATTTAATTATTTATAGGCTTAATTTACAATGTTTTGTAGAAATTTGTCTGAAGTGCAATCGAAAGCTAGTTATGGATAGAATTGGGTGTTTACAATAAGAAATGGTGGTGAGGAGTAGGATAAATTGAGATGGTTTTAAGGATAGGAGGATAGATGTGGAATTATATTCTATTAAGGAGGAAATCTACAAGGATGTGCACATGGATTCATTTCCCATCATGAAGACTTCTTTTTTCATCTTTGTTTAGGGAAGCTGGTTATGTCAAGTGTGGAAGTAAGGGTGAATGCCCTAATTTCTAAATAGTGTTTGAAACCCATTAATGCATTCCATTATTGTATTGATTTGTTTAAAATCTCATATTATACTTGATACCCCACCTATTTTGGCTATGAGGTAGAGCCTCTCTATTTCTAGGATGGAAGTGAATTGTTATGGGCATGAGGTTATTTGGGACCTAGTTAACCATCCCTATTTGGAGAGTCATCTTCACCTTGGCTCTAGGGTGATCATTAAGGTTAATTCAACTCCACTATTTATTGATATTTCTAGTAACACCATGGTAAAGGAAATCAATTTGTTCTTCTCTTGTGCATTAATATATAAATTCATTGACAAGTAAAACTTTCAAGCTAAGGTCAAGAAATGGTGATAGGAGACTTGAGGGATTGTCTAAAACTAAATTTTATACCAAAGGGTTTCTTTTTGGTGATTTTCTCTCAAGAAAATATAAAAGTGGATGTTTTTCACAAAAATTTTGAGTTTTTAGTGTCCTCTAGGCTCTACCTTCAGCCTTGGGTCCCCAGTTTTGATGCACTTGATATTGATTCAGGCCCCCTCTTAAGATGGACTCCCTTGTATGCCTTACTGGTGGAATTATAGGAGGAGAGTCTCTTGTCAAAAATGGATAGCTCACTTGGCAAGATGGTCTTGATTGATAATATCACTAAGGAGAGATCAATTTATTCCTTCACAAGATTTTGTATCTATATTGATCTCTCCTCTCCCCTACCTCATTCCATCTAGATTCAATATCCTAAGGGTCCCTAACTATAGTGCATTGAGGTGGATGACCATTCATGTTTTATGTGTATTCAATTGGGGCATTACAAGCATCAAAGTCCTTTGCATAATTATGTGACTTTAGCCAAAGGGTGGCATCATAAGCCTAGGATTCCCTTGAAGGATTTTGATAGGTGAAATGGTACCTTTGTGAGTCATGTTTTTATGGCTAAGGATCCCTCCCCTATTATTTAGGTCAGGTTCAATCCTCCTCTTTGTCATACTTATGCAATGAGTTTCAAATAGATGGCACCTCACACCATGCTAAAGGATAGGAAATCCATTACTAAAAATCATGTGTTTAATCTTCTACTTTGCATAAATATTTTAAGGATGGAAATAGGATGAAGGCCATTAAGATTGGGGAGGATGGGACTTCTCATATAGATGGAAATCCCCTTGAACCTTGGGATGTAGTCATTCATTTTGGAGATATTCTATTTCTTTCTCCTTGTTTCTAAAAGAATATCATTAGTGGGAAGTTCTTAAAACATAAACATAAATCTACGAGTGATAAATATTTGGAGGATATTGTTGTGGGTTCTCAATATGTCATCAACTCCTTTTTCTCTACTAGGAAGTGGGGGATGGCTTCCCCCATTTTTCACAATATTTTTTCTTTATGGTGGTTTGTGGCTATTTAAGGGCTTGCATTTGGTTTTTTTGTGGTGTTTGTCATGATGCTTGGTAATAATTATATGTGGAGTTTGGATTTTATTTGATCTACGTCATGTTGTGTGCTCTTGTTTTGAAGAGGTGATTAGGTGGTTTGAAATCTTGTTATTCTTCATGTTACTTGTTATGCTTGGAATGGTGGTATTAATATTATTTTTTGATCTAGTTATTTTAGATCGCCTGTATATTTTACTAATCTAGTTTTTTGGTGTCTTTGTTAGTGTTGATTGTATTGATATACCAAGTCATGTTTATAATATTTTTTTGGTTTAATATAAATGGGCAAGTGACTTAAAAATCCTGATATCTATCAAAAAATTATAGTAATATTTTTTAATATATTACAATAACATTTGATGATATATAATATAATTATCTTTATAATATGCTATATACTATTATAGTATAATATATTAATAATTAGTCTATATAAATATAGATTCTATAATCTCAATATCTTATCCCCATGTCAACATCATTACATCATTGTTTCAAGCCACACATCAGATGTGGATCACTGTTGTAATCAAATAATATCTCATGAATTACTCATCCACCCTTGACAATAAAAACCTACCAATCAAGGATACCACCACCAAGAAAGATGTCTACCCCTTTGCATTAGGTGTAAGGCATATAAATCCCCAATACTTCATCATTTCTCAAGTTCACCATGAAAAAAAAAATCTCATCCCCACATAACACATTGCCACACTGTATTAAGAAACACATAACCTCGTTTTCCATTTTCACCTCCACTAGAAATATAAAAGTATTGTTACTTAATAATTCATACAAAAAATATTAGATTTAATTAATGGTAATTTTAATTTACAAAACCTTGATTTATGAAAAAATAAAATAACATCCTTTCCACCATTGATTATGACATGTATTCACATCCAATGTGTGGCTCGAATCAACACATCATTATTGTTAATGTGGTGTTAAGACATTAATGTCCCAAATTCTATCTTTTAGATTTCATTCATCCATGCTTCTTATATATTTAAACCTAAAACAATTGTATTATGTTTAATAACATAATAAAATTCCATAATAATACCCCTATAATAAAATGGAAAGGTCATATAAAATATGTAAATAGTGAAATATTTCAAGGTGAGTTGCATGGTGATGGTGAGGGGCAATGACAAGGTATTTCATGTGATATCATACACAACAGGGCCCATCTAGAAATATAATATTATAATTAAAGTACATGTTATCATTTGTAAGACAACCATATTTATATGTGGCAACATATGGATAACACTTATCCCATATAATTTACACCAACACACATGACTACATTAAAAATCTAAATTGACACATCATTATAATAGTAGTGCATAATGACACATGTCAAGTAGATCAAATTAAGGTGGTGACACATTTTATTGGATGTTTATATTTTCAAGGGTGGAGAGGACATCATGAGAGTTTATTTGATTGTGATATGGATCTAGGTTTTATGTGCAATTTAAATCAATGATGCAATGTTATTGATGTTGGGATAAGACATAGAGGTCCCAAAATTTATAATGTGGTTTCCATTCATCCATTATTCCAACATATTGACAACTATAATAATTATATCATGATTGATAACATACAAATATGCCAAACTTAGACCCATATAATAAATGGCAAGGCCATACATAAAATGCAAATAGTGAAATATTTCAAGGTGAGCTAAGCAATGATGGTGAGGGGAAATGACAAGGTATTTTAGGGGATATCATACACCAAGGGTCCCACATCATAAAATACGTAGATTTAGGGTAGATTTTTTATTTTTATGATTAGATCCCATTTCAAAGGGATCTACAACTTACAAGGTGACAACACATCTGATTGGTTGTTTTTATTATAAAGGGTGGACAAGGATGTCATGAGGGTTAATTTGATTGTAGTAGGGCTCCACATCTAATGTGTAGCTTTAATAAAAAATGAATTTTCACTAATGTGGGGATAATACATTAAGGTCTCAAAGTATATCTTGTATCTTATGTTTGTCCATGTTACCAATATATTGACACATAGAGCAAGTACATCAGGCTTAAGAACATACATAAATTATTGAGTGTGATGCCAATATGGGCACTGGAGTTCTATTTTTAGACTTAGAATTTTTTTTTTTTTTAGGTTTTTTGGAAGTTTATTTAATGTATTTATGATCTGATTATTTTTTTGATCATTTTTGGACATTTTATAATGATTTCCTAAAAAATAGGTAGAACTACCAGTGAACTACCAATTGACTCTAGTTTACCATCTGAGTACTAGATTGAGTTTCTAAGTGGTGGGGTGAAATTTTAGTGTTAGTTAAGTGGAATTAAATTGTATTTAAGTCAATTCCTATTTTTTAGGGAATTTGGGATGCCACTTTTATCTAATATAGCTTATGGTAGTCAACTAACAGTTATTTCTTGTATGATGACCAAAAAGAGATCAGTTAGTGTTTATGGTACTTGTAGTTGTATTTTGAGTTTATATTTAGTTAATTTAAGTTTTCTTAGAATTTAATTTTATAATTATGATTATATATTAATTAGTTTTCAATTAAATTTATTTATTTAGTTTTGACTTTATGTTTTTCTTGATATAACATGTCATGCAATTTATCTAAAAGACTTATTTTAAGCCTTATTTATTTAATAAAATTGCACATAATAGAAGAATGTACAAAATATTTTTTGATTATGTATCACTTCAATCATGTACACTTATAAAATTCAAACCTTGATTATTCCTCTTAGTTCTACATATGTCTTGCTTCTACAAGTCTCACATCTACTCTATCTTGTTCCCCTTGGCCTATCTCTTAGTCTGACTAGATTTATATTGATGACACAAACATCCCATATTATTCAAAATGCTCAAAATATACTTATCTTATACCTCTATAAGTTTTTAACCTGTGCCTACTCTCCTTCTCCCTTAACACTAACATCTAAGATAGTAACATCAATGTTATTGTCTTTCCCTGAAGTAAGTGTCTAGTACACAAAAGTCATCCAATTTGTAGATGGAACATATTACAATGGTCAACCTAAGTATTTAATGTGAGTTATCTCCAAATGGGATTAGTATAAATATAATATCAACCCTAATTCATTCACCACTAAGTAATCAGACCAAAAGATCACTCAAGAAGCACTCAAGTTACCAAAATCTTTCCTATTCTACCCTAGTCTGATATTAGTCAAAGGAAAAACTTAGTTACAAGTCTAAATTACTAAAGGAGCAGCCATGATGTCTTATTTTCCAAGTTACAAGCTAGGTCATGATTGTACCTGATTTATAAACATTGTATGATTTACACACAAGCCAACATGTAGGGGAGAACTACATGAGTCTGAGGCCTTATTCTAGAGTATTGGATATGTTGGCAGACCCTTTGATAATGAGATCATTATGGGTTAGTTTGACACCATGTACATACTAACCCATTTTTTCCTAGGGTCACATTGAAGATGGAAAGGTGTGGTGTAATATACCAAGGTAGGGGTAAATATTATATATTGGGAGTATAATAGTAGTATAATGAATAGTAGTGAATAGTAATGAATAGTAAGGAATAATAATGATAATACCACATTCATAGAAATGAAGAGTGGGATAGATTAGAATAATATAAACAAAGGGTCATATGCCATTGTAATGCATCCACGTAAAATACATCAATTAAATCCAAATTCTCTAATAAGGAGTTATCCCCCTCGAAGTGGCAAGTGATTTAAAGTGATTCCTTCCACAAAAGGAATGCAATATTAATATTTTTAGTATTTGTGTGTATTTTGTGTGTGTGAGATATTAGGTTTTTAAAATTTGGTATTAGAGCTCTTTGCAGGACTATTTATGTGATTTTTTTAATTTTTTAAGATGTCATGCAAGTAGAGATTTGTATTTTTTTGAAACATATGCTCTCACCTTTCCTTTGGGATCTTGGTGATCAGAAAGTGGATAAAAATTGTGTTTGAGAGATCATATTTTATTTAGGAAGTTGGTTTTGAGAGCAGAAGTTGTTGCAAATGTAGAGGTATTGTTGTAAGTGTTTTTGTTGAAGACATATTTTAGAGATTCATAGAGTAATTATAAGTTATCCATTGCATATTAAGTGTTTTCAAGATTTAGATATACATCTTTATCTCTTGTCCCAGTCAGAATCTAAAGCTGAAATCTACCATTTAAAAGTGCAGATTTATATTTTTCTATAAAAAATATGACTATTGTTTATATATAGCTCTCAAACTATACATAACCATACTAAATGATTTATAATTTTTTTGCATCTTGGTTTCTGATTTCCAGAATAGTTTGTATTTTTTAATTTCATTAAGTATATAAAAATTTGTCATAGTTTTAGTAACTACTTATATGTAAAAAAATTGACTATTCTCCTACATGCAGATCTCAAACGAGAAATAATTACACTAATTAATTTATGGGTTTTTTGCCTATCATTTTTAGATTTTCATAACAATTTACACTTTTTAATTTCATTGATTATTTAAGAGGTTATCATAGTTTTACTAACTACTACTGTTATACAAAAAATAATATTATGGTTATTTTGCTTACTACTGCCCAAAAATATCAAACATTTTATTACTTTCAAAAGTGGATGATACTTTGAGTAAAATAACTACTCTAAATTTATTTAGTAGTGATATTTTTGACATATTAAAGTTTCAAATACCTATAATAACATATTATGATGAATAAATCGATACATGGTTGGAGTAGAAGAATAAATACAACAACTGGGTTAAGGATTTATTTCCTATAGTTGAAGAATATGAACATGACATAGTTGTATGGATAGATTTAGAGGATGTTTATAACATCTAGTATATGGATTTATTTAAGTGGAAATCACTTGAAGAGCTAATATATGCTCCTGATAAACTCTAATAGGCAACCATTGAGCCCCTACAGGAAAAAATAGTTTTAACTCCCTCAAATACACACACCACTCCAAACACATTGTGCATAAATAAAAATGCTAATGGGAATGGCATGTATCCTTCATTAGTGCACTAGGCTAACTATTTTGACCACCCTTATTCTAGTTTTGAGGTGATGATTGCCAAGCTTAAAATTTTAGTGCTCAGCTATAACCTCCAGATGGCCTTATTTTCTATTGATGTTCATTCTTATGTTCTCTTTGAACATCTACCTAATATCCTAGTGATTCTGTACACACTACTATTGTACATGATCCTATCAAAGCACATGAAGAAGAAGTGGAAGTAGGAAAAAATGCATGGCAGGGCTTTCATCTAGTCTTCAACATATTTTTGATATGTAATTCTTATAATGTTTCAAGGATGAAACATGTCAAGGGGGATGGAATATAATATACTAAGGTAGGGATATATATTATATATTGGGGGTAGAATAGTATTAGAATGAATAGTAATGAATTGTAATAATAACACCATATTCATAGAAATGAAGACTTTGATAGATTAGAATAGTATAAATAGAGGTGCGTAGGCCATTATAATGCATCCAAGAAAAATATATCAATTAGAGATAAATTCTCTAATAAGGAGGTAGCTCCTTCGAATTGGAAAATGATTTAGAGTGATTCCTTCCATAAAAGGAATAAAATATTAATATATTTATTATTTGTGTGTATTTTGTGTGTGAGATATTAGGTTCCTAACATAGGTTTTTACCTTTTCACCAAGAGTAATAATCCATGACCCAAATCTGAATGCACTAGAGAAAACGTGAAGCCAAACCCATAAGCATCCATGTGGTCAAATCTTGTATAGTAGGTATTTTATACTTGACACTAGCATCAAAGTTATACTATAGCATTGACACAACTATCCTATCCTAACACAATTGTCTAGAGAGCTAAAGACATTAGCTATAGAATTCGATAATTGTTATAGAACTATCTTCCCACCTACTTTCTACCTATACCATATCCATCACTATGTTAGCATCATAACTAGTTAATTACCTTATTTTATGTCATTTTTATATCTAGCATAGTTTTACTCTCCATTAATAGCTTATCTCAATTTAATAAATTTAGCACATAGTATATCTGAGTCTAGCACATTAATTAGCTTGTTGTAGATTTGATATTTTCCATTGTAACCTATCAGTTCTATATTCTTAACCCTATCTAACCATTTGGTCAAATTGGTCTTTAAACATCAAACCCTAGGCCAGCTAAGGTTTTTTATTTTTTTCTTGTTGTTAATACCTGATTGATAAATTTTAAAATCATGTTTACCATGGACATATCTATAAATTATTTCATGGTCAAATACCTTATATTTTCTATTATTTTTTACATTAGTTTCTTGGTTAAATCCATTTGATCCTTAAGTAACTCAAAATCTACATTCAACCATACTCCTTGTTTTAATGTTTACAATGAGCTTTTACCTATTACTACAAAGTACCAAAGGGAATGTATAAAGTAACCATTAATCCCATGCCATTTTCCTATCTCGTCTAAGGATATTGTTTCTCAAATTTACCTCTTAGAATTATTACACCAATCATCCCATTACAAGGATGTCCTTTTGGATGTATTATGTATGACTATGTTGACTTGTAATGTGGAATTGCCATATGTGGCTTCTGGTTTAAATTATGTAAAATGTATTGAGCATAATATATCCTTTTAAAAATAGGAATTACCACCATAACATATTATAAATCTTTATTTATCACTCTATATCCAAGTGTGTTTGCAATAAAATGTTAAAATGAGTTTTTGTGGACAATGGTTTAGGACTCAACATTTGCAACATATATTTTCTATCCTCAATTGGCATTGACCCTTCAAATTTATCCCCATATAATATAAGCATCAATGGATTTGATAATATTTTGCGACAAGTTTTCAAGAAAATAACATTGAATATTACTATAAGTCCTCATACCCTACCTACCTTATGCCAAGTTATGCCAAATGATGTAAATTATAACATCCTCTTGGGATAGCCTTAGAAACATGAGATGTATGCGGTCCCAAAAACTTTACATACATGATTAAAATTTAGTCATCGGGGGTTCATTTCCACTTGTCTTATGGATACTAATCTCTTTAAAAATTATGCAATGATAAAAAAATGGATAATACTACACTGCAACCTTATAATCCATATTTTAGCTCTCATTATTTACAAAAATATGGATACAAAGAACCAAGGTGAGGTAAACATGAACAAGGCATCGCTCAACCTATTTTCCCTATAACCAAACTAACTCATTAGGGTTTGAATTTTTTAGAAAGAATTGTAAGTCATAATCATATCTCTCACTGTAAAACTTATTTTCAAAAATCTAAAACAAAGTTTTTGAATATTTCTACAATTGATCTACTAGTGGTCAACCCTCATCTTATTGATGATCATGCCTCACCAAACATATTTAAACTAGATGAGTTCTCCAATGATGAATCATTACTAGATTATTTGTGGGCATATGAGGATCTCCCTTCTTTCTATCATAAGAATAGATTTCATCATGCCACTTATGCTCATGATCACTTTGGTTAAAGTAATGATACTAATGTCCCACATGATACATCACATACTATTCCTATGACACCATTTCTCATAAAGAGATCCACTTTTCTAAATGAAGAAATAATCCAATATAACTTGGAATAGATAAGGACCCTCAACCATTTCTACTAGTAGTAATGATGTAGGGGATGAAGGAAAAACCTATCAACATGTCCTTTATAACTTTCCTAAATTCTTTGCTTGGGCTTATTTTGATATGCCTAGAATCAATCCATCAATTATAATACATAACATAGTACTATACCTAAATGTAAAACCAATTAAACAAAATATTATTAAAATGCATCTCAAAGTAACATTATTGGTAAAAGCATAAATTTAGAAGCTTTTAGATGTTAGATTTATATGAGCTATTGCACATTCTGAATGGTTCTCCACTATTGTACCCATAAAAAAACCTAATGATGACATGTGCTACTACACTGATTATTGAGATTTAAATAAGGCTTATCCAAAAGATGATCTTCCATTACCTAATATCGATATGATTATAAATTCTATAACTATATATGAGACATTTTCATTTATGGATGGATTTGTAGGATATAACCAAATCAGAATTAATTTTGTTGATCAAGAAAAGATGCCATTTACTACTCCTTGGGGTAAATTTTGTTATACAGTCATGTTTTTTGGGATAAAGAATGCCTTCAATAGTTATGTGTATAAAGTTATGGAATATATGAGTCATGGCCATTTGTTATACAGTCATGTTTTCTAGGATAAAGAATGCAAGAGCCACATATCAAGTGGCCATGACTCATATATTCCATGACTTTATACACATAACTATTGAGGACTATGTTGATGATTTACTTGTCAAATCTAAACATCATCAGGAACATGCTACTGATTTACGATAAATATTTGAATGATGGCACAATTTTAATGTTTGATTAAATCCACAAAAGTGTTTTTTGGGGTTTCATTAGCAAAACTCCTTGGATACATTATCTCTTAGTGAGGCATCAAAGTTGATCCAAAAAAGGTGAAATCCATTTCAAAATGCCACCGCTAACCAATCTCAAATAGTTACAATCCCTTTAGGGTTGAGTGTAGTTATTAGACACTTCATAGCTTAGTTGTCTAACAAAACAATTCCTTTCTCACATTTGCTAAAAAAAGACACAAAATTTAAATGGGATGATGTGTGTCGATGAATATTTAGTCAAATAAAAACATATTTAGAAAATCCACAAGTACTCATGCCTCATATTCCAAATAGACCATTACTTATTAATATCTCGGTCATTCATGAATCCCTTGGGGCCCTACTAGCACAATATGGTGATGATAATAAAGAATGTATAATCTATTACATCATTCGCTAATTAGTCATTTGTGAATGTAAATATTTGATAATGAAAAAGTTATGTTTAGACATAGTTTTTTCTACTCAAAAGCTATAGCATTACTTACTCAATAATGAGATTCATGTTTTAATTAAAGAAGATCCATTAACATTCGTTATGAACAAAACACACCTCATTGGTCACATATCAAAATGGGTGATGTAACTCACATAGTTTAATCTAAAATTTGCATCCCAAAAGGTAATAAAAGGTTAAGTCATAGTTGACCAATTGATTATAGCTCCTTTACTAGACTCTTTCCAGTCATAAAGGCTTTTTAGGATGAGTTCGAGACATATAATATATCTTACATTCCATGGACAATGTTTTTGATGGATCAAAATGTCAAACAAGAACAAGTGTTGGCATTGTATTTTGTACCCCCACATGTGAATACATGCCTTTCTATAAAACTTAGTTTTTTATTACACCAAGAATATAGTCAAATATGAGGTCTTGATCATTAGATTATCCATAACACATAATTTGGATATAAAATACATCTATATTTTAGTTATTCTTAGTTTTTTGTTAATCAAGTTATTAATTATTACCAAAAAGAACATCTTCTGCCATATAAAAAAAATGGTAGATAAACACACATAGACATTTAAAATATTTTTTATCAACAATATTCCACGTAAATATAAATGCCATGCTGATGTTATGGAAAACATAGTATCCTTGATGAATTTTGATGATGAGCACATAAAGTTTACAATACATTATCTACAAAATCCTTCCATTTATTTTAGATCAAATGAACACCTTGGTCATTCTTGCTATTACCTACATTACTATAAACATAGAATGGTATGCTGATATTTATAATTTTCTTATCAAGATTATATATTATACCATTCTACACAATTTGATAAATGGAAATTATATAACATATCATTCCATTACATTATTATTGGAAATGATTTATTCAAACAAGGTTTTGATGGGCAGTTATTACAATACTTAAACAAAGATGAAGTTTGCATTACACTCTTATAAATGCATGACAAAGAATGTGGAGGGTCATTTCAGTAGATGGGGCATGTCTCTAAAACTATTACACCAAGGTTATTAATGGAATAACATGGAACAAGAATGCATTTAACATGTATAGTTGTGTTTATAATGCCAAAAATATAGTAATTTGAATCACTCACTATCACATGAGTTATAGTCAATTGTTTCATCATGTCCCTTTTCCTTATGAGGTTTTGATTTAATTGGAAAAATATATCTAATATCTATTGGTGGACATAAATTTATCATTACAGCTACAAAATATTTTTAAAAATGGGTAGACACCATTCCCCTTGAGTTTACCACAAGGGATGACATATGTAGGTTTTTGATGACCAATATTATTTCCCATTTTGGCATTCTTTTAGTTATTATTTCTGATAATGGATCATATTTTTAAAACAAAATGGTCAAATGATTTTATATTAAATACAAAATTAAACATACATTTTTCACACCTTATTACCCACAAGATAATGGGCAGGCAGAGATAATAAATAAAATAATTATCAAAATACTTGGCAAAATAGTTGAATGATGCAATACTGATTAGCACCAACAAATGGTATATTCTCTATGGTCATATTGAACTAATGTACACACACTTACTCAAGTCACACATTACTCTTTTTTATGTGGTACATGATAGGGGTTGTCAATCTCCTTCATTTAATAATGTCAATCTAGGGTTGATTTTTGAAGGTAATACGCAATAGGAGAAAGAGATCTCTGACAAACGGTCCCTTATACCACACTCCACACTTGCACAAATTGAAAATAACTCTTGAAAAAATTAAATCACACATGCTTAAATTAAATCACACTTGCATAAAGTAAATTACTAAATTGAAAGGAAATGATAAAAAAATAGAAAACTTACAGGTTCATAACAAACTGTAAAAAGGAATGGTTACAAACACAAAGAAATAACATAACAATTTACAATAAAATTATAATTATAGAAAAAATAAATAAATAAATAAAAACACATTGATCCATCTTCCTTAGAATGAGTCACCAGTTCATTCCTTAGAAGAGGATTTTATTCAAAACACAAGATTTATTGTCACAAACTTCAAAATAGACTATTTAGAATAATGGAGAGAAAAATTATATTGATTCCTCTTCAATGGTGTGGGATGTTTCATTTATAATCTCATGCTTACAACCAACACCTTATTTATAAATATTCTAGCTTATCTCAATCTCCATAAAATATGGAGAAAGACATTTATTATACAAGTCCAATCTATTACAACTTAGCCCCAATCACCACAGAATATGGAGAGAGATATTTTATTACAATGAAATTCTCAAATCTATATTTATATATAATATATAAGTGGAAAGTCTATATATATATATAATTTGTGTGATAGTTGGAAATGATCTTGGTTATCTTAGAATTGACCAAGCAATCATTAGAATGCCTTAAAAATTCTTTCCAAATAATTCTATAGTAGTTATGTCAAAGTCCGTAACAAGCCTATCAAAGTCCATAGCAAGCCTATCAAAGTTCATACCAAGCCTATCAATGTCCGTAGAAAGCCTATCAAGGCCCGTGGCTCACCTGTGGAAGTTTGTAGTTCATCTATGGAAATCTGTAGCTTTCTTGTGGAAGTCCATAGCTTGGCCAAAATGCTAGATATTCTTTTGGAGCTACTATAGAAGACTCTGAAACTATTCCAACATTTTTCTTGAAGGGTTACTCTTCATACTCAATATTTTGTAGCTTAGTATGGACTACATATGCACATATTGATATATTTCTCCCAATAATCATTAGAAATAGATAGCAAAGAGATAACAATGAATTTTTAAAAAATAACAATGATATATACTTTCTATTTTACTCTAAATAAACCATTAATTCAGAAATTACACTTAGATCTATTTATTATGTAAGGAGGAAGAATACCTTGTGTTATATATAATGGGACATTTTTTGTGATCATGAATATATAGGTCATATTAGTAATTGAACTTGAGATACCTTCTTTGCATGTTTCTCTAAAATACATCATCAAAGATAATGAATAACATGAAAAGAGATTGCATTAGTTAGAGTAATTGAGTACAAAATGTATGCAGGTTGTTGAGCACTGACATGTTTCTCAAGATCATGTAAAATGAGCATTTAATAAAAAGTTTTAGCCACACAACTTTGATGTGGGTGACATGGTACTAAAATAAAATCAAAAGAAATCCAATGTATAAAAATAAAAGAAATGAAAGTTTAAACCAATCTGGTTGGGACCATTCACAATTACAAAAAAAATGGGAAAAGGTGTATACCATCATGCTACACTTGAAGTAAAACCTTTAAAATGTCCAATGAACACTATGCACTTGTGTAAATATGTTACATGAAATATTATAAAAACTTTCCAAAAATACCAAAAAAATCAAAAAACATTCAAAAATCTAAAATCATTTTTAGCACCTACATGTTTTATCGGCTCCTCAGCATCTATGTATTAGTTCCATGTTGAGGGCTAGCATATCATTTAATCTTACATACATATATACATGAATACATAGATACATGATATACTTATGGGTATTGGGTTTTCCCTCTACTCATGTCACCAAGACATTAGGGGCATCCATCTTCTACGATCTTAATATACTCAGGTTATATGATTCAATGATCACTCTACACTATCATGTTTGAGCTTACATATGTATTTACATATGTGCCTATTATCCATTATTATACATTACATAGGTTAATTCATATTTTATGCACTTGAAATTACTTTTCTTAACACATTGGATATGTGGGATACTATGACATATTTATGTTGGTTGCTTATGATTTACTTTATGCACTTCCTTGAGTGACTTGTCTTGCTATTGTCTTCCTTGTTCAAGCATTTGAATATGCTCCTCTATTGCAACCTCTGTCCCTATGTATGCCTTGATTGACATTTGAATAGTTCATTATTTATTGTATGGATATTTAAATATGCCATTCTTGATTTTATGGAAATTTGACTAAGTCATGTCCTTTTGATTGTGTGGCATTTGAACATGCCCCTTGTTTGCAATCTCCTTGGACCATTGCTTATTAACTTATTTTTTAATGATCTTATGTGTGTGTGTGTTTTTTTTTTTTTTTTTTGAGATTTTAGTGTTACTATATATATTTTTCTATGATATTTATCATTCATTTTAGGCTTACATGTGATCACATTGGTTCTATGCACTTCAATGATAAATTTATCTAGACATATTTCCTTCTATATGTTACATGGTTACATACATAAATTTTACAATTGGCTTACCTTTTTGAGGTGAGGTAACTTCAAAGTAATATTTTCCCTCATATCAAATGGGGGACATATTAGTGGGGGCATTCTTGGGAATCATGTTCTCCACACTTTGCATAGTTTTTAGAGTCAGTGGGCGTATGTCATATGGACATGGATTCCACACATTCATAGTTTATATATTAAAATGGGGGTATGCCTTGGAAGCATATTTTCCACACCTATTCAATATTCAACATCTCTATTTTATAGTGGGAACATGTTTTAGAAACATGTCCTCCACAATGGTACTTTTATCAGTTTTAGATTTCTCCATATATAGTGGGGGCATGCTTTGGAAGCATGTCATCCCCACTTACACAGTTATCTAAATTTGTCAAAGCACATAATTATATGATTCAAATTCATATTTATTTTAGAATTTTATACATGGTACCACTTTTCTACATATTTTTAGCATGAGACATATCTAAGGTGCATATGTTATACAATATGTGCATAATTTTACAAAATCCAAATCAATCTCAAATTATAAAACTATTGCATGTACTGATACCCTATGAAATTTTATGGATTTTAATGAGCCAATCTAATTTATTAGTTGGTTCACATTTTGGTATGGTTGAGGTGATTAAATCACTCAATCTTTCCAAGTTTTTAGTTTGGACTTGATCATCCAAACTCACCAAGTTATAAGTATCAATAGGTCTCATTGTTGAGCTAATCTCAACTGCTAGGTGGCAACTCACTTTTGATCTAAAGTTGGTGTAATGTGCCTCTCTCTCTCTCTCTCTCTCTCTCTCTCTCTCTCTCTCTCTCTCTCTCTCTCTCTCTCTCTCTCTCTCTCTCTCTCTCTCTCTCTCTAAATATATGCACTTTAAATATTTATCTATATTTATCTTAATCCCCATTTCATAGCCTTATAATGATACATGTTTTTTAAAAATAACTTGCTAATAGGCAAGGTGGTTACATCACACACAGGTGTACTCTTAAACTTTGCTCTTTCAATTTAAATATATTTCAATTAATTTTGACCCAAATTATATGCATTAATTATACATTATAATATGATCTTGGTTTTAGGTTAGTCACTAGAAAATAACTAAAATTCAACTCCAATGAAGCATTCAAATTTAACTCAAGCAAAGATAAGGTGTGCATAAACACCCAAGTACTTATTCCTTACTTTAAACTAGTAATTTCATTACTAGATTAAAGGGAGTTAAATGTAGATGATATTTTGTGATTATGCAGCACCTTAGTCTTATACACTTGGTAAACTCATACCTTGAATGTTCCTCTTAGTTATACACATGTATTTATTTTTCAAGACTCATATCTTCTTTATCTTGTGCCCATTGGCCTACCTCTTAGTCTAACTAGCTTTACATTGATGACACAAACATCCCATCTTGCCTAGAATGCTTAAAATATACTTATCTTATATCTCTTAAGTTCTAAGCCTATGCCTACTCTCCTTTTTCATGGACACTAAATTTTGGGATAGAGAATAACATTGATTCTACTATCTTATCCTTTTTTAAGTGTCAAGTTTATTAAATTCATCCAATTTACAAATAAAACATGTTATAATGGTCATCCTAAGTGTTTTAACATGAGTTATCTCCTAATAAGAGTGGTATAAATACAATATCAACCCTAATTCATTTGCCACCTAAAAATTAGACCCAAAGAGCACTCAAGTTACCAAAAGCTCTCCTATTTTTCTCTATTCTAATATCACTCACAAGAACAACCCAACTATAGGTCTAAAGTACTAGAGAAGTAGTCATAAGATCTTATTTTCCAAGTTACAAGTTAGGTCATTATTATACTTGATTTACACACATTTCATTATTCACACACAATCCAACACATAGGGGAGAAATACATGAGTTTGAGGCCCTCTTTTGGAGTATCGTCTATGTAGGTAGCACCTTTTGACAATGGGGTCATTGTAGGTTAGCTCAACATCACATGCACCTAAGTGAAGATGAAGATAGGGTTTTTATATTACACCAAGATTGATAGTTTATGACCCAGATATGAATGTACCTAAGTGAAGATGAAGCCAAACCCATAACCATATAAGTGATCACATCATGTTTCAGTAGATATTCCATACAGGATACTAGTGTTGAACTTAAACACTAATATTGACACAACTATCCTAGGCTGATGTAACTATCTAAAGATCCAGAGACACCAAATCCAAAATATAATGACCATTCCATAACTATCTTTCTACTTGATTTTTTCCTGTCCTAGATCCAAAACTGTGTTAGCATTCAAACTAGCTAAGTACCTTGTTTTATGTCATTTTTATATCTAGCATAGTTATACTTTCTATTAATAGTGTATCTTAGTTTAATAAATTTATCATATGGTACATATGAGTTTAGCACATTAATTGCCCTAATGTAGATTTGATATTCACCTTTATGCCCTATCATTTTTATATTCTTAACCCTATCTACTAGAGTAAAGATTCCTTAATCCAAATTAGGGTTAAATAAATTGTAGTGCATTAATTTGAATTGAGATTTTTTTTCTATGTTTTATCTCTAATGTTATTATATTTATACATTAATTTATACCAAAAAACATATCTTTTCAATTTTGAAGCTATTTAGTACACTTTTTTATCAACAATTTCACTCACAACATAGCTAGTAATTATAGGATAATTTTGTTGACACTGCTTCAATTTTAGAGAGAAACAAAACTAATTTCCACTCCATATAATCATTAAAAACCTTAATTTTGTATCAAATCCATGTTCAATAAATTTTTATAAGGTATTTTAGGCCATTTTAAAAAAATACAATCGCTTCAATGAATTTTGATTCCTTGAATATTCCTATTTTTAAAGGTGACAACTTTGAGTATTGGAAAGATCAACTGAAAATAATTATTATGTGGAAAGGAGTTTAGGAGAATTTTATCCACATGTACACACCACTAAAATATTGGAACACCTTGTCACATTATCAAAAAAGAACAAAAAATTTTGAAAAAAGGGAGATGCACAAGCTTTTTTCTATATTAAGAGTGTCATAGACCCAAGCATTTATCCAAAACTTGTAAGATGGAAGAATTTCCATGAGGTTTAGAATACCTTGGATACTTCATATCAAGGCTTTATTAAGGTAAGAGAATTAAAAATTCAAACTCTTAAAATTAATTTTTAGAATTTAAGAATGTCAGATTCTGAAGGAGTTTGAGATTATTGCATAAGGGTAAATGATTTAGTACATAGAATGCGGGTTAATGGAGAAACTATACAAGTTAGAGTTATAATAAGAAATATATTGAGATATTTAAGACAAATATGGTTTCATATTTTGATCACTCTTAAAGTGTGTAAAGATGTGAAGACTATAAGTGTTGATGAGTTAGTGGGTTCTCTCTTGTCTCATGAGGATAAGATGAGACTATATGCAGGATATCTATAAAATGGTCTAAAACAAGAACTTGAAACAAAGAAAAAGTTTTCAAAGACCAAAGAGAAAATTAAAAATTATAATTAATGGAGTTTAAAAACTCAAATTCAAATATAAAATCTAAAGCAACCTTCACAGGAAAGAGCAAGATATGCTTTACTTGTCATTATTGTAAAAGAATCAAGACACATGATAAAAGATTGCAAGATACTAGCAGCTAAGAATCAAGCCGATCAATAAAGGGACATAAAGGATTTTTAAGCTGAACAAAGTGAGTTTCAATAGGCTTAGATTATCATATTACATCTTTTTTGGGAATAAATAAAGAAAATAATATATTGTCCCTTAATTTAGGTTGGTCAAATCATGTGACAAGTCATAAAGATGATTTTATCAAGTTAAATGATTCATTCAAAATACTATAGAAATTAGGAGATGAAGATACCATCTAATTTGAAATAAATGGTAGTATGAAAATCACCAAAATCAAAGGTAAGGGTGATAAAATTTATCCTAAGAGTGGAAGCAACAGTCCAAATAGGGGGAAGTTTGAACTTAGAACTAGGGTGAGAACTTTCTTGCAACACCAGAGTGTTGATAGCCCATTGAATCAAGTCCATCTAGAGATAATGAAGATTTTTTGGAACCTCAATAAATAAAAAAGATTCTAGAAGCACCATGTGCACCTATGGATAACCTAGAGGACAAAATAAAGGACCTTTGTCGACCTAACAAGAAATCATAGGCATAAAAATTGATTGGTAAAATGCAATAGTTTCCAAAAAGTTCCACATCAACACTAGACTCCATGTTCTTTGAAAACAATGTATGCCTCAAAATCCCTGACTCTCTACTTTATAGAGATAATATTAGGTTAGACCTATCCCTAATAGGAAAATTTCAAGAAAACATGGAAAATATTGACTTATTTAGGTAATGGGCTAACCAAAAATGGAATCCCAAAGGGCATATGAAGATTGTGGCCATGTCAAATAAATTATTCATTATCACCTTCTCCATACTAGAAGATTACACCAATGTACTAATTGAGGGTCCATAGTTTCTCAATAAGTTTAAACTCTACCTAAGAAAGTGGAGACCTAGAGACCAGGAATAAATTTGAATGATGATGTTTTCTTTAAAACTCCAATGTGGGTTAACTTACTTGGCTTCCCACTGAAATTTTGGGAGGAATAAATCATTTTAGGTATGGCCAAATCCATTGGCCAATCAATTGCTCTATATCTCATCACCATATTAAAATGAAAGCTTTTAGTGGCCATACTCTATGTATAAATCTCCTCAAAAAATACTCTCCCAAAAATTATTGATTTATAATTATGGTACAAAACTTGGTCCCAAGAAATAGTGTATGAAAGATAAATAGACATCTTCCTTATTTATTGTAATTTTTCCCATAAGGCAACAATCTACCTATGAAACAAAATATAGAGAACCAAGGAGAAAGATAAATCCATAGATTAAAGGGTCAAGGAATTTGTTAGGGATAAAGCCCTATTTGAAGATGATGTAAAATACCCTAAAGCAAGAAAGGATCCTAAAAATTTGTAATCTTGAAATCCATGGTTGCCTCCCCTACTGCACCAAAAATTACACCTCATGCCCCCTTGGGCAACAAGAAATGTTTAGAGAGGGATCCTCTCTTGCCAATAATATCACCTCTAGTGAAGATATTTTCATAGAGAAAGATCAAAAAGACTAAAAAATCAATTGGCGAAGAACCAAGTAAAGCCTCCCCCATACCATAAGTCAAGAACACATACTTAGCCTCACCAATCAATTCCAGGCTAACTATAAATAGAGTGAAGAAAATTGAGGTTGTTGAAGAGACTAAGCACTATGGTAGACCTCTAGGACAAACCATTATAACCATAGAAACTCTGAAATAGGTCACCACAACAATGCAGAGGACCTTGAAAGAAGGAAAATTTAACACCAAGAGACCATTAAGGAAACACCTCAATCAAGCTATTTGATGGTTAATACTCGTTTGAAAGGTCTCTTTTTTAATTAATCGAAGAGGTTTTGTAAAATCTTTGCAAAAGTTTGGGGATATTATTAGTTTGAACTATTCTACTAATTATTATTTTGGTATATTTCTTCTGGTTATTTTTTGACTAGTTAGCTAGTTTTTAGTTCTTATATTTAATTTTATGGAGCCTATCAAAACCCTTTACTCTTCTTTATTCCTACTATTATGGTAATTTTGTAGAAATTTGTGTGTTCTAATTCTTTTTTTTAATTTATTTATTTATATTTTCTCTTGTTCTTCTCTTAGGTTGGGAGACCTTGGCTTAAAACCCTCATGTTTGGTTCATAGCTCTGGTTTCAAAATTAATTTTACCCTTATTTAATAAAAAATAATTTCATGGGATATAATGATGAAATCAAAGCATACAAGGTTTGTAATCTTACTAGTAAATCCATAATTATTTTTGGGGATTGTAATTTTTTTGAAAATAGGGTGTATGTTGATTTTGATAATGTAAATATATAATTCATAAGTGAAGGGGGGATACAAACTCTTGAATTTTATTTATAGGGATAACAAAGTCCTACACATGTTTCTAATTCATCAAGAAATGATACTAACTCTTTGTAAGAGACTAGTCATCCATCTACATCAATCTCAAATAAGAATAAATGTTTATTGAATTATCATATAGTCAATCAAATGCTGGATGATAATTATCAGAGGAGGATTACAAGGTTAAAAAATCAACAAGGTAACTTATTTTATGATTCTTATGATGAAAATACTATGTTTTCATTATCATCAATGACTACTGAACCTAGAAGTTATGCAAACGCTAGTCAAAAGAAATAATGGGTTGATTCTATGAAATTAGAGATGGATTAAATTGAGATAAATAATATATATAATTTAGTTCAACCTCCATTTAATAAATATTTTAGTGATACCAAGTGGTTATAAAAGATAAAAGTTAAAATTGATGGTATAGTTTACAAGCTAAAAGCTATACTAGTTTCTAGATTTGTGGGTAAACCGTCATTTAAAAATCCCTTGAGGCCATGACTATGTTCATATGTGTGTGTAATTATAGGTTTGAATGGACTGTAGAATACAGTTAAGGAGGAAATATTGAGAGTAAATTTTCTAGGGCTGTGAGTCAAGTCTCCTCTTTCTATAATATTGTTTGATTGATTGGAGGACCCTATATACCCTGTAGGAGTTGATTAAGGATTAAAATTGTTAGGAACTTAGATAGGTAAACACATTATCTCTCAAGACTCTATCCACATGTGTGACAGTCTAGGTTTTTAAAGTAAAAAAGGTTTTAAAAAGTGTTTTATGGTAAATGACTCTTGTTCCAAGGGTGAGACCCTGTAGACCAATAAATATGTAATGGAAGGATATATTAAGTAGTTAAAAAGTGAGTTAAATTAATTACATTTAGTGAACTTTCAATACCATGTTCACATAACAAACAAACCCTACATATATAGTGAAAAAAAACCCTATGTATAGTCTAATGGCAAGGTAAAATTGTGTATGTGTAAGAAGAGTAGATAGCCATAAATTTTATTGGATTTAGGAATGAAATAGGATATTAATAATTTAATTAAATACTTATTTATAGGAATGGTTTGATATAAATAAATCTAATACCCTCAGACCCTTGTTTTCACAAATGGTGTTTTATTTACACAGTCAACAAATTAATAGAAATGAGAAATTGCTCAAAGGAAGGTGAATGGACATTAGCTAAGAATATTTTATCATGTAATTATGAATTTTAACCTTATATAAGTAACCTAGGTGGTTTTATAAGGTATTTGAGGATAATGAACTGTTAAAACCCCTACACAATCAATAAAGGAACACACAGTCAACTGAGGTTCTAGTGTTTTAAGAATGTAATTATTGAAATGAGGATTCCCACATATTTTAAAATGTAGAGGGAATATATACACACCTATAAAAGGTGATTTGGGTCTTTTTAACACTTTAAAACTCAAGTTATGTAATTTTAAAGGTTCTCAACTTGTATAGAAACAAGAAAACCCTAGGATTAGGGTTTTGATGATTCCCAAAGTTTCCACCTTAAAAAAAGTCCAAACTTAGTATTTTTATTTTTTTTAACATGATAAATGATATTTAATAGTTTTTTTGGTGGTATGGTCCCTGTCCATACACAAATAAATGATTGTGTTTACTAAGTAGACTTAAAGACCTAATTAGGTTTGTCCTAGATTGATCAAAGGGTATCTAGCAATAGATATAGGTCTTTAAACTTCATGGGGATTTGAATAGGAATAGAGGGTACTCTAAAGTGTGGTTATTTATTTATGATACTTGATACATTTTTAAAATTAAGGGAAAACCTCAAAAACAAGCCTACAAGCCTTATAAGGTCACAGAGAGCTTAAAAGGTGGAAAAGGGTGTTGAAGTGTGTTTGATCCCTTTAAATTAGTTTAGATAGGTATGATATGACCATTTAATTCCATCCATGTAATAATATTGAGTTATTGAAAATTAAATCAAGAATTGGTCCTTGAGGCCTAAGGAGGATAGTCTAGTTGAGAGTTAGTGGGAGAGTGAGAGTAGGGTTGTAAAAAAATGAATGCCCTAAGGTAACAAAGTGAGTTTTGAATGTTATGAGAAAGGTAAAATTAATGTACAATAAATAATTTATAACTAGGAAACTAACATGCATAGTGGTCCAAGAACAAGAAACTAGATCATAGAGAAGAGAATTCAAGTCAAGCATGGAATGTAGAAGAGATATTTGACTAGACCAGAATGAGATAAAGATGATTTTGAAGACTTCTCCCCTTACCTATACATCATTTAGTATCAGAGTGAGTTAGTATTTTGGTCGTATTCATTTTGAGTTATTCAAAATTGTTGATTCGATATAGGGAAGATATGTTATGAGCTATGCATGAGAGATAACCTTGTAGAGTATTGACAAAGAAGAGTATATTTTAGGTTTGATCTATTGATATTAGTACATAGGTATATCAGATTAAGAAGAGAGAGAAAAATCCCTAGAGTCCTATGATAAAGGACTATAAGCTAGTCAAGAGAAGACCAAAAAAGGTAGAGAGAAAGAGAGCATTGGAGCTCCAAGAGAGAAGAGAGAAGAGAAAAGACTCCACAAGAGAGTCAAGGAGGATAAAAAGAGATCCTAAATAGAGGACACAAAGAAGAGTAAAGACCCAATAAATTTGAAAGAGGCAAGGTTGATAAACTTGCTAAGAGAAAGGTCTAAATAGGCTTAGAAAGTGAAGAAGAATTGAGAGGATGGATATAGAAAGAGAAGTGGAAGAAAGAAGAGAATTGGGGAAAGGTATAGAGAGGATATAGCTCATGTTACAACCCATGAGAAGACAATAAATATAATGGATTGGATGGAATGTGAAAAGAAAGGTAAAGTGGCCACTAGAGTCACTTGTGAAAGAGACAAGGCACAAATTCAGTGTCATGAAGCGTGAAAAGAAGAAAGAGAAGCAGCCCAAAGAGGGATGAGAAAAGAGATGTTACAAAGTGAGAAAAAAATAGAGAGATAGAGAAGAGGGTTATCATTGAGGATAATAAGAAGAAGATGGAAGTGCCAAGAAGAGTACATGAGGATGAAAATAAGAAGATATGGAGGATGTCTATGCCAAATACATTTAAAGAGACTATGTGGTCTCTAATTTTATATGATAACATTGCTTTCAAGTTTATGTATACATGTATGAAGAAAGAGTTGGTGAATGCCAAGCATTAGGCCTCAAAGTTGATTAAGGATGGGCCAAGAATATAACCCATCAAGTGGCAAGATTATGACAAAGAAAGAGAGTCTTTTGAAAAATACAAAGTGAAGGAGATTGAATACATTCCACATGATGAAATTGGAGATACAAATGATTTCTATGATACATTTCCAAGTCTAGCACCTGAAACAAGATAAGAAGCATGTAAATAAGACATTAAGGTCACCCATGAAGCCATGAATGAAGAGATGAACTTGCAGTAGTTGCCTTTTGAGGTAAATGAAAGTCTAAGAATTGATTTTGATTGCATATATGAAGAAGAAAAAATTAATATTAATATTGAGAAAAATAAGGACAATTGCATCCCTCAAAAAGAGAACAAGGGCATGGATATGTTTGGCCTAGGTGGCTGAAACAAAAAATTATTTAGAAGGAAGAGATGAACCTCAAACAAGAGGTCAAACAAGGCAAACTCATAGGTGAAAATCAAGCACAAGTGTGGAAACAAAGCACAAAAGGGAAAGTACATCAAGTTGGCATGGTAGAGAACAAAGGTATGAAGCATGCAAGAGATGAAAAAAGAAATAAATGGCAGCCCAAGAAGGTAAAAGGCATCATATGTATTTTAAAAAACATGAAAAGAGAACAAGAGGATCCTATTACAAGTGTACTCCAAGGAAGCATGAAAATTAAATAAGATAGCAAGCCTATGAGGCAAACAAGAGAGGTAGAGAAAGAACACCAAGCAAATGAGATGAAGGTAGAAAAATGTAAGCAAGAAAATGAATGCATAGAAGATGATTATTCTCAAAGTTTTTTTTCAAATGTTGTATATGGTGATGTGAATTTTACTCCAATAGTAAGAAAATATTGTACATGGAAACAATGGCATTGATGAATGAGTGTGTAGCAAAGCAAGATGAGGATGAAGCACCTCAAAGAGTGATTGAGAAGCATGACATGTAAAATAAGTAAGTTGATATGACTCTCTTAAATTATATATTCTAAGGATAAGATAAAGAATAATTTGCCCAAGATAAGGAAGAACAATGTGGACCAATATTTGATGAGGATTATGAATTAGTGGATGCACTAAAGTTGCAAGAAGAGATGAGGATGTTGGAAGAGATATTCATTCCATTGAAGAGGATGAAAGAAGGTGACTTACATTTGGGAAATGTCAATGATGATCTTCAAGAAACATCAAAAGAGGAACAACATAGATAAGCACAAGAATTTGAGCAAACAAGGCCACAAACAAGCAAGTAAATGGAGTATGAGAAAGTAAACAAGGTGATATATTTAATGATTCAAGATAAATATGAGTTTAAATTTGATAAACATGAATATGGAAACTCAAATATGGGTCAAATTACATTTTACTATGTTAAGGATGAAAATAACAAGAAGTTGTTCTTGCACAATGAGCAAGATGATAGGAAAAGGCATCAAAATGTGAAGAAGTTTGAATAAGAGGTATAAAAAGAGAGTATAGATAAGAAAAGGATAGAGGTTGGCATTCATGAGAGTCCATTAGAGCCTAAATAAGAATATGCTAACATGAATAAGGAGTAAACATCACTTAAGAGGCAAGAATAAAGTGAGATTTATGAGAAAACAAGCCATGAAACAAGCATGAGAAAGAAGAATAAGACTTATAACAAATGGAATATGCAAAAAACAAAGAGGTACATTAGTTATAACACCTCATAGAGGTAGAATATGCATGGACAATAAGGCTAGACAAGGCCACAAGGAAGAAATGCAAGATTTTGGCAAAGAAAAAGGAAAAAGAATGAAGGAACAATAGCATGTTAAGTATGAATGACCCTCAAATGTGTAATTTTAAGGAAAAAAATAAAATTGGTGGCTTAAGTATTTTTCCCTCCTAGGGAGTATGATGCAGGAGCATCAAGCCAAGTAACACTATTTTTGAGTTTTATCAATAGGAGGTCAAAAGTTGGTCAATGTTGGGTGTCAAAGTGTGTGTGGGACATTTTATTATCTCTTTTATGTCTTAGAATACCTTTGAAGTCCTCAATATGTGTTATATATTTGCTAGATGTTTTCCCTCAAAAATAGGGAATTTGAAAATTCAAATGTTTTACAAGAGTCTAGGAGGGTCATTTGTATGTTTGAAGTGTTTAGGTGAATAATTTGGTTTAGAAAGAGTCCAATAAGTCATGAAAGGAAGGTTGGAACATATTTATTTATAATTCATTAGAATAGAAGCAATCAAAAGTCAAGATTCATCATGTAAATCACCTTGTACGTTGTAGTTAGTTATGAAAAACAATAACTAACCCAAAACCCAACATAGAAGTTGGTGGGAAATGAACATTGTAGATGGAATGGAATTGTGAGAATAGGAGAGGAGAGGAGGCTCAGAGAAAGAGGGAAGATAGAAAACCCTTTCAAGAAGGATCTCAAGTCCATGAAAGGACTATATTATAATAGAGAATAATGTTGTGAATAAAGCATAATGAGTTGATATGTATTCTCCTTTCAATTTGTATGATTGAACCAGTTTATTATTTTCTTGAACAAGCATTTGAGGGCATGACTATGTTCATATGTGTGTGTAATTGTAGGTTTGAGTGGACTGTAGAATATAATCAAGGAGGAAAGATTGAGAGTAAATGCTCTAGGGTGGTGAGTCAAGTCTCCTCTTTCTATAATATTGTTTGATTGATTGAAAGACCCTCTAGAACCTCTAAGATTTGAGTAAGGATTACAAGTTTTAGGAACTTAGATAGGTAAACATATTCTCTCTCAAGACTCTATCCACATGTGTGATAGTCTAGGTTTTCAAAGTAAAAAAGATTATGAAAAGTGTTTTGTGGTAAATGACTCTTGTTCCAAGGGTGAATCCTTGTAGACCAAAAAATATGTAATGAAATTAAAACTTATGCATTTAAAAGGTAAGGTAATTGAATGACATTGAGTGAAATTTCAACACCATGTTCACATAACAAACAAACCCTGCATATACAATGGAAGAAACCCATGTTTACAGTCTAGTGGCAAGGTAAAGTAGTGTATGTGTAAGAATATTAGATAGTCATGAAGTTGATGGGGTTTAGGCATGACATAGGAGAGTAATAAATAAATTAAATACTTATGGATAGGAATGGTTTAATATAAAGAGATCCAATACCCTTAGACCCCTATTTACACAAATGGTGTTTTGTTTGCATAGTTAACAAGTTAAGAGAAATGGTAATTGCACAAAATAAGGTGAATGAACATTGGATAAAAAGAGTTTATAATTTAATTAGGTAATTGGACCTTAGATAAGTAACCCAGGTGGTCTTAGAAGGTATTTGAGGAGAATGAACTGTTAAAACCCCTACACAGTCAACAAAGGAATAGATAATCAACTGAGGTTTTGGTGTTTTAAGTGTGTAATGGTTGAAATGAGGATTCCCACCTATTGGAGAAGTTATATGGAATAGAAACAAACATTTAAAAGGTTATTTGGGTCTTTAAAACACTATAAAACTCGAGTTATGGAATTTTAAAGGCTCTCAGCCTGTACAAAAACAAGAAAACCCTGGGATTAGGGTTTTGATGATTCCTAGAGTTTCCATCATCAAAAAAGGCAAAACTTGGTATTTTAAATTTTTTTGACATGATAAAGGATATTTTATAGGTTTTGGGGTGGTACGGTCCCTAACTATACACAAAAAGATGACTATGTTTACTAAGGAGACCTAGAGACCTAATTAGGTTTATCCTAAAGTGAGAAAAAGGTATCTATCAATAGAGATAGGTCTTGAAAATTAATGGAGAGTTGAAGAGGAATATAGGGTACTCTAAAGTGTGGTTATTTATTTATGATACTTGATAAATTTGGCAAACTAAGGGAAAACCTAAAAAAAGGCTATAAACCTTATAAGGTCACAGAGAGCTTGGAAGGTGTAAAAGGGTGTTGAAATTTGTTTGATCCCTTGAAAGGGGTTTAAAAAGGTATGATAGGACCATTTAATTCCATCCATGTAAGTAGATTGAGTTATTGAAATTTAAATCAATAATTGGTCCTTGAGGCCTAAGGAGGATAGTCTAGTTGACAGTTAGTGGGAGATTGAGAGTAAGGTTGTAAAAGAATGAATGCATTGAGGTAACAAAGTTTGTTGTGAATGTCATGAGAAAGGTAAAATGAATGTACAAGAAATAGGTTCCAAGATAGGAGGCTAAAAATAACAATGGTCCAAGAGAAAGAAACTAGATCATAGAGAAGAGAATTTAAGTCAAGCATGACATGTAGAAGAGATCTTTGACTAGACCGTAATGAGATAAAGTTGATTTTGAAGACTTCACCCGTTACCTCTGCATCACTAAAGAAAATCCATGAAAAACTCAATGAGATGATAGGAATCTCACCTCTTTGCATCAAAGTGGGGAATGTTGTGTATGATGCCAATATGGGCACTTGAGTTCTATTTTTAAAATTAGTACAATTTGGTCACTTTTAGATACTTTCTAGTGATTTCCTAAAAAATAGTTGGAATTATTAGTTAAATGAAATTCAATGTATTTATGAACTTACTTAGTGTTTTATAAGGTTGTTTAATGTATTTAAGACCTTAATCAGTTATTTGGTCACTTTTAGATACTTTCTAATGATTTCTTAAAAAATAGTTGGAACTACTAGTTAATTTTAATTCAATGTCTGAGTACTCAAATGAGTTCTCAAGTGGTATGATGCACTTTTAGTGTTAGTTAAGTAAAATTAAAGTGTATTTGAGTCAATTATTATTTTTTATAAAATTTTGGATGTCACTTTTGTCTAATTATAGCCTGTGGTAGTCAACTAATAGTGTCTTTTTGCATGATGACCAAAAAGCTATCAGTTAGTGTTAGTGGTACTCTTAGTAGTATCTTGAATTTATGTTTAGTTACTTTAAGTTTTCTTAGAGTCTACTTTTATAAGTCTAATTATATATTATTTAGTTGTCAATTAAAGTTCTTTATTTAGTTTTTACTTTATGTTTTTTTGGAAATAACTTGTCATGCAAGTTATCTTAAAAATACTTGTTTTAAACCTTATTTATTTAATAAAGTTACATACAGTAGAAGTAGTGTGAATTAATTCAAATTGATAAGCTTTTTATATATTTTATCTCTAATATTATTGTAGGTATACAATAATTTAGACTAACAAACATATCTTTTCAAGTTTGAAGCTATTTGGTACACTTTTTTATCATTAATTTTGCTCACAGTGTAGTTAGATTGACAGCTAGTAATTCTAGGATAGTTTTGTTGATACATAGCTTCAATTTTTAAAAAAATCAAAGTTGATTTTCACTCCGTCAAATCATTCAAAACCTTCATAAATGCCATACTCAGACCTCTAGAAGAAATGGAAAGGCCATACAAAATATGCAAATAGTAAAAGATTTCAAGGTGAGTTATGCAGTGATGGTAAAGAGTTTCAAGTGATATTAAACACTAGGGGCATACAAAAATATAAT
Organism: Torreya grandis; assembly: GCA_037957365.1. Classification (NCBI taxonomy): domain Eukaryota; kingdom Viridiplantae; phylum Streptophyta; class Pinopsida; order Cupressales; family Taxaceae; genus Torreya; species Torreya grandis. The sequence goes on along the minus strand of JARHVA010006133.1, from coordinate 164,776 downwards.
ATAATAATACAATATAATATTAGGAAGACAAACATATCTCTCCACATAGACTTGTGGATAACACTTGTCCTATATAATTTACACCTGCACATGCGACTATATTAAATTTTAAATTAACACATCAAATGTAACAATGGTGAATAATGATACGTGTCAGTTATATCAAAGTAAGGTGGCAACAAATTTTATTGGATATTTTCTATTGTCAACTAGATATCATCATAGTTGATTTGATTACAGTAGGGCTCCATGTCTCATGTACAACTTGAATCAATGATATAATGCCGCTAATGCTAGGATAAGAAATTAAGGTCCCAGAGTCTATCTTCTAGTTTCTATTCATCCATGATACCAATATATTGATATAATTACATCAGGTTTAAGGACATACAAAAACACCATACTCAAACCCTTGGAAGAAAGGGCAAGGCCATACATAACATACAATTGGTATTTCAAGGTGGGAGGGGTAGTTATGGTGAGGGCCAGTGATAGGGTATTTCAGGTGATATTGTACCCTATAGGGCCTATATCGTGCACTAGATCTAGATTCAAGGAAGTTATTAGATTTACATGGGTCAAATCATAATAGTGTGTCCTAATTTGTGGCATAAGTCACATACACTTTCATCTTCTCCTCGAGATATTTTGAATTTGGGTCATTGAAATTAATCAATGAATATGTTTTAGACTATATATACAAATATGCAGTGCATATACATTTTTTCAATTATTTAAAACATCATTAAATATTTTTTAGGTTTTATTTTTAATTTTTTTTTGCTCAGCTAGTGAGACACAGTATTAAACCTTGACCCACATGCCTTGCATCCATTGCAAAGGGCTTCATAACTTGAAAGGTAATAGTATCCTTGATTGGTAATTTTCTATTATCAAGCATGGATGAGGAAGTCATGAGATATTATTGATTGCAATAAGGATTCACATTTGATGTACATATTGAATCAACATTATAACACTGTTTATGTAGAGAGAAGACATTGAATTTCTAAAATTTATCTTATAGCTTCCATTTATCTGTACTACAAATATATTGACACTTGAAATATATATATCAATCAATCATAATACTACTATAATATAATATATTATTAATAATATAAATATATTGATATTATATTATAATAATATAATATCAATATATTTATATTATTAATAATACACACACACACACACAATTAATTTATAAATATATTTAATATTTAATAATAAATATAAATATATAATATTTAACATAATATTTTATAATTTATTATATAAAATATATTATATATTATAATAGTGACATTTTATATAAGTTTGTAGGTGTATTTTTCGCATTTCTTTGAGTCTATCTTTCCAAATATCTTGTTGTTGTCTTTTATTATTACTACTTGTCACATTTAAAAATATTTAATTGTTTTAATATTTTATATAGTTTTACATTTCCTAGCACTTTTTCATTGTTCATATTTACTATGAAACAAAACATTTTCCCAAACAATATATTATTATATGAAGGAACATAAAATCTCATTTTTCACCATTACTTCTAAAACATCATATTAATATCGCTTAAAACTTAGTTTATAAAAGATAATACAAAATAAACGTTCATAAATTTTAAAAGAAATACAACTATCAATTTATACTCTTTCATTTTATAAAATCTGACTTTACCCTTTTTAAAAAAAAAATTAAATTACACCATCCGTTTTATTATAACTGCACCCTTCACGATTTTAATTATGAAAGTGGATTCGTCGCCCTCCCTCAAGTGAAAAACAAAAATCCAGGTGGGGTACATTGTGGAAATCTTCCAATCCACTAAAGAGGTGGTGTCTTTTTCAAGGAGGCACCCGCGAATCCTGCACTTTTTATTGTTAATTGTTGTAGGGTATCCTCTTACTTGTCCCTATTCTTAGGGTACATGAAACAATGATTAAAAATCTCGGAATGTGGAAACAATGTGAGGTTAGTTAATGGAGGGTCGAAGTTTTATATATACTTAAAATAAAGTTGGCTATTATGTCGCCCAATCTTTTGTAAAACGTTCTGCCTTTTTCACGGCTCATAGGAACAATACGTAGTTGTATATGAAATACGAACTTTTAGGTTGGTTGATTATAGACACGTCAAAATGGTCCCTATATATTTATTATTCATTAAATTTGATGGTTATAGGATATTCGTATATTCGTAGATTATTGGTTTAAATTAAGATTTATTAGTGTATTTTTCGTTATGTTTTTTCTCTTTTTTTTAATTTTCTTTCTTTGTAACGAATCTTTCAAAAACGTATATATTATATTTTTAGGAACTAAAAATGTAGTGTATATTTTTTTGGGAAAGTTTATGTTTTAGATTAATAAGGTGCACACAAATTTTGTAACAAGAATATAAAACTTTGACCATTCAATGTCTATTTCCACACAAAAAATGTTCTAATTTGAATTCAAGAAATTCATCTTACATTAGTACATTTATGACATGTAGAGGAAAACTAAGTAAACATCTATCATTCATTTTAAACAAAAAATTATTCAGCGTATATAGAAATTCTAGAAAAATCAAACAAATATTTAGAGAGTATTCATTGTAGCATTGAAGTTCATAATAAAAACACATTACATGACAATGATTTGTTTAGGTAAAGATTTATTGCGTTTATTTTGTGTGTTGTATTCGATCGTGTACATTGTTGAGGGACACGATAAGTAATATGTTTTTAAAAATCATATTGACCGTGAACACATGACCCAAAATAAATCATTTTTATTTATCATTATAGGTTTAGCTTCCCTAGGGTTTGGACAAGTAATTTTATAGTGATGGGGATGAATTTTCTCAAAACTAAGTGATATTTTTGGATCCTCTGGTATGACAAACATAATTGTCAAAAAATGTTTGTGCCTTCTTGTCATTTACTATAATTTTCTAAGCTCTTATTTTCTTAGAGGTAAGTGATTACATGGTGATAACACCTCCTAATTGATGGTGTAATTGAAAAGGGCTTCTTGACATTGGTTGGGAAAGAGTTGCATTTTGAGGAGCACTTGGCATTATTGCATGGATTGTTCTTTTTGATTCAGAACTATGATCATAATTTTCAAAAATACCATCATTAGTATAAATTCTATTTTTATTGGCTCTTATAAGCATTCTAGTATTTGTTGGGTTAAGGAATCTCAAATTGGTGCATTAAATGATCTTATCGTTTAGCTTGTTTGAATCCTTCCTCCAATGTCTTAGGAGAGAAGAACCAAACTTAATATTGTAGTTTACACTCTAAGGCACTTGTAAAGACTTTGTAAATACTTTCCTTGGTCATGTTATGACCATCTTTATGGGCCAAGGACTTCCATCATTGTATGAATTAGTTGTTTGTAATTGATAAAGTTACCCAAGTTGTCTTCCGGTAGGTCATGGTATTGAAACTATTGGGCTAAAGCATTAATTAAGATTTCGTATTTGATAATAGAGTTAGGCTAGAGTTTATTATATCAATATAAAGCATCATTCATGAGGGTGTTTTCTAGTTATTTGGTTGCCACTTATGTGTTTATTTTATGCCAATATTTGTAGAGGTTCCCAAATTCCTTAAAATGAAAATTGGGATCAATATAACCATCATAGGTGATGGTTAGCATAATTTTGTTAATGTCCATGGGTGTAATATAACACATTGAAAATTAAATATCACTTCATTGTGAATGGGAGGCAATGGGATTGTATTCCCATGATTATTCATATGGGGCTTGGGGAGGAGATTGATTAGGCAATCCCCATTATATTTTTTTCGCATAGTGGACATTTTCATGAGTTGAGTTATCATTTACATGAATTGGTTTTCACTAGATGATTTTATGTTTTCCATTTGGTCCAAGACTTGCATGATCATTTGAGTGGGATCAATTGGATGATTTTGAGTTGTTTGGGTACTTTTGGTGGTATTGTTGGTTTGAGGAGGTAAGGCACTAGCGGTATCATGCTATGCCCCTAACTTTTAGCATGTCTAGGGATATGTGTGGCCGACTTGTGGCTCACATACTTCTTTTATATTCTTGTTACATTTCTCTATATACTTAGTTAGGTCATTTTATATAATAACCATGGCTAATAGACTATATATAAGAGTAGTGGTTAGTATTTGATCATCATATTAAGTATTCTGCTCTTATTGCATTATTGTGAAGGTTTCCCCCTCGAAGTGGCTCTACTATATTATCCAATATTTTGCTCTACTATCAATTATTATTGTGTGATCTCTTATCTTTGTCTATTAGGTGCAATATATAATAATTATGTGCAAACATTTAAGTAATTTCCTTACAAGTGGTATCAGAGATTCGATTTGGGAAAGTTTCCTAGGTCATTTTTTTCTAGACCTGGCAAGGTGAAACTTCTGTGAGTGGAGGGAGCAAAAAAACATAACTTGCAATCTGGGAAGAATTATTGTTTTATGTCAGCGTAGTATTATTTGAAATGTTTTTTTTTTAAATTAGAAAAAAGTCTAGAGAAAATTTTTCACTTTGCACATTTTAAATCATTGGATTCATCTCGGTAAAGATGATCACAATGCTATATTCTTCCATTACATTGTTTTGGTATCAAAAATTTTCACTTTAGTGCAAAAAAGCAGTCATTAGATTCATCTTGGCAAGACGATTGCAACGGTACCATCTCTTAGTATACTTTTTTTGAGGTGAAAAGCCTCCTAGGGTTTATGCATGGTGGGTCCTACTACTCAGGTAAAAAAGAGGGGCAAGAAAATACTAAGACTCCTAAGGATCACATAGAATCTATAACTTTAGATCCATTATTTTCTCAACTTCGGGTTGATATAAAGGGCTTGGTGCATCAGGAAGACTTTATTGTAGTTCAAACTGATGTTTCAAGGATGGACAAAGAGATTAATGGGGTGCACACTCTATTGCATTAGATCACTGCATAATTGGTTGCCATTTCATCTCAGTTATAGTGAAACAATCCTCCATTTCATCATTTAGGTCCTCCTCCTCTCAACACTAATAGCTCCAATCCTGGTGTGAAACTGATGTTACTAAAAGTGGGCATGCATAAATTTTATGGTAAGGATCCTCTCACTTAGATTACCCTAATTAAGAATTTATTTGATTAGTACTAAAATCCTAGTTCTAAAAAGGTGATAGTGACATCTTTGTATCTAGAACTTGAGCAATTCATTTGGTATCATTGGTTGTGTGCTCAAAAGAAAAAGAATGGTGCTCATGTTAGATGGTTTGTTTTCACTGATGAGTTATTGGCTTATTATCAAAATAATGTCTCTATGAACTACTTCAACCAGTTACCCAAACTACATCAAATAGGAACTGTTGAGGATTATATTCATCAATTTCAAAATCTATCCTTACGGGTGAAAGACATCACTGAGGAAAATTTGACTAATCTTTTTTTGGGTGGACTCAAAGATAGCATCTAATTGGATGTTCATATGTTTAATCCATCATATGTATCAGAACCTATCCCAAGGGCACGCATGGAAGAAGAACATGGAAGAAGAACAAGAGATGGTCAAATGGAAAACTTTTACTACTAGTCATGATTGCACCTTTCCAACACTATCATTTCCTCAACCCACTATAATGATACATCAACAAATTAAGGATAAGAGAGCAAAAGGGTTATGTTAAGGTTGTGATAGCAAATAGAGCAAAGGACATCATGGTGTTAAAAGGAAGTTGTTTTACATGAAGGTGCCAATGAGGATGAAGATGATGAGGAGGAAATTGGTGAGGATGTAGAAGGACCTGAGGAGGAATCTGAAGACTCTCAACCTACTATTTCCTATCATTCCCTTTCAGGTATTAATACTCCCTAAACTCTTAAGGTGGTAGGTTTCCTTAAGAAATAGTAGGTCATTATATTGATTTATTCTAGGAGCATACATAACTTCATCAATATTAAGTTGATTGCTCGTTTGAATTATTTTATTTATCCCACTCCAAAATTTTATTTCATGATTGTATATGGTGGTACTGTCAACTGTTCAAGAAAATGCCATAGTATTAAGATAGCCATGGGAGACTACTTGTTAGATTCTCCTATATTTCTTAATCCCATGGGTGGATTCAACATTATTCTGGGAATACAATGGCTCACCACTTTAGGCACTATTGAGATGAATTTCTAGGAATTATTCATGCATTTTCATTTTGAGGGAAGGACATTTGAGCTAAGGGGATTAAGGGATAAACATCCATAACTTGGTATCTCCCATCAAATGACCAAGATTCTATGAAATGGTGATGAAGGATTTATATCTCTCTTGTTTTCAAATAAATTCCAACCAACTTAACCATCTACACCCACTGATCTATAACAAGTGATTGATACCCATTCTATTATTTTTTGTGACATGCCAAAAGGGCTTCCACCCAGCCACATGCATGATCATGACATCAAACCTATTCTTGGTAGTACACCACCCAACATCAGGCCATACAAGTATCCCTACACCCAAAAAAGTGAAATTGAAAATATGGTACAGGATATGTTGGACGCAAGAATCATTCACCACAGCCAAAGCAAATATTCTTCACTAATTGTCATGGTGAGAAAGAAAGATGACACTTGGAGGATGTGCCTTGAATATAGAGAGCTCAATAAGTACACTAGAAAATATAAGTTTCCTATTCCTGTCATTGATGATTTTCTAGATGAATTGCATGGTGCTCTTTATTTTACCAAGTTAGATCTGCATTCTGGGTATCATCAAATCTAGATACATGATGAAGACATACCCAAAATAGCTTTCAAAACTCATGAGGGCCATTATGAGTTTATGGTTATGCCTTTTGGTCTAACAAATGCACCATACACCTTTCACAGTTAGATGGATACTATTTTAGGCCATTATTAAGGAAATTTGTTTTGGTATTTTTTTATGATACCTCATTTATAGTAAAAATTGAGAAGACCATTTGCAACATGTGAAACAGGTACTCTCAATTCTAGAACAACATCAGTTGTATGCCAAAACTTTGACATGTACTTTTGGAGATCGTGAGGTTGAGTATTTTGGTCATATGGTTTCACATGAATGAGTGAAAGTGGATCCTAAAAAAATCCAAGCAATAGTGGACTGGATGATTCATAAAACACTCAAGCAACTAAGGGGATTTATGGGGCTAACTAGTTACTATCATAGGTTTGTCAAAAATTATGGTATCAATGCATCCCCACTCACCTCTTTTTTGAATAAAGAATCCTTCCATTGGACTGATACAACTACCAAGCATTTGAACAATTGAAACTATGTGCACCACTCCAGTGTTGGCCACTCCTAATTTTTATAATATTTTTGTGGTTGAATGTGGTGCATCTAGATATGTTATGGGTGTTATATTCATATAAGAAGTCAAACCACTTGCATTTAAAAGTTACTAATTGAAGGGTAAAAATTAGCTCAAGCCTATCTATGAGAAAGAAAAGATGGCCATTCCACACGCAGTTAAATAATGGAGACATTATTTGATGGGTCATCACTTTTAGGTAAAGAATAATCATGATAGTCTCAAATATTTTTTGAAACAATGGTTGTCATTAGAAGAACAATAGAAATGGGTAACTAAGATGTTAGGCTATGATTTTGAAATAATCTACAAGAAAGGCAAGGAAAATGTGGTGGCAGATGCACTATATAGGAGGGATGAATAAGTTGAGGTATTATTATGTGCCATGACCATTGGCAGGTAGATTGGCTAGAAGAAGCAAGATCAGAATGGGAAAATGATAGTTCTACCCATGATTTGATTCAAAATCTTCAGCAAGGTTTAGGTGGATTTGAAGAATTCACATGGAAGGGTAATGCGTTGTGGTATAAAGACATATTATACCTATGTAAGAATTCTCTTCTCAAACAAAAAATCCTTCAGGAACTTCATGCAACTCCACTTGGGGGTCATTAAGAATTTTTCAAAACCTATCATAGAATCGAGCAAGATTTTTATGGGAAGGACTCAAAGAGGATGTCCAAACATATGTGGCTAAATGTATGATCTATCAACAAAATAAAGGTGAAACCATCAAAACCCTAAGTATTCTACAACTTTTATCCATCCCTAAACAACATTAGAAAGAGGTGTCTATGGATTTCATTACAGGGTTATCGAGATTTGGTGGTCAAAATGTTATCATGGTTATTGTGGATCATCTCAGTAAGTATGCTCATTTTTGTTTTTTATCATATCTATTTGTTGCTAGTACACTATCTTCTATTTTTTTCAATATAGTTTAAAAATTGCATGGTACTCCTAAGATCATTGTTAGTGATAAAGATCCAATTTTCACTAATAATTTTTGGACTGAATTATTTGCATGTTTGGGCACCAAGTTGGATCGTAGCTCATCCTATCATCCTTAATTAGATGGAGAAACTAAGGTAGTCAACAAATGTTTAAAAGGATATCTCTATTGTTTTGTTTCTAATAAACAAGATAAATGGGTTCATTGGTTACCACTTGTTGAATGGTGGTATAATACTTCTATTCATAGTTCTTCCAAAATGTCTCCCTTTGTGGCCTTGTATGGATACCACCCTCCATCCATCACCTCCACCTTGAAGGTCCATCTTAAGGTTCATGTAGTTGAGGAACATATTCACCATCAGTAGAAGGTCCTTACAAGTTTGCATGAAAATTTAGCCATGGCCCAGAATCAAATGAAGTAGTAGGCAGATTAACATAGGAATGAGAGGCATTTTGACATTGGTGATTGGGTCTTTGTTCACTTGTATCCATATTAGCAGATGTCCTTGAAGTAATAAAAAAGATAACAAGTTATCCCCTAAATATTATGGGCCTTATCATATCTTGCAAAAAAATGGTAGTGTGGCCTACAAGTTAGAGTTTCCTTCATCCACTCACATACATCCAATATTTCATGTATCATGCCTAAAGAAATTCATTGACATAGAGTTGATACTCAAACTAAGTTACCATAATTAGATGAGGAAGGGAGAGTTATTATTGATCCTAAGGTGATCCTTCAAATGCACACCAAGTAACCACAGTCTAGAGTGATTAAGGAGTACCTGATCAAATGGAAGAATCTCCCATGTAGAGATTACACCTGGAAAGATGACTCCTTTATATAACAACATCCATAATTAATTCAATGTTGAGGACAATGTTGTTTTAAAGCAGAGGGGCATGCTACACCCTTAACCTTTGGCATGTCTATGGATATGTGTGGCTGACTGGTGGCTTACATACCTCTTTTATATTCTTGTTACATTTCTTTATGTTCTTAGTTAGGTCAGCCTATGAAATAACCATGGCTAATTAGTCTATATGTATGAGGTAATGGTTAGTCTTTAATCATCATACTAAGCATTATGATCTTATTGCATTACTGTATAAGTTGCCTCCTTGAATATGATCTACTATACTATCTAGTATTCTACTCTACTATCAATTATTGTTATGTGATCTCTTATCTTTGTCTATTTTTTGCGATATATAATAATTCCATGGGATCATCTAAGTAATTTCCTTACATATCTCCCATGAGAGTTTGATCTATAGATGAAGTTTTGGAATATGATGAGATAGGGAAAGCCATGGATTGAATGTCCCCATGCTTGAGAAAATGCTTGACCTATGAGGGGTCTTAAAGAAATCAAGAGACATGAAGACTTGAATTTCTACATGGTAATTTCCTATATAATTATGATTTATAATTATAAATTTTTGCATTTTGTGAGTGAGTTCAACATAATCTAATCCAGTTCCCTGGTGGTCTGTGTATACACACAATAGTTTTAAACTTTATCATTTATTGATGCTTTTTCTCTTGCAGAAACCTATTGATTTTTGATCTCTATGAGTGTACACCTTAAAGGGTGTACCGATAAATGGGTGGGAAGACCATTATTTCTTCACAAAATTGTTGTCTAAATCTATCATGCCTATATCCACTAAAAAATGCCACTAACTTGATCTCTTAAGCAATATTCCTCCCAAATAGCCCCTAATTAAGATAAAACCTATCTTTTTCAACTATATTAGCTTAGGTTGATGTATTATTTTTTGTTCCCACCAAAATTCAAACTATATCATCTTGGGTCGATGTATTTCTAAAATTCATGGTGCATGCATCACAACTAGGTCAACATAAACTGACCTAGTTCAAAGATAAATGATCACTTTTTAACTATGTCAAGGTAATTCGATATTGCCAGCTAGAATTTTGGAAGGGTTTAAAGCCAACTCACCTCTATAAATTCAAGGTTTATTTCAATCCAATAAAGAGGAACATTCATTTTTTCACTATTATTGCTCACAATTCTAATTTTAGTCTACATTTGGGAGAAGCCATTACTTAGATCTTATCTTGGAGGGAAAATAGATTATTTTATAGAGTCTTAGATGAAAACAAAAGAAGTATTGTATCCTAGAGCTTATTTCAACCATTATGATCCTTACAACAACCTATTGCAAATCATCACTGGCCAAGGGAGAGATTGAGGTTTGACAGGGTTTATTCAAGGTAAACACTTCTAACCTTATCTCTTTCATTTAGTAGATAGATATTGAATAATCAATAGTTTTGAATGTATAAGTCCTTGTTTGGATATTATCTGCACTTAAACTTAGTGTAGCTATATGGTTATCCAAACTTATCAGATTCCACCCTAGGTAACCTAGGTCTCCATTTGCCTACCATGGTTCTTTACCCCTTTTAGTGTGATTTTAACCATCCCCCTTTTTTGTGTTGCAAGATTTGGTAACACTAGATTATATTAATTTCATTATTATTATTATTATAGACCTAGTTAGGGTTATTACATTTTATTGATTACCTAGGGGATTTGAAACCCTCTCCATTGATGTTGTGTATAAGTGCTCCTCTAGCTAGGTTTATTGGATCCAATTGGTCATGCCTTGATATAACTAAGTATCCAATAAAATTTAGTAGATTTACCTTCTTCAATTTTAGATCTATTAGGTATGATATATTATAGGTCTATATTAATTCATTTCATACATTCTAGTAAACTTGACTTGAACTAACTATTACTTTTTCTTCATTCAACAAACTATATGGGCATGGGTCGATACATTTTTTTTGTGTTTTTCTATAGACTACAATGCAGGTCATTTTAGTCTAACTTCTATCGATCCACACAAAAAAATACATCAGTGTAGGTCAACTCATTTTTATTTTTATGTGTATTTTTCAATAGGGTACATTGATGTAGGGTGATCTAGTTTAATTTTATGCATTGTTCTATTAGCCAACTATATCATTTAGGGTCGATCTAGTTTCATCCTTCTAATTTTTTTTTGTATTTTTAGAATTTTTTGAAAACTACATCAAATCAATTTTATCTAATATAATTTTTCTGTGTGTTATAGTAAAATATATTAATGGAGGTTGATACAGTGTTATTCTATATTGTTCTAGCAGGGTACTTAGATGTAAGATGATCTAGTTTTTACACTCATATCTACATTATTTTCTACTATATCAACCCTTCTGATATAGTTTTATTTTTATAGTTAAATTTATTAAGCAATTTGATTTAATTATGTATCTAAATTTTTAATATTGTATAAATTTATTTTGCTCAGACAACTATATAGACCCTAGTCGATATAGTTATAAAATCATTTTTCTCCCTGTCAAACTATATCAACTTTGGCCAATATGGTTATATATTTATATGTTTGTAATTTTTGTAAAAATGTATATCGACCTTTTTTGATTTAGTTTATTATTGTTATAACTTAGTTTTTATATAATTATCTTGGTCATATTAGGATATACCCAAAATTGACCCTTCTATTGCCCTCCAAAACATTGTTACACAACCTGAGGCTAAACCAATTTGACAAAAGCTTCATAGAATGCATCCTCGCATAGCCCTCCTTATCAAAGAAGAGCTTTAACATCTCTTATATATTGACTTCATTCAACCCATTGACTATCCATAATGGGTTTCTAACATCATTCCCATCACCAAACCCACAAGGGGCCTTTCCCTCTGCATCGATTTTCATGACTTCAACCTTACTTTACCAAAGGATGACTTTCCTTTGACAAACATCGACCAACTTTTTGATCTTACATCCAACCATGAAATATTATCTCTCATGGATGGTTTCTCAGGATATAATTAGATCTTGATCGCCCCTAAAGATCAACATAAAACTTCCTTTATTACCCCATGGGGAACCTTCTGCTATGGAGTCATGCCATTTGGACTAAATAATGTTGGAGCAACCTATCAATGATCCATGACATATATACTTCATGATCTCATCCATAAAATCATAGAGGACTAAATGGATGATCTCCTTAGGAAATCCAAACACCACAAGGATCACCTAGCTATTCTTGCCATCATCTTCTACTAACTAATCCATTATCATGTTAGGCTCAACCCCAAGAAATGTATTTTTTGGAGTCTTATTGGGAGAACTAAATTTGGCTTGAAGTTCTACTATGTAGGCAACATCCACTTACCTAGTGCATATGGAGTCAACACGGCCATCCCTAGCTAGCCATTACCCTACATACACCTCAATGTTAGTTTTTTTTTTTACCTAGAATATTTACCTATTTTGTGATAACCTTGCATGGTCATTTTGACCATACTGACCAACCTTTCCATGTTGAACTTTGCACCACCTCATACACAACCTGACTAATTGTGTGTTGTTTCATAGGAGCACTTCCCACCTTGGATACTTATGACCAACACTGACCATGTATAGATAGCTTGATAGGCCTGACTTGATTAGCTATGACCAATGTTTTGGACTGGTTACCCCTATCACAAAATCCCTCTAAAATTGAACTTATTTTTACCAACATTGACAACTTTGGTCTTTGCATAATATTGACTATCACCCTTAGTCACATTTTGTGCATGTGTTAGTGTCTCAAATGCCCAACCTTTTTATGTCACCCACTTTGTGACTACCCACTTACCATTTATCAAACCTTGACCCAATTTTGATTTCACCTCATCAACTCTTAGTTTGAGGGGGAACACCTCCTCCCATACTTGAGGCAACCAGACCATGACCAATAATCTGTTCATTTTTATTCTATTGCTTGTTAGATCAAAGCTACATAACAAAAAGGGGGAAAATATTGACACTCAAAAATTACACATGATCTCTTTCGATGTCAAACTACCTTTTGACCCTATCAAACTCATAACTTAACACATTTAACTAAACTATTTAATTCACCTCTTTTTAACTTATTGTAACCCATTTTCTTCTGGCCCTTCGACCACCGATGATCAGCCTAATTGGAAATTATTGGCTTGACCATTAACGGTAAGGTCTCCAAACCTACTTTAAAGTTTTAAGCATTGAAAAATTTGTACAAGATATGTATCACCCTAAATGATAACTTGATTTTAAAACTAGCTTAAAATGATGTGAATTGGAAACTTCATCCCCCTATCAAACTAGTAACTTCCTCCATCCTAATTAGTAACTTCATCATTTAAAAGGATAAGAGGAGGAAGTGAAATGGATCTAGCACATTCTACAAGCGTGCATCCAAGCTCTCTTGCATACAAGTATCCAAAATCCTTTCAACAAGCAAGCAACATCAATAGAGACCCAACCCCTTGTCAAAATTACTTTTAGAAGCTAAAGTATTGTCACTCTGGCCAAATTAATTTATCCTTCTACCATCAAGTTTCAGGTATCTTTCACATATTTTTATTGATTTAGCTTATTTCTAACCTCCTTGCTCTATCAGACCCATAACCATCTTATTTTCCACCCCTCAGCCCCATAATAAAGCTCTATTACTTGAATACCCAATCTACACTTTTTTTTCTAATCATTTCTAGTTTCACATAGGTAACCACCGATGATTAGCACAACCACTAATGGTCACTTCAATGGTAGATGGTTTCCCAAGCATCGATGGTCAACCTAAACCATTGACGGTTCACCTAACCATTGGAAATCACTATGGCATAAAATTATAGCAAGCTCTTTTTATCCCTGTAACCCCAGTCAAACCCAAATTTCTCTATTTTTTCTTGATTACAATACCTTTTCTAATTTTTTGGACTAGACCCTAACAATTTTAGCATAAGTATTGACTAGCTTTGCTACTTTTGGTCATTTTTCTATTAATTAGCATTTTACTTTCTTTGTATTGCATTTCATCTATCTTATGAAAGTAGATCTTTACTTTATCATTTCTAGCTTAATTTTTATAATAGTGGATTGACAACCTCCTAGCAAGAAATACACTTCCTGGATCTAGCTCACGCTAGGTAGTCCACTCAACCATCCATCTAACAACCCCAATTTCTAGTGTCTTTCTTATCTATAGGTTATTCCTTTCTAGCCAAAGAGGAGTTCCCATCATCATCTACATTTATGCATGTACTTTACCAAGTATTCTTCTACAGACCTTATTATTAGTTTCATTATTTGCTTTCAAAATTAAGAAATGAGTGAAAATTAACTGAAATAGTGTCAACCAACATTGATATAGTTTTGTACTATCTAAATAAATACATCATCATGCACTAATATAGATTTTTTGTTTTCACTCTTAGCATAAGTAAGGCAAATTAATTTAATTTTTTAATAATTAATAAAACATTTTATTTGAATTTGATTACTTTTTTTTTCCATTCATTACAAGCTATAAACTAATTTTTGACTTTATTTTCTCATTTTTTATATTTCCATAGAAATTGTGTTCCAGTAGTTTTCAAACTACTTATCTACTATCATAAATGGACACGTGTTACTCTATTTAAAATCATTGACTATTTTTCATAAACATCGTGGCATGAGGGGCTTGCTCTAATACTCATAGTGATAGTATAGACCTAAACACAAAATTTAGTTTCCACATACCTCATGGTATTTAGGGAATGTCTAAGATTCTCCTTTTTATTAAACCTTATAAATACATCCATATGTTTGATTTTATAGTTCATTTATTAGTGGATAACATCAAAAAAATTCTCTCAACTTACCCTTGAAATTAGGTTTAGTGGGTTATGGGAACAATAGTTCTTCCATAGTCAGTGCTCTAAAATATTCGGCCAACACTATCTAATGGACAAGCAAGTATCTTTGAGAGCCTATGTTGGTTCCCCTTTTATACCATTACATAGACCACACCAACCTATCAAACCTTGTTAAAAATCAACCCTTATATTGGTTGCACCCTTTTTAATACATTTTGGCACCAGCTAGAGGAGTCCTTGTGGATCCCATGCCAACTGGCAAGTAGTTGCAAAACACCAAAATTCTTAAAGACATCCCTGTTAGGATTTGTATGAGGTGGCTTAAGATGCATATATGCCAAAAGATTGGAGAAATTAAGAAATTTACCCCAAGTGATAGCTCAACATACAACATGTGCATGTCCAACTTGGGTATCATAGTGGAGCCGACAGACTCATGATAACTCATCAATTGGCATGCCCCCATCTGACCTAATTGAAGATGACCTTAACCTATAAAAAGAGACTCAAATTTTAAGATTGGGAGGAGGGGAGGAAAACATAGTGAAGATTTATAAAAATAGAGAGCCAACATTAGTATTTTCATTCTACATATTAGTTCAAGTAGTTTGAATGTATAGCCCAAACTTGCATGTGAGCCACTGGGCATGAATAGAGTTAGGAAGAGCATATGTTATATTTCTTGTAATGAATGTTATTTATTAAGTTAATGAAGAAGATAATGGAATCAATGAAGTATTAGTTCTTATTTTATGATTTGTATGACGTTTTGCTTACAAGCTAGTTTCATTTAAGTTTTGCTTAGTTCTTTCACAATATATTAGAATATGGAGGTTCAACCCTAGTCACTAATGGCATCTTAGTGACATTTAATGACCTAGACCAACCTATAAATTCACAAAGTGTTAGAACCCAAATTCACAAAGGGTCTAAGGCATCATTCCTAGAGCATTACCCAATAGGGATTCTTTGAACGTAAGCCATCCCTTTGACTTGTATAACTAGCTAGATGACCCTAAACCCCTAACTTGACAACCTTCACCTGTAAAATCTTGGTCTATCTAGAGATGGACTTGTACCCTAACACCTATGCTCTCATGAAGTATTTCACCTAGTGACCTCCCTATGAAATACTTAGTGCCTGAAGACCACCTAATCCTTCTAGCAAATGATTAAATCCCATTGAAACCCCAAGTTATACCATGATGTAATTAGCCTAATGTAGGCCTAGTTCCTTCATTATTGCACTTTGGGTGAGTTCCTTGTGTTAAATTGATGCCAACGCCATAGAATGATTAGATGCTGTGAACCAAACCTTACTACCCTTGTGCCTAGATTTCCCAATTCTAGAACCAATTTGGCTTGATAGCTAAGTGCATGACCAAGTGCATAAACTAGCCTAGTAAACTTTTATACAACATTTTGGTTCCATTACTAGGACACGTGTTAAATTTCATTACTATAATGGTGCACCAAAGTGATGCTTTGACTATTGCTCAAGAATATTGAGTGCTGGCTAGAGTAAGTGGAAGATAGTTTTGCGCAAAATCATCCTACATGCAAAGGGCAGAAGCCAAGAGAATGGGTACAAACCAACTTGTA
Source organism: Torreya grandis (assembly GCA_037957365.1). Classification (NCBI taxonomy): domain Eukaryota; kingdom Viridiplantae; phylum Streptophyta; class Pinopsida; order Cupressales; family Taxaceae; genus Torreya; species Torreya grandis. The sequence continues at coordinate 148,167 of JARHVA010006133.1, read as the reverse complement.
TGATGCTCTATATGAAGTGTTCTTTTGTGAGTTACCTAAGCATGTGTATTGGTGGCTAGTTTCCTACACTACTACTAGAAGGCGTAGCTATGGCTAGTGCTTTGAGTGGACCACAGAGCATGTAGAAAGGCTAGAAAGCTTGGATGAAGTTTGGACACATTTCATGGATAAGTGGTGGAATGGTGCATTGAACAACTACATATGAGAGTTTATAGTGTTGACCTTCTCATGTCTTAAAGAAGCAGAGTATGAGTTACATCATGAACCAAGAGGCACATTTATAAGAGGGATAGAGATTGAATTAAATAAGATCCTAGTAGATTATGAAATAGAAATCATAAGAATAGAAGTCTAAAATCCTTGCACATATGGGCAAACATAGAAGGTGAGAAGGGGAAGTGTAGGTGAGGTGCGATGGTTGAAGACAAGCAACCTAACACCCAAGAGGTTTGGAGGTTGAACTATGGAAATCGTAAGTATAGGCTAATGGAGGATATAGAACCTAGAAGTATTGAGAGGAACCATAGTGAGAAAGAAGGGCATGGGGAAGGATCCCTTGATTTACAATGTTGTGAGGAGAGAGAAGAAGAGACAAGAAACTAGACTCAGTAGTTGGGTACAGGATGCAGTGGATTCCTACAAATGTGATGTTCAAAAATGTGCCAAAAGAACCTACACCCTTTGAACCTGAAGTGTGAGCTTATGCACTAGATTTCCAACTTGAAGGTAGGAGAATGATAATTGAACCCATCATCAAAGTGAATTTTGATAGAATTAAAAATTAAATCATGAGTTTGTGATTGAACAAGTAGTTTCCTATAAGGAACTAAGGATATAGAGAATCTATAAAGCACCAATCTAAGAACCATGAACCCAAGCACAAGCATCTCTATGAAAAAAATGCCAGCTGCATCAACTAGGAAATAGCCTATAATAAGTGGCATGAAACCACAAGTGAGTGGTACTATGACAATAAGTTTGAAAACATAACCGACAACATCAAGATCAACACACCTACCTACAATTGGAGTAGTTGGAGGGCTACCTCTAACACATACATAAGGGGGATAAGCACCCTAGAACCTGGCACCACCCCCTCAACATGTCTACTATGAGATGATGATGCACTTGCCCAAGTATCACAATGTAAATAATGTCGTAGAGCATGTGCTAAAGTATGAGTTACAATGGCATGCTCAGGGCATCACTTAGCCCAAGCATAAGGCAACTCAATTCATGACCACCCTACTAGATCATGCCCATACTTGGTATTAAAAATTTGATCCAAACTAGGCTATGGTTGACTATAATATGTTGAAGGAAGCCTTCTTGAAAGAATTTGATATCCCTAAGTTTGAGTAGCATAACATCATCGTGCTCAAATAAATCAGCCAAGGGCTATCTAAGAGCATGCACCTATATGATGCATGATTTAAAACTCTTCTCTCTAAGCTTATATATGACATTCACCCCTCCTAACACATGTAATGGTTTATTAGAGACCTGATGGTGCCTTTCAGACATGTGTTGTCCATGAAGACTTTCATAAAACCCCATAAAGTGCTTGAAGCCATGTTTTAGGCTAAGCTGGTAGGTAGCACTAATACTAGGATGAGTCCATTTATGGAGGTGCAAATTATGTCAATGGCCTCCTATTTATAGAAGCTAACCATTAGTTTAGTGCATGCCACTCATAGTAGATTATGGTGCATTGATTGTGAGATGGAGGGACATAACAAGAACAACTTCCCATGGAGGAATGTTCACACCCTCCTTAATTGTGAAGTTTGTCATGGGCCACATGACTTTCAAAACTACCCTCTATTGTAACGTGCTAGCCAAGTGAACACCACCATTTACTATAAAATGTGTGATTCCTATACACACTCAATAATATATTGTAGATTCATCGATGAGATGTGCCAAAACATGGAAATAGGTGTGAGGCAAGCAATGACATTAGGTGATGGTTAGGTAGGTCAAGGAAATGAAGGCTATGGCTAGAATAATAGGGGCTATGAGAATCAATGAGGCATACACAAACGAGGAGGATATGGTGGAGGAAGATTCCCACCAAGGTCATGCTACAAGTGTGGGTTGACTGAACACTATCAGCATGACTGCCTCATTGACCCAATATGTGGGTATTGCTAAGGACTGTATGTAGTCAAAAAATGCCCCAGCTTGTACAAAACTCTAACTCAAGGCCAACTTGGTATAGATAGAGGTACAATAATGGTGAAGCATGAGTCCAAAGAGGAAAGGTGTACTCCCAAGCCATAATAGGTTTGAAATGAGTCAAAAAAATTATAGACCATAACAAGGAGTGGGCTCACCACTCAAACACCCACTACACCAACCCAAGATCTATGCTTAGAGTATGGTAAATCAAGATGCACTAATCACATAATGTATCCAAAGCCAAAAACTATGTTGTATCCTAACCTTACATGGTAAAAAGACATCTTACAACAAGCCATGAGTGTAATATAAAACTTGCAAGGTGAACTTTAGTTGTCTAGGGATTTAGAGGCACAAACCATAGCTTCACAAAAAAAGCAAGATCATTAGGGGGCTGAGATGCAGGAATTGACCAAAATCCTATGCCTCTTGAAAACTAAAGGATCGTTGCCCCTATTGAAAGATTTTTTGATAAATCATGCAGGGTAAAAACCCATAAAGGTTTTACCTCAAATGATTGAGCTTACTACATCACATATGGAGTGGGTGTGATAATTAAGGCATACTCAAAAATTTTAGTATGACTAGGAGTTATTAATAGATGCCACCATCAATGGATAGTTAGTTTGTGATGTACTATTTTATACAGGTGTTGAGGTCAATATTCTAACTCAAAATTCTTTGAAAAGGATGTGGTAGCCACCCTTGCAACCTTCACTATACATGTTCATAGCTAACAAAACTTGGGCATAACCTATTGGGATATTAAAAGGCACCATCATAGACATCATGGGTGCCAAATTTTAAGCCAACTTTGAGGTCATTGAGTTGGTAGAATAGGATAACTATCCAACACTCTTGGGAAGGCCATGGTGCTATGCTAATAATGTAGACATACACTTTAAGAAGCACTATATGACTTTTGAGAATTGCAAGGAAAGGGTGGTGATTATTATTTCAAGTGACCAATGGCACCCATACATAGAAAGTGTGCACTTTAAGGATAAGATAACCACATCTATAACATCATGGTGTAAGGTATCAAAAATCTCAACCCTAATGACCAAGGCATGCTCGAATGGGAGGATGGACAATCGACCTTTGATATAATTGATGTAACCTAAAAATGATGGGTTGAAGAGGCATATGAGTTTACTAGACGTAGGTGCCACCTAGTATGTGTTTCCAGGCCAAGTCCAACCCAAATAGGTTTGATCAGGAGGGAGTACCTCAAGAATAAATGGGTCCCCCATGCACAAAATATGGAAAAAAGGTACTTCAGCTCAATAAAGGGAAGCTTGCAGTGCTTCTAAGGTATGAAGGGATCCAACCCATAGAAAAGTACATCCAAGACATTGAATCCTACATCCCAAAGGAAATAGATCAAATGGGCACACTAGTGCATACCCTAAAAAGCATTATCACACACTAGTGGGCAGTACAAAAACCTAGCTTGCCAACTTGGTAGGACATGAAGGAAGCAATATGTACCAGGTTTAGAAAAATTAATGAAGATTTGGACATACCTATTTATGCTAGTGATTCTAACCTAATCACTCACATGCACTTGTGTGAAGAGACTTGGATTATTTACGGTAAAAATACACCAAGAGGCCTATGGGTGCATTCTTTTTATACAACATTGAAGACATGGGCATGAGCATGGTACATTCTAAATGAGATGAACTACAAGATAGGAAAATGGGAGACACTCAAGGATAGGTTCATGCACACTTTCTCCTTTTCATCATAAAACTTAGAGCTATTGCAACCATTACAAGTCATCCATAGGGTAGTGTTTGAGGACATTGCAATCTTAGAAAAGCACCTAAAGGAAATATTTAAGCAAAAAAGACTCACACTCCCAACATTATTTTAAGAGATGACACTCAATATTGAATCCAATGAGAATGATGATGAGAATTGGAAAGAGTATAATTGGATAACTCTAATGGGTAGACAAAAACTTGTGCACCTTGTGGATGACAACACCCTAGATGATGAAGACCCAACACATATTTAAAATGAGATAATAGAGGGGATAAAGTAATTTGAATAATCTCATAAGGATAGAAATGAAACCTACCATGTGCCCCTCAAGACCACTAAAGTGGGCATCAATGTAAAGAGTGAACCAAAGATCACCACCATAGGTGGTTATTGGTTTGAGTCAGAGATGGCACGAATTGTAGATCTCTTGAAAGAATTTTAGGACTTATTCCTGTATTGATACAAGGATATGAAGGGAACCCACCCTTCCCTCAGGAAAATGATCATTAACTAGTGGATGGCATGAGGCCAATCAATAATCACCCATATTGGATGAATCCTAACCTCTGTGCCAAGATAAAAATAAATATTGATGGAATGTTAGCAGCTAGTATCATCTACCTAGTACAAGAATTTGAGTGGGTGAGCCTGATGGTCACTAGTATCAAAAAATATGAGTACATATGGATCTATGCCAACTACAAGATGTTGAATGTCACTTGCATCAATGATCCATTCTTGACCCTATTCATCGATGAGGTCCTAAATAGAGTCACAGGCTGCAAAATCTACACTTTCACTAATGGGTTTTTGGGTTACCATTAGGTGCAAATCAAGGAGGAGGATAAGCCCAAAATAATCTTTGTGACTAAATGGGGTTGTTTCACCTATAACGTGATACCTTTTGGACTCAAGAATGTGCCAGCCATATCCTCTAGGGTAATGATCACTACCTTCAAGGACTTCATCCATAGGTTCCTACAAGCATACCTTGATGACTGGACTGTGTATGGTCTTATAAAAAACCATTATGACAATTTATGCCTCATGTTTGAAAGGTGCAGATAGCTCCAGATCTCCTTAAATCTAAAGAAGTACATCTTCACAACCCTGTTTGGAACATTTCTCAGGCACATCATCTATAAGGATGGTTTGCTTGTCGATCTAGCAAAGATTACCATAACAATCTGGCTCCAGACCCCTTCAATGCAAAAATATGTGTGCACCTTTATAGGCCATTGTGACTACTACATGAATTTCATTCAAATCTATACAAAAATCATGGTACCTCTAGAGGATCTCTTATGTAAGGATAGACCATTCTATAAGGGTGAGTCATAAGAGGAGGCCTTTGAGATACTAAAGCTGAAGATGGCCAGTGCACCAATTCTATAGTTTCTTGATTGGATGACTCTTTTTCACATCCATGTTGATGCTTTAGATTTTTCCATTGGCACCATACTAACATAACTAGGTGAGGACAAGAAGGACCACTCCATCTCCTTTACAAGTATAAAATTGATGTAGGTAGAGTAGAATTATACCACCATCAAGTGTGAGGCACTAGTAATGGTCTATGCCTTGAAAAAAATTAGGTAATACCTTATGGAAACCCCATTCATCTTATAAACAAGCCTATCTTACACGGTCACATATACAGATGAATTCTTCTCTTCTAAGAACTCTAGTACTTTGTAGTCATCAAACCTAGGTAACAGAACCTGAGACCAGACCATTTATCCTGCATCAACTCTAGTGATGTGGTGGTGCCCATTGAGGATGACATGATAGACACATAACTGTATAGATTTTAGTGCATTCCTAAAGACCCAATAGAGATTGCCACTTTCCTAATGTCTAGGTTTGTGCCCCAAACTTGGTCAACAATTTAAAATAAATAACTCATGGTCCATGTCACCTTCCAGCTCATCAAAGGGGAGATATATAAATTAAGTAGGGATGGAGTCCTACACCAGTGTGTTTTGGAACATTAAAAGGACTCTATCTTTCAAGAAGCACATGAAGGGATCACAAGAGGCCATTGTATTAGTGATGCAATGGTGCATAAGGTATTACAGTCGGGCTTATGGTGGCTAAGCCTATTCTAAGATGCTAAGGGATACGATAAGGCATGTGATGTATGATAGCATATTGGGAAGCCCAACCATTAGGATGAGATGCCTCTCATTCCCATATTCACCTCAGTATTATTCAAAAAATGGGCTATTAACTTTGTTGGGCCAATCACTCCCATAGTAAGGTGCACTATTACTAGATACATTTTAACATCCACTAGCTATTTCACTAAGTGGGCCAAAGCCAAAATGACCAAAGACTATACAACCATGATAGTCATGTGATTCATATAGGAGAACATCATTCATAGGTATGGGTTCCCATTGAGTTTAACTAGTGACAATGGCACTCATTTCATCAATGAAATGGTATGCATCCTCTTGGCAGAATATATGGTGGTGCACCACAAGACCACCCCATGTCATCCCAAGGCTAATGGCATGGCTGAAGATTTTAACAAAATCCTATGAATGTACTTCACAAAGATGTGCAATGCTAGTCTCAAGGATTTAGACGATCAAGTTTTAGTGATACTTTGGGTCTATCACATGACTTACAAGCACCTAAATAAGGCTACACCATTTCAACTAGTGTTTGGCACTAAAGTATTTCTACTCATGGAGTTCATGGTGCCCTCCTTATACATTGCATAAACTAGTCACTTAGATGATCAAGAATCTTTAAGTACAATATTGGAAGACTTGGAGTGCTTGGATGAGAAGTGTGTCCAAGCCAAATGGAGTTATCAGGTTGAGAAATCACACCAAAAATAGTGGCATGATAAGAAAATCAATCATAAGGAGCTTATTGAAGGAGCATTTGTGTTACTCTATGATTCTAAGTAATTCAAGCACCCATGCAAGTTGTAAATTTAGTATATGGGTCTATACATCATCCATTACATCTTGGAAATAGGTGCATGTAAATTGCGCACATTATCTACAAAATACTCCTTGGGAATTTCAATGGCAATTGATTGAAGCCATATAGGCATTAGGCTGGTACACACACCATGAAAACTTTGACTTCTTGGTCAGTAGTTAGTTGGAGTTGAGCTAACCAAAATAAAGTTTGGTGCAAGCCAAGCCATTCTTTTTCTTTCGTTGCTCCTTGTAAAGTGTATAGAGGTATTGAGTAGTGTGTAGTAATCCTAAGAACTTTTGGGACAACAATTCATTCTTAATTCCAATAGGGTGAGTTGAATACTTGCATCAATAAGCACATGATGCTAGACATTTAAGTAGTGGGTGCATGAAGCTTACTAGGTGCAAGCACATGTTTATAAGATAAATAGTGCAGGACACTTCAAGGCCTAAGAATGAACCACTTTGGTATTGATTATGTGCCAAAGTTGCAAGAAGGTGCATCATTTGATCTAGCACCAGAAAACCCTAAGGCAAGAGAAGATGTTCAATATAATTGGGTGCATGATCAAAAAGTGAAGATGCTCAACTTAGTTGAGTGCAAGGCATATAGTGAACACATACTCTTTAAAAAGTGCACAAGAGAATTAGAAGTAACATAAATCATTGGAGGGCTAACATAAGGAATTTGTATGGGGTAGGATAGGCCAAGGTAAGATGGCATGCAAGAAATCAACCAAGATTGAGAAACATGCTGAAAAGGAAGCACATCTAGAAAGAGAAGTGGAATTGAGGAGGTTGAATATGTGCATGTGAGGTGCTACACCCAGGTTACGATAAGAAAGGTGAAGGTCACACCAAGGATACATGTGCAAAAATAAGTCATCTAAGATAGTTGGCATCCACCTAGGAGGAGTAGGAAGTGATCATTTGAACCATACGTCACTTCACCAAAAAATCCATTAAGAGCATTTAATGAGGTAGTGGTGGTAGCACAAAGATATTCATTTAATACATATAAGACAACATATTTTTGAAAATTTCATAGATTTTTATGTTCTTTAATAGATCAAGGAGCCTGCGCCATTATGCTTGCATTAATGATGGTGGTTGATAAGAGATGGTTATAAATTGATCAATGACAACCTTGATTAGGTTACAAAGTTTATGTTAACCTAGATTGAGAGTGAATAGAGCAAGAGGCTAGAGGCTAGAGAGCTGAAGCAAGAAAAAACTCACCATAAGCAAAAATTTGACCAACTCAGACACCTAGAGTGTAAGGAAGCACATTGAGGAGTGTGCTCATAGTGAAGCCTATGTGTGAGGGGTTAGGATGAGAGAAATTGGTGTAGAGAGTTGAGTAAAATGTAATGCTATCATTGGGTTGCCATTAACGACCAACAAAGCTCAGAGATGGATGTACAGGCAAAAATCCCATGACTACAAAAGTGTCAACCATCATTAGAGGTTTTGGCAAGCCGCACCTCCCGAGGTTCAATTCTAGTAGATTTAGAATGGTGAAGAATCGAAATGCATTGAGATCTGTGGAAGCACAAAAAGAAGCCAAGTGGAGAAAAATGATTGAGGAAGTATCTACCACCAAGACAAAGGTACAAATAGTTGAGGTAGTTAGCATAGTGGTAGTGGATATCAAGGTACTAATGAAAATGTCATATCAACACATGCAATTTCCACTAAAAGTATTAGTGGGAGAATCATGACACTCCTTCATGCATGCACACCAGGTGGTTTTCCTCAAAACAGTTTGGTTATAGTTACCAGTCTTGGTCTATTATTTGTTTTACTCCAAATTTCTTGATTGAGGATTTATTATTATTTAGTTTTAGATTTAATGAATTACTTAAGGAAATTTAATTTTGACTATACCTGGATATTTGAGAGAATATAACCACTAGACATTGAACCATTTTTAGGACTTGGCACAAGACTGAATGGTGGATACAGGGTGCAAGACCCCTGAAGGTGATGCTCTCTTTATTGTCTCAATTTGAGACAAGTTAAAATCCTCAAGTGCAACTTAGCTTTATGAGTTGCCATGATTCAAAAATCCTAAAGAGCTTGTTCAATTCCTCCTCTCACACATCCATGAAGACTAGGTATACTTCATTAGTTAGTGCATGAATATCTTGATGTAGATGATAAGTTGAATAACCAGGCTCTTAGATGCAGGTAGAGATATCCATTAGATGATGGATGATGATGAGGAGGTAGAGAAAGTCATTTAGTTACTAAACTACTTCAAGGGGGGTATACATTCCCAATCAATAAGTGTGAATATCCTAGCATGAGGGTGACAATGTGCCTCATGAGTTCAAAGCTATGTCCTAGTGATCGATGGATGGATGTGTCCAAGGTGTATCTCTACCTATCCTATCATATGGCTTAGGGTGTCTAGCTTAACATTGTAGAATTCATCACCTAAGAATTGATCAAGAATGCATTTGAATGCCATAACACCAAAGGGACCTTCAGATGGGGATCCATTCTCATCTCGATTATAATGGAAGAGATCAGGATCCTTGATGGAAGTGAGGATAACTTGTGGGTGTTCCTAAAACACCATGATTCCCCGACATAAAATTATAAGGACTACACCTGCCTCACCACCTTCAACCCAAAGTGTAAGACTCATGTAATGCATTGGTGTGAGTAGTATATTGAAGCCTTTGGACTGGAGTGGTTCATACCCTAAGGGCTCTCCTTAAGCATGTTTGTGATAATAATATTTGTCATAATACAACACTACTACATCATGCACTTGGCCTTGAAAGATAGAAATAGGTTAGGATGGCTAAAGCTTCCCTTCACCTTCCTGATAGAATACTTCTAGGTTGTGCTTCTCCAAATCCTAAACATGTAGACGATGGACATCCTAGCCAAGGTGTTTGACATAGATAACCAAAGAATGAAATGTAGATTCCCCTATGCAGATGGAGGTGAAATTGAAGACAAATAAGATACCTCAAATCACCCAAACATTGATCCAATCTAGTAGGTCACCATTATGGGCTTCATCCATAAATTCTAATATGAGATGAAGCCAAGAAAGGAGTCAAATGTTGGGCCAAGAACCAAACAAAAAGAAGACCCTCCAGTCCTCATTGGGGAGGAAGGAATCCCTGCACCCATTGAGAAGAAAAGGTTTCCCTAGAAGAAGATGGGGGAAACTTTGGAGGAAATACAAGAATGCCTAAAGGCTAAAATAGATTCATAAAAAGAGGCATCCTCCTCGAGCATTTCCAAAAAGTGCACCAAGTCTATAATAGAGACCTACCTTAGTGTGGAAAAGAAAGGAAAGGATCCCCCCAATGCCCAAGAAGGTCATATATGAATACAACAAGGAGTCCTCCTCAAGTGAACAAACCCCTTCCCCTCTACCTTGAATTGAGCTAGAAAAACCCAGGCAAAGACTGAGGAGACTCAACTCCAGTGAGGTTGAATTCTAGAGGATGAAAGAGCTATAAGAATAGGAAGAAATGGCTAAGGTAGGGGTACCGAAGGAGGTTATTCAAACGGTGGAGGCCAAAGAGTAGAGGAAAGAGGAGCAGTACAAGGTGTTGATGGAGAAAGGAAGTTAGGATTTAGAAATGGGCAAGGAGCCCAAAGAGGTAACCCACTCTGATGTGTAGGTGAAAGAAGAGTTGTAGTGTTGATGGAAGGACATGGGAATAGACCAAGGCCATATTGATGTGATGCTAAAATTACACCAGAGGTGTGAAGAGATGACAACCAAGGGCATGTCCTAAGATGAGATTGATCGACTGGATCCCAAAGAGATAAGATAAAGATAAAATAAATACAACATGCAAGCTATGAAGAGGAAGGCCAAAATATAAAATGCAATGAAGGAGAGAGAAGAGGAATTAACCCATAAATAAAGGGCACACATGTTGAAAGAAAGAGAGGAGAAGAAAGTCATTGTAAGTGTGGGACCAAGTAAAGAGAGAACACTAGAAAAGATGCTAGGTTCTCCCACTAGTACTGTAGATAAGGCTACACAATAGGCACACCCTATTTTTAGAGGGGCACCTAAACATAAGGAAGGTGATACTGGCACCTTGAAGTAACAAATAGAGAAGGAGACCAAGGCCTCGATAGGGAAAGAAGAAGAGAAAGATGGTGAAATGCAAGTTCATACCACATAAATATGATAAGAAGAGATGGATGAAGGGGAAAATTACATAGAATAACCCCTGTAGGAAGGACATGACAACAAGATGAGATTTAAAAGGAAGAAGCCAAAAAAGAAGGCACTAATTCGAATACTAGTGCTAGTGAGGAAGAAGAACTAGGTGAGGGTGAGGGGTATGAAGAAATAAATAGGGAAAGGGTGCAACATGAATTCAAAGAAGATGAAGACTTATACATGATGGATTGCATGCCTCTGAAGACTACTACAACCTTAACATGCCACCAAGTCTCTTGGGTAATCGACTGCTATATAGATGAGCCTGAGTTTGAGGTTCCCACTAAAGCCATCTGGAACACCAAGAAGCTAAAAGAGGGCCATGATTACCAGTTTCTTAAATCTCATGACTTAAACCCCATACACTCAACCAATGCTCTTATCAAGATAGCCTCTTTTGTTGCATACAAGAACATCATTAATGATGCTCATGTATATAATTAGAAGAAGGCAACAAAAAAGCTAAGAGAGAGCTCAAGGCCACAAAACTAAAGCTCCAACAACTAGTAGGGTGTATAGAATAGGTCGAGCCATCCCTCCTACATGGCATGGACACCTCAGAGATGAAGGAAGTAGATCAAGTATGCATGTTCGTAGAGAAAAAGCTTTTCAGAATAAGACCAACACTCGAAGAGAAATAAGACCCCAGTGAGGCCTTGAGGGTAGAATTGAATAAAAAGTTGGATGTAGTGGAGGACCTCTTCAATAGACTTGAAGAAGGCATGGAAGAGGCAGACAATATATTTTGTATCTTTGCCAACCAAGCATCTATCATTGACATGCACCTCAAGAAGGCAAAAGAGGAGAAAGACACTTTACTCCAGCGCTCTTTCATGGTGATAAGGGCTGAGTATGTGAAAATAATGGCTAACGTAAAATACCTTAGGACCCAATTGAAAATGTGGGAGTAAGACTTGGAGGTGGTCTTTTGTGCCTTCCAAACTAAGGCTAGTGAACAGGGAGAAATTTTAGATGGTGGGGTGAAACACACTAAAAAAAATCTTGAAGCCTTTAGGAGATAACTATAAAGCACAAATGTGTTTGCTCTTGAGGCTACTTGAACTAATGAAAATAACACTATTGATGAAATTAAGGGCATTATCTAAGGTTATGATAATTTCAAAGTAGATCTAGTATAGGGCACACCCAAGTTTTACGTGCCTAAAGACTAGTACAGGGCAGAATATCACTTTTGTATGGGGTAATATTGGGCCCCCTTTTGTAACATTATGTGGACCATGCCAACTTATCAAACCTTGGAAACAAGTGACCTTTGGATCGGTTTCACCTCTTTTTTACATTTTAAAACTAACTGAAGGAGTCCTCGTGGATTCCACTCTATCTGGTGGGGATTTGCAAAGCGTCAAAATTATTAAAGACATCCCTATCAGGACTTGTACAAGGTGGTTCAAGATGCACAGATGCTAGAAGAGTGGAGTAAGTAGGAAAGTGACCCCAAATGATAGCTTGGCATATGGCATGCGCATGCTCAACCTAGGTAGCGTAGTGGAGCTAATAGACTAATGATAGCTCATCACTTAACACATGCCCATCCAACCTGGTAGAAGATGACCTTCACTTATAAAAGGAGACCTGCATTTGAAGAGTAGGAGGAGGGGAGGAAAACATAGTAAAGCTCTAGAAAAATAGAGAGCCAACATTAGTAGTTTCATTTTGTATATTAGTTCAAGTAGTTTGAATGTATAGCCTAAGCTCAAATGTGAGCTGTTGGGCATGAATAGAGTTAGGAAGAGCATATGATCTGTTACTTGTAATAAATTTTGCTGATTAAGTTAATGAATAAGACCATAGAAGGAATGAATTATCAGTTTTTGTGTTATGATCTACATGATGTTTTGCTTACGAGCTAGTTTTATTTAAGTTTTACTTACTTCATTCACAATATATTAGAATATGGAGGTTCAAACCTAGCCATTAATGGCATCCTAGTACCATTTAGTGATCTCAACCAACCTATAAATGCACTAAGTGTTGGAACCCAAATGCACAAAGTGTCCAAGGCCCCATGCCTAGAGTGTTAGTTGAGACAGAGTCCTTGAACATAAGCCATCCCTATGACTTGCATAACTATCTAGATGACCCTGAACCCTCAACTTAATGAACTTTACCTATAGAAGCTTGGTCTATCCAGAGATGGAATTGCACCCTAGGACCTATGCTCTCATGAAGGCTTGCACCTAGTGGCCTCCATGTGAAAGATTTAGTACCTGAAGGCCACCTAACCCTTTTGGTCAATGATTAAATCCCATTGCAACCCTAAGTTGCACCATGAAGAAACTAACACAATTTGGGCTTGGTCCCTTCATTGTTTCACTTCAGGTGAGTGTACAATGCTTGCACCTTGTGTGAAACTGATGCTAATGCCATAGTGTGATTAGATGTTATGCACCAGACCTTGTTACCCTTGCACCTAGTTTCCCCAAGTCTAAAACTAACTTAGCTTGATAGCTAAGTGTATGACAAAATGCATAAACCAACCTAATGAACTTCTATACAACAACCTATAAATTAGTTACATCCTTTTAACACATCTACCTGATCTTCATTTTTAGATAAATAGACTAAAAATAGTCAAAATTTCAATTTGATGTTTGTTATTGTATTATGTATTACAAACTATATCAACCAACATCAATACCTTCAACTATATCCACTGACACCAATATAGTTTTTTGTGTGTGAATAAACTACATTGACTAAATTTGATTTCCCTCTACTTATTCGACTTCATTGACCAAGCTTGATATAATCTACTTAGTTTACCTTTCTTCTTGTGTAATTACATCGACCAAGCTTGTTATAGGACATTTACTATTTTATCAAAATTATTTCCAGATTAGACTTCATTGACCAGGATCGATATAATCTATTTTCTCATCTCTCTACCTGTGTAACTACATCGACCATGATAGATACATTATATTTAATGTTTCTGTTAAAACTTTCATACTTGATTATATTGACTAAACTCAATATAGTCTATTTTTACACATTTATGTCTTTATAACTACATTGACCATGGTTGATATAGTGCATTTTTTGCTTCCCTTTGTTGTTTAATATAATATAAACCCTTTATCATGCAATATATCTTTTAAGATTCTAAACAAAGAACACAACAAAACATGATGGACCTGACGAACTCCCCTAAACACCCTTACTCTCACCTTCCTTATACTTTGGTATAAAATCTAGATGTAAGCAATGTTCATGTGACCACTAGAACCAAAATTGTGGGTCAATTCCTTCTAAAAATCTAGATCCATTTAGCTATCCTCCCAACATACCTATTGTAGAGGATGAAAGTGATCTTGAATATACTGCTAAAATGATCCTTTTTATTAATGAAAACCCTCAACATAGGGGAAAAGATCCCATGGTTATTTATAATCTCATGATGGGACTGCACATAAGATGTCCTTCTTCACCACCATATAGTTTTTTATAGGATTTGGGGAAAGTCAATATACAACTTCTTCTATCCCTTCTTTTACCTTTCCTAGTATATCCACTAATACAATAAGCCTTTCCTCTATTGGACCGACTCAAAGTGCCCACATGAACACTTTAGTTAATATTACTACTAGTGCATCTCAAGCTACTACGACTAGTACATCTCAAGCCACTACTAATAGTACATCTCAAGCCCTGAACACTAGCTATATATTATTGCAAGCCATGAATCAAATGGCTACCTTCCAAACTAATAATGATAATTAAATTATGTAAATACAAAATTGATTTTTAAAATTACAAATTCATCCTCAATGTACTTAATGGGGAGTGAAAAATTCAAATGCCCCCCATCCCCTCTTAGATATGCCAATTGGAACATCATCCCTTAACCTCTTTTGCATAACAAAATGCTTCAATATCTTCAAAGTGAACATTTATCTCCTTTCATTATGTCCATAGACATTGGAAACATCTCTCCAATGATCACATATGATGGGACTAAATATCTCAATATCTTTCTCAAAATCTTTGGTAATCTCTATAAATAATGGGTCCAAACTAACACCTTTGCTACCACCAAGCTCCTATGCAAAACCTTTGTTGGAGATGCACTTGAATGGTACAATCAACTTCCTAGACATTCCATTACACAACTAGAGGATTCAGTCAATGCTTTAATGAAGGAATTTCAGCATAATGACCTTACTAAAAATTACCTTAGCCATTTGATCAATGTGAAGCAACTTCCTTATGAATCTATTGATTGGCCTTCTAACATGAACACCAACCAACTCTTAGGCAAGTGTTTTTGAGGCACTTGTCCCTCTTGAAAGGAGGGGATTTGTAAGATACTCACCCCAAAGTTTCTATCAACCTAATCTAATATCAATAACAACAACTTGGAAATGAGAAAGAAAATAAAATAACAAAAGGGGCAAGAGCTTGTATCTAATACCACAAATCTAGGTAGTGGCAGTGGGTGGGGAAAGAAGCCCATTGATGCTCCACCTCCTTTTGTAGGCTGAATGGCCCTTGTGGTTTTGTTTTCATAATGATGCATTGGTTTATAAATCTTTGAATGCATATACAATACTTAATTACCTTTTTTTTGTAAATAATCTTTAGAGGAGTTATCCTCTTGAACTCTAAGGTAACAATTGTAAAATTCTAAAGTGTGATGACAATAATTATGCTCTACTCTGGGAGTTTACATCATAATATACAATATGATTACACTTTTTAAATTGATTCATTTTGTTCACTTCAAATGAAATTATAATGCACTCAGAGACATATGAATTATATGGTTGATCAACACCTTAAGGAATCTTGGGTTGAAAATAACTTAAAAAGTTTACCTCTACTTGAAAGATAATGATTTTATGAAGTAAATTAAGTTTAACATTTTTTTTAAATAGATAAGGATAAAAAAGAGGTTTTTGATGGAACCTCACGACTCACTACAAAGTCAATCAAAACATCACATTGTGTAACCAACACAACCACAAATACGAGGACACCCCACAATCTAATCCGGCCTAGCCAACAAAAGATACAATAACCAAAATATTAGCAAAAATCCACAAAAATCAACAAAACAACTAGTTTTTGCCTAAATACAGCTTGTAGTCAACAAGATAAAAGCCTTACAACCAGCAAGAAATTGTGCACAAAACCAATTGTAACCATTAGAAACTAGAGAACAAACAACAATGGATTCCAACATCCACTCTCTAAGCCTTAATGTTCAATCAAGGAAACAACATGTTAACCAATGGCTGAAGCTAGTCTTCTTTTGCGTCGAGAGAAAATGCCTTCTATTATCTATTGAGAACCATCCTTGACCATAAATCCTATATCTATTCTCAACCTCTCTACTTCTGACTTGTGCCATTTTTTTTATAGAAAAATTCAAAAGTTATTTATAACTCTTTAGATTTCAAGTTTTTAAATAGATTTAGAATATTATTATTTATAATCCAAAAGTAAAAAATGATTATGTTAAAGTGATCTTTTATAATATTGATATTAATTATTGATTTATAAAAAAAAACTTAAACTTCTTCACCAAAGTAAATAGTCCATTTGAAAAATATATATGGTTTTTGGAAAATGTAATCCCTTCCTTAGCTTCCTCGTGGGAGCTCATAGACCAGTCTGAGTGACCTTTAAAAATAATTACATTTAGAGTATGGAAAATCTCATACAGTAGTCTTACGAATGACCTAAAAACAATGCATTTAGCATAAGAAATTGCTTAGCAAAACCAAACAATATTGAATATTGGATCAGGGTCTGTTTTGCCTTATTTGTTTGCTGTTCGAGGTAAAGTTATAATTTGTATCACCAAAACCATCATATTATTAACTAATTTGATATATCATAGATGTTGGTCCTAAACATCTAGTAATAAGTATATAATATTTCTAAAAAAAATCTGTTTCTCATGAATTTTAAAAGCATTAAATTTATAATTTTAAATTCTAACCAAATTATAATATATAAATTAATTGCAAAAAAATAATAATAACGAAATCATGCCTGAACTCTTTTTTCATTCAAAGTAAACTCTGATACAATTGTAATTTTGGAGTTTAACACTCATTTACATGCAAAAGGTCTAAACAATCCAATCTTAAAAATTGGTAATACACCGAAGTTTGTATGGAAGTTTAAGCTCTTCCTCCATCTACAAAAGAAGTAGGCTTAGCAATGAAAGTTGGCAAATCTTCACCGGCCATGATCACAATTACTTTCTCACCATTGTTATCCTCAGAAGAATATGGTATATTGTTCATCATGTCATTCTTCTGATCATGATTTGAATCACTTCTGCTGTTATTCTGAGAAGAAGTATTGGCATTCCTCCAGTGGAAGCATGCTAGAATTATCAAAGCAAAGGCTATGAGAGCAATCATGGATCCCACTCCTCCCATCAAATATGGAACTGGAGAGTGCCACAGTGAAGAAGTGCTTACACCATGAGGGACTGCAATATTTCTCATGGCTTTCCTAAGCTTTACAACCTATTTTTCCTTCACTCAGTGGAAATTGGAGGGTAGATAATTGCTTGTCATACAGATGCAGTGTGGCATTAATATAACTCAAATATTTGAGTTGGCTGCCCATTAGCTTGAGCTATACCTTAACTGGGCAGCAAATATAAAATCTACTGTGCGCAGGAGCCCACACTATATTCCTTGGAGCATGGGGGAGATATGCATCTTTATTTTGATGCATATCTATGTTTTTATTTGTGCTTCTTGCATTAAACAACTTGTAGATTGGTTTATGTGAAAGAAGATGCTTTACCCTTATTATTAAATTCGAAAGTATTTGGAAGTGAGGTATAAGGTGGAACTTTAAGGCTAATTGCATCTGAAAACAACGACTTTAAAATTTGACGTCCTTTTCATTCTTATAAAGAAGTTTTTTTTGGGGGGTTAGAAAGGAGGAGGAAAACCATCATATCTTATGCATAAGCTATTTTTAATTTTTTTCTTTTAAAGTTTTTTTTCTAACGGAGAGAAGGGAGAGATTCTCCGTCAATTTATCAATGCTTGTATTCAAATGATTTCACGATCTCTTGTGTATATAGAGATTTTTGAGGTTGCATTTATTTTATTATATGGGTTTCGTTTTATATTGTATTAAAATTTTATTTTTATTTTTTATAAATTAAAGATATTGTTTCATAGGGAGAGCAATTTATGATACATTTTCAACTTTTTTGATAATTGATTTTATGTGAGCGAGAGCTTCCTTGATTATAAAGAGTCCCCTTTCTCTATTGATATCTTCTCCTCATCCTATCACATAAGTGCCTAAAGGTCTTTTGTCGAGAGAGTGCCTAGAGGTCGTCGGTTACTAATAATTTGTCGATTAACGGTTTATCTTACATGGCATTAAAACTTTACTTTTACCCTTGTATAAATTGAAGACATTGCCTTATAAAGAGAGCAGCTCGCAATGCTCAATAGTTGATCTTATGCAAGTGAGAGCTTCCCTGACTATAAAGAGTCCCCTCCCTCTACTAATATCTTCTCCTAATCTTATCACATAAGTCCCTTAAGGCTCTTCGTCAAGAGAGTGCCCAGAGGTCTTCGATTTACTAATCAAGAGCATGCTTTACTACATATAATCCCCAAGCCTAGACTACAAATGTCTTATATTTCGTGTTTTCAGATATCTCTTAGCAACATCATTAGATCATGAATAAGGTGGTCATTTTTTCCTCCTCGTGTGATCAAAGGCCAATCATGTTACAACAATCCAATCATGTTACTCTAATCGAATGAGATGACAACTAGACACTATAGAACGTTTTAAACAATCATTTTAATACATTTTTTTTTGAAGAATTTCCCTTTTTTTAGGGATTAGTCCATTCTGATATCTATAATATACTATGAGATATGCAATCACTTTTTTATTATAAAATAAGACCACTTCCAATTATTCCTTCTCTTCTTAAGTCACTTTGGTTTAAGTGGACCTACTCTCCCTCTCCTCGACCACATTAACAAAAGTGTATTGTTAACTCGTTTATGATAACAAATCCATGACAATGTTTTAAAATTAATATTTTTTTTAGTTTTTGAAATAAATATGTTTAAAATATATAAGCTAATTTATTTAATCCACAACTTTCTTTTGGGCGCCGTGGCGTGTGGATTCCCTAGTGTCTCACAAAGTTGTGGCAATAATGTGTTGGCTAGTCAGGGTGCCCCTACTCATGTTTAGTAGGGACAAATAGGCAATGATGAAAATCTTGGAACATTAGTATGGATAAATAGGCAATGATGAAAATCCAGAAGGTTGCAAGTAGTATGCATCCCCACTCTCGTTAGTGGGGCCGCTTATATATGCATGCGAATAAGTCATTGTTAACTTTGTCCCCAACCAAGGTTCATGTACTTTATGCAACCATACGTTAGTTTCCATGTGTAACAATTGTGTACATTGCATTTGGACACTTACTCATGCGGCTACTCAAATCATTTTTATTTTGGTCTCTCGAGTATTTCTAAGGTAAAAAAGGTGGTGTGAGTGATTTTGGGAAAAAAGAATGATATTTCCATTGTGGACACCTAAAAATGAGTGCAATGCATGGTTTGTTTTAAAAAATTATTTAATTTTAAGGTATTTATGTATTTGTTAGTTAATGGTTTATATTAAATGTTATTGATATGGTTGTTGATATTCTTCTCGTTCTCTCTCTTTTTATTTATGTGAGTCTATGGTAGTCTTTCAAAAACATACAATGATCTATTGAGCATTCACAACCATTCCAAATAAATCAAACAAGCATTTAGTATTGAAGTTCATATTAGCCATATATCACATTGTACTCGTTTCCTAATTAATAAATTTCTGTAAATATTGGATTGTTCTTTTAAAATTATACATTATTGAGAGGTCTCACAAATATCAAGGAAGCTTAACTATTCCCTAATGTAACACAAGCACAATATCATTAAAAAAAAAGATACTTGTTTCACTTCCCATATTTGTACTATTATAATTCTAATGCTCATAAAAGGAACACTTTAGTTTAAACAAGTTCCTACACTCACCATAAGCTCTAAAGAATCTTCTTGTCTTACCACAAAACTGTAGTTTCTAATATAAACTTGAATTATATTGATGGAAAGCATTAGTAATGTGTAAAGAGCACCATTGAAATAAAGAAAAAAATCTTGTCTTTCCCTTAAGCATAACGGGTACAATGTATGTTAGAACTTCTTCCACCCCCTATTAAGCCTTTCTCTCTCCTTACTATCACATCGATGATATTTTTATACATGATTCATTAATATTTATGTCATTGACTTACGTTGGATTGTTTCGAAAGGTTTTCCAACTGTTTAGGTTGATGGTAAAGAGCGCCATTGAAAATAAGAAAAAAATTGTCTTTCCTTTAAGCATAATGGGTATAATGTATGTTAGAACTTATTCCACCCCCTCTTAAGCCTTTCTCTCTCTTACTATTAAATCGGTGGCATTTTCATGCATGATTCATTAATTGTTATGGCATTGAATTGCCTTAGATTTGCTTTGAATGGTTTTCTAATTGTTAGGTCGATAGGATTTCCATTCATGCTATTGAAAATAAGAAAAAAATCTTGTATTTCCCTTAAACATAATGGGTACAATGTATGTTAAAACTTATTCCACCCCCCTCTTAAGCCTTTCTCTATCCTTACTATTGTAAACACTAAATTTAAATAATATAGCACCTTAGTCTTGTACACTTGGAAAACATCTATCATGGTTTTACCCTTCAGTCCTAAGACCTTTCTGTTGTTGAAAGGCTTGCATTTCTATCTCTTTGTACAAAATTGCTTATCTCTTAGTCTGA
The DNA here is from genome assembly GCA_037957365.1 of Torreya grandis. Classification (NCBI taxonomy): domain Eukaryota; kingdom Viridiplantae; phylum Streptophyta; class Pinopsida; order Cupressales; family Taxaceae; genus Torreya; species Torreya grandis. Next base: position 127,232 of record JARHVA010006133.1, on the reverse strand, counting down.
CCACTGTTATTCTAATGACTAGGCTTTTTATACTGTGCAAAATGCTCTAAACTTGATCATTATCATTCTTTGCAAGTTTTGGACCTATACCTATTTTTTAGCTACCCCGAAACTTGCATCCTAGCCAGATGCTTACGTCGACGCTAGTGTCCATGTTCAAACTAAGTGTCTAGTGCCCAAAAATCATCTAATTTTTAAATAAAATGTATCTTTATGATAAGCCTAAGTGATTTAGTGATATATATATATATATATATATATATATATATATATATATATATATATATATATATATATGGGCACTAGACACTTAGTTTTAACATGGACACTAGCGTCGATATATATATATATATATATATGTGTGTATATATATATATATATGTGTATATATATATATATATATACATATATATATATATATATATACATATATATATATATATATATATATACATATATATATATATATATATACATATATATATATATATATATATATATATATATATATATCGACGCTAGTGTCCATGTTAAAACTAAGTGTCTAGTGCCCAAAAATCATCTAATTTATAAATAAAACGTATCTTTATGGTCAACCTAAGTGATTTAGTGAGATATTTTTAATATGTATACACACACACACACACACACACGATCAATCCTCATTCATTTCTCACCTAACAAAAACCTAGCAACTCATAAGGAAACTTACCAAAAGCAATCAATCAAACATTCAAGTGAGTAAATCTACTTTATTTGTCCTTATTTCCATATCAAGCATAAGAGTAACATCCTCAAAGGTTTGAAATATCGAAGGAGCATCCTATGAGTCATATTTTTCAAGTTACAAGTTAGGTCACTCTATGTACTTGTTTATCACACATTACATCCTTATGCATACACAAGACAACATGTAGGGGAGAACTACATAAGTTTGAGGCCCTCTTCAAAGTATTGGCTATGTAGGCAATGCCCATTGATAAAGGGGTCTTTGGGGTAGCTCGATACCATGTGCCCCTTAACCTATTTTTCTCACAGTCACTCCAAAGGTGAAGAAGCTAAGGTTTGATCATTTTATGAAGAGTGATAGTTTATGTGCATGATCTAAACACATCAGATGAAAGGAAAAAAATAACCAAGAAGGCTCCAAGTGCTTGTACCTGGATCTAGTCAATACTCTATATTGGACACCTACGTCCAACTCAAACACTAGTGTCGACACTACTATCTGCATTTGATACAAGCATTCAAGGCCACAAATTATAATATTATAAAATATGGTGACTATGCTAGAATATTGATCTAGTCCACTTCTAGCCTATTTCAACTCAAATCTCTACATGCACAATAAGCTAGCTAAGTTCTCTTGTTTTCAATTCATTGTAATATCAATCAACAACTGTACTATCTATTTTTGGCATATCTTTGTATTATAAATTCAAAATATCATTTATTTGAGTTTATAAATTAATTGGATCATTATAGATTTGTTTATCTCCCTTGTGCATACACACCTATTTTAATTTAGGGTTAAGCATTTAGTAAACCCGACCTTTATATTTCAAATTCTAAAATTTTCATTTATAAGCAATGAAAACTATTAATCAAAAAACTCATTTTTAAATGGAAGAAGAAAGGAAGCATTTTTTACTAATCTTAATAATAATCAGGGCTTAATGGATGTAGTTTTGTATGTTACAAGAGATGAAATTAGTAAGTATGCTAAGGGTAAGGCTTCCTCACCTAGTGATGGTGAATCTTTAGGTGTCAGTACAAATGATTCTATACCAATAACCTTCCTCTTGAGCACATCACTACTTCATAATTATAATGGGGGCACAATATATGTATTTACACCATTATTCCCTAAAACAAATACTACTATTGATAAATATTACATGGAAAACATAAATAATTCAACCCAATTACTAGTTTTAAAGCATATATCCACTCAAACTATGGGTACACCTCCTTTGGTGAATTTTCAGACTTCAAACCTTAGTAATCAAGATCTTGTCCAAACTATAAAAAATTTTCAAGCTAAGGTTATAAATATTGAACAAAATCATACAAAATCACTTTATGTTACTGATTCACAAGAGGTGTTGCATAACCCTCTTGCACCTAAAATATATGTGCACCCCTTTCCAAATGATTTTGTTACACCTAAGTTCATATTTTATGATGGCAAGGTTGATCATGAACAACATCTTCGATCTTTCTATATGGCATACCTTGATTATGCCTCTAATGATAAGCTTTTGAATAAACTATTCCCAAGGAGCCTCAAGGACTATGCTTTAAGGTGGTTCTATGAATTAATAATCTAATTAGTAAAATCATTCAAACGTATCGCATATAATTTTTTGACACACTTCTCTATCAACATCACCAAAAAGATGCCACATGTCCAAATTGTAAAACTCAAACAAGTAACCAATGAGTTTATCTATGAATATGTCTTAAGATATAAGATGATATTGGCTAAAATGACTAACCCAATGGCAGATAAAGAGTTTCAAGACATCTTCAAGTAAATTTTTCTTGTCCCATTGCATAAGTCTATTGTTTTCAAAAAAATCAAATCTTTTGATGACTTATGCCATATTATTCATGATTATGAAATGAAACTATCTCATTGAACAAACTTAAGTATGTAGAAAACACACTGACTACATCAAATAACAAGTTCACTATCAAACCTAGTTATAAGGTAAAAATTACAAAACTTAAAAAGAAAACAAACACTATGGTTAACGTAATATCACAACAACCTAATCAACTTGTCTCATCCAATGCACCAAGGAGATAATTTACACGCTTACACAAGTCTCCAACATTATTACTTCCAAAGCTTATGGAGTGTCACCTCATATCTCTCTTTCATCCTATATAGGTTGATATGAGTCAAACTCTACCCAAAGGATATGATTCAAATACTTCTTGTGACTATCACCAATGCCATAAGCATTCTATGAACTAATGTTTTACCTTGAATCATAAGATCCAAGACCTTATCAATGACCAAAAAATTACATTTGATGAGCCTTTAAAGGAATCAAATTCACAAGATGGTGATCACTATAACTAGAATATATTTAACAATCCTTTGCAAGACCATTCTAAGAAGGAACCAAAAGTACAAATGACATATAATGTACATCCTCCTCCACCACATTATGGGCACCCATTAGATGGTATTATTGAAACTTATACATGGCATACACCTCCCATGATTCAAAGACCTTATATTAATTTTGATGACAGTGAGATTATGGATGATGATTCAAATTTTATTCATTATTCATTCAAGCATACCTTTAACACAAGCCTATATACAATGTTATGATTAACAATGGTGCTAGTGAAAATGTTTGCACCATGACATTACTTACGTAATTAAGATATACAAATGCTGATTTACACCCTTCAACCAAAATGGTTAAATAATTCAATAGAGCCTCACAACAAATCTTTGATGAGATTTACTTACATTTACAAGTTGATCATACACATCTAGTCACTACATTCTTAGTTATACCATACACATGAGTACTTGATATGTTATTGGGATGGCATTGGATACATACACTATGCACAGTGCCTTTTATAGTGTACTGGTTTATTAAATACATTCATGTCAATAGGTTAATTACAATTTCTTGAATTCCATATGAACATCCACTTGAACGAAAAACTTTATGCCCAGGTAGTTAATTATCAAACCTATTAAGTTTAATCCACCACGAAAGGGTAAGAAATAAGCAATCCCATTTTATAGGTAGAAAGTAATTGAGATACCATTACATCAAAGGTACATAATGGATTCCATGGAATCCTCATCTAATACTACACACCATATGTGGTTACCTAGAGAAACCAAACATGTTCCTATTTTTTCTATTCCAAAGAAACCACATATCACTCAACAACAGGTTCCATGAACTCCCATTACTTTTATTATTAACTCATGACCACAAAGTCTTATTTTACATATACAGAGAATCACATATCCTATAACACCATATATTACACCTACACATGTTCCTTCGTAGTACCATCAACTTATTACACTAGGTTCCAAGTGGGGAGATACCTATGACCATCCCTTGATGAGATAATAGGATAATATTTTCATTTTAAGTATTCCAAAAGACCAAAAAAAAATTAAAACATTTAAAAAAAACAAAATATTCAACATTTATATACCTTATTAGCTCCTTGGCATCTATGTTGTTGGTTTTGTTGGTGGTCCATTTGGCACAACACACTAAATCTAGGAGGAAAAGAGGAGAGGAAAGGATCAACTGATGAGGATTCCCCCCTTTCCTTTCTAGCTCTCTTGAAATAATTTAGGCTAGATAAAAACTTACCCAAGGTCTTTGTCTACCAGGTCATGGTGAACTAGATACCTCAGTTGGCTGATGCAAGTTAATCCATATAAGGGGTCCAATTGGAGTACACTCTAAAATTTAAAAAAAAACTTTAGTCTCTCTTGTGTCCATAAGAACCATCATGTTTAGATTTATCAATGAGCTCACTTTTGGTTGGAACTTGTAATTAGTCTACTAGTTTTAATAATGCATAAAAGAAGATAAGTGAAAGGATGGGCATGTGGTCCAGATAAAACTTGAACAACTGACTACAATTTAGACTATTCTAAAGATAATATAAAGTAAATATGAAAAGAAGAGCAAAAGAGAGATGGTAGGGAGATAGAAAATATGATCTCACTTTATAATGAGGACAACTATGTGTCTATTGTACAAACAAATCTCTTGAAAAAACAAGTCTCTATTTGGCCAGCATAATAAGACCAAAAATCAGAGATGGTGTAAGAGTCTAAGGACCAAGTAGCTATATATAATAGGGAAACAAAGTCACCATAGACATGCATAGACAATTAATATCATTCACACATACTTCATATAATAGATGATTCATGAAACAAAAATCTAAGATTCATCAACTCTTAGCCAAGTTACATAAGAGGTCTTCAAATAACCTCAACTCATATAAAAAATAAAAAACTAAACTAATAAAACAATAATTAAATGAAATTAAAATGGCATAGCCCTCTATTCTATCTATAATTTTAAATGGACTAGCCCTCTCTACATCTATCGACTAGCCTTATATAGATGAATTAGTCCATTCAATCATAAAACTAACCCATTGACTGGTAGTTATAAATACTTAATGAGACACACTTATTTTTGCCCAAATTTAAATTGGGCCATGCAAAATATTGATGAAATAATGATTAAGGCCATGTTAACTGATCTTAAAATTGAATTTTGGGTGGTTGAATAAGTCACTGAATATCACTTTGAGATATCCATTTGTCCATACTCTATTCAATGATGACGTTTCCTAAATAAGACAACACTTTATCATTTATAATCACTCGCTCCCAATGTATTGCCAAATCTTTAGGTTAACACCACTATCTGAGTTACTTAGGAATCTATGTCACATGGTACTTTTCACAGCTAGAAGATAAGATAATTCATGATTACATAGATCTACTTGGACTCATAGTCCAATTTTTGGATCATGACGACCTATATAGGTAAGATGTGTCAATTTTAGGTTTTGATCCTTTTTGTGGAGGTCCATGTATCTTCCTTGAGAAGGTCTTTCCACATGTCCACTTTTTTCTACTTGAGAAATCTAACATATCTATAATATATCATGTTCTTATTACATGTCAATGTTCTATTAACTTGTAGCATGTCTCAGGGTCCCAAGGTATTGACTTTTATTCTGACTAGGGTATAATGAAATCTTAATGAGTGGTAAGATCTCACTCACATAAATCTCTGTAAGTCTTTGATTGATGTTAAATGTCATGATTGGATTAGATACCTAAGATTATTCCACATGGAATCATCTCAAGGACTTAATTGATAAGCCATACATTTTATTGCTTTAATTAACACAGGGACTCAAAGAAGTAGGATGTTACCATGTGGTAACATCCTATTTACCTAGAAGGTATACCATCTTCTCACTATATCTCAATCATCTCAAGGGCGTAGGAAAATAGTATTATTCCACTTGGTATCATATTAGGTACTCAAAGGGTTGAAGGGTGAAGTATTTATCTGAAGTGCTTTAGAGAAGTGAAGCTTTGAGATCTTGACAAGTGGTTTCTTATTGGATGATCTGAACCTATAAGATAAAAAACTAACCATTATACTTATAATAAAAAGAATAGACACTAATTTATGAATTTATTGAAAACATACAAATTATAAAAGCCTTAAAAATAAAGGTGACAAAGCCATGAAATTAACAAATAAAAAGGCTTTCTAATCATATAGCCAATTTAGTCCATTTGAAAGAAAATTGACTAAGTCTAAAATAATAACATATACACACAATCAATTCAGTCTATTTTGAATAAAATTGACTAATAATGAAGATAAGACATAACATACAATTATCCATTTACATTCAAAACATGAAAAAACAAACCAAAACTAAAGGGCAAAAGTGCCTAAGTGAAAACTATCTTTAGAATACAGTATACCAATTAATACAAGTACAATGACCAAGTTTAAGAATGAAACTACATATAAATTTAGTTTATTAATTTTAAAATTATAAAAAGATAGGCTACATTATTTTTAAGGTAAGGATCAAAATAAAATCCTAAAACAAATTGGTAATATGCTAAGTCTCAAACACAATCTCAGGTCTAATAGTTTTGACATGCCAAACGACCATCCAAATTGAGCTCATGCAATGTTGATGTGGATGTTAGTGCATCATATATTTTTATGTTTATGCCAAATGACATTCATTCACTCATCTAGGGCATAATATAGTGTTCACATGGGTTGATGACCTCTATGATCTCGGTGAAATGAGATATTAACAAGTGGAAATATATTGCTCACCCAAAACCTCACCTAAGACTTACAAACATATAGACCATCTATCTGAGTGAGGAAATATGATAGTACATGTGGCATAATATTAGGCATCTGGGAGCTCAAAAATATATTGAAAGTATATAGATTATCCCCAAGGCCTGGAGAAATGAGATTATGCCATGTGGCATGATCTCATGCATTTGGAAGGTTTATGGTCTACCAAAGAAAATGAGGGGGATCGAAGAAGAGGATAAGATGGATTATTCCATGTTTCCAAATACTAGGCACTTAAAATATTTAGGAAAAATTTCAATGACCTACAGCGATCATGAGTGAGTGACAAGTGGCAACTCCTCACTTACATAGGGGCTCTCCAGATAGGAAAGTGACTGATGGCTTGTAAGAGGAACAATAGATGTTAGGGTTTGAATTTAAAATTTGAAAAAATTAATATGGAAAATGATAAAATAAAATAAAAAAGGAAATATAAAAATAAAGGTTGAATGCAATAAAGTTAATGAGAAATGTATGCATTTTACTCATCTTGAAGTCAAGTTAGTTTGATGCATTTTTAGAAAGTGACCAAGTTTTTAGAATAAAAATTTGAAAAAACTTAGTCAAATCAATTCAAAAGGAACAAAGAGACTTAATAGAGATAAATTCAATAGATAAAATAGTCCTATTTGATCAACACTTAGAGTAAATTAGTCTAATAGTCCATAAATTGATCAAGTTTTAAAATTTAAGCAATGCATATACTTAGTCAAATAAACTAAAAATAGATGTTATTAGGTTAAATTGTGCAAGGAAAACATTAAAAACCTATACAATAGTCAAGTAATCTACACAAATTTGAGGTGAAATGGTCTAAAATAGAAATTGGAATGCAATTCAAACATAATTAGAAACAAACCAAAACTATCAGATTTAAGTAAATCTATATAGTTTTTCCAATGAAGCTCCAATTGTAATCCTTATAGACCAAACACATAAGATAAAAAAATATGTTTTAGACTTGGTATAAATAAAAAAAACAATCTTAAACTAGAGGATTTCAGCCTAACCCAAGGACCTTTTCCAACTAGATCAACAAATAAAATAGGCCAAGACCCGACTAACTTCTAGAAGGCCAAACTCAAGAGAAAAAAGAGGTTCCATGATTTCATGAAGAAATTAGGGTGTGTTATGAAATTCATAAAAAATGGTGACTCTAATGGAAAACACATGCATATTTTGGAATGCTAAAACATTGTGTACAATATAGAATTGTTGGCTTATCTCAATGCTTAAAACATGAAATGACTTATGAAAAGATGAGATGGGAAAGAATGCATAACTCAAATCTGAAAATCTCATTGACTAGTGTGTCACTGTGTATTAATTTTATTCATTAAATTTACAAGGACTACGTGTTACTATTAGGATCATGAAGCTAGTGAATTATACCTTAGAATGAATAATTGGACATTGTTCCACTATAGTCCCAATGGATTTGCCTTTGGTCCCACATAAAGCCTTGTTCTACTACTAGCTAGGTGTCTATAGCCCTAGTAGATTTTGATTGAATCATCAAAACATTTAATTTTTTGAATAACAAAATTTATTTTCTTATGATTTTACTATTGCCTTTTTTTTAGCATCTCAATCCTAGGTTGGGGACCACCATGGTAAATGAAAAGTAGAATTATAAATTTTTCTCTTTTAGACCTTGGATGTAACATTTCACCCAATTAAATTTAAAGATCATTAAAATGTATTTTGTGAAATGGTTCAAGGGAATATCTTCAGTAATTAGACAACCCATCCCAAACTTACCAAAACATAAACTAATTTAGTATATAGACAAAAAACTAAAACTTTTGGAACTGACTTGAAGACTAGATCCATTACTAAAAAACTCATTATACTTATGCATCAAAATGTCATTTATGCTACCTATTTATAGACCTTTCACTTCATGATTAATTCATTGATCATAATGAAACCATAGAGCAACACAGTTGGGGTAGGCCCAACAACTAAAGCAAAAGGACAAAGCAAAAGAGAAAATCAAAATGAAACAACAAAACAAAAAACAAGCAAGGAAAGGAAAATAAGGAAGCAAAATGGAAATTATTTATAAAAACATTCCAAATTAATTCAATATTAGAAGTAGTTCTTGAGGAATTATCTATTAATGAGTAATGGAACATACTCACTAGTTAGACACCTTAGACATAAAACTTTTTTGCCTAAGAATTTAGAGATTTGGAAGGGTCCTAGCTAATGGGCATTGAATTTTACACATTCTATAAAAGGAATAAAATAGAGATCTAAAAGTCTTTTGTTTTAGAATGCTTGTCAAACCATCATTTAACAAATCGTTGATGCCTATTAAAGTGGAGTAGGGATGCATCACACTTTCCTTTTCACTATATTGGGTTCACGAGATGAACCTTTATCTTATTATTAGCCCCAAGGTAATATTTAATGAACATCAAGGTCAAGATTATGAGGTTTTAAAGGAAGAATGGGTCCCATCCACATACTAGATGGTATGGGGAAGTACCTAGAGAATATTTAATCCTAGTCCTATCAGACCATAATGCAAACTTTAGAACATTATGCCAGTCTCTAGGATTCCTCACCAATACTTTTTTGATGACATCTAGCAAGTTATTATTTATTTATTCAACTAGTCCATTAAATTTTGGATAGTGATTTGATAAGAATTTAAGGATTACATGGGTTGTCATAAGCCCACTCATTAAATTGTAGTGAGGAGAAAGCAAGGGTGTTATCACATACCAAAATAAATGACATACCAAAACTGGTGATAATGTGGTCCTCAAAGAAGCTAATATCACTTCAGTTGTGAAACTATTGAATGCTTTAGATTTAGTATATAACATGCAATAGTTAGTTGAAATGAGGATAAAATTATGTCCAATGGAGAAATTAGAATTGATGGTCCCCACAAATTCAAGATCTCACTTTGTAAATGGATGTGACTCAATTACTGGCTATAGTGGCATGGCTAGAATGAGGATACACACAATATTATTAAATTTATCACTTAATAACACTTTATATCTTATAGTAACATGCCAAGTTTCAATCTCTTTGAGTGCATGTCTTAATAGGTTGCATCAAGAAAGGGGTTGGTAGACCATTGGTGATTTACAAGATTGTTAAGGTTTTGTATCATTCCTACTATTAGTCCAAGCTCCTTATTTAGAGTGTATATCCACTTAATTCTAATGATATCTCCCTGAAATATTGAAATATTAAAATATGGCTAAGTTTTAAATCCTAAAATCCTAAAATATGGATAAGTCTAAAATCCAATAGAACCCTCCAAAATCTAGAATTTGCATTATAGCTCTTAGAGGTCCAAAACCACTCTTAAACATTCTGAAACTATATTTAAATGTTTATTTTATATTAATACTACCTATTTTCCTACTATGTTGATAAGGTTGAATTTTTCATTCATTTCATCCTACTATGTCAGACAGGTTTATAAAATCTAACATAGTTTATCGGGTCAACCCCATTGACAATTCAACACATGTTACGAAACTCTATTATCCCAAGTCAACATAGTTTAGGGTTAATAGATCTATTTCCTACCTAACAAAGTCAACCTAATCAACCTTGTCATATTAATTTATAATAGGGTTTATGGTCAATCCTTGTTTATAAATACACCCTCAACTTTATTTCTAAATAGAGTATCATTCAATGGTGCACCATTACTGCTCATAAATCTACTTATATAATTAATAAGAGGTTTCATTTCTTAGGCTGTTGCCTTAAAGAAGTATTAATTGTCTTGTGGAGGTCTTGTATGCATAAGATAGGTTTTATAGCCTAGATATAATTCATCCTTGTGATCATTACAAGCCACAACAACCTCTTGCAAAGCACCATTGGCCAGGGGAGAGATTGAGGCATGATAGGTTCACTTTAACAAGGTAAGTATATTCTTAACCCTTCATATTTTGATATGTAGATATTGTAGAGCTAATAGATTTGAATTGTCTCTCCTTACTTAGATTATTTATATGTCATATTATATAGAATTGTCTTTGCATGTTTATTATCTTCCCCATTTGTGACACAAGCTTTGGTGAGCACTAGATTAGCTTGCATAATTATTTATTAGATTAGCTTGTTTAATATATTACAATCATAATACATATCTAAGGTTATCAAAAAATATCATTTGACTAGAGGCCTTAGAAAGCTCTCCTTTTCCATTGTGTGATAATATATCCCTTAGTGTAGGTTTAGGGGATCCATTATTGGTCATGACCCTGATATAATAAAATATTTCTAAGCAGATAGTTAGTTGATTACCTTCTCCAGGATTGGATATTACTAAGTAAGATAAGTTATAGGTCTATATTATTTTGATTACATACATTCTAGTGAATCTAACATGAATCTAACCCTTACATATTTTTAATTTTTAATTTACAGTCAACTAGATCGAACCTGTCAACCCAATTTAACATTATGTGTGAACGTTTCACATTTCATCTAGCCTATTGACCTAGTTTGGTGCTCTATTTGTAGGTTTTTAAACTTCATTGATATTATCAACCTATTTTGTCACTCTATTTGTAGGTTTCTCAAATTCACCAACCTTGTTGACGTAGTTTGGCTCTTTCTGTGCATGTTTTCAACTGGGTCAAGCTGGTCACCTTAGTTATATTATTTTTGTATAGGTTTACAACATTCTTAGGGAGAACTATTAAATAATCTAGTCAATCTTGTTCTATTTTCTAGCTTTACTATTACCAACCTAGTAACTTAATTTTTTTATTTATCTATTTTTTAATTTTTATTTCTAATTAAAATCAATCAATTCTTTAAATTTCTATTCTATTTTTGCTAGTTTTTTAGTTTTGTTAAAATTATATATACACAATCAACTAAGTTAAGTTGGTCGATCTAGTTTGTTTTGTATTTTTAAAAAATTCAACTAGGTCGAGATAGTCAACATATTTTATTCTGGTCCTTTTGTAAATTGCTAATTTTCTTCCCAAAATTAAACTAGATCGACCTAATCAACTCTGTAGGACTTGGCTGACGTAATATAATTTCATCTTACTATTTTTCATCTCAAAAATAAACTAGATTAACCTAGTCAACCTTGTAGGTCATGGACATCATAATTCATTAGGTGGTCAACTTAGTTTAGTAGGTGGCCAACCTAGTTTGTTTTAACTATATTTTTAGATAGTTTAGTAGGTGGTCGACATAGTTTAGTAGGTGGTGGACCTAGTTTATTTCACCTCTATTTTATAACAAGTTTAGTAGGTGGATGACCTAGTTAAATAAGTGGTAAACCTAATTTAGTAAACTAATAAATTCATAATTATGTCCTCTTTTTAACTTCCAATTAGTTAAGAACATTAAATAATCAAGGATTTAGATAAGAACCTCACTTATATTATCACTTTAAATGAAACTATAAAATTCCTTCCTTCATTTCTTCCTAATCCCAAACCAATTAATACATCATTTAATATAGTTAAGGTTATGCACCTTAGTCCTCATCCTAATATGAATTTTTGAAATCCTCCACCCAATAATCCCTTCCCTACTACCAATCTAGGAAATGCTTCCCATATCAAAACTAACATTCCTACCACTATAAATACTACTCCTCCCATTGATACAACTCAAATCATTTATAAAATGATTCAAAAAATTAATGTTATGCAAATAACTAAAAATTTCCAAATGATGCAAATGCAATCTCATATCTTAAAAATGACTAGTCAACCACCTCAAGTCATCATGACTCAATCAAATCAGAATTTTATCCCTCTTCCTCTTACAAATGTAAATACGAATATCATCTCTCAACCCCATTTTCATAAAAAAAATTCTTCAACATATTCAAAATAAATCTTTAGATCCATTCATTATATCTATAGATATTGGAAACATTTCTCCAATTATTACATATGATAGAACTAATGACCCCACTATCTTGCTTAAATATTTTGGTAATATCTATAAATAATGGGTCCAAACTAACACCTTTTCTACCACCAAGATCCGATCCAAAATTTTTATTGGTGATGCACTTGGATGGTATAATTAACTCCCTCAACATTCCATCTTACAACTATAGGATTTAGTCAATGCTCTAGTGAAATAATTCCAACATAATGAACTTCATGAAAATTATCTTAGTAATTACATTAATGCCAAAAAACTTCCTAATGGATTTTATCACACTTTCATCAAACAATGGAAACCTTTAGCTCATAAAGTGGACCATAATATGAATCATGATATTATATTAAAACTATTTGTTACTGCTCTTAAAACTCCTCTTCAATACAAAGTTTGGATGTTTTCCCCTAAAACTTTAGAAGAATCCTTAGATCAAGAAAAAAGGTAATAATTCATTATGACTCAATTTAAATCACCTCAAATAAATACTAAGGAACCTTTCCAATCATTTTATCATAACATTTTTTCATATAAGCCTCCCCAACCTCAAAAAGGATCATCCAATTCAACCAATTTTAATCCAACCCACCCTCCTTTGAGTATATAATCACTCAAGAAGAAATTTACACCCTATAAAACCATGAGCTTTGATCCTTATAAACCTCCTCTAAAATGATACAATCTTGATAAGTTTTATTGGTGGTATGATACAATAAGTCATTCTCAGGAGACTTCTTTTGATCTTCACTGATTTCTTCTTTATTTATTACTTGGTCCACATTTAAATCTTGGTATTATTACACAATAATTTAATGAATACTGTCTTCAAGATTCGCAAGAACAATCTAAAGAATCAAAATCACATCAATGTCACTTACCTAATGATCAACATTAATTACCCCATACCTCCACCTCATCCACTAATTTTGTCCAAACCATAGTTGATCCTTATTCCTACACTAATAAAAAAAGGATAGCTAATATGAACAAATTCAAATGGGTGGTTGCATCTATCAAACCTCAACCTCTTAGGTCACATGAACCTAATGAGAACCTAGTTCACATGCTTATTCAAAAATGCATCATACATGGTCCTATTTCACCTTATATACCTCTTCAAAACTCTCGTACACATCCTATGTCAATTTCAACATCCTAAAAATATATCTTATCAACACATTCACCTATCACTAACTTCATTTGTCTTCTTAATGCAATTCATTCTAATTATCCAATTTCAACTCACTCCACATCACATGTTGGAGCATCTAGTGATACCCATCCACATGTCACTTTAGACTTTGGGGCATCTTGTAATGCCCATAAATACATAAAATTTCCCTTTGGGGCATTTTATGACGCCCAATATTTTTATACATTACACAATAACAAACAAATTAAACTTCAAGAATACTTTCAAGACACATAGGCTTGCATTTCAAAACTTCATCTTTGATATAGATGTTAGCATATATTTTGCCCATTATTTTTGTCTCATGTTTATTTGTTTATGTATGAATTAGTTAATTTAGTCTCACTTTAATTATAACATTATTTCCTTTGGGATCTTTGGTTTTATTTCACATTATGTTTGGCCTTTGTTTCCTTCTTGGTTCATTTATTTTATTTCATTTTTATTTTGGCCTTTGTCTCTTTTGTGGTTCCTAGGTAGCACCTTAAAAATTTTCATTGATCTTTATTTTTATCACATTTATTTCACTATTTCCCTTAGTTTATTTATGATTGTTTGACACTTATTTAATTTGCCCATTTTTGGGATGACCATTTACCTTCCCCCTTTTTTGGGATGACTACTTGTTTCATTAGTGGTTGTGCTAGATCCTTTATAGGTTAATATAACTTCTTAATGACATGACTATCATACACATATTCCCATCCCCTTCAGAGCACTATTTTACCTCCATATGATAAACTATGATCATATTCATCATTGTATCACTTATTACATTGTTGGATCTCTCATGATCCCCATATTTCCCTTATTTACTTTCATTTGAGGCACACATAGGTCAATTTTGAGATTGCACACTTACTTATGGGAAAGTGTAGGAGTATTTAGCCACCATGATCTTTAGTTCCTTTTTTATAGTGACCAAGTGTAAGCTTTATTGTGTTTATTACCTATTTCACTCATGATTGGTTTGCTGAATACATATGGAGGAGGAATAGAAAAAGATAAAAGAGTTAAAATCCAAATCATAAAAGAAACAAAAGATAATGATCAAAAGGCAAAAATAATCTTAAAAGTTAAATCACACCAAAATATGTGATCTTTATTTGGCACATCTCCTATTCTAGTTAAATATCAAAATCTAAAATTAGCCTCATGATAGAGATAAGGTCCATTAGGGCGTGTTAGGCTAGTAGATTGGGGTAGGAGGTCTCATTATATCATATACTCATAGTGCCACCAAATTTCTCAAACAATTACCCAATCTTCATAGTAGATTGACAGCTCTGTAAAGGGGAGGAATGGGAAACATGTTGTGGGAAGGTAGGGTCCATCTTAATTTTCATGCATATATCCTTCATGGGTTGATCTATACACTTCACTTATTATCCTAAGCTTTGTGTTCATTAGTCAAAGTATCCCAAGTCCTTAATGTCGATAGTTATTTACTTTTCCCACTTGTTTAATATGTCTCATTCCTACTAAGGATGTTGACATCATCCATGTGGCACATAGCATTTCTTATTTTCATAATATGTTCCTAATATTCCCCATGTTGTAATTAATTTTAGTTGGTCATATCCTTAATCACATATACCTACTTACACCTCTTAGTTTATAGTTTGTGAGTTACATGTTGTACCTCGAATTGGACCAAAGTTTTCCTCACAAAAATCCCTTACACCATTTTCTCACCACACCATATCTTAATCCTATTATTCATGTCACTAGGTGGTTATGTTTTTCTTACATAATATCTTAGAACAAGCACTAAGTTCAAACTATCATCCTTTAGAACTTTTAATTTTCACATATCAATCATGTTCTTGTTTTATTTTTGTGGAATTTAACTATAGTATATAGGGTATTAGACATTATTAAATTTTTTTATTTATGTATGAGTTGACATGTTTGTCTTACGTCTTAAATTAAATTTCATTTTCAGTCATTTATGCTTTCTTCATGCATCATTTTTATGCTTGTCTTACATCTTGACTTACATTTCATTTTCAGGCATTTATGCTTTCTCTATGTTTAATTAAACATGATTATCTTACATGGGGTTACCTTTCACTTGATTACATATCTCTATTGGAGTTTTTTTGAATTTATATTTTATTGTCTTACAATGTTTTACATGCTTTCAAACATGATTTAGTGTGTTCTACTTTATTTTTTGTCATTTATGTTTCACATGCTTCCCAACGTGATTTAGTATGTTCTACATTCATTTTTGTCATTCATGTTTTACATGATTTCCAATGTGATTTAGTGTGTTATACATTCATTTGTCATCATTTTGTAATTTACATGATTGATCTTTTGGTTCTAACCTAGACTTAATAATCCTAGCTTGCTAAATTTTCTAATCAATTTAATCATTTTTTAGATTTATTCATTGATACTTTGACCATATTATGTACACACACATTGCTTTTATTTTTAGTCTTATATCCATATGGTTTATCAAATACATGTATTACACCCTTCATGATCAAGACTAGGATATTTTCATGCAAACATTTAGCAGAAAGGTAAGTCATGGTATGTGTTGATGGGATTTTTAGTACACCAGCTTTAGGAGGGATGGGGATTGTCCAACCTCTCTTAAAAAGAGATCCAAAAATATCTCCAAGGTATATATCTACTAGGTCTTAGTATATTATATCTCACTTAGTTGGTTCATTGTAAAGTATTCCATGTAAGCCACCTTTGCTAGTTTTAGAATTTTAAACTTTATTTTTAACCTTTGACAGATAAGGGGAATACACAAGTTTCATTATCTCATTCATGTAGTTTTTTATCTTGTTTTAGATAACAATGAAATATGCACACATATTTCCATAAATAAATTGGCATTTTGGATTTAAATAAAAGGAATATGATTGATTTTAAACATTTATTGCATACATATTCATCCAACAATGTGTTAGTGATAATAAATGATCTTAGCAATCGAGATAAAATGAGATAAGTAGATTGTGTTTAAATGAAACCCTAGCCTAACTAGATTTATAAAAAAGAGAAAAAGAAAGGGGAAAATAATGAAAAACCTATTTAAATGTGGCTAAATATGAGCTATTTGAATAAATGCAACCCATAAAATCAAATCCCTGCCTAGCTAGTAGATGCAAAACCACCAATAGAAATAATGTGAGAGTCTAAGGAACAAGGAACTAAGAAGAGAAATAACACATCCACCATTTGCATGCATAAGAAAATTAAAATAAAATTCTATAGAATCAATTAATAATGCTCTTCATTTCAATAACATAATGTTTGGGTATACATTCGCCAATTGGTTACAAAATTTGGCAACATAACAACAGTGCCAAAGAAAAATAAGGGAGAGATTACACTATAAATCAATAAAAATGTCTAGTCTAATGTCTCCTCACTTAGAATCAACAAGAGCCAGACCTTTGAAATAACCATGGACTAGCTTATTTATAATAAATTTGGTCAATGGAGGGAAAACAATTTCCCTCTAAAACTAGAAAAACACTTTAAGAAAAATGTAATTTAGATCCATTCATAGTTATAAAACAAAATAAATAAGTTACCTTTTGACATGTGAATAAAAATTACTTTCAAATTAATTAAAATACACTTAAAAAACTTAGTCACATAAACATGAACAAATTTTGATTGGATAACTTTCTCATAAAATTTATTATGTCATGTGGACTATGTCAGAACTAGTTTTCCAACATCATAGATAGTTTTAAAAACGGACTCTCGATTTGTAAGATATGAGAAAAAATTTCTTATAGGGTCAATTAAGTCATCAGGTAGGAAATTTTTGAATTTTTCATTATTTTCTTAAAAAATTAAGAAATAAAGATAATAAATTAAAAATGTACGAGGGAACACTTTGTGGGTTCTAAGGATGGGATGGAATGCCTCTGTCCATGTGGTTACATGACACAAAGTGGGCATGCTTATGTGCCCAAAAGAGCATGGATGGCCTTTAATGATGTGTTTATGTAGTGAGAGGGATTTCTTGGTCTATCTGTATGCATGGGAGGGCCTAATTGGTTGGCCTCCTTCCATGAGTCTATATGATTGGAGGTCATCGCATCCTCACAA
Source organism: Torreya grandis (assembly GCA_037957365.1). Lineage (NCBI taxonomy): Eukaryota > Viridiplantae > Streptophyta > Pinopsida > Cupressales > Taxaceae > Torreya > Torreya grandis. The sequence continues at coordinate 109,115 of JARHVA010006133.1, read as the reverse complement.
CCGTGGTGGCCATTAGATGATCTCCGCCAGTGTGCATCCCTAGCTCTAGGGAAAAACACTACTAAAAACATTAAAATTTTCCATACACAAAAAATATTATTTTAAAAAACACATGGTTTGTAACTTTTGCCCAAGGGAGGAGCATGTAGAGTGGTTTGGTGGAAACCAGGGTTTCCACAAACCACAAAACTTTTAAATCTTAGCACATACAACCAAGTTTCTTTAAAAGGCCTTTTAAATTCATTTTTAAACCCTTTTTCCATTAAAACATATTTTTTTTATATTTTGGAAATATGAATGAGTTTTTTACATGGTTGATTTTTTATTGAAGTTTTGGGATTGCTAGGGTAAGTCACTTCATCAAGAGAATAGAGGGTCAAGATGATAATTTCATGCAAAGTGGTTAAAAATGAAAATTCTCTATATGGGCCTGAACTATCCATCAATGAAAATTTTGTTGGGGGATCAATCCAACAATAGATTACAATTCTGACAGCAATAAATGTGGAATTAAACCAGATTGACAAGTAATTAGAATGATAATAGCAAGAACAAGAGATACAAGAAAACACCCTGAAAACTTGTATTAACAAACTCTTTACAAAAGGAATACAATTGAAGAAAGCTTCTTTCTTCCACACCTCTCCTAGATGTATAGATCTTTCAATAGATCTCTATTCCTCAAGAGCTCTCTCTCTCAAGAACAATCAACTCCAACAAGCCTGGATTGATTCAATTCTATACTGTTCTTCACACAATGAATTACAATAATTCACCCAACTACAATAATCCACTACAAAACTACTACAAAGCTAAGAAGATCTAATTCTACATATAGAATTAGGAGACTTGAGCATGTACACCCAACAAGCAGTTAAGCCACTTGAACAAGGGCTCTAAAAATAGTAATTCCAATAATAGAGACGCGAGCTTGAGACTTCAACTCAAACTTATCATGCAAACACTCGCTTCTGTCCACGAAAATAGCTCTCTGGACATGCAGGTAACCGACGTCGGTTCCTGCTGCTTGTCTGTGACCGCCGTCAGCCGACCTTCTGCTGACGTTGGCATCTCTGTAACTATCTGTGACCGACGTCGGTCACTCCTGACCGACGCCGATGTCTGTGTAGACCTGAACCTGATAATGAATGCTCCTTGGTGAAGTTTTTAGCTCCACACCCTAACAATCTCCCACTTGGAGATAAACAGCTGCACCAGTACCTGTACAACAACATCTTCTAGCTCCTCCATCTTCAACTCAATCATGAAGACTAACAGAAGTTGAATGAAGATTCAACTTCTCCTTTGTAATCGGCTTGGTTAACATATCAGTAGGATTCCTATCTATATGGATCTTCTCCAGCTTCAACTCACCATCTTCCAATACCTGTCGTATGAAGTGATACCTTAGCTGTATGTGCTTTGTTCTTGAATGAAAGGCTGAATTCTTAGCCAAATGGATTGCACTCTAACTGTCACATACAATCATCAACTCTCATGCTCCCTACCAAGCTCATCCATGAACCGTGTCATCCATATCATCTCCTTGCTAGCTTCTGTGGTTGCAATATACTCTGATTCTATAGTTGACAAGGCAACAACCTTCTGCAACTTAGATATCCAGCTAACCGCCATTCCACCTACAGTGAAAACATAACCTGTAGTGCTCCTCCTGCCATCCAAATCACCTACCATATCTGAATCTACATAGTCATGTAGAGAAGTATCTGAACCTCCATAGCACAAGTGCCTACTGCTGGTTCCTCTCAGATATCTAAGGATCCACTGAACTGCTTTCTAGTGTTCCTTACCTGGATTGGCCATATACTTACTTACAACTCCCACTGCTTGGGCAATATCCGGTCTAGTACACACCATTGCATACATCAAACTCCCTACTACGGAAGAATATGGAACCTTACTCATGTACTCTACCTCATCATATGAATTAAGACATTGTTCTTTACTCAACTTAAAATGTCCAGCCAAAGGTGTGCTTACCAGTTTAGCATCCTGCATATTGAACCGTTTCAACACCTTGTCCACATAATCTTCTTGAGACAATATCAACCTATGGTTTTTCCTGTCTCTCTTAATGCTCATGCTAAGGATTTTCTTTGCTGCTCCCAAATCCTTCATAGCAAACGTTTGAGCTAATTTTACCTTAAGCTCTGAGATATCCTGCATGTGAGATCCTGCAACCAGCATATCATCTACATACAACAATAGAATAATATATCTACCATTATCAAATCTCTTGAAATACACACAATGGTTTGATTGACACCTACTGTAGCCATGCTCAGTCATAAACCTATCAAATTTTAAGTACCATTGCCTAGGAGCTTGCTTAAGGCCATACAAGCTTTTCTTCAACCTGCACACAAACTTCTCCTTACCCTTGACCTCAAATCCTTCTGGCTGTTCCATATATATTTCCTCATCCAAATCTCCATGAAGAAACGCTGTCTTAACATCTAGCTACTCAAGATGCAAATCCTCAAAAGTAACCAAAGACAATACAACCCTTATTGAAGTCATTTTAACAACAGGAGAAAAAATCTCACCAAAGTCGATACCTGGCTTTTGTGCAAATCCTTTTACCACTAATCTGGCCTTGTATCTCATCTATCCATTCTCACCTTCCTTCAACCTGTAGGTCCATCTGTTCTTGAGTGTTCTCTTACCAGCTGGCAATTCAACCAAATCCCATGTTTGGTTCTCTCTTAAGGACTCCAACTCCTCAACCATGCCACGCTCCCACTCACTCTTGGACTCCACCTATATTGCTTCTTCAAAACTCTCTGGTTCTCCACCATCAGTTAGCAATAAATATAATAAAGAAGGAGAATATCTAATTGGAGGCTTGCTCACCCTTTCTGACCTCCTGATGGGTGTTTGAGACTCGTCCACAACATGCTGTCCACCCAAATTCTCTGACAGTGACCGACCTCGGTCACCTGCAGACCTATTACTAGCCGACGTCGGTTCTGCCTGATCAACCTTAGTACTTGTACGGCCGACGTCGGTCTCTGTATGGCTGACGTTGGTTTCTGTCCTACCGACGCCAGTTTTTGTGTTTTCCTGTAAGTGATTATTTCTTCTTCTCGCAAGCTCATCTTGGACTTTTACCTCATCTAATTCACCATTACTCTGCTCAGACTGATTCAACTTCCTTAGCTGATCACAATACATCACTCTTTCGTTGAAAACAACATCACGGCTCCTGATTACCTTGTTAGTTTCTAGATTCCACAATCTGTAACCAAAATCATCTGAGCCATAGCCAATAAACGTGCATCTCATAGACTTAGCATCAAGCTTCTTTCTATTTTCCTTATCTATATGCACAAAGGCTTCACAACCAAAAAATTTGAGATATGAGAGATCAACCTTTTTACCTGTCCATGCCTCTTCTGGAATACCACCATCCAGAGCTGTAGAGGGTCCTCTGTTAATCAGGTACACTGCAGTGTCAACAGCTTGTGCCCAAAACTGTAAGGGCAAACCGGCATGCAATCTCATACATCTTGAATGCTCCATTATTGTCTTGTTCATCCTTTCAGCAATTCCATTCTGCTGAGGTGTCTTTGGAACCGTCCTTTGCCTACGAATTCCATGCATGTAACAATAATCTCTGAACTTATGACTACAGAACTCACCACCATTGTTTGATCTCAGGCACTTTAATTTTTTACCTGTTTCATTCTCAACCATAGCTTTCCAAACTTTAAAAGTCTCAAATACATCAGATTTTCTTCTAATACAATAGATCCATACCTTCCTTGTAGCATCATCTATGAAAGATACATAGTACTGTGATCCTCCAATGGAAGCAACCTAAGCTGGTCCCCACATGTTTGTGTGAACAAGCTCCAACTTGTGCCTCTTCTTAGTAGACCCAGTCTTGAGAAAAATAACCCTTTTCTGTTTTCCAAATACATAGTGCTCACAAAACTCTAGATCTATGCCTTTTAAATCTGAAAGCATACCTTTGGACTTAAGAATTGACATCCCCTTCTCACTCATGTGGCCAAGCCTTGAGTGCCACAATTTAGCGTCCACATCTGAAGTAGATAATACAGAAGGAGATTTGTTAGTAACACAATTACAAAAATAGAGAGTACCTTCTCTCTTACCTCTGGCCATAACAAGTGCACCCTTGGTCACCTTCCAAGATTCTGCTATGAGAGTTACTGTACAACCCTCATCCCCTAACTTTTCTGCATAAATCAAATTTCTCTTCAAGCTAGGAACATGCATCACATCTCTCAACACCCATGTGTTGTTATTCTGCATCTTCAGCTACACTTTACCTTTGCCAATTATTTTACAGGGCTCATCATCCCCTAGATACACTATTCCAAAATCTCCATGGATATAGTCACTGAAATATTCCCTATTAGGAGTAGCATGAAAAGATGCACCAAAATCTAATACCCAAGATTCTATATTATTATGCAGAGAGAAAATTAAAGCATCCTGTGCAATACCTGCAATCTTGGCTTCTTCCTTTCCTTCATGCTGATTGTCCTCCTTGGGTTTTGACCAACAATCTCTGCCTATGTGCCCCATCTTTCCACAATTCCAGCATTGTGGCTTCCTGCCATTCCTGGATTTAGATCTGCCTTTCCCCTTTGATTTGGATCTTGATCTGCCTTTCTTGCTCTTCTCTTTCTGCCTTCCCCTGCTCTCAAAACTTAAAGCATTCCTAGATGCCTCTTCTGTGCTTTTCCTGCGTATTTCCTCATTCAAGATAACACTAACAACATCCTCTACTTTCAAAATATTTGATGTAGATGCAGTATTACTTACTGCCATTACTAAGCCATGCCAGCTTTCAAGCAAAGAACATAATATCAAAAGAGCTTTTATTTCATCATCAAACACTATATTCACTGAACTTAACTGATTCACAATTCCATTGAAATCATTTAGATGAGTAGAAACAGATCCACCTTCATTCATATGCAAATTAAATAACTGCTTCATAAGATATACCTTATTAGAAGCTGAGGGTTTTTCATACAAATTTACTAACGTAGTCATCAACTCTACCGTAGACTTTGCCTGTGATAAATTGGATATCATAGTGGATGCTAGACTCAGTCTTATAGACCCCAGAGCCTTTCTGTCAAGAACTTCCTATTCTTCATCCTCCATGTCTTTGGGCTTCTTTGCAACACCTCCTAATGGTAAGTAGAGATCTTTCTGATACAGATAATCCTCTATCTGCATTCTCCAGTGTTGGTAATTTTTGCCATTAAACTTTTCCATTCTCAATTTACTTTCATCTGCCATTGCTTCTCCCACTCAAACAGAAATCCCTGCAAAAACTCCTGTGAGAACCTGTAATCAATACACACTACACAGATCTGAACCACCTGTTACTGAACCTGAACTTTGATACCAATTATCAAGCTATGAACCTGTAACCAAGGCTCTGATACCACTTGTTGGGGGATCAATCCAACAATAGATTACAATTGTGACAACAATAAATGCGAAATTAAACCAGATTGACAAGTAATTAGAATGATAATAGCAAGAACAAGAGATACAAGAAAACACCCTGAAAACTTGTATTAACAAACTCTTTACAAAAGGAATACAATTGAAGAAAGCTTCTTTCTTCCACACCTCTCCTAGATGTATAAATCTCTCAATAGATCTCTATTCCTCAAGAGCTCTCTCTCTCAAGAACAATCAACTCCAACAAGTCTGGATTGATTCAATTCTGTACTGTTCTTCACACACAATGAATTACAATAATTCACCCAACTACAATAATCCACTACAAAACTACTACAAAGCTAAGAAGATCTAATTCTACATATATAATTAGGAGACTTGAGCATGTACACCCAACAAGCAGTTAAGCCACTTGAACAAGGGCTCTAAAAATAGTAATGCCAATAATAGAGACACGAGCTTGAGACTTCAACTCAAAATTATCATGCAAACACTCGCTTCTGTCCACAGAAATAGCTCTCTGGACACGCAGGTAACCGACGTCAGTTCCTGCTGCTTGTCTGTGACCGCCGTCGACCGACCTTCTGCCGATGTCAGCGTCTCTGTAACTATCTGTGACTGACGTCGATCACTCCTGACCGACGCCGGTGTCTGTGTAGACCTGAACCTGATAATGAATGCTCCTTGGTGAAGTTTTTAGCTCCACACCCTAACAAATTTAAAGGATTTAAGATGCATGTAAATTCATATATACTCAAGTAAAGTATAAATACAAGTTAATATATTTGAGCAAGTGAGACAAGTAAATGTAGATTTGAGAGGAAAGACTTTATTTTTATACTAAGTGCAAAATAAGAAATTTTATTGCATGGACATAATCTTTCCAATGGAGGTGATTATAAGGCCTAATTTGATATGTAAATTTATATGACCCACAAAATAAAATTATGAGTGTTGAGACTAATGAGATGTGAGTACAAGTAGAAGCAGCTACAATATGCAAAAAAAGGTTACCTGATTTTAGAATAAATTAGGGGGTGTTGTGCAAACAACAACAAATGATGACTCTACTAGAAAATACTCACGAGTATTTTAGAATGAAAGAAACATGTATATGAACCCATAATCTCTGGTTGACATTACACATAAAACATGAATTGATTTGATAGAGGAGATGATGGGAAAATATAAGAAACCAAATATGACATCCTCATTGACGTGGTGTGTGAAAATGAGTTCATTACCTCTTCTTAGAACCTAAAAGGATTATATACCATAGATCCAATCACCAGGCTAGTGAATCCTATCTTTAAAATGCTTACTTGGATATTACTCCACTATTAGACATACATCCATAGCCTTGACAGAGTTATCTCTGATTCCACTTAAGGCCTTACTCTACTGTCTGCCAAGCATCTATAACCTCGATAGAGGTTGCCTAAATTGCCTAGAATTGAGTTTTTCATAAATTGGTATTATTTTATTTTCTTTTTTTCTCTTTCCTATTAATTTTTTTAGCATCTTAATTTTGGGTTGGGGACTACCATGGCAAGTGAATGAAAAAATTATAGATTTTCCACCCTAGATATTTATTGTAGCAGGTTCATTTAGGCAAACCTAGAAACCATTAAGATGCAAATTTTGTGTTTGGTTTGAGATAGTGTCTTCATTAAAAAATAGTTTATCCAAACTTAACTCAACATGAACAAGTTTAGAACACACACAATAACCTAAGCTTTTTAAATTGATTTAAAAACAAAATCTAAGATTGCAAACTACTTAGAGTAATTGTGCACCAGAATGTAATTCATGTGACTTACCTACAAGCCTTACATTCTTCCTTATTTTTACCAATAAGGGGAACCTATAGGGTGAAATAGATGGGTCAGGCCAAAATAGATAAGCAATGAGGCTAAACCAACAATGAAAATCAATAAAAGTAAGAAAAGTAAGAAAAGAAAACTAAATTAACAATGATAACATGAAAAGAAAGGATAAATGAAAGCAAAAAGAATAAAGAGAAAGTATGCATAGGAAATTTATAGGATCATTAAAGATTAGAAGTAGTATTTGAGAAATTTTATATTGATAGGAAATGGAACATACTCACTAGTTATACACCTTAGGTGGAATGCATTCTCGCATAGGATTTCAGATATTTGGTAGGGACCCACACAAGGCATCAATTTTTTCACGATATCCAATTTTATCATGAGCCTCATCCTATATAAAGACTAGATCATAGATCTATAAGGATTTAAATTTAGCTCATTTTTCAAACCAACATTTGATGACTCCTTGGTGTTTGTTAAAATGTAGTAAGGTTACATCACATTTTTCTTCTAGTTTTATTAGGTTCAAGAGTCAAGTCTCAATTTTTTCATCAGTCTCCAAGTAGTCTCTCATGAATTTTAAGGTCAGGATTCTCAAGTTCATAGGGAAGATAAGATCTTGGTCATATACTAGATGATATAGGGAAGTACCCATAGAAGATTTATATCTAGCCCTATTATACCATAATACAAACTTTAAAACTTTGTGTGCCAATCTTTGGGGTTCTTTTCTAAGATTTTATTAATTACATCTAACAAATTTTTATTTGTTAATTCAATAACCCCATTACCTTATGGGTAATAATTAGAGGAATATTTGAGAATTAACTAGTTATCATAATCCCATTTAGTGAATTGTAATGAGGGGAAAGTAGGGCCATTATCACATACTAGAATAGAAGTAATCCCAAACTTGGTTATGATATGTTCCTATAGGCAGTTGATTACCATGTTGGTTATGAAATTATTGAAAGCTTGAGATTAAGTCCAACAAAAAATAATTAGTTATCATAAGGATAAACTTGGGTCCTACTAAGGAGTTAGCATCGATTGCTCTGATAAAGTCCAATTCCCACTTTTTGAATGGCCAAATCTTAATAACTAGTTGCAATGAAATAATAGGTATATGATCTATATGCATGATGAATTTGAAAGTATGACAAATCTAGACATGAGCATGAGTATATTTAAAAACATGAAGCCACTAATACCCTATCCTAAGTATTTGGTGAGTTATATCAGTCCTTGAACTATGACTAGTTTTATATTTCCCATCAAAATCATCAAGTACTTCACCCACTTCTTATTTGTTGAGGCATTTTAGGTAGATGCCTTTGTGATTCCTTATGTATATAACACTTGATTTGATCATGAAGTTTCTAATTTTTAAGAATAAGGCTCTTCTCTAAGTTGAATTTAGGTGACTTGGGCACTCTTTATTCAACACGTAATATACCACATCCTAGTACCAATAATCATTTATTATATCTTGCACCGTGTATTATTGGTAAATCATCCATGAGTCTAATTTAACCATGGAATTAATTATTCCTTGAAATCTTAAAATATTCATTGGTTGGAACTCAAAGTAAAATTATTGGACAATGGTCATCCACAACTCATTTTACATCAACATACCTTTCACAACTAGGTCTAAAACAACTACAAATACCTTACTACGGAGAATGTAATGTCTAAATTTTTTGACTACCTTGATTAAGGCAAAAATTTGTTTATCTATCATTGAATATCTCATATAAGTATTTTAGAGTGGAGAGCTCATGAATGAGATGATTCTCTCATCTCTAGATTCTCTATTATATGTTAGCACTGCAACACTTGAGTGTTTAAAAGTGAATGAATATATGTAGATGGGTTGTGTATAGTTGGGAATGATTACCACTAGTGTGTTTATAATTAATTTCTTGATTTGTGAATTTTTTTTTTGTGATTTAGTAATATATTCAATCTTGGCATCCTTATTCAACATGTTATTTAGTGGCTGAACTATCTTTGCAAAGCCTGAGATGAACTTCCTGATGAAGTTGATCTTGCTAAAGAATGAATTTCATTATTTTATATTGCTAGGGAATGGAATTTTTAGTATTACCTCCACTCTTTTAGGATCTATGGATATGCCTTTTTATGAGATGATGTGGCCAATAAACTTACCCTATATTACCACAAAAATGCATTTATTCATGTTTAAATAAATTTGATGCTCTTTGTATCTCTATAGAACTACTCTCAAGTCTTTCATGTGGTGTTTTATATTCTTGGAAAATATGGTTAAGTTTTCCATGTATATTACTATGCATTTATTGACAAGGTCCTTGAATTTAATATCTATGTCAGGTTGAAGGTGACATCCACATTGATTAGGCTAATGACATCCTCTTGTACATGAATGTACCCCACTTAGTTGTAAATGTTGTCTTAATCTGATCCTCATAGTTGACCACTACCTAGTTGTACCCTAAGTATCCATCTAGGAATATCATCATTTTCAAGCCATTCACTACCTATATAACTTCATCTAGTGAAGGCAATGGGTAATTATCTTTATCTAAGGCCTTGTTCAAGTTGAGAAAATAAACACACAACCTTATCTCTCCACTTTTATTTACGACTAGCACCAAATTAGCCACCCATGTGGAGTGCCTAACAAGTAAAATTATCCTTTTTTAGAGTAAATTATACATGTCTTTAAATATTAGTGGTTCTAGAAGTGGACTAACTGGTCTTTTCCTTTGATAAAATGGTTTAACTCCTAGCTTGTGAGGAATGGTATGAATGAGAATAGATGTTTTAAACACCTTTAAGTCCTCATAACTCCACATTATAACATCCTTTAAATATTTTAAGGCTTGAACAAAGTCTTATTTTTCTTCTTCAGTGCATATTGTGTGTAGAAGCACATTCTTTGACTCACTAACATTGCCTAGATTGAAATGCTAGTGGAGCATACCATTAGTGGGTGATGATTTATATTTATCACCTTGGAAATACATATTGAATATTAATTCTAATGAGACCATGCCCTTAGGTATATTATTGGTCTTCAAGTTGATGACCCCTTCCTCATCTAGTTTGTTTTATTCTCTGTTATCTTCATATATGATTTTTGATTCAAATACATATGTGTTGGTGATGAATTTGATGATATGTTGGGTATAATTGAACACCTGGAAGTTATAGATATTATTGGGAACATACTGAGAAGAGACTAAATCCATAAAGAACCTTCTCAACTTAGAGTTAGCCATTGGATCAAGAGTACTAGTAGTTATAACTAATGCATCGATTGTGTAATTCTTTCTATGAGGAAGAGTCTGAACATTGAATGCATCAAAATACTCAATTAAATTCCACACAATATTATGACATTTAGACAAAACTTTGTCAATACATTCATACTAGCTTCTAACCACTTGAACACTATTTTTGAATCACCAAGCACCTTGAGATTCTTAACCTTCTTCCTGAGAGCAAATTGAAGACCATGAATGAATGCCTCATATTTAGCCACATTATTTGTGAAAGTAAATTGCAAGTTAAATATAGCTATATATGATTTTTATTTTGGATTGATGAGATCCACACTAGCACCGTACCTTCTCTTGGACATAGAGCCATCAAATTTTAGAGTCTACAAGTTGTTTTCAGCTATATACACTGGACTCTGAGAGGTAGGTATGGTTGAAATATTGATATATTTACTAGTTTTATCAATGCCTAGTGGGCATATACTTTGTATCTCAGTTGAAAAACACCTTTTGGTTGGGTCCTTAGTGGAAGAAATAGGTATTGGGTTATCCAAAATGGTTATTTTCTCACATGAAGACCCTGTGAATCCCTTATTTCCATTTAGATTGTCTAGTTTCACCTCCTCATATGTTATTGAAAATTTAGGAAATGAAATTATTTTAGGTGAATAGAGAAAATCATCCTTATCTAACTAATATAGCTCCTTATTGTCTATTTTTATTGTATGGTCAACATATTAATTGAGAACTTATTATAACCTTTTTCTTCTTTCTCAAGTGAGTACATCCTAAGCTCTGACTCTTCAAATAAGATTTCATTTGTTTTTGTTATATTATTTTATCATGTGAATCATCTTAGGCTATCTTTAAATTCAAACATGGTTGGGCATGCCATGACATGTGAGTCACATATGAAATAAATTAGAGTCCATGTATTTATTTAATGTTCTAGACCAATCTCTTCTTAAGTTCATACCATATGCATTAGCTATATCCGCTACTTGAATATCAATAAATTACTACACTTTTAGATTAGAAACCAACTCTATATGAATTTAGTTACATTCACCAACCATCATAACCTTTGATTTTTCCAATTAAAAAAAAAAATCTTTTTGATTTCATGGGAGTCAATCCCAATCTCTATAAAATTGTATATGGCATCACGTTGTCAGAAGCACCTGAATCTACCAAACATTTATGTACGTTCTTACCAAAAATATGGATTATTAGGAGAAAAGGAGGAGTTTCAATATTTTATTTATAAATTACATGAGTTTCAATAGTTATATTATATTTTTCCCTTTAGGAGCAAATAATTCTTTCATTAACAAGTCCTTTTGGTTATAAATTTAGATCAAATTAAACATTATAATATTAGCTGTAGTTTTCTTCAGGTCATCTATAATGTCATATCCATGTTTGATTTGATCCACTAGTTTGTTAGTTTGTGGGGGAATAGGGATTTTCTTTGGTTGATAAGATGTGTTAGGTACTTTATGTGGAAATAGGGTGTTATTCAAGTTATCATCAGGTGGAACTTGAGTGTTGTTCAGAGGAGTAGATGTAATTAATGGATCTTAAAGCTTACTCCTCAATTGGTAATTATTTGACATTTGAATTTAGTTTAAATGCATGGAACTCATTTATGTTGTCTTTAAGCTCATTATCAATTTTGAATATAAACTCATAAGTCTCCAAGATTAGATCCATACTAGGGTTTCCTTTGCCTTGATTATAGTTGTTATTGGGTGCAAGAAATAGTTTTAGATTGTCCATCTCTTTTTGGAAGATGTTTGACACATAAATGAACTCTTCATAATCAATTTTAGTGTGGTTATCCATATTTTGTATCATACACTAGGTGGGTAGTGCTAAATCAGATAAATTTATTACATTTGAAGCACTATTATTATTATTATTGTTATTGTCCAGTGGGATATGCACACCTTTATTATTTGGCCTAGTGTTCCATTGTCTGTCGGTTCTCTAGAAGTTGAAATTTTTATTATGTGGTGGATTATTTATGACTTGCTTGGTATTATTAGGCATGTGTCTATGCAAATTAACCATATCATTTGTCAAACTTTGAACTATTTACTACAAATTTACTATCTCTAGGTTCACTTTAGCGTTTTATTGATTTCCTACTTATGATTGTGGGTTAGCCACATGTGTAATAACATTTCTAAATTCAAGGGAAAAAATATGTGTTTGGTTATAAGCATTGTTAATAGGTGTCTAGTTTTTTAAAAATATGGGAAAGCCTATTGGTTATTAGTGGAGGTAACGTAACCACTAGTGTTATGCATGGTAGCAATGTTGTATGTAATGGAGACTAATAGTTGGTTATTTTCCTACCTAAAAAATGTGATTGGGAAGCATATAAGGCTGACCACTAGGTATATAATTAATAGGCATTAAATTATAGACTATATTTGGGATTTCATGTAGGGCACTTGAGATTGGATTCATCAATGGAGTGTTGTGCTAAAGAGTATGGTTGATCATTAGAATATGATTATAGGCACCTAGTTGGCCAAGCAAAGGTAAAGGACCAAATTTTTAACCTTGTGACACCATTTTATGTTTAATGTTGACAACCTTATTATAATCCAAAGAAAAGGATATGAGGGCTGTTGGAGTTCTTATGAGGAACATGGAAGTCATTGAATCTAAATCCCTAAGGTATATCTTCATGGTAATCACTTTTGTTTGAGTGTATAGGTCATTAAACCTTTGATAAATATTATGTAAGTGTGTATTTAAGACACTTATAGGTTATTTTATATCCCTATGGGTAACAACAAAGTGATGATATAAGATGGTTAGATCAATGGGTAGCTAGAAGTGTTGATAAACATAGTTTCTAGATCATTCCAAGAAGTGATAGACTTTTTTAGCAATCCTAAATATTATCCATAGGCCATTTCATCTAAATTTTATGGGAATATGTGACAAGATACATCCTGAAGATTAATTTTTGTTTAGATAGTAATGTCTTTGAATGCTTGAATATGCACTTTAGCAGTGCGAATCCCACCATGCACATACTGAAGACAAAAAATTTCTCTATTTTTTGCTAAGTCATGGGAAAATCCTATAATGTTGATAGGGTAAATACCTCCATCGAGCCAAATGTAGGCCATTGATGGGTTTTGAGGGGAAGTAAATGGATTAACAAAAGGAAATAATATATCCACCATTTGTATGTGCAAGAAAATGAAAAATAAACTTATGTAGCCTTGATTAATAATGATCTTCATTTCAATATAAAAATGTTTGGGTATACATTCACCAATTAGTTAATTTTTTTAGAAACATAACAACAGTGATAAAGTAAAAATAAGGGAGAGATTACACTACAAAGCGATAAAATTATTTGGTCTAACGTCTCCTCACTTAGAATCAATAAGATCCAACCCTTTTAAATGACCATGGAATGACTATCTATAATAAATTTAGTAAATGAGGGAAATAATCCCCCCCCCCAAGAAAAAAAAAAAAAAAAAAAAATTGTATGGCTTTGCTTGAACTTTGCATGTGTTTGAGTAATAATGTGGATTTAAAATAATTTTGGTGAATATAAGATATCCTCATCATCTAGGTGATCCAATTCTTTAAATCTAAATTCTCCCTAGACAATCAACATGTTAATAGATAATCTATTATAAGCATCTATTTATTTCTCAAGTACATAGACCCCTAGTATAGACTCTTCATACAAGATATCATTGGTCTTATTGTACTTTGTGATAATGTGAGCCATTTTTGGCTCCCTCACAATATTTATCTGATTGGGCATGCCTCTCCATGGGAGACACATGTGGGATAAATCAGTGGCCATATATCTATTGAGTGTCTTGACCAATCTTGACTGAGAATCATCCCATGTGCCTCAAGTATATATACCACTTGGATGTTAATAAATTAATACATTCTAGGATCAAAATACAACTACATGTGGATGTGATTCAACTCACCAACGTCCTTAACCTCTAATTTGTACAAGTGAACAAAATTTATAGTATATTTGGTGGGTGTTAGTCCCAACTATTGGAAAATGGCATAAGGAATCACATTCCCTGAATCACATGAATCTACCAAAACATTATGTAAGTTTTTTCCAAAAAATATGATTATTAATAGAAATGGAGTGTTTCCATTTTCTCCTTATAAATAGCCACATGAACACCAACAATGATATTAGCTTCCTTTCTATTGGAGGCATATAATTATCTTAGAAACAAGTATTTTTGGTTAAACATCTAAAGTAAATACATCATTGTTATTTTGGCCTCTATTTTCTTCAAGATTTATATAATTCTATATCCATATTTACTTTTCTCTAGTGGTTTATCAATTTAAGGAGGTGCAACATTGTTCCTAGGTTTATATGAATTAATAAGGCCTTTAGGGGGAGCATGATTATTACTTGAGTTTTAATTACGTGGAAACTGAATGTTGATAAGAGTAGAGGTAGTTAAAGGAATATACAATTTAATTCTCATTTGGTAGTTGTTCCCCCTCTATAATTGTTTAAATTCATGGTCCTCGCCTAAGTTATCTTTAGGCTCATTTTCAATTTCAAATGGGAGCTCATAGGTATCTAAAACCATGGCAGTGCTCAATTTGTCTCCACTTGGGATTGGTTTTCCATCATCTGGTATAAACATTATTTCAAGTTTATCCATCTAATTTTGTAATATGTTTGAGGCCAATACAAAATGAGCATAATTTTTTTCATCATGGTCTATTATATTGTGTAGTTTACACCAAGTGGGTAAGGCTATGTCTGCCATGTTTACTAGATTGGAGGCACTATTATTATTTTAATTGGTAATGTTAAGGAGACTAGGCACATTTACATTATTGGGCCTAGTAGTCCATTGCCTATTAGTCCTCTAAAAGTTATAATTTCTACATTGAGGTGGGTTATTCATAAATTGGTTGGTGTTTTTAGGCACATTTATATGTAATTTGACCATATCATTGTTCAATATTTGGACCATCTACTATAAATTATCTACGTCAAGGTTTACAAGGGCACTTTGGTTACTTCCTTATTGAGGTGAAGGGCAAACCACTAGTGTAGTATAATTTAAAAATGTATGGATAATGAGATACACTATGTTATAGGTATTGCTAGTAGGCATTTAATTGTTTATAAACAAAAGGATAGCCTATTAGTTTTTGTTAGGCACATCATAATCGCTTGAACTAGGTGTGGTAATCATGTTATTATAGGAAATTGGAATGATTTTTTGATTCATATGTTATGGTAATATGTGATTTGGAGGAACATAAGGATAGTTTTTTGGCATGGAGTTCAAGGGAATTATATTATAGATTAGATTTGGAGTCAAATACATAGCTTATGGGATAAGATTCAATAAAGGAGTGTTCTGCATAAGATACTAGTTGACCATAGGAATTATGGTATAGGAATTGGGTTATCATAAAGAAAGTAGTGGACTAACACCATATCTTTGGGGTACCATTTGATTTTCAATACTAATTAATTCATTATAAGACAAAGATAAATATGGAAGATTTTTTGGGATCCTCCTAAGGAATGTATAAGTCATGGGGTTCAAGGCACTTTAGTATGTTTATATAACATCCAACTTGGTCTATGTCTAGGGGCCCTTCAACCTTTTATACAACTTATGAAATCAAGTATTGAAAATACTCTTGAGCTCATTGGGATCTTATTGATTCCTAAATGTGTATCACAGGTGGTCTAGAGTGTTCAATAAACCCTTCTCATTTTTGAACTCAGAGAGTCCATTGCATAGGTTACATGTTGTGATAATCCTGATATCTTTGGTAGAATAGAGGCAAAGGAAATGAACCATTCCAAAAATTTATATTAGTTAGTGGTTGGAAGCCACTGTGTCCTAAATTTGATCTTTAAGAAAATGAAATAAATCTATGCTAATTAGCATGAATTATGATTAGATCTAAGTCCAAATCTAAATCAAGATGAATATTCAAAATGAAGCTAATTTAAGGTGAATTGATAAAAAAAGGTAAAAAGAAGGGTAGGGTAGAGAAGGGATATGTTTTTTATCTTTAACACAAACATCATGACAAGTTTCAAGTTCTATTTAGACATGCATTTAACCAATATATGACATGAAGTAGCATATGCTCAAATCCTACCACACATTATACAAATATTTAAGGATAGTATAAAATAGTGTAAATAAGGACCATATTTAATTTAAAGACTCACCCCTACAAGAAAAAAAAATTAACACATATACAATAAAGGTAAATAAAATGAATTAAACCTTATAACTTTCAACTAATCTAACATACACATAAATTAATAGCTCTATACTTAAAGATGCACATCTAGAATTCACAAGAACCATTTAAATATAAGTTTTAGATTAGACAAATGAGAGAGAAACCATGACAGAAATTCATGCAAGAAAAAATGGACAAACTTTGTAAAACTCATTGCTTTGTATTAATTTTCTCAAAAGTTAAAAGAATAGTTTTTGGCTCAAAAACTCTCTCCTTTTACAATTGGAAATACCTATTTATATAGACAATTCATGAGGTACATCAATCAGTAATGATAAATTACATTTATACATGTGTATACGATAACTATCCTTTTTATTACATTCTAGAAAAAATGACCTTTTATAATATACTAAACCATAGGCAATGTACTTTAAACTATGTACATGCCTTTGCAAGAAAAATATTCCTTTTCCAAAATATACAATGCTGATTACAAAAGAATATTCCTAATCTAACTTTGAGACCCTGGTGTTACTGCAAGCTTTTGCCTTCCCTCTAGGATATTCATTATATAATGTTGTTAATTGATTAGTTGGAGGTCAATAATGGGTCTCATGAACATATATTTTTATATATCTTCTAGGTTATTGAGATCTTTCTCAGATCTCTCTAAATCTTGTTTGATGCTTCTAGCATTCCCTATCTTCTCCTTAGAAGACAATAGTAGGCCCATGATCTTCTTGTTATCAATACCTAGCTTCCCTTGGCTTTGGATCTTAAACTCTTGCATGAATTTATTTCTATGATTTAATTCCTCATCATCAAACTAGTAAGCACTGGATAGCATTATAAGTGCATCTTCAACTATTTCTCCATGGCCTAAGGATATCACATGAAATTCCAAAACTAGTGATCCTAGTTCCTCTATTTGGGATGAAGAGGATGGAAATTCATTAGGTCTCCTTTCTTCTGGGCTTTGGATTGAATTCTTTTTAC
This sequence comes from Torreya grandis, assembly GCA_037957365.1. NCBI lineage: Eukaryota > Viridiplantae > Streptophyta > Pinopsida > Cupressales > Taxaceae > Torreya > Torreya grandis. The sequence continues at coordinate 91,291 of JARHVA010006133.1, read as the reverse complement.
ACATATGATAATTCAACTTTCTTAGGCTTGATTATGATCAATATAGGGTTAAATTAGGCTTTTGTGCATGCTAGGGCTCTTCTTCTTAGTGCTTTAATAGTGATAACTAGTTCAAATGGTGAGTTTCATGGCATCCCTATGGAATTTTAATGACACTTTACCTATGGAATTTTCATGGCACTTTTCTTATTAATATTTAAAAAGTTATTGTTGCCTTTTGAAAATTACACCTTGATCTTGCATCGTTGGATCTATTTACTTGGATCAACATGGTTCATTGATCTTGATCTGAAAACTTGAACACTATTGGTTTCTTGTTACATTTTCCATGGTTATGACACTTGTCACTTACACATTCACTTTGAGATTTGTTGAAATTTCAACATTGATCTCATACCATTGGTCTTGTTTGCATAAACCAATCATGCTCCATCGATCTTGAATGATTGGATCATGTCTTTTACTCTGTGGAACGTTGATCAAAATTTTTACACTTATCTACATACCATCAATCTTTAAAATATGCTCAAGATTTAATTTATGGCCTATGGTTGTGCCGTGTGTCATCTCCATAATTATTCTCAAGGATTTTGACTTTTCAACCTTCATTACACACTATCAAATCTTGTTCAGTCGAATGAATGCACTTCATCAATCTTTTTCCATCCTTCACTCCACTCATTATTATATATTTGGTAGGGTTCTCATGATGATGACACTTGTCACCTTTTCACTCATCTAGAGCTTCATTAAAACTTTGACTTGATATACACCATCGATCAGAATATGAATGCTTAGTCATGTACCATTGATCTTTAGGGACATGATCAAGCTTTAATCATTCATATTGATCTCACACCATCAGATCCTAATACTCAGGTTAACGTGGTTTATTGATCAAAGTGCTTGACTTTTTGAATTTATCCCATGTTGTTAGATCATCTCCACCTAAGTAAATGTGTACTGTCAATCCTAAAAATAATACAAAATGTTAAGTCAGGCTCAAGAAATATAGGAAACTTAGGATAAAGTATTAAGACTAAGGTTTTTATTCATGTTAATAAAAATGAACTAAAACCTTAGGATTAAAACTTAAGCTAAACTTAGAACATAATAAAGGGACCATGTAGTTAGTTAGACCATTTTAATAATAAAATAGACCAATGGCTCATGAGAAATGAAGGGACTAAGCATAAGATTTTTATACTAAGGTTTAGTTGTGTTGATAAACACAACTAAACCTTGGGATAAAAATTAAACTAAGTCCATGGCATGATTAATCATTCCCTCATAAATTATTCTTGCCAAATTTGAATTTGATTCAAAAGAACCTTAGCTAGAGTAATTTGAATGAGGGTTTCAAGATGATTAAACATGACTTCAATTTAATCTTCAATAAACCAAAGGCTAATAAAAGACCAAATTACCATAAAATCATGAAACCCTAGATATTGCTCATTTTAAATGGACTCCATTAGAGTTGTAACCTCTAACATAAAGATCTAATGTTAGCAACTTTAGGCAATACTAAATCAGAATTATGAACAAATATGCCAACCAAATCAGGTGTGGGTGATCTTGAAATAAAGAATTAATTGCAATCATGCCAAAGGTACTTTGATCAAGTGAATTTTCAATTTTAAGTTACAAATTTGCATAATTTAAAATAAGGGTCCCTATATTTTAGAAATGGGGGTATGTTGACCTCAAAAAATGGCAACTTCAGGGGGAAATATAGCAATATGTTAGTATTTAGATATTTTGGTTTAGACTAATAACTAATCTAGTCATTCTATTAGATCAAGTACCATAATTAAGATCAATTCATGGTTAAAATAAGTCCTACACATTCAGAATTAGGATCAAACATGTAAACTAGTCATGCTATGTGTGTGCTTTGATTCCACTTGCTATTTGCCATGGGATTTAGGGAAAAAATTCTAAATTTCATGACTTTAACCATTAACACTTGACTTGTAGCATATTTGGATGTGTACTAATGATCATGATTTAGCTCAAATAAGGTTTGAGCATTGCTCTAATACCAACCAGTCATCCATAGCCTTGAAAAATATTCCTTTGGCTCCACTCAAGGTCTTGATCCACTTCTAACTAGGTGTCCATAGCCCTGATGCAGATTACCAGATTCACCTTTGCTTAGAAAACTTTTAAATTTTATAATAAAGCTCTTATTTTTTTTATCTTTCAAATAATTTTGACCTTTTATCAAAGGTTGGGAATCAGGTTAGCTAAATTTTGGAATTTGGTCAAGTGTTTGATCTTCAGACAATCATCCTTATTTGCAAACTTTGTCTGAGACAATAATATTTATTAAGTTAAAACATGACAATTTTCAATAATTCAAGATTTCATCCTACATATGCAATCCTTCTTAGAATCAAGCTTAGATCAAAACAAGGCTTAGAATCTCAAGGAATAATTATCTTACCTATTAGTCTTTTACTAGTTTATCTAAACTATAACATTAAGCTCATATTCCAATAATCCATGATCAACCAATGCTGAGAAAACATACATGCATTCTTGAACTGTGGAGTTTCTTTTGAGCATCTAAATGTATTTTGAGATGAGGACTATCCAAAAGGACTTATTGAAATAAAGAAACAATCTAAAAAAAGCAAACAAACCAAACACAAAACAAATATATATATATATATATATATATATATATATATATATATATAAACACTATGCACAAACAAGGGACAAGAAGGAAAGAAATAGGAAATAAATTTATATAAAGCCTACCTACACTAACTCTAACTATTCTTATAGTCTAATCCATGAAGACTCCAAGTGGGCCAATAAAAAAATAGTGATTAAGGTATTGCCCATTGGTTGGAAATATGAACTTTGATCCTTGTAAGTCTTTTATTTTAAATGTGTTATCTCCCAAGGTCTCAATAATCAAATATGGGCCAATCCACAAAGGAGTGAATTTTCTATGTTTACCCTTGGGCTTAGATGCCTTGTCCCAAAGAAGAAATAGGTCTCCTTACCTGAACACCTTTATCTTTGAATGCTTATCAAAACACCTTTTAATTATGGTCTGGTGTTTGCTAAAATTGGAAAAAGCCTCCTCTCTTGCATATTCCATCTGTATTATGTCAAGCAACATTGAACATGCAAATTATTGATCCTCCTCTATGTACTCTTGCATAAACTTATAGGTTGGCAACTTGAATGTTATGGGGAATATAGGTTCTTGACCATATACTAGCAAGAATGGCGATGCCTTAAGATCTTTCTTGATTCTAGTTCTATCTTCTCAAAGGGCATACTTAAGTGGCTTGTGACATGTCCTTGGTTTACCATTTGTTGACTTCTTAATGGATTTCATCAAGTTCTTATTTATTGATTCAGAAAATCCATTACCTTGAGGATAATGGTTTGATGAGAACCTGAGGACAATATTGTTGTCATATGCCCACTTAGTCATCTCAATGGATACAAGGGTAGATCCATTATCATAGACTAGAGATACAGGTGTCCCAAACCTTGTGCATATGTTTTTTTAAAAATTTGAACACCTTTTTAGTCCTACACTGCTTAGTTTCCACTGCTGCAATCCATCTAATGTAGTAGTTAGTAGCAGTCAAAACATACTTGTGACCATCAAAGGAATTAGGGTTAATGACCCCCATAAAATCTAATCCCCATTGGGTAAAGGGTTTATCAATCATCTTTCATTTTAATGGCATGGCTGACTTTGGCTCTTTTGTGTTGAATACTTGACATGCATGACATTCTCTCACATACTTGTGAGTGTCCTTGAATATAGTAGGCTAGTAGTAACCAAATTTAAGGATATTATGGGATGTAGTCCTTCCATATAGATGTCCACTTCCCAACTTTTCATGGAAATTGCTCAAGATCTCAGCTACCTCTTTCTTGGAAACATACTTTAGGTAAATTCGTTTGAAGTTCTTCCTATACAACACTCCATCCTTGATTATAAATTGAGATACCTTGAGCCTTAAATATCTTTTTTGATCTCTACTTAACCCTGCAAGATAATAGCCATCAATTATCAAATGAACAATAGGATCATACCAATCATTGGGCTAAATTTTTTTTGTTCTACCTGCATGAGACTCAATTTGGGATTAGTATTGGCAATAAATTGAATTAAACCTTGAAATCTTACCAACTTGGTAGTCTTCATTTCTAGATCATATTCTTAGAGAGCAGACATCTATTACCTCTCCTTTTTCCAAGTTTAAATTGACTAAGCATGAGCTTAATGGTAGGGTTTGGTAGTATTACATGTACCTTATTTAAAAGGATATAATGCCTAAATTTATTCACTGGCTTGACTAGAGCACATGCTTTCTTGTCAATAAGAAAACAATTCAATTTAGCATTTTTAAAATTAGTACTCATGAAAGCAATAGGATTATCACACTTATCCACCTTCTGAGTTAGAATAGTATTTATTATATGATCAGAGGTAAATAAATAAAGATAAAAATCTTTAGTAAAATATGGACTTATTAGAACAAGAGCTTATCTAATTACTTCTTTGATTTCCTAGAAGGCCTTCTTGGTCTCTTCATTCCAAGAGATCTTAGCATCTTTGTTCAACATGTCATTCAAAGGTCTCACTATTTCTACAAAACCATAAATAAACTTCCACATAATGTTAATCTTCCTAAATAAAATTTTTAATTTTTATTTTCTATTAGGAGGTTTTATTTTAGATATGGACTTTATTCTATCTAGGTCTATATAAATCCCCTTTTTAGTTATAACATTTCTTAATGATTTTCCCTCAGTAACATAAAAAATACTTTTCTTTAGATTGAGATAAATTCCATACCTTCTGCACCTTTCAAATACATGCTACAAATGCATGATGTGATATTCTCTATTCTCTAAAAAAATAGTTAAGTCATCCATGTAAATGATAATGCACTTACCTATTAGCCCCTCAAAAGCATGGTCCATTGCTCTTTGAAAAGTTGCACTTACATTTATTAGTCCAAAGGGCATCCTTTTGTAGGAAAATATGCCCCAATTAGTAATGAATGCAATTTTTAGTCTATCCTCCTTATTTACAATCACTTGGTTATATCCTTAAAAACCATCAAGGAATGACATCATTACCTAACCACTAACAATCTGAATAACCTAATCAAGAGAAGGCAAAGGATAATTATCTTTCTCAAATGCTCTATTTAGATTTCTAAAGTTTAAACACAATCTAATTTCCCCATTTTTATTTTTGATGGTCACTAAGTTAGCTACCCAAGTGGAGTACCTAATGGGAAATAATATCCTTGCATCTAACAATTTCTTGACTTCTTTATAAATTAAAGGTTCTAAGATAGGGTTGATAGATCTTTATTTTTGCCTAAAAGACTTACATGTATTTTTAGTGGTATGGTATGAGTTATGACCCTAGGATAAAATATGTTTAGGTCTTCATATGACCATGATAAAAAATATTTATACTTAGTCTATATCTCTTTATCTCTTCTTGACTCTTCACTAGTGGTGGTTGTACCAATGTTGACTAGTTGGGGTTGACATTGGGAACCTAGGTCAACAGTATTATCATCTTTTCCATTTAATTTAGGAACTTTGATATTCTTAGCTAGTTTATCTATGTCAAGTAATTTTTCTAGGGAAATCATGCCCTTGGGAATCTTATTATCATTTAACTAGATGATTTTGTCATCAATATTGCCTTTATTAAGAGTATTTTCATTAGTTTCATCGATGATTGGACCTCAAACACTTGAATTGTTCATGAAGTATAAGATCTACTGGTCATCACTAAATACTTGTAAATGGTTGATATTATTAGGGACCGAGGGACAAGGAACCAATTCAAAACTAAGGTTTCCTAGTTTAGAGTTTTGGTTGGTCATAAGATTAGCTGTAGTTGAGGCTAGCTCATCAACAACTTGGTTCTTTACCCTAGGAATAGAGACAATGTTAAAGGCATTAAATTAATCTATCAAATCCCATGATCTAAACTTATATTTATTGAGGTAAGAAAACTTGCACTGTTACTTAATTCTTATTTGGTTAACCACTAGTTCTAGTCACCATAAATTCATAGTTCTTTGACTTTGTGCTTGATGGAAAATTGTAAACCTAAGATTAGAGCCTCATATTACACCATATTGGTAGTGCATGAAAACTAGAGTCTATAAGAAGTATTGAATTCTTCCCCATTAGGGTTAATTAAAATAATTCCTACCCCTGATCTAGACTTACATCTTGCACCATCAAAATATAATTTCCATATTTGAGGCATAAGAAGAGTTTCTCTAGAGTCACATACCTTAGGGGTGTCAAGAGTGTAAACACCCAAATCTAAGTTAACCATGTTGACCCTCTCATTGGTTACATTGTATTCAATAATCATATGCTTCATTTTAGGTTTCCTTTCTCTCTTGACTGATTTGGAACTCCATTTCATGGAAGCCACATGTAGGAACAATCAATAGACATGTAGCCATTTTTAGATCTAGTCCAGTCTCTACTTAGGCACATCCTATATGCATCAAGAATATTCACCACTTGGATGCCAATGAATTATTTTATCCTTGGTTTATAATCAATCTACATGTGAACATTCAAAAATTCACCACTTACTTTCACTCTAGACTTATCTAATCGAGTCAAAACTCTATTAGACTTAATGGGAGTCAAACCAAGTTGCTCATAAATACCTTTAGGCATGATGTTAGTAGATGCACCTAAGTCTAATAAATAGTTATGAAAATTCTTACCAAAGATTCTTACTATCAATAAGAAATGTGGGACATCTTCTTTATTCTTGTGCATAACAACATTAGCATTTGCAGTGTTGGGTGACTTACTAAGCTTCTTGGATAGAGATTTAAGTAAAAAGTCTCTTTGCTTAGTGATTTGAGTTAGATCATGTACTGTGATGTTAGATTTAACCCTCTTCATATCCTCAACTATGTTATACCCACCTGTTAACTAAATTTTTTGCACCTTGTATTTAAATTTTTTTGAACCTTGGAAATTATGTCATCTTACTAAAATACCTGGCAGGGGCCAATGACTCAAAATATTTTGGTCTTATTATAGATTTTCATTTTGTGTGATTAGATTAAATATGGATATTAAAGTGTTGTCATTTTCATTACTTTTTTTGTTTTGCAATAAGTTGTTTTAGGCAATTCTAGTTATCTAATTCAACAACAGGACCGTTGTTGTAGTTATCTCTATTTGGCATATTGAATAACAAGGTAAACTAGGTTGGTAGATTATTGTTCAATTTTCCATCATGAGCTTGACAAACACTATAATCTTCCCAATATTTAGAATTGAGCATCTGTCACACATGTCATTACATAAAATAGTGGTATCATTATACATTTGGTGTAACAAGATTATAATAGCTTCATTTTATATAATCTTTTGATTTGGTTCTATTTTACAATAAAATAATTAACCAAAGTTAGGAAGATGCCTCAATAACATAATGAAAGCCATGCAATATCTAATTTATAATGTAAGTTTAAAATTAAAGAGTAGCCTATATGCTTAGTTTCACAAATTCATGGTATTGAGTAATGGGCTCTTTTTAATTGTAAGACAAATACATAAATTGTAATTCAACTTAAGTACTAGCATCAACCCATTAGTATGGATGTGGCATGATGTGAAAGTGAAAAAATGTCATGTCATCAAGTTCCCTTTTTCATTTTGATATTTTGGCCAAAATGGCATATGGTCATTTGTGCCAAAATTAATGGCACAAAGTAAGGTATTCACATTTCAACAAGAGCCTAGAAACATTTAATGAGTTATTAATGTGCTTGGGAAGTTGGTGAGTTTCATGATTTTCCTTTATTTGAAACCTCTAAAGTTGATCAAAAAATTAAACAAAGTCTTGAATTACACCTTGGCTAAATTTGACAAGCTGATGGGTTTAGCCAAGATTTTTAGGTGGCATGTGTGAATAGGTTTGTGTTTAATGTGTATGCAACTTGCATTAATTTTGGTATTCTCTCTTACCTTCAAAAGATTAAACAAAAAAATGAAATCTCCTACAAGGTTTTTAGTTATTTGAAATGCAGATGTTAGTGAAGCTGAGAAACCAACTTTCATGAATTTTGGATTGAAATTTTGAGGTAGCTTTATTACATAAAAATATGCACTTGTGTGGATATTTGATTAGCCTGTTGGGATGCATTTTCTACTGATAGGTGAGTTTTTTTAACAAAAATTCACTCAAATGGTTTGATTTTTTATTTATATTTCCAAAATTCTATCATGCAATGAAAATATGGTTTGGGATTTCACAAAATGCTTTATTTCTTCACATTATTATCATTCTATTTATTCAAAATGGATGAGATACATTTGGGTTTTTTTGGGTTCAGCTCCATGTGTTCTTTCCCCCCTCTTTGAGTTCATTTTTGAGATAATGCTGAGATTTTCAATTTGTGATAGTGGAATTTTTGGGTTTTTCCAAATTTTGATTTGAGTATTTAAAAAATTGATTTTTGGGTAGTATTTCATGATGTCATGGTTGACTAAATCCTAGTTTTGTAAGTTGCATACTAAAATAAATTTCTTACCTACTGGTTTCAACTCAGTGTGGGTATTTTTCTCATAATATTAGTATTCATTTACTTGGGGTTTCATAAAATTTTATGGCGTAATATATGGGTAATTTTCAACATGATTGGCCATAAGTTGATTATGTAAAACCAAAAGATAATGTTTTAATTTTTGAAGTGTATTTTTAGAATTATTTTATTTTTGTGAAACCCCATTTGATAGATCTTATTACTTGATGTTGATTGTCAGATTTAAGATCAAATAAATGATAGTGAAGCTGAGCATTCTTATAGGGCACATAGATTGATTTTTCTTGTTTTGATCATTTTGAAATTAATTATTTTGATAGAGCCTTACTTTTTTAATCATGCAAATAAAAGCTATCATTATATATCTTTAGCTTTGATGGTATTTGGCATAATATGTAACCTGATGTATGGTTGATTCAAGTTGGAAAAAAAATCAACATTCGATTAGGTAATGAAACATTTTATGGTCTAGTTATATTTTTATTTTAATCATGTCACTATGGATTGATATTTTAATATTAGTTTATAAGAGTCATTTCATAGCGGGCCTAGACCCAAGTGTTTATTTGGTATTTTAAAAAAAAAATATTTAAAGAGGTTATTTAAGTTCATTATGAGATTAAGAATTTTCTTAAAACTTATAATTTTATTTTATAAAGTTATTTTTCTAAATTTTAAATTATAAGTTTAAACAAAAGTTAATTATTAAACCAACTAACTATTTGGCAAAGGTTATAAAGGTAGAGCAAACTCATTATAAAAAGGGGGAACACTTACAGGTAAATGCAAGAACTTTCACTTTCATTTGTAGTTATTTTTTGAGAACAAGTCTCTACGATGATCATTATTTGCAGAAGATCGACACTCACTCAATTTGACGACATAGCCCAATCTCATTTATTCTAGGTATATCTATGTTTAATTTTAATTGTTTTTTGATTATTTAGTTAATATTTGGGAAATTTAATGTTTTGATGAATATAGATTTGCATTCATATACACTAGAAACTTGCTATCACCTGAATATTGATGAACATATCATGCCTAACATGATCAAAGTTTGATGTTTACACATGCTACAATGTGTCTATTCAAAACTTGTAATTCATGTATTTTATTTATTAATGAAATCATTTCTTGTTTTAGGTTTCTCGATCATCTCTTATTATCTGAATTGGCTTAGCACCTCCTTTATGTATTATATATTTTAGTGTAATGTCTCTTTCTTTCTTTATTTTATTTTATTTAGTTAATTCTTTTTCTTTAGGTAGTCATTCTCCTTTGTTTGTTTTACTTTATCTCTTCTCCTTGCCTTATTTTTCTCTCTTTGTTTACAACAACCCACTTTTCATTTAAAAAAACATTTATGACATTCGAAACTGAAACATCATTTTCAGACTTAAAAGTATACATGTGTTTCTAAATACACACTTATTTTGATTCACACTTTGATGTCTGTCACTTATCTTAGATCTATTCCATTATACTTTTGGTTTATCTTTGAGTTTATTTGGAAAATATTCTTGCTAGAATACAAGAAATTATTTGAAATATATATTTATTTAATCATGTTTCTATTCTTTAAGAGATTATCTAATTAATAGATTTTCTTTGTTAGATAGAATATATTGTAGTTTATTATAAAAAATGATTCGTAATTTGGTCAATTTCTGATCACTATAATAAAGATGCTACATTTAATCACTTATTAATAGTATTCAGTTTATCTTTTATAAAGTATTATCAAACCTAAGTGCATCTTTAATATTTATGAGTTATAATTCAGAGATATTTCAATACAAGTTTATTCATGAAATCATTATCTTAGACCATCCTCCTTATGAAAACATTCATCTGTCTATTACTCACATGAATTGAAACAATCCCTTTTAAGAAATATATTATTTTTCTAGAACTTGATCAAGTGTGTAACTTAATGAAACTTGAATTTTAAAAACCCATTATGTACCTTGCACTAATTTTTTAGTCATAGGACTCCCATGATTAAATAGGTACAATTCTAACTTAACCTTCACGATAGGCAAAAGGGGTGATTCATTGGTGCAACAATTTTTATAATCAACACCACCCTTGGAAAAAGAACTAGGTCAATCAACATTATGTTTAGAGGTACTTCCCTTTGGAGGCTCAGGGTTGTTGCTAGCTACAATATCTAGAGGAGTGTCAAAGTTGTTGGGTGAAGTTGAAGTTATCAAGGGTTACTTATTCTCCCTATTCCTTAGAGGATAGGTCTTCTTTAAATAATGATAGAAGTCATGTAATTACTTAGGAGTATCCTCAGGCTCATTCTCTTCTTGGAATGGGAAGTCAAATATCTCCACCATTAGGGTTGTATCTATAGATTTGGATAACTTGGAAGATCCAAATGTACTTACAAAATTGTCTTTATTAGATCCACTTTTAGGATTACTTAACTCATCTTGACACAAATCAAAAAGATTACAAAATATAAGGCAGTCCAAATCACCATGCTTGGAAGGATTGTGGACCATATAATATTAAGTTAATGCAACATCAAAAATATTAATCTCAGGGTAATTTTTATTACCTAATGATTCATTACTGTTATTGTTACCATTGTGAAACCTATTATTATGCCTATTGAACCTTTGATATGAGAAAGTTTTATTGGAAATTTCCATAGTATTACCACCTTGCTTATGTAGTTGAAGAAAGTTAGTACTCATCTTTTTAACCATCTTTACAATAGATCCATTCTCATTTTTCGGGGCCTCAAAATTATGAACTTGAGTGTTACTAGTGCTAATGGTTGGCACCAGAGATCTTTGGCCTTATGGATGAGGTCCACTTGCATCATTGTTCAATAATCCTAGGCTTTGGCCAGGATGAGCATGACTTAAAGGTAGCTAGTTCAAAAATAGAATTTGGTTTAAGGTAGGCATATTTTGATTGGCATTGGGTATGACATTTAGAATGTGAAAATTTGGATTAATATTGGGAATATTATATGTTGTTTAGCCCTAGGGTTGCATCTGGTCATTAATGATCATAACTTCTCCATATGATAAGGCTAATGTGTTAATGACCTGAGCATATTTTTTTAGAAACATAGACGTTATTGGATTCAAGTCATCCTTGTAGATCTCTATGGCTAAAGCCTCATTAGGTCTATAAGGAGATATGGTTCTGCTAAACATTTTCTAAACTTTATCACTAAAGGATTTGATTATTTTGCTAGAATATCTTTTTTCTATGGTGAATTGTTAAAGAATACAAGGATTGATGATTTTACCAAATTTATCATTAAAGATCCTGTTAAAATCATTCCAACTAGTGATATAATTTTCTAGAAGATTAAGGAACCATTCATATGCAACATCTTTAAATGTAAATGGAAATAGTTTACATGCTACACATTTATGAACTAAATTTAGAAATCTTAAAGAATCTATAAAATATTTAATGTGCTCTTCAACTGTGACAATACTATTTATAAGGTCATGTACCACACTTGACACATTTATTGAACAACCACCTAGTCTAGCCATAGCTTGATAGGGATTGAACATAAGAACACCCTGAATTAGTGAAGTTGGCTAAGACTTTGAAAGTCTATGCTTACCTTTGTCTTACCTAGATCTCTTATGAACTTATAATGAAAGAAGGGGAACCCTTGTCTTTGAACATGACTTGGTCCTTATCCTTGGAAATTCTAGCTTGAAATCTTTGAATCCTATTTGAAATATGATGTGTAAATAGAAGAGAATCAGACTTGCATATTAATTTTTTTTATACAAATATGTATAAAGGATGGCAAAGGACATCAATATTTAACTAAATTAGCTCAAAGATATGCCCAAATACATAAATATGAATGATATTTACATATTTAAGTTCAAATAAACTCAAATTTCTAAAGGATCTATCACTCTTTGAACAAAATAGATATTACTAACCTCAAACTTGTTAGATTCATAAATATCAAGCTAAATTTACCACAATTAATCATCAAACTCTAAAGAACATCTATCTTTGTCTAAATAAGCACAAAGAGTGGCTAGAAACCATAAATATCACTAATCTTTACACAAATATCCTAAAAGAAACAGAAATATACAAAGAATATACTCATCTTTAAGAAAAATTCACAAAAATGAGCAAAGATATTTCAAAATTTCAAAGATCTAATTGGTCCTCCTTCTAGCACCAGTAGAACATCATTCTTATTGATGCCTAAATGTGTATCATAGGGGTTTTAGAGTGTTCAATCAAAACTTCTCATTTCTAAACTTAGAGAGTCCATTGCATGAGTTTCATGTTGTGATAATCCTTGTATATTTGGTGGAATAGAGGCAAATAAAATGAACTATTCCAAAAATTTATATTAGTTGGTGGTTGGAAGCCACCCTAGATTGAAGTTGATATTTAAGAAAATAAAAGTAATCTATGCTCATTAGAGTGAATTATGATCAGACCTAAGTCTAAATTTAAACTAAGATGAATATTCATAATGAAGCTAATCTAAGGTGAATTGATAAAAAAAGGAGTAAAAAGAAGGGTAGGTTAGAGAAGGGATATGTTGTTGGTCTTTACCACAAACATCATGACAAGGTTCAAGTTCTATGTGAACATGCATTTAACTAATATATGACATGAAGTAACATATGCTCAAATCCTATCATAGATTAGGCAAATATCTAAGGATAGTATGAAATAGTGTAAATAAGGACTAGATTTATTTTAAATATTAACCCCTGCAAGCAAACAACATTAGCACATATGCAATAAAGGTAAATAAAATGAAGTAAACATTAGAACTTTCAACTAATCTAGCATAAGCACAAATTAACAACTCTAAACTTAAATATGCACATATATAATTCACAAGAACCATTCAAATCTAAGTTTCAAACCAAACAAATGAGAGAGAAACCATGATAATAATTTACACAAGAAAAAATGTATAAACTTTGCAAATTTCCTTGATTTGTATTAATTCACTCAAAAGTTACAAAAATAGTTTTTAGCTCAAAAAATATCCCCTTTTATAATTGATAATACCTCTTTATATATAAAATTTATGAGGTATGTTGGTCAGTAATGATAAATTACATTTGCACATGTGTATAGGATAGTTGTCCTTTCTGTTACATTCTAGAATAAATGACCTCTTCTAGTATACTAAGCTATAGGAAATGTACTTTACAAGATGTACATGCCTTTACAAAAATAATATTTCTTTTTGAAAATATACAATACTAGTTATAATAGAATATTACTAATCTAACTAAATTTGGGACCCTGATGCTGCTGTAGCCTTCTACCTTCCATGTAGGATCTTCATTATCTAATGTTGTTCATTGATTATCTAGAGGTTAATAATGGGTCTCATGAAAAATGCTTTTTATTGATCTCCCAGGTTATTAATGTTAGGTTGTGGAGCTAAAAGCTTCACTGATGCAAACAGGGAAGGAGGTTGTTGAGAGGTTGCTAAGTTACAGGGCAACTGACGTCAGTCTGATCAGCCGACGTCGATCATATACAGTGGGAAAGGTAACTGACATCGATCAGGTATTAGTTGATGTTGGTCATCTCTAGCCTGACAGGGACCGACGTCGATCACCTGTGCGGTTCAGAACTACCAGTTCACAGACAGTTAGTTAACGAACTGGGTGTTTGCATGTTGAGAGGCTAATTATAGTTTTGAGCTATGGATCTAATTATTGTAATTAGATGTCTAATTATTGTTTGCATGAGATCTATATAATAGACTCATGGGCTGTATTGTAAAGTGTTCTAGTTTGAGTTGAGCAAAGTTAGCTCCTTCTATGTGTGAAGTGAGCAAGGGTGTTCCTCCTAATTCCACAGTAGTGCCAAGTGTGGGTGTTGGTTTTGGAGAATCAGAAGGGTTCTTCATGTATGTAGGATCTTGGTCAGCAGGTATGCAAGGCCACATTTGGATATCTACATGGGTAAGTAAGGTCATTGATCTACAAGTGTATGTGTGTGCTAGGTTTGCAGGTGTGAAGAACTAGGTTGATCTGTAGGTGGCAGCAGAATCAAGGTGACAACAACACAATAAGGAGTAGGATCAGGCAGGATCTACTTGGAGTACGGTGTGTACTTGGTTGGAGAGCAAAGAGGAAGGCAAGGCAGTTCCTTTCATAAGTAAGATCATTTGGGTTGCAGGTTCTTGGGAGATCTACTTGAAGTATGATTGAGTACTTGGAGTGCGTGGAGTACTTGTGGAGTGCGTGGAGCACTGGTGTACTGGCAGTAGTTGATAGTGACTAGTTGGAGGTGAGCACCAACTCTGTGTTTGAGTTGTGTGTTGGGACCGTAAGAGAGAGCTTTGAGGAAAGAAGTAATGTACACTTGAGGTATGGGAAGCCTCTGGGAGGTGTGAAGAAGAAGTGGCATCTTCTTTATTGTATTCTTTTTTGGATGAGTATTAATACAAGTTGTGTATCGTCTCTCATATTCTGTGTTGTTTTTGGTTTCTAGTTACTTGTTACTTCTGGTTTAATTTCGCATCTTAAGTTGCTTGTATATGGTAATCAATTGTGCTTCCATGGGTTCCTAACAATTAAGATCTTTCTTAGCTCTCTCCAAATCTTGTTTGATGCTTCTAGCATCTCCTATCTTCTCCTTATATGACAACAATAGGCCCATGATATTTTTTTTGTCAACCCCTATCTTCCCTTGGCCTTGAATCCTCACCTCATGCATGAATTGAGAAGTTTTATGATTTAATTCCTCATCATCAAAATGGTAAGCATTGGATAGGATTTTAAGTGCATCTTCAACCACTTCTCCAGGGTGTAAGGCTATCACATGAACCTCCTCAACTAGTGATCTTGGTTCCTTTGCTTGGGCTGAAGAGGATGTAATTTCATTAGGTCTCCTTTCTTCTAGTATTTGGAGTGAATTATTATTGCACATATGATAATTCAACTTTCTTAAGTTTGATTATGATCAATACAATGTTGAATTAGGGATTTTGTACATGCTAAGGCTCTTCTTCTTAGTGATTTAATGGTGGAAACTAGTTCAAATGATGAGCTTCATTGCATCCCTATGGTATTTTCATGGCTCTTTTCCTTAGAATTTTAGAGGAAATTTGCTCATTAATATTTAAAAAGTGATTGTTGCCTTGTGACAATTCCACCTTGATCTCATATCATTGGATCTATTTTCTTGGATCAACATGGTTCATTAATCTTGATTTGAGAACTTGAACACTATTGGTTGATTTCTATGTTCCCAAAATTTATGACACTTGTCACTTATGAATTTAATCTAAAATTTGTTGAAATGTCAACATTGATCTCACACCATTTATCTCATTTGCATGGATCAATCACACTCCATTGATCTTAAACAATTGGATCATGTCTTCTACTCCATGCACCATTGATCGGAATGTGTCTCATCCATGTACCATCAATATTTTAAAGATGCTCAAGCTTTAATTTTTGGCTTATGATTATGCCACATGTAATCTCTATAATTATTCTTAGGTATTTTAACTTTTCAACCTTCATTACACACTGTTGGATCTTGTTCAGCTGGATGAACGTGCTTCATCAATCTTTTTTTGTCCTTTACTCCATTCATCATTGGATCTTTGGTAGTGTTCCCATGATGATGACACTTGTCACCTTTTCACTCATATAGATATTTTTTAAAGCTTTGAAGTGATATACACCATTGATCAAAATGTGTTTGCTTAGTCACATACCATCGATCTTTGGGGATATGCTCAAGCTTTAATCATCCATGTTGATTTCACACCATCAGGTCTTGATGCCTGGGTTAACATGGTTCATTGATCAAAGTGATTGAATTTTTAAATTTATCCCACACTTTTAGATTATCTCTATTTGAACAAATACATACTGTCAATCTTATAGACAATACATAATGTTAAGTTAGGCTCAAGAAATATAGGCAACTTAGGATAACGTCTTAAGACTAAGGTTTTTAATCATGTTAATAAACATGAATTAAAACCTTAGGATTAAAACTTAAGCTAAAATTAGAACATACTAAAGGACCATATATTTAGTTAGACCATGCTAATAATAATATAGACCAAGGGGTCATGAGACATGAAGGGACCAAGCATAAGATTTTTAGACTAAGTTTTGGTCATGTTGATAAACACAACTAAACCTTGGGATAAAAATAGAATTAAGTCCATATCATGATTAATCATTCCACATAAATTGTTCCCACTAAATTTGAATTTGATTCAAAATAATATTATCTAGGGTAATTTGAATGAGGGTTTTAAGATGATTAAACATGACTTAAATTTGATTTTCAACAGACCAAAGGCTAATAAAAGACCAAATTAACATAAAATCATGAAACCCTAGACATTGTTCATTTTAAATGGACTCCATTGGAGATGTAACCTATAATGTAAAGAATTAATTCTAGTAACTTCAAGCAATATTAAATCATAATTATGAACAAATATGCCAACCAATTCAGGTGTGGGTGATATTGAAATAAATAAATGACTACAAACATGCCATAGGTACTCTAATCAATAAAATTTTCTATTTTAAGGTACAAATTTGTATAATTTAAAATAAGGGTCCCCATATTTTAGAAATGGAGGTATGTTGACCTTAATAGATCCTTATGGGTAGCTATAAACTAGTAATAGATTATGGTAAGGTTTAAAGGTATCCTAAATTAGTTAATGAACATAGTCTTAAGGTCAATCCAAGAGGTGATGGATACATCTAAGAGACCTAAATACTAACATACACTGACTCACATAAAGTGTAAGTAAATATCTCACAATAGACATCTTTATATTGAACTTGAGTTTTTATTAGGGCATTGTTAAAGGTTAGTATGTGTTCTTATACTATTCTTACCCCACCATGAACATATCTTGGGTATAACTAAATTTCTTTTTTGGGAAAGTCATGGGTAAGTCCTGAAATGTTTATAGGACAAATACCTCATCCTAACCAAACATGATTAACCATTGCTAGGTTCTAGGGGAGAGAAAATGGGGTAATGAAGGAACTATAGTAGTGGGGAACTATTGGATGAGTAAGTTTGTTTGGACTTAGACTTACTTTGGTCAATATTAGTTATCATATGTCTTGAGAGTTGTAATAACTCAAAGTCACACTCCACTAACTTTAACCTTGTGATAACTCTGTTATTTTCTAGTTTTTAAAACCTAAAACATTACTATGTAAGTAAAACCTGCAAGATGTTATACATTATCAAGCATAAATATCAAAGAATAATTTTCAGGCCCTCCTAGTACCAGTTTATTGGTGGTCCATTCGACACAACACACCAAATCTAGGAGGAAAAGAGGAGAGGAAAGGCTCAATTAGTGAGGATTTCCCATTTTCCCTTGTGCCTCTCTTGAAAGGAAGTAGGCTCGATAAAAACTTCCCCAAGGTATTTATCTATTAGGTCATGGTGAACTAGATACCTCAATCAGTTGATGCAAGTTATTCTATACAAGAGGTCCATTTGGAGTATACTCAAATAATTATTACAAAAAAATTGGTCTCTATTGTGTTAAGAAATAGATCACTTATATTAATCAATGAACTCACTGTTGGTTGGCACTTTTCTTTAGTCTACTAGTTTTAACAATGCATAAAATAAGACAAGTGAAAGGATGAAATGAAATCCAAATAAATCTTAACTAATTGACTATAATTCAGACTATTCTAAATCTAATCTAATAAAGAGATGAAAGTAAGAGAAAAAAAGAGAGGGTAGGGAGAAATAAAATACAAGATTTATTTCTAATGAGGAAAACCCTAGATCTATTGTGCAAAAAAATATTTTTAAAAAACTAGTCTCTATTTGGCCAACATAACATAAATAAAAAACAAAGATGGTGTAAAAATATAAGGACCAATTAGTTATCTAGAAGAGGTAAAAAGGTCACCATATATATGTATATACAATGAATATCATTCAAAAAATCTTTCATATAATAAATGATTCATGAAACACATATCTAAGATTCATCAATACTCAAATGGGTTATAGAAAAGGTCTTCAAATAGCTTCATCTCATGCAAAAAATAAAAAACTAAACTAAGAAAAAAAGAAATTACAAGAAATGAAAATGGCATATCCCTATATTCTATCTCTAATTCTAAATGGACTAGCCCTCTTTAAGTCAATCAACTAGCCTTATATAGATGATTTAGTCCACTGAGTTCTAAAACTAACCCATTGATTGGTGGTTATAAATACTTAATGAGATATGCCTATTTATATCCAAATTTGAATATGGCCATAATCCCAATGAAATTAGGATAAATTTCATACTAAATGATATTTGAATTAGATTTTAGGCTGTTGAAGTCATTAAATATCCCCTTGAGATAGCTAATTGGCCATACTCTGCTCGATGATGACCTTGCCTAATTAGAAAAACACTTTATCATTTATGCTCTTGTTTGATCCCAATGTATACACCAAATATATTTATTAACACCACTATCTATGTTTCTTAGGAATCTATGTCACATGGTCCCTTTTACATATAGAATACAAGATAATTCATGACTACATAGATTTGATTAGACTCATAGTTCAATTTTTAGATTTTGAAAACCTAGATGATTAAGACAAGCTTCAATTTTAGGATTTGATCCTGTTCATGGAGATCTACCTATCTTCCTTGGGATGGTCACTCCACATGTCCAATTTTTTCTAAAAGATAAAGCTAACATGGCCATAATATAACAGAGTCCTACTATGTGTTAATTTTTTGTTAACTCACAATGTGGCTAAGGGTCCTAGGGTCTTAAAGTTTCTTTAGAATAGGGTGAAATGATATCTTGACAATTGGAAAGATCTCTCTCACCCAAATATCTACATGTCTTTGCTCAATGTTGAATGTCTTGACTACACCATAGTCTTAAGATTATGCCATGTGGCTTCATATTAGGGTCTCATTTGATAATCCATCCATTTTATTCCTTCAATAAACCTAAGGAATCATAGAAATGGGATGATACTAAGTGACATCATCCCATTTAATTGATAGATCTACCATCTTATCACTAAGTCTTGATCATCCTAGGGGCCTAAGAAAATGGGATTATGCTATTTGGTATCATCCTGGGAACTTAGAGGGTTGAAGGGTGAGCTCTTTGTATAAAGTGATCTAGAGAAGTGGAGTTTTGAGATCTTGACAAGTGGCAATTCATCAGATGATCTAAACTTGAAACATAGAAAACTAGCCATTAGACTTAAAATAAAAAGAATAACTATTAATTTATGAATTTATCAAAAAATGATTAAGTAAAAAATTCTTCAAAATAAAAGTGATAAAGCTTTGAAATTAATGAATAAAAAAGGATTTATATTAATATATCCAATTTATTCCATTTAAAATATGATTTATTGAGTCCAAAATAACAAAGTCTAAACATAGTCAATTCAATATATTTCAAAGAAAATTAACTAAGACTAAAGATAAGACATAATAGATAATTAGCCATTTATAGTTGAAACATGGAAAACTATAAATGGAAAAATAGGCCAAAACCAAAGGGAAAACATGCCTAACTAAAAAACCCCTTTAGAATCTAGTCTACCAATTGATACAAGTACAATGACCAAGTTCAAGAAGGAAACTACATAAACCCTTAGTCTATTGATTTTAAAATGATCAGAAGATAGGATAAATTAATTTTAAGGAAAGGATCAAAATGAAACCCTAAAATAAATAGGTAATTTGCTAAGTCTCAAGCACAATATCAGGTTTGATAGTTTTGACATGTCATGAAACCATCAAACTTAAGATCATGTAATGTTTTTATAGATGCTAATGTGTTTTGAGGCCTAATTTAGTGTTCACATGGGTTGATGACCTCTACGATCTTGGTGAAATGAGATATTGATAAGTGGTAATATATCACTCACTTAGAACCTCACCTAAGACTTGTAAACATATAGACCATCTCAAGGAGTGGGGAAACAAGATCATGCCACGTGACACCATCTTAGGATTTTGAGATCTTGACAATATATTGAAGGTATATAGACTATCCCTAGTGCCTAGAGAAATGTTATTATGACATGTGACATGATTTTGTGCATCTATAATGTTTATGGTATGATGTATAAATTGAGGGGGCCAAAGGAAATATGGAATCTATATTGAACCATGTATCCCCATCCTAGGAACCTATAATTTTTAGTAAAAATGTTGAAGTCCCAAAGTGCCATGGGGAAGTGAGATAGCAACAAGTGGTTACATATCACTTACCCAAGGGCTCGTTGGAGAGGGAAGTGATAATTGGCCTACAAGAGGGACAATAACTATTAGAATTAGAATTTAAAATTTGATATAAATGGCCAAGTAAAATGATAAAATAAAATCACAAAGTTATAATGAAAATAAATGCATAAGTAATAAATTTAGTGAGTAAACTTAGGCATTTTGCCAATCTTGAAGCCAAGTCAGTTTGATCCATTTTCAAAAAGTGACCAAGTTTTTAGAATAAAAATTTGAAAACACTTAGTCAAAACAATTAAAAAGGAACAAAAAACAAAATAAATATAAATTTAAAATATAAAATCATCTTATTTGATCAAAAATTAGAGCAAATTTAGTGTAACAGTCCACAAAATCATTGAGTTTTAAAAGTTAAGCAATGCAAATACTCTATCAAATAAAATAAAAGTAAATGTTATTATGCCAAAATATTCAAGGAAAACAACAGAAACCTATATGATAGTCAAATAACATGCACAAAAATTAGGTGAAATGGTCTAGAAATAGAATTTGTAAGGTAGTTCAAAACATAATCAGAAATAGACCAAAACTTATTAGATTTAAGTAAATTTAGATAGTTTCACCAATGAAGCCTCAATTGAAATACTTTTGGACCAAGCATATAATATAAAATATTATGTTTAAAAATTGGTAAAAATAGAAAATAAGATTAATTAGGAGGATTTCAGCCTACCCCAATGACATTTCCCAACTAGATCAATAAATAAAATAGGCTCAAACCTAACTAAAACCTAAAAGGCTAGACTCTAGAGAAAAAAAGAGGTTCCATGATTTCATGAATAAATTAGGATGTATTATGCTAGAAAAAATAGTTTTCATGTTGATAGATGGAATATAATTTCTTTTTATATACAAACATATGTTTGACACATCTTTTGAGTGTGATATATGCATACCTAGGCACATGATATAGGTACATACAAATGTTAGGACTTCCCTCTACTCACGACATTAGTATGTTGGGGGCATACTTTTCCTTGATCATGATGCACCCAAGTTACATTATTATATGATCATTTCTATTATCATGTTTTAAGCTTTTATACTTACACATGTCTTTGTCTATGCTTATATATTTCATAGTATACTTGAGATGTTATGTACTTAACTTTTTTGATAACATATATATATCTAGGGAATATTATGATATTCTTATGCTAGTTACTTATGATTTCATTCTTTCCTTTTTTCACTTCCTTGAGTGTCTTTTCTTACTTGATATAGTCTTATATTATATTATTTTGTTCGAGCATTTGAATATGCTCCATTTATTATGGCCCTTGTGCCTATGTTTACCTATTTTGACATTTAAATGTCATTGTTTATTGTATGTAGACATTTGATCATATATTTATATTCCTTGTGTACATTTGAATAAGTCATGTCCCTTTAATCATGCAAAATTTGAACATGTACCTTATATGAGGTCTCTTTGGACCATTGTCTTTTATTTTAATATTGTGTGCTCTTGTGTGTGTGTGTTTAATTTCTTGTTGAGCTTGTAATATTAATTTTTATACATTTCCATGATCTACATCATACATCTTAGGACTTGATATAATCAAATACTATGTTTCTAATTTCTATATCTACCTAGACATGCTACTCCTATATGCTACATGATCCATACATAGATTATATAGTTATCTTATCCTTTTGAGGTAAGGTAAATATAAATTTATACTTCCCTCACCTAAAAATGAGGTCATATTAGTGGGGACATGTCATAGAGGAATGGATTCCACACCTTCAAAGTTTTATATTTTTATTGGGGGCATGCCAAAAAGGCATGACCTCCAAACTTATTATGTACTTAGAATTTTTAGATTACTATGGGGGCATGTTATGGAAACATGTTCTCCACACTTATAGTATTTCTCAAATTCTTCATATTTAGTTGGGTCATGTATTGGGAGCATGTCTTCCAAACTTTTAAAATTCCAAAATTGGCCAAATTTCATAGTCATATGATTCAAATACACATTTATGGTAGCATTATACACATTGGTATCATTGTTATACCTAGGTTTTCACTTAAGACATATATGAGGTCTATAAACCATGAAAAAAGAACCTTAAATTTCAAAATCAAATCATCTTTCAAATTTCATATACTAATATGGACTATTATCATACCTATAATTGACATCTATAGATTTTATTGAGCCAATCTACTACAATAGTTGGTTAACCTTTTGGCAAGGTTGAGCTGATTAAATCACTCAAGCTCACCAAGTTTATAAGTTAGACTTGATTTAATCATTTAGATTTTCCAGATATATAGTGTGATTTTATTGTATCACTCACACTTGCCAAGTTATAAGTATTATCATGTTGCATGATTGGAGATATGCTCAATGGTTGTGTGGTAACTCACCAAGTTGAGGGCATATTTTCCTCCAATCTCTCTCTCTCTCTCTCTCTCTCTCTCGATATATATATATATGTAATTGTAGTTTTAAAAATGATCCTAATCTCAGCTCCAATAATTCAAAATAAATCATCTCTTCGAATCAAATTTCCAAAAGGCAAGATGGTTGCATCGATATGCATGTGTACTCCTAACCTTTCTCTCTTTAATTTAAAGCATTTAAAATTATTTCAATTATAGATTATATGTACTAATTATATACTGTAACATGCTCTTGGTTGTAGTTTAGTCACCAATAAAATACTCATGTTGGGCTCACATAAAATAAAGGTGTGTTATACACACCCAAGTATGTATTTATTTCCTTTAAATTAGAAATTTCATTACTAGATCAAATATAGGGCAAATTTAGATACTAAATATAAATTATTTATTACCTCAACATTATACACTTGGAAAATACCTATCATGGGTTTGCCCTTCCTTTATAATACCTTCCTACTCTAGAAAGGCTTGCGTTCACTATCTATTTGTGCCAAATGGCTTATCTCTTAGTCCAACTGTGTTTTTGATGACCAGGCCTTATATTATATGCTAAATGATCCAAACCTAATCATTATAATTCTCTACAAGTTTTGTACATGTACCTATTTTTTAACTTCTCAAACACTTGTGTCCTATCTAGACACCTACGCTGATGCTAGTGTCTATGTTCAAACTAAGTGTCTAGTGCCCAAAAGTCATCCAATTTGAAAATTATGTGTACCTTATGGTATTATTAAGTGGTTTAGTGTGATATATTTTCAAAAGGGATTAATATATATAAAATGTTAATCCTCATTCATTCCTCAGCTAACAAAGACCTAGAAACTCATAAGGTAACTTACCAAAATCACTCAATCAATAATTTAAGTGAGAAAATCTACCCTATTCATCCTTATTTCCATATAATGCATAGGAGAAATAGTTTTTTAGGTTTTAAGTGCTAAAAGAGCATCTCATGAGTCATATTTTCCAAGTTAAAAGGTAGGACACTCTATGCACTTACTTATCACACATTTCATCCTTATGTACACACAACCCAACATGTAGGGGAGTAATACAAAAGTATAAGTACCTCTTTAGATTATTGGTTATGTAGGTAGTTCCCATTGATATAGGGATCCTTGGGGAAACTCGACACCATGTGCCCACTAACCCATTTTTTGCATAATAACTCTAATGGTGAAGAAGCTAGGGTTTAATTATTTAATGAAGAATGATAGCCTATGTGCATGATATGAAAACACCAGAGGAAAGGTAATAGAAAACCATAATATATAAGTGGTCACATCTATATCTAGTCACTATTCCATATTGGACACTTATGTCTTGATTAGACACCAATGCCAATGTAACTATCCAGATCTGATGCAAGCATTTAAGGCCACATATTGTAAAATTATATAATTTGATGATTACGATAGAATGTTGATCTAGTCCACTTCTAATATGTTTCAAATCAAATATTCACATGCACATTAAACCATTTGATTAATCTTGTTTTCAATTCATTACAATATCAATCAATAGTTGAATTTTCTATTTTTAACATTATAAATTTAGAATATTGTTTATCTAAGTTTACAAATTAATTAGTCTTATATAGATCTATTCATCACCCTTATGATTATTCATTTCTATATTATTAACACTATAAGAAACCCCATACATACCTATGCCAGTCTAGGGTTAAACAACTATTACATTGATGGTATTTTCATACATGATTCATTAACTTTTATGGCATTGAATTAGATTGTTTTGAATGTTTTTATAATTGTTAGGTTGATGGGATTTATATTCATGAATTATTTTCAAAGGTTTCATTGATTTTTGTGACATTGAATTAATTTAGATTGGATGAAATTTATGGGAATAATTGATAATACTTAAAAAAAATTATTGGAAAATATTGATGCAGGTTTATACACCAACTCTGAAAATTTGATGGGATAACTCCATCTTGTTTTAAGACCAGTAGTTACCCACTCCAAGGTACAAGTTGTAGGTTGTAACTCTCCTATGTAGTCATGGTGGAAAAATTATTTGATCTAAGTAGTTATCTGTCACCTAAGGATTTTTGAGATATCACTCTCCTATATGGTGAATTAACTATTTCTAAACCTAAGGTGGACTTATTCACATATAAAATATATTAAGATGATATGGATCTAATAGAATTTGGTTCAGATTGCACAATTAACCTTCACAATATACTAATAATAATCTCATAAATTAATTTCATTTGGGACTTGTGAGTGATTATATATATATATATATAGAATCACTCACAAGCCCATTATTCTCTCAACACACTCCTAATATAACTCTAGAGTTAATATATGTTATTTTTTCTCACAAATCACTCACACACATTATAATATTTTATACTCACCTAAATTTACTAACCCATATAAACTATAATGTGAACACTAACATTTCTTTCCTAACATTCCCCCTTATTGTGAACATGGGGAAAACATAAAACTTATACTCACAACATGTTGCCTTGATGCTTGATCATGATCATGATGATTGTTTTAAGACAACCAAAAACTTCAAGATTTCAAAACTGGTTAGCCAAAAAAAAAAACATGATGGTTTTACAAGTGGTTAACCAACAACCAAACATGATGGTTTTACAAGTGATTACCCAACAACCAAAAAGGATGTTTTTTCAAGTGGATAACCAATAACCAAATAGAATGATTTTACAAGTGGCTAACCAACAACCAAATAGGATGGTTTTACAAGTGGTTAACCAAAAACCAAAAAGGATGGTTTTAAAAGTGGCAAACCAACACCTAAATCTGATGGTTTTACAAGTGGTTAACCAACAAACAAAATATCATGATGCTGTAGTAATTTTATGATATCTCATCACTATCTTACATCAAGGAAAAATACATAAAAATTAATCTCACTTATTAAAAATTTGAAAATGAATACTGATTATGTTCTTATTCACTATCACATAATGGAAAAAACAAAAAAACATAAGACAAAAAATCTGCTATGTGGCCATGTCATTGGTGATTGATGAGAGGATGTTGAATGTCCTCTTGCCTCTGTTACCTCCATCCTAATTTATTTCACTGATTACTCAACAAATTGGAACTTGAAGTTTATTTTTATGTCATTTTTTAATGAAAATATCCCCCACAAAATTAATATACTCATTATAAATTGGATATCAATTATCCTTAAAATGCATTCATGAGGCAAATGTTTTTAAATTATTTTTAACACTTTTGGCACTTATGTTTTTGATGATACTAAATGGTACAACATGAATAATAACATAAAATTATTTTGACAAGATAGAACTCAATTTATTTGAAAGGTTTATAGACATGAGAGATCTAAACTAGATTAAATTAACAACTTTGAATTTTGATTTCTAATATAGCTAAATAGATATTATTAGAAGACTATTGACTAAACTCAAAATCATGACCACAAAACATAATAACAAGACAACTAATGTAAAAATAACTTAACCACTAATTTTTATATGCTAATCTAAATAACTATATTGACCCAAAACTAAAGCTTTAAACCCTTAATAATGAAAACAAATCCCATGAAAATGGATTCCATTTGTACACAAAAATGTAGACTTTAAGTATATGACACTCTAGATATGAATACATGGAAAACTCATATCATTATAAACATCATGAAACTCAAATCCTAAATAAACTACCAGATTTTATGTTAACCCATTATGAACAAAATATGAAAATATCATCCTCCCACATAGATCCATGGAAACATTCAGTGTTATCAACACATCAATAGGATTTGGATTATAATTGGTAGAATGAAAGTGTCAGATCAATTAGATGATGCACCATAGGAGGCATCAAGTGTTTGAGAGGATGGATGAATCTTATAAATAGGATTATTAGTTTCTTCAATCTAGATTATAGTCTCAATTCCCACCAATGTTCTTTAGGCCTTGGTAGAGAAAGAACTTTGAGGTCAATGTATACCCAATACACAGATGTGGATGGTGGACTATTTTGTATGAAGGCACTTGTAGTCAGATAAAATTTGCATTGAACATGTTAATAACATATTTCATGAATGAATAGAAATAATGTGAATATTAGAATAAGCACATGTTTCATGGTGGTGAATGACAAAGTATGTTAATTGAATTGTTATTATAGGACACATAGGGATAACGGATCACAACTGCACATACATGAAAAAATAAATATTGATAGAGAAGTTGAATAATATAAGAGCACATTTATTATATGGATATGGATGATTATATATCACAATTATTGAATCAATAATGTAGGCATGCATGGGATCTATACAATGCATATAACACTATCAATGGATTTTCTAAGCTCTATCAAATCATAGTCATAAGTGTTCCACATAGTGGCTGTAGAAAAATGATATTTGATGGTAGCATGAGAGAGAATATAAAAAAATACTTTAAAAAACAAAATAAATTCTTAATAACTTATAAATTAATTTAATCTAAAGTATAAAATAATTATTTTATAAAGAAAAACATATATGGGAAATTGTTGACAAGTTTGACCTCATATGACAAATTGTCACCCCTACCAATCAAAACTTTGCTTGTCATTCTATTTTCCTTGTCAATTGGTGTGTTAGTCTTGTAATGTCATTGATATGGCCATACAAATCCTTGATTAGTAGAGTTTAGGGTAGATTTGATGAAAATAAGGTTTTGGTCATCATAGTCATTTGCTTGCTTAGCCTCCTTTGTGACCAGTTTCAACTTGTGTCAAGAAGTGAAAAGAGTAAAAAACATCCTAAGAGGCCTTATGGATTATATAATAATAATTTCATGACTTAAAATTGATCTAACTAGTTGGTGATAGGTTTGACTAACTTCATGACCTAATTTATTGCATTTTTGGGTCATTTTATGGGTTTTAGAACAAGTTTTGAATGTGAATGATAGTCTAGGGTCATAATAAGAACATGTTGTACTTGTTCAGGCATGAAAAGTATAATGGATCCATTTTTCATATGTTTCATTAGAATTCTCAAGTGTTTATGGCAATTTTAGTGCTAAAAAGGCATATTTTGAGGCCATCCATATAATTTTCAAGGTGAAATTGATCTTCAATAATATTAAATACCTTATTTATCCATGAGAAGGTAATAAAAGTGATTTTGAGGAGTTTTAAGTCTTAAAATGAATAAAATATTTTCTCCTATATTGACCTCCTTGGCAGCTTTAGATGGGTAGTTTTCAAACGCTCGATATAAAAAGAGGAGAGAGAATTAGGAGGTAAAATTTGGCCATTGTTAAGGGTATAAGTAATTTTTAAATTAGGGGCATTGGTTCATGGATTGGTTTCCTTTTATTTATGAATAATCACTAAGAGTGACAGTAGGTCATTATGGCCTATGCATATAAGAGGGGTATGTTCTTACACATGTTTCTCAAGATAAAAAATCAATGGAGAAGAATGGTTTTTAGGGATGATTTTATAGGTAATAATTTTTTTTTCATGGTATTTTCATTGGCCAATTCATTTCTATTAGAAACATTCACTTGGAAGAAGAATACCTTAGTGTATAGGTTATTTTGGTGAGTTCTACTACAAATATCTATTTTTATTCATGGTGGTCATTTTATAAGGTTATATAATGATTAAAAGATCATATAAATCCTTTAGTTCTATTGTTTCATTTCTATTTTGTCTCAAATCTGTTTTGGCCCATCTTCTTCAAGTGTGATGTTCTTTAGAAGCATAGTTTGTGTTTGAAACAATCTAATGGAGATTTTCATGTTTTTGGGCTCAAATTCTAGTGATAAATCATGGTTCATGGTTTTGAGATGATATTTTATTATTTTAAGTGTATAAATTTGATGATAAAGAACCCAAATACACAACTCGATGAGAATTTATATCTTCTCCCTTTAATTGCATATTGTATGGATTATAAGAGCAGGTTTGAAGATGTTAAGATCCATGGAGAATATTGATACATATCTTCTTGTATTCATTTTAATTTATTAACTCATTTAATTCATCAAGTTAAAAAAAATGACTAGGATTATTTAAATCTTCACTTACAATCCTCTTGCATCACTTGACCATACTTCTAGTCTGTACAGTGGCTATAGATTATGTGGGAGATAAAAATGTTAGTATTGAGCATTGTGATGCATGGGAAGAATTTATGATGAAATTAAGAATGAAAATGTGAGTGATGAATTTGGAGGAAACTTAAGAACCATGAATATCCTATGCACAGTCAATGAGGCTTCAAAAGCACCTACAACATTCAGAGTTCCACCTTAGAGTGAAAAAGAGGTTTTGAATAACCATGGAGTTTCACCTCAATAAGGTTCAAAGTGTCTTAAGTGAGGATACATTAATAAAATCAATAAAATAAATGTGAACTAAGTGAATCCAATCATGATAATAAGGGAGAAGAGATAAGTAACTTGAAGGTTTTCCTTATTACCAAAAAATAAGGTAACTTTGTGGAAGTTAAGATAATTGGTGATTCTTTGTATCCCTTTCATTCAATCAATATTGTGACTAAAATCATGTTATTTCAAGAAATGGAGATTTTTGAATAAATAACATAGATCTTAAGTCATTTTACATCATCAAAACAAACTTATCATACATTCCAACACTGTCAACAGTCTGTACATGTAGCTTAATATTCACCTATAACCATCTAATGAAAGGAGTGAGCTAGAGGTGCATCAATAAGAAGGTAGAATATTTATAGGTGTTGGGATCCTAGTTAGAACTCTAAAAAAGTGTAAATATAGAAAAAGGGTTATTTTTAGAAGGCACAGATGGTCAATGATGAGTTACAACTAGTCAAGGTGGATAAAAGACAAGTTTAGAAGTTCCCAATGGAGAGTTAGTCTCCTTTAGGTATGAGATGGTCTTAAATTTTTTTAAGAGGAAGATGGTATATGATTCGAGTATGTATCAGTAGATCCTAAATACCAATAAAATTTATTAGGTTATAAAATGAGCATACACCCCCAAAATATACTTGAGGCACTTAGTATGTATGTACAGTCAGGTCAGGGTTGGATGAAGTTTTGACCAATGATGGAAGATGTTAAAGGTTGCAAGAAAGACAAGTTTGAGTGTTTGAAATAGGTAAAAAAATTTAATCACCTCATTATCTAAGGAGATAATTAGGTAATTCAAGGACTAGGTTGATAATCTAAGAGTCTCCATGGGTAGATAAGGAGTGAAAATGGCTACACACAGTTAGTCAGGCTAAGGGAATAAAAGTGTTGAGTTATGCTGGGGGTGTTTCTAAATCTAATTATAAATATCAAACATGTTCAAATGATTAAAGAGATCTTGAGGAGGTACCTCACTATAAGGTAGTAGTCTTAGTAATTTAATAAACACCTAAAACCATCACTTACAACCATCTTGGTTTTCACTTCAAGTACTAAAGTTGGATTCCATGAGGATTCAAGGTAATGTTGGTGGCTAAATTTGTCTTTTGAATAATCTCAAGGCACAAAGAAGACTTTAAATTTTTAAATCATCTTGAAATGGTCTTACATTATAAGGTGACAATTATAATCACCTAGAATCATCACCTATAATAATAAATAAGAGAGCAAAGGTTTGAGGATGGTCTTAATGTGTTAGAGGATCCCAATCAAAGGATTAAGAATACCAAGTAATAACCACATCAATTAATTAAGGAGACTAATGAGATCATGAATTAATTCAATCATATAGAGCTAATTTTGGTCAAGAAATAACATTGTAAATCTCTTAGATAAATTAAGGTATTTTAGCTTTGTTTAAGGTAAATAGTAATTTCTTGAGTTTTTACTATTCAATCCTCTTCATATAATGCTAAATCTTCTTGAAGATAATGCAAGAACTTGGAAGGTTGATTATAAGTATTAATATTACTTTAATCACTTGAGGCTTGCCACTCACCTCTTTTCAGTCTATGCAATAGCTAATGTTCATCTACAATAGCCATTTATAAAGACATTTAAAGGAAGATATCTTATCATTCATGGAAGACACTTGGTAGTGAGTAAGTAAAGGATTAATAGTGAGAAAACTCACATGTGTAAATTGAGATACCATTAGCATATCTTAAGGTTTGTACCTCATATTTTCTCCAACATTATGTCCTCAGTCTATATAATAGAGACATCAACTTTCTTAGTGATTACATTTTGAGGTTTAAGTCAATATTTTTTTGATGTTTAGTGAAAATTGAAGTGAAAATATCTCAAATAAATATTAGGATATTTGAGATAGGTTAATTACTAATCCACCTCATTTTCCCATGCAACCCATTATCTCATAGAAAGCTCAATAGTCACCTATAGTCAAGACCAAAAGGGGTAGTCATAATAAGGATGTTAGATGACAAGAAGTATATGGTTGAGAATAATATGTCTTAGTCTATGTGCAGTAATGATAAGATAAACATTTTTGATATGGGCAGTGAGCCAAGAAAGTCCTTGAGAAGTCAGGGAAACCTAAAACAAATATCCTTATAAGGTTTAGACCCACTAAGTTGAAGAAATTACACCTACATCAGTGTTAGATTTTGGTCATGGAAGTCATTGATGTGAAGGATGTATGACCAAAGGAGCACTAGAGAAGACTTGAAATATATGGTATGCATTAGATGATGAGAGAGGTGAGGCTTTCATAGTATAAACTATATGACATGATCAGGGTGTAGTACTATGTAAAAAATAGTTAGTGTCATGCAAAGTGTATTCATTGATGAAGAAATATAAAAAGTTAAGGAAGGGATATAATAGATTAATTTATATAAAAATGTAGAGAAACCTCAAAGGAGTATTTTTCATGATCTGATGGCTTGAAATAGACTTCTAAACTATAAGACACAGTTTTAAGTCTTCAAAAGGATCATCACCTACAGGCTATGATAAACTAACTATGTGAAAAGGAAATGAGAAGGGGTCAATTTAATTGATATTAGTGTTTATAATTGATTATAATATCCTAGGTTTCATTAAATAATGTATAAAAACTCTCAATACATCTACATTATCTCCATTGTTCATAGGTGTCTTGATAAGGTATGAGCTAGAAGGAAAAAATGAGGAAGTAAAACACTTTGAGAAGTTTAAAAGGTGGTGAAGTGAATTGGTAGGATAGGAATGATGTTTTAAGGCTTAAAAAATCATGATAAAATCTTAATTTTTACTCTCAAATCCAAAAACAAGAGTGATAAAATAACTTAGTCATAGACCTATTGAAAACTCAGGCAACCAACTCTCTAGTTTTGGGAAATTTGACTTTTGAGGCCTCTTATAACATGAGATAACTATGAAATTTGGTAAATATGGTGGTAATGTGTGGATTTAAATTTAAATGGACTTTAAAATTTCATATTATTAGTAGATATATCCACTATTTTGTCTTAGACCTAGTCCACTCTATTTGCAGGGTTTATTCAAGAGACTTAGAGATTCACTTGAGCTCAAGAACACAAATTAAGAATTAAAAATATCATAAATGGATTTTATGGTATTAAAAATTCATTGAAATTATATAAATATAATATTATGTGGTAAAAAACTTCATTTATTAGTCTAAGTGCCCTTCAAGGATTGTAAAGGTAAAGCAATCTTAAACCAGGACCATATAGGTGATTTATTTTAAGTTTTATGATCTTATCCCATTATTGAAAATGATTTTTGAGACCCAAGACCCATTTTTGACAACTCTCATGCTCAAGGAAAGCTAAGATAGTCACTTGAGGAGCAACTTCAGATGCTTGTACCATCTCTCACATTTTGAATGGTGAGATGAGACTTTTAGAATAATTTAGTGGGTATAATAATAATTTTATACAAGTGGAAGGATGTTATTTTTATGTCCTAATTTTATGAACAATCATTAAGACCTTATACAAGTCTTAAACCCTCCTAAAACCCTAGTTGTGACTAGTTTGCATAGATGGACCTCAAAAGCACATCAAATGAAGAAAATTATCCTTGAAACCTACCATAGGTAGTTTTAGACTCTATAATGATCCTAAAAATGAAATTTATCCATACATTCAATTGTATGTATTTGTACAAAACTATACTTTTTCAAGGTTTTTATCCTAAAAAAGGGTTTTAGAGAGCATCCATTGATGTCAATCAATGGGAGAGGTGGTTACAAAATTATTTTACCTGAACAATATAAAAAATATATAAAAAATTGATCATAATTTTCCAAAACATTTAAATCTTGTAGGCTAGTGGTCCGGGCAACAATTCAGGGGATAATTCGGGTGACAGTTCCACCCTAATTGATGATGGAACTTTCGGGAGCCATAACTTTTGCACCGTAGCTCCAATTGACTCATCGTTTGAAATGTTGGAAAGATAAGAATGAGGATAACATGGTGAGATGGAATGGAGATCTTATAAATGTATTTTTACCCTAGAAAACATAATGGAAGTGACCCAAATTTTAATTTTAGTAGTGTAGTCTAAAAATAGTAAGTTTCTAAAAATATGAATTCCTCGAATTCTATATTGTTTTAAATCATGGAAGCCAAACCACTTCATATACCTTGAGATTGGTGACCTTACACATCCTCTACCTACTTTAAAAATGTTTATAAATTAATATGTAACCTAAAATGGAAATTGGACATCTCTTTGTTGGAGTGAGTTCCAGTTTTGTGGTAATCACACCATTTTCCAGCCTTCCCCTTCTAGGGTTTCTTATCTTGAAACTCATTTTGATTCCATTTTTGGCCTCATGTTTGACCTTCCTTGTCACTTTTCCATTTTTAAAGCTAATTTTTTTGTATTATTTCTACCATGCTTCTACTCAATCTTCATTGTGAACTTGTATGCTTCATTGAGGGTTTCCAAATTGAAGAGTTCCATTTCCCCTCATATGTACCACTGTAGTCCACCATGATATTTGAGAGTCTTATGTTTCTCACTTTTTTAGATGCCTAATATTTCAGACAGAGAATGAAAAATGTTTGTGTAATATTGAACCAATTGGTATTTACCTTGGTGAAGTTGTTGCCACTGTATGTACAGATCATCATACACTCTAATAAGATAGTATTCTTCCTTTACCACTTCCATGAAATCATCCCAAGTAGGTTCCACCTCAAGGCCAATGTCATCTATACTGAACCACTTTTTGTACACTTCCCACAAATTTTTGATGGGCAATGATGCTTTCAAAAGAGCAAAAGTGATATTTTCTCCATCGATGAATTTATTTATAGAGAAGTAGGAAGACAATTGATCCAACCAATTTTATACTACATCAGCATTGATTTTGCCTTCAAATGTAGGAATATTAAAATTCACCTAAACCTTGAAGGGTGTTTAGGTACTAAAAGGACATTTTATGGATGAGGAGCTAGGAAGTGTAGATAAGGAGCTAGAATTTCCCATCAGGAGTTACTAGAAAATTTGGTCAAATTGTTGCAGCATCTATGCTTGCTGCCATTGGAGGGCTTCATTCACCATTTACTTGAAAGGATCAGATGTCTCGATGTCATTCATCATTTGAATTCATTTAGAGTGAATAGGTGGATAGTTTGGAATCTCTGTTGTCTTGCACCCAAGCTTATTATAGCCTGACCTCATCCTTAGGATCATACACTCTTAAGACAAACTACAGGAGTTCCACTACATTTCCAAGTAAAATATTATATCGATTTGATCCCAAGATAACCTTTGCCTATTAGTAATATTTATCATAGATCAGTTTTTTAGAATGATTAGATACAAATATAGATTAAACAATTGATCTAAAAGGGTCACATCAGGCTAAGCTCTTCACCCTATGGCAGCCCAATTATCCTAGCACCAAATAAAGATGGAACATAGAGGCTTTGCATTGACTATCGATCCCTAAATAAAATCACTGTGAAGAATCTCTACCCTCTCCCCAAGATTGATGACCTTCTAGACCAACTCCATGGTGTGAAGTTATTCACCAAAATTGATCTCAAACCTGGCTATCACCAAATTCCCATCGATCCCACCGATGTTTGGAAGATTGCATTAAAATCTAAGGAGGGGCTATTTGAATGGTTGGTTATGCCTTTTGGCTTAACTAATGCACCTAAAACCTTCATGAGGATGATGGATGACATCCTATGACCCTTCACCAACTCATTCATGGTTGTATACTTAGATGACCTACTCATCTACAATAAAACATGGGAGTAACATCTGCAACATGTTCATAAGGTGCTTCAAACTATTTGAGAGCACAAGTTGTATGCAAATCTTGACAAATGCACATTCAAGATGATAAAAATTTAGTACCTTAGGCATGTTTTGAATGAGGAAGGGGTCCATGTTGATCTAGAAAAGATTCAGGTTATTTAAGAATGGCTTATACCAAGGACCCTCATAAAACTTCAGAGCTTCTTGGGTCTTTCAAATTTCTATCGCAGGTTTGTTCTTGGATTTTCACATGTTGCTTGGTCACTAACCTAAGTGACTAAAGGAGGAGCTAAAGATACATTTTAGTGGGGTGAAATACAACAATTTTTTTTTGAGAATTTGAAGAAAAGACTTTGCTCAGCCCCTATTCTTTCCTTTCTAGATTTGCATCAACCTTTTGAGTTAATGACAGATGCATCTGAATATGCCATGGGAGTTATCATCATGCAACATGGCCATCCTATTGCATATCATAGTGAAAATTTCACTAATATAGTCAAGAAATATCTAACATATGATAAGGATCTCTATGTCATTATGCAAGCCTGCAAACAATAGAAAAACTACATCTTGGGGAAAGAGACGATCAACCACACTAACTATAGACCATTGGAATTCATCCAGACATAGAGAAAACTATGAAATGAGAGACACCAAAAGTGGGCCACATATCTTTAGAAGTTCCATTTGATAATCAAAAACAAAAAGGGGATCTCAAATATAACTATAAATTGTCTAAGCCTCCCACCAATTACTGCATTCATAATAGTTTTTGACCTGTGTGGACATGAGACTACCACTTGGGGTGCTTTATATGAAAGATCTTGCCTTTGCTAATAAATATCAGGTGCTTCAAAAAGGTAAACATGTTTTTGATTTCTATTTACAAGATAATTTCCTCTATCATATGGGGCACATCTGTGTTCCAGGTACAGAGCAATAGAAGATGATATGGGAAGCACATTTCAGTAGGATAACTAGACACTTTGGTGTAGAAAAGAAATTGGTAGTTCTTTAGAAACTTCTACTAGCCCCATATGCAAAAGGATGTGGAAAGGTATCTCAAATCTTGTAACCTATGTATGATAGCCAAGCCAATAAATAAGAAGCAAGGATTGTACACACCATTTCCAAAACTAGCCAGGCCTTGGGAATCTATCTCAATGGATTTTATCTCAGGTTTGCCCACTTCAAAACATGGCAAGGACTAGATTTTTGTTGTAGTTGATCATTTTTAAAAAATGGCTATCATGATTTATTGTAATAAAAATATATCTATTGAAGAAACTACTCAACTCTATTTTAGTCATGTATGGCTCTATTTTGGTCTCCCCAAGTCCATTGTCTCAGATCAAGACAATAGGTTCTTAAGCATCTTCTAGTCCACTCTATGGAAGATGATGGATACCAAGTTGATGAAGTCCATAAACTTCCATCCATAGACTGATGGTTAGACAGAGGTGGTGAACCACCTGATTGTTCACATGATTTGGATGTATCACTCTAAACATACATGCACATGGGATGAGGGGCTTCTTTTCATACAACATGGATACAATCAGGCCTTGCACAACTTGACCAAGCACAGTCCCCTTCAAGTATGCTTTGGGTTCCAACCCATGGCACTAACTGATATAGATTTTCCATTTTACACCATGGAATACACACCTCATATAAGATATAAGGTAGAAAAAGAAACAAAGTTCATTGAACAAATGTAACACATCCAACAATAAGTTCATGACATCTTGGAGAAGATGAATCAAAAGTATAAGCAACACTGTGACAAATATAGGATTACACACCATTTTGATGTGGGTGATAAGGTTTGGTTGTGGCTTTAGAAGGAATGACTTTCAGGCCCACACAAAAAAATTATCCTCTATGATATGGTCCCTACATCATCACCAGAAAAGTTGGAGAAAACACTTTTGAGTTAAACCTACCAACCTACCTTGGTCTGCATCCAATATTCAATGTAGATCTCCTCAAACCATATCATCCACCTCTATTAGACACTTTAGTCATAGAATAACAATTAGATATTGATGAGCTTGATCCATAAAGTTTTTCTCTAGTGGAGGAGGATCAGATTGTGGATACCTAGATGAAGATAACAAGAGGATGCTCTATTTCACTTTATCAAGTGGTCAAATGGGGCCAGCTTAGCCACCAAGGTGAGTGGCTCATAGAGAATCAAATCAAGACATAATTTCCACACATGATGAGGAACATTGATGCAATGGGGACCATTACTTCTCAAGGAGGGAGGAATGATTTGAGCGATAATTTAGGTGACAATTTGGGTGATGGTTCCACCCCAATTGATGATGAAACTTCTAGGAGCCATAACTTTTGCAATGTATCTCTAATTTACTCACCATTTGAACCATTGGAAAGATAAGAATGAGGAGACAATGGTGAGATGGCATTGAGCTTTGTGTGATGGATTTTTACCCCCAAAAACCCAATGGAAGTGCCCCAAATTTCAATTTTAGTAGTGCAGTCTAAAAATAGTAAGTTTCTAAAAATAGTAATTCCTCAAATTTTGTATTGTTTTAAATCATGGAAATCAAACCAATTCATCTCCCTCAAGATTGGTGACCTTCCACATCCTCTCCCTTCTTTCAAAATGTGTATAAATGAAGATGTAACCCAAAATGGAAATCAGACATCTCTTCACAGAGATAAGCATATAGTTGTATTATGATCTTGAGTAATAAAACATCTCTTCTCAGAGAATTCATTGTTATTGTGCTATTTTTTTGAAATATTTATCAACCAAAATTTCTAAGTTCTGGATCAACTAGTCTAAAAATGCTTAAAAAGGGTAAGCTTGCCAATGGCTATTTTAAGGTTTTCATACTTCCATAGTGTTCTAGATCACCAAATTTGAAATGGATAATGGAGATATCATAGATAAATTGAATTAATTTTTTTTTGGTATTTTCACATGTGTGTGGGGTCTCAATAGCAATATTTTCACTTTCTAGGCCAAGGAGGGCTAATTAGGCCTAATTTGACTGAAAGAATGTCCTATAAAAAACATTTACACTCAAAGGCAGGCCACCAAAGATTATGTGGAATTGTAAGGTGATAAAGGGTATCTTTAAATATAATCAATTTCTCATTATCATTTTTGGATTCTCCCATACAAGGAGCTTTGTAAAAAAAAAGATTACAAGGAATTATGAAGGAATGTAAGGTTTATGAACACAATCAAGTATTTTTGAGTGTTTTATGTCTTAAAAGGCCTTTTATAGGTATGATATGCTATTTAAATATCATCCATGAAATATATTTGAATACATGAAGAGAAACTCCACCTCTTCCTTCTACACCCTATTGGAAATGAGCTTTTAAAGGAGGTCAAACACTAAAACATTATATAAATGATTTATATAAACTTTTCCAAGGATAATATACATTATCCACACCAAATATGGATAGATAAAAAGTTATAGTTGATTTGAGGAGGTTTTCAAAGATATAAAAGGTCTTAAAGACTCCAAAAACACATTCTTACCTTCCAACACCTAGGCTTGTTGAAGGAGTCAAACTTGAACTTGAAGGCTTATAAAATCCCATAGATCATGAAATGACCTCATAAATATTATATAATAATTTTTAAATTAAGATTAAAGGAGGAATTAAAGTCCTATATTCAAGGGGGAAGACCAATTCTTTAATAAAGACACATGACCTAGTATCTAGAGGGTCTAACAAGGATCTAGTCACTCTCCAAGTGGTCAAAGCTTGACCAATAATTATGAAAATGTTCCAAAGTACACAAAATTTTTAAAAAATATCTCTTATATGAAAATCTAAGGAATATTAATGTTTTCAAGGGTTGAATAAGTGCTATGTAGCACTTAAGGAGGAAGAAGACCAAGATTGAAGACCCATGTTTTGGGGCTGCTTTGTCTCCAAGAATTTATTTTTTCTATTTGAATTCATTTTATAGAATTTAATTCATAAATATTTGATTTTATTTCTGAGAAAAGGATTTAAAAATTTGTACTCACCTTTTGAGATAAATAAAAAGCTTTTATTCCTCCATTTTCAAGGTTTTTGAGTGAAGTATATGTGTTTGCCATTGACATAACCTAGTGAAGCATTTGTTTTATTATGTTATTTTACTTAAATAAAATATATTTGATGTTATATAGTTCATATTATGTGTGAATATCAACTTTAGTTCAAGCATTGGATGTGAGTTTAGTTCCTTTACATTCCTTCCTTGCATAAATTCAGTTTGTCAAGTCCTAAAAAACTTTTGTAAAAGTCAATCTTGAGTGTAGAGAATGTATGCAAATTTATCATTTTAATAAGAGTGTTAATTTAAATCATATGTGGTCATAACATATTGGTGCATCACCTTAATTTCCATTTGACCTTTCAATACCATTGTAAACATGTATCTTTTTTCAACCTTTCCATTGTCAGCATTAGTAGATAGTAGGTTTAAGAGCATGTTTTAATGAAAACACCAAGGGAACCATCCATTTATATATATTATCTCACTTTAAAAATCACCCACACTTAGGAGATGTTACATGTTCCATCAAGAGTGAAAAATAACACACTTTCTCTCAAGTGCACACTCTTGATTGACAACAATTTTTGGCACACCCAATGGGATGCATTCTCTTTGGCATAAATGAAATTAGGAGTTGAGTAAAATTAATTTCAATAGAAAAGGATAATCATTATCATAATAACTTAAAAATTTCTTCAAGTTGTAGAGTTCTTAACAATACTCAGGTAGCACTTTCATGCCAAAGGTTACCACAAGATCATCGAGTAAAGGTGTTCCTCTTGATTTCATTGAGTTTCCTTCTACTTCTTTTAAAAGAGCAAGATTTAAAGAGACAAACCCCTACCCTAAAAATGTATCTATCTCCTGGTCAGCCTATTGTCCTTAATAATGAAATTCCCACTAACTTGATGGCCATTAGAAACCAATTGTTTATCTCATTCAATAGAGGTATCCCACTAAGTTTAGCCCAATTTGATGACATACCATATCAACTCTTAAGATTATCCCATTATTTTTAGGAAAAGATCAAACAAATCTTATTGAGCACATAAAGGATGTTTATAACCTCTATTAAATCCATAATGTCATTTAGGAGAATGTGGCTATTTAGACTACTTATTACTTTCTTCAAAATAAAATAATTGTAGTGGTAAAGAAACCTTCCACCTCTATTGCTTCCTAGAATGATTTAGGTTTAACCTTAGTCATACAATTTAAGTAAACATCTCATCTCCTATCCTTAGTTTAATAAATAACTACCATAAATAGGGTTCCTCATGATTTTATGACTGACTTGAACCTTAAATTCCAAAAAACATAGACTAGGATACCTTTATTGATTAGACCATCTCTATAATATGCCTTCTTGTACTATTTAAGATCCCTCAATTATGACATTAGTGTTAGGATACAATCAATGGGTGGTAATACTTTTTTTGATGCATTTAAAGTTACAATAAGATTTGAGAATAGTTTAATACAAACTATAAAATTGACACCTAGGCCTCCTATGCCTTTTTCCATAAAACACAACCCATACTAGCCCCTCAACCTCCTAAATTGGCTCATATTCCAACCCCCAAGAAAAAGCTTTATCCCCTTCTAGCCAATCAATTGAGATGGTAGAGCTTAAAGGGATGTTACAATCCTTTTGGAATTAGATTTTCCTATTGAAGAGGTATAAATATCAAGAAAATAGTCTTTACCAAATACGTAATCATCCTACTTATCAACATTTTAGAGATAATAAGCCGCCATGTCAAGGTTTTAGATAATAGACGCCATCCTACCAAGCTCAAGGAGCTATAAATAAAGCTAAACCATATGCATTTATTGATCCAAATTCTCTATCATCTTTTAAATCTATTATTCCCATGCCCTCAAATTAGAATAACATGATGCCAGATTCAAGTTGGCATCCCTCAAATGACTTAAAGAATCAAGCATTGGTTAATCAATCTATAGTCATGCCTCAAATGACTCAAGAAGAGGATTTTCTTCAAAAGAGTAAAAATAATGAAAGTATGGAAATACACCAAGACAAGATAAATCATGGTCAAGGGTATCTAGATTCTACTTTTGTTAATTCGTAGTCAGATGATCATGTGGCCTTAAATCTAGTTGATGACTCAAGTGCATCAAGTAATGCAGTTGCAATCATGACTAGAGCCAAAAAGACAAAATAGGTTGTTCATGCTTCAATTACACATTCAAATATATTTAATATTTATAATAATCATTTTTATGCCCCTAAACCTTAAAAAAATTAAGACATAGAGTTTGGCTAATCTCATCAAACATCACATGGTTAGGATCAACCATTTGTTCAAAAAGTGCAGCCAAGGGCAAGTAAAATTATTTTTAGCATTATTGATCATATGAAGAATTAAAATGTTAG
The DNA here is from genome assembly GCA_037957365.1 of Torreya grandis. Taxonomy (NCBI): domain Eukaryota; kingdom Viridiplantae; phylum Streptophyta; class Pinopsida; order Cupressales; family Taxaceae; genus Torreya; species Torreya grandis. The sequence goes on along the minus strand of JARHVA010006133.1, from coordinate 49,350 downwards.
TATGAGCATGTGGGATTACTTATAAATCCTAGGTTAAAAGGACATGCTCATATAAGAACTTTCAACTCTCAAATTGGTGCCAAAATTAGTTGAAAAGGAGAACATAGTATTGATAATTTTAGACCAACCAACAAGACATCAGGTCGAATAAGTACATAAAGAGATAAAATTAAGTAAGGATGAAGTAAAATAAGGTAAAAAACACCCTTTTTTTAATCTCTCTTTGATAGTTTGTGACACCTTAGTTCATAATTGTATGGTGGATAGTGGAGCCAGTAGCACTGTCATGCCCAAGAAAATTATGGATAAGCTTGGTTTAGTTTATGAACCAAATGCAAAAGGGGTATTTTAGATAGATGTGTCACCAAAAAACATAGTAATAATTATTAATAAAATAAATTTGATACTATATTCTTGTCTAAATTTTACCATTCATCAAGATGTGGTGGTGGACTTACTTCCTTACTTTGCCATGTGTTTATCAAGAGACTTCACCTCAAATATTGGGAGCTACCTATTAGCTGATTAGACATAATTAATGTTTAGAAACAAGTATGGTACAAAGGCAAAAATCCATTATGAACCCATTTCAAGTTTATACTTGGATCCTTATATGCCAAGTCTTGTAAACACTAACTATGTCATCTCGGATGAGGTGCTAGAAGCTAGTGGAGTGGAAAATAACTCACCTTTAAATGGAGTTACAGATTTATTCCTTGATGAATGGGCCTCAAATTTACATGAGAATGATCCAAACAAGATAATTGATGAGGAGGGACTTGTTTTTTATTTCCTCCATGAGAATGATGCACTAATTCCAGCCATGCTAAAAGATGATGAATCTAGTGAAGGTTTATGGCAATTATACTTCAATGCTTCAATGAACAAGCATAGTATCAGGGATGGAATGATGTTGATTTATATAAAAAATCAAAGGTATTTTTACTCAATTAAGTTTTAGTTTTTTTTTTTTCAAATAATTTTATAGAGTATGAGGCACTAGTTCACAATTTGTAGTTGGCCAAGAAAATAAGAATCAATATCTTGCAAGTTTTGGTGATAGTGAACTTATAGTTCACCAAGTAAGAGGTCTTAACATATTTAAAAACACATGTATTATATATTATAAGCATAGGGTGTGGGTCTTACTTGAGGATTCTCAAGATTTTAACATTTAAGCAATACTAAGAGATAATAATAAATATGAAGATAGGTTAGTTACCATAGGGGCTCAATTTAGCATTACAACTAATATTAACAATGAAAAAAATCAGTCACACATTAAGTTAGTTATGAGACATTCCATTCTAGCTAACCATCAGAACTATAAAGTATTTGAGGATGATAATTATATTTTTAGGTTTTTGCATGAGGAGTTTGAGTTCTCCAAGAATCAATTTAAGTTGTTGCATCAGTATGGGGATCAAATTTTATAACTAAAAACTAATAAGCTACCCAAAACATTGGTCACACTTGAGAACATATTCAGTGGTGATGATGAGATGAGAAAAGAGAAGTCATTTTTGTCAACCAAAGAAGAGCACTATGCCAATATGGAGATTTTAGCTATAAATAACTTGAAATTGGGTAAAGTATTCACTCCAAAAAAAAAATCTTTCATTAAATTATGTACAAGTTTTGTTGATGTGCTTACATGGAATTATTGTGATCTAAAAGGATTTGACCCAAGTCTAGCTAACCACAACATTGAGATAGAGGCTGAAATTAAACTAGTGAGAACATGAGAACTAAGATTCATAATATCAGAAAGTCATCCATCATATCTATAATCAAGCACTAAAATTGGGTAACAAACCTTGTTCTAGTATAGAAGAAGAATGGTGATATTAGACTATGTGTTGACTTCTAGAATTCAAACAAGGATTCCCTTAAAGATCATTATCCATTACCATCCATGGAATAAATTTTAAAACTAGTTTCAAGTTTAGAGAGGTTCACTTTATTAGATGGATATAGTGGTGATAATGATCTGAGAAACATTCTAGGCAATAATTCGGGTGATGGTTCTACCCCAATTGGTGGTAGAACTTCCAAGAGCCATAACTTTTACACCATAACTCATTTTGACTCCCCATTTGAATAGTTGGAAAGATAATAATGAGAATAATGTGGTGAGATAGCATTTAGATCTACTTAATGGATTTTGACCCCCAAAAACCCAATGAAATTACCCAAAATTTCAATTTTAGTAGTGTAATCTAAAAATAGTAAGTTTCTAAAAATAATAATTCCTCAAATTCTGTATTGTTGTAAATCATAGAAGTCAAACCAATTAATCTCCCTCGATATTGATGACCTTCCACATCCTCCTCCTACCTTGAAAACATGTATAAATGAAGATGTAACTTGAAATAGAAATCAGACATCTCTTCTCAGAGATAGCATTTTTATTATTATTTTGTTCTTATTTATTGAATTATCTTTCAACCAAAGATTTTAGTTTTGGATTAGATAATCAGATCTTGGTTAAGGAAGAGGACCAATTCAAGATAACCTTTACTACAAAGTGAGGGACCTTTGCATATATAAAAATGCCTCTCAGTTTATCTAATGATGGATAAATGTTTTAGAGGGCCATGGATATGACATTCCAAGGTATTATTAATAGGTTTGCAATTATCTATTTGGATGACATAACTATGTTTTCAAAGAGTGCAAGTGAGCACATGGTCCATATCAAATAAGTGTTCAAAAGGTGTAAGCAATTTGGGGTGTCTCTTAACCCTAAAAAGTGTGTCTTCTTGGTTCATGAAGGTAAGCTTTTTAGACGTGTGGTTTTGAAACATGGCTTAAGTATAGATCCTGAAATAATAGATTCTATTATTTCTCTTACCTTTCCTAAGAACAAAAAGGCCTTACAAAGCTTCTTAGGGAAAATCAATTTTTATAAGAAGATATATTTTAGATTTTTCCATTTTAGCTAAGACACTTACAACCATGCTAAAGAGGAATCAAAGTTTTAGCTGGTCCAAGGAAGGAATGAAGAGTTTTGAAGAGATAAAACAAGCCATAGCTAGTGCTCCTACACTCATAAATCTATATTTCTCAAAAGACTTCATCTTATACACATATGCTAACATGGACACCATTCTAGGTATTCTTATGCAATAGAATCATAAGGCCTTAGATCAGAAAATAGCCTTATTCAGTTAAGGCTTGGAGAAGTATGAGGCAATGAATTCTTTTGTTGAAAAATATTTCCTTTTAGTAATTAGGTCTCTCAAGAAGTTTAGATACTTGTTATATAATAATAGGATTCACCTAATGGTTATCCATCCAAGTATCAAGGAGTTCTTGAACAAGGATATACATGAGAAGATATTTGGTTATAAAATGAAAGTAATGGAGTATGATTTGGAAATCAAAGTCACAAATATAATTAGAGGTAAAGGACTTTGTGATAATCTATCCCAAGACCTGCAAGAGGCTAAAGAGCCAATTTTAGTGCTGAATGATGAAGAAGTTATAGATGATCATACCTCACCTTACAGTTGGTTTCATGACTTGGTAAGATATCTTCAAGATGGTTATTATCCTTCTCATTTAAGTGCTTCAAAAATAAGATTTTTTAGATTGCAGTCTATTCCATTTCTTCTTGTTGATGGTTTTATTTAAAAAAAAGACATCAATGGTAAGTTTATAATGTGTATATAGCCAAGCCAAACACAAAGGTTTATTGAAGAGTTCCATGATGGACATGGTGGAGGACTTTTTTTTATCAAGTACTATAACCCTTAGATAATGAGAGCTGGGTACTATTGGCGAAGTATATTTAGTGATTGTCATGCATGGGTTAAGAAATGTAAGTAGTGTGCTATGTTTGTAGGAAAAGTGAAACTTTTAGCTTTACCTCTCCAACTAATTGTGGTGGACTATTATTTTATCCAATTAGGATTAGTATTTATTTTAATCATTAACCCTCCTTCCATCTTAGATCATAAGTGGATCCTTACTACCATGGAATACTTCACAAGATGGATAGAGGAAGTAGCATTGAAAGAATAAAATGAATCCACTGTACTATATTTTTATGAAGGTTTGGTTAATATATTTAGGGTTCCTTTAAACATCATTTCAAACAATTTCATGGCTTTTGTGGGAGATATGATAAGCCAATGGGGTGTTCAACAGGTGTTTACCTCAACACTTCATCAAACTACTATCTACAAGGTAATGGACTTGATGAGTCCACCAATAAGAAACTAATAAAGATCATAAGAAGGAATATTGAAGATAATAAAAGATCATGGAATTTAAATTTGAAGTCAACTCTATGGGCTGATAGGATCACATATAAAATATCAATAGCCAACTCTCCATACAAGCTAGTATACGGTAAGGAAGAAAGGTTACCCATTTCTCTTGAGTTTCCTGCTTTAGAACTAATGCACCATCTTGATTTATTGGAGAATGAACCAATGGAGATCAGGTATGTTGAGATTATGAAGCTAGAAGAGATAAGAAATCAATCCATGTTAGCCATGGAAATTCACCAAGCACAAGTAAAGAGAGCCTTTGACAAAGGAATTTATTCACAGAGTTTCAAAGAAGGAGATTTGGTTCTCAAGTGGGATGAGGACAAAGATAAACTGGGAATTAATATCAAGTTTGACTCCCTTTGGAGTGGATCATACACAATCTCTAGCTGTAAATCCCATAATGCCTTCCAACTTGCAAAGATGGATGGTCAGCAGCTTCTAATTCCAGTTAATGGGATACATCTAAAACAATGCTATTGAGAGTTAAGTTCTTTATACATAGTTTATTTATTTTCCTCCAAATGATGTCCTATAACATTAGTTTTTTTATGTTTTGTCTCAAATAAGTTCTTTATTTACACATTTTCTTTGTTAGTTATTTTCTCATGTTTTATGTGTTTCCTTCCATATTTTAGAGGATAAAGTTATCTTATTTAAAGTAAAAATATTCTCATAATCGTGAATAAGATTTTTCAATGTTATTCCAAAATTTAAGTATGGTTTTATGAGTCTAAAAGAGATGTAAATGGTCTGGTTATCAAGAATAATAGGCATGCTTCCTAGTTGAGTCACCAAAATGTTGACAAGTTTGACCTCACAAGTCAAACTGTCACCCCTACCATTCAAAACTTTGCTTGTCACATTATTTTCCTTGTAAATTAATGTTTTAGTCTTGTAATTTCCTTGAGATGGTCATCTAAATCCTTGATTATTAGAGTTTAGGGTATATTTGATGAAATTAAGGTTTTGGTCATCATAGACATTTGCTTGCTTAGCCTCCTTTTTGACTAGTTTCAACTTGTATCAAGAAGTGAAAATATTCTAGAACATCTTAAGATGCCTTATGGATTGTATAAGAGTAATGTCATGCTTTAAAATTGATCTAACTAGTTTGTGATAGGTTTTAACTAATTTCATGACCTAATTTACTGTATTTTGGGTCATTTTATGTCTTTTCAAGCAGGTTTGGAATGTGATTAATAGTATGAGGTTATAGGAAGAATATCATTTACTTGTTAAGTCATGAAAAGTACAATGGATCCATTTTTTATCTATTTAATTAGACTTTTCAAGTATTTTTGGTAGTTTTAGTGCTAAAAAATCCCATTTTAAGGCAATCCATACAATTTTCAAGGTGAAATTAAGCTTCAGACATATTAAATACCTTATTTGTTCATGAAAAATTTAAAAAAGTTATTTTTATGATGTTTAAGGTCTTAAAATAAATAAAACTATTTTAACTCCTATATTGACTTCCTTGGCAACTCTAGATGGGTAATTTTCAAATGCTCGATACATAAAGAGGAAAGAGAGTTAGGAGCTAAAAATTTGTCCATTGTTAAGGGTAAAATTAATATTTAAATTATAGGCATTGGTTCATGGATTGGTGGCCTCTTATTTACGAACAATTGCTAAGAGTGATAGTAGGTCACTATGGCCTATTTCTTAAGCTAAAATTTTTATGGATAGGAATGGTTTATAAGGATTATTTTGGAGGTCATAAATATCCTTTTCATAGTGGTTTCATTAGATTTTTCATCTCTATAAGAGATTTTCACTTCCAAGAAGAATACCTTAGTGTATAGGTTATTTTAGTGAGTTTTACTACAAGTATCTATTTTTATTCATGATGGTCATTATCAAAGGTCATCTAATGATTAAAGGATCATCAAAATTCCATAAGTTGTATGGTTTCATTGCTCCTTTATTTTATAAGTATTTTGGTCCATGTTTTTCAAGTATGATGCTCTTTATAAGTGTAGTCTATGTTTGAAACAATCTGATGGAGATTTTCATGTTTTTGGGCTCAAATTCTAGTCATAAATCATGGTTCATGGTTTTGAGATGGTATTTTATTATTTTAATTGTAAAAATTTTATGATGAAAAACCCAAATACATAACTCAATGAGAATTTATAGTTTCTCCCTTCAATTAGATAATGTATGGATTGTAAGAGAAGGTTTGAAGATGTTAATATCCATGGAGGATATTGATACATATCTCCTTGTATTAATTTTCCTTGAATACCTCATTTAATTCATCAAGTTAAACAAAATGACTAGGATTCTCCAAGTCTTCACTTACAAGCCTCTTACATCACTTGACCGTACTTCCAATCCATATAGTGGCTATAGAGTATGTGGGAGATGGAAATGTTAGTCTTAAGCTATGTGATGCTATAATGTCCCCTTCTTAGTTACTTATAGGAGACCCTTAACCTATATTATTCTCGTAGGATAATCTAGGGTTGGAAGGGAATAGTAGGATAGAGTCACTATTCACTATTTACTATTTACAAGTATTATTCATGTGTACGATTCACTATCACTATTCATGGTGATGTAGTTGATGATGTAGTATATGAGGTGGCTGGTGATGAGGTGGCATGGCCCATAAGGGAGCTCACATGTGATAAAGTTTATGTGAGAGAAAGTGGGATGAATTTGTAAGTGGAAATAGTGGTTGAGCATGTGAAGATCTTTAAAAAGAGTCAAAATCTAATTAGATTTTGTTTGGGACTCTTTGGGGTTACATGGAAGAAGATGTCAATACTACATTATTCTAGATTTTCTCTCACATGTGTGAGTGAGAAGGACATTTTTGAGTGATGTGGAGAAGTTAAAGGAATCATGTGTGTACTAAAAAAGTGGGAGATAAGATTCACTATTCTAGATTGGCTCACATGTGTGAGTGGGACATAGGTTTGGAGGCACATGGATTATGGGAGACCAAAACAAAGAAAAGGGGTGATCATATGTTTCTGTTTGGAGGCTTCAGAGAAGAGAGAAAAAGAAGTTATAGGATCAAACAATGGGAGATAAAGAGGATAAGATCAATGAATTGGTCCAACATCAAAGACATATTGCTGATATGATTGGTCAAAGCCAAAGACATCTTGATGAAATTTTTGATCAGAGTTAAAAATAACTTGTTGATATGTTTGGCCAAGTGTTATAGGTGATAGAGAATAATACAAAAAATAACAAAAAAAATAGAGAAGTTATCACCTTTTGAGGGGATATTTTGGGTAAGGTTATAAAGGTGGAATATAGAAGTCCTAGAATGGGGTTCATCAATAGACCTCAAAATCCCAAGTTCATCAAGAAAGTAGAAGCACTTCCATAAGAGGAGACTACACATCTAGATGAAATTGCCAAATGTTGTGAGGAGTATAGGAAAATTTTAGATGAGGATCATGATATGTTATCACTACAATCTTACATTTCTCTAAGAAGTAGTAGAGGTCCAATAAAGCAAGAGGCTAGATCCCATCAAAACTGAAAGAATCTTAAGAATGCCTTGGTTAAGATAACTATTTCCATTTTTAAGGTTACTAATAAATGTTTTGCTAGAGCATGGTTGCAAGAATTGGACACCTACTTGGATCTTAATCCTATGGTATAAGGAGAGGCCATAAAGTTTGAAAATCTTTATCTAGAAGATGTGGCACATGATTGGTGGTATCATGGGTTGGTCACTCAAAAACATGATCATATGATGATTTTTGCATGTAGTTGATTGATAGATTTGACATAAAAGATCCTAAAGAATAGTTTAGAAAGTTATCCTAGATCAAGTAAAGGGGTAACATAGATGATTATGTTATTGATTTCTATAGGTTATCTATCATGGTGACTAACATTTCAAAAGGAGGATTAGTGTTCTTTTCATAGAAGGATTATCAAAGTAACTTAAGGGGTTAGTGAAGGCCTTCAACCCTTCTTTGAAAGAATATATCCAGAGGGAATTTGATTTAGAGATCTGTATACCCTCAAAGCCCATGAAATAGAATAATTTTAAAGGGTTCCCTCAAAATAAACCTACTCCATCATTGAAATAACCAATCAAGAGGATGGATGATGAAATCAAGGAGCTTAGAAAGAAACAATTATGTCATGATTGTAAAGGACCATGGACACCAGGGCATAGGTTCTTTGGGAAGCCAAAGGTGCATTATATTGAAGTCATTTTTGATAGTGAGGAGAAGGATGACTCTAGTTCAAAAAGTGATCAAGAGGAGGTTATTGAGGACAAAAACCTAGAAGTACCTGAGGAAGGTACTATTAATTCTCTTTCAAGAATTCCTAGGTATCACCCTTTTAAGGTGGAGGAGTCTTACAAGGACAACATGTGGTAGTGTTGATTGACAGTAGGGCCACCCATAAATTCATAGATGAAGTTTGGGTTATGAAAAGGGGCCTTGAGATGGAGGAATTTTTAGGATTCAATTTTATGGTTATTGATGGATTCATGATGAGCTTCAAGAAGAAGATTATGAAACTAAGCATCATATTGGGAAACCACCAAGTAACTATTTATTTTTATCTTGTGAAACTTGGAGTGATTGACATGGTCCTTATCATTTAGTGGTTGTACTCCCTTGGGATGTATTTAAAAAAATTATAGACTATGAAGCTCAAGTTTAGGCAAAGGGAAAAAGGGTTATTTTTAGAGAAATAGCTAAGGACCACCTAATCTAGCCACTGCAAGAAGGATGGAAGTAATTTTTCATCATGGGAAGGTGGATTAGGTTGCTCAATGTCTGATCTCTCCTCAGAATCCTTTAGATAAATATGTTCAACATCCTATAGATATCCAATCCATATTAGATAAGCATAGTATGGTTTTCAGTGACATTCTTATAGGTAGGCAAATTGATAGAGGTTTTGAGTACATGATATAAATTGAAGAAGGCTTTAAGCATATCATCACAAATATTTATTATCACCCCAATAAATTCAAAGAAGAGATTAAGAAGGAAATCAAGGAGTTGCTTGAAATGTGATACATCACACTGAGCTTGAGTCCATTTAATTCTTCAATTATTTTGATGAATAAAGATGAAACCATGTGGATGTGCATTGACTATTCTATAATCAATAAGAAAACTATCAAGAACTGATATCCAATTCCTAGGATCAATGAGTTACTAGATGAGATTCATAGAGAAGTGTGTTTCTCAAAGATTAAACTTTTATTGGGATACCATCAGATCAGAGTTTGGGCATAATCTATACACAAAATAACCTTTAGGTGTCATTATAGCCATTATGAGTTCCTAGTCATGCCCTTTGGTTTGACTAATGCCCCTGCTACATTTTAGTCCTATATGAACCACATATTCAACAAATAGTTGAGTAAATTTATAGTGGTGTTATTTGATGATATCTCAATAGACAATAGGACATGGGAAGACCACATCAGACATATTGATGTGGTGTTGGGTATCATAGAGGCACAATCTTTGATTGTGAAAGCTTTTAAGTGCAAGCTTGGTATGATGGAGATTATTTACTTGGGGCATGTGATTGGTGCTAATGGAGTGAATGTTCATCAAGAGAAGATTCAAGCCATATTGGATTGGCCACCAACAAAGACATTGACATAATTTAGGGGATTCTTTAGCCTCTATAGTTACTAAAGGAGGTTTATCAAAGTATTTTCCCAATTGGGTGCACCTCTTATACACCTCACAAAGAAAGGTGATTTTGGTGGATGGATGAGGTTCAATGTATATTTGATAGGTTGAAAGAGGTAATGAGCACTTACCCTATTTTAATATTACCTGATTTCTCTTAGCCCTTTTTGTTAGAGTGTGATGCATCAAGAGCAAGACTAGGTATCATGCTTATGTAGAATAAGCATCCCATTGCTTATGAGAGCAAGAAGCTTTGGGATGTGGAGAGATTGTACTCCATTTATGATAAGGAAATGTTCACCATTATCCATGCTTTGGAAAAATTTAGAAAATAATTGGTTGGTGGGAATTTTGTGGTTAGGATGGATCATAATAGCCTACAATATTTCCTAGAGTAGAAGGACCTAAATGAAAGGAAACAAAAGTGGGTAAGTAAAATTTAGGCCTATTATTTTGACATTGAATATGTGAAAGGGAAGAATAATGTTATAGCATATGCCCTTTCTAAGAAAACAAATTTATTTTCAATGATTGATATTTTAGTTAATTAGAAGGCTCACCTCTTGGTAGAGTATGCCAAGAATAATTTTTCATGTGAGCTTATGGATGGTAGGATTTAGGGTGATAGGTATAGAGTGGTGGATGACATCATCTACTACAAGGATATGATTTATTTAGTACCTAAATCAAAATTTAAGGATAAAATTTTGAGGGCCAACCATAATACTCCTCTTGCATGACATCAAACTTACCTGAAACCTACATATAGGTCAAAGAAATATTCTCATAGAAGGGTCTCAAGGATGATGTCTTATGCCATGTCTGAGAGTGTATGACTTGTCAGTAGAACAAGTCAAAACATACTTTTATAGCAGGTTTATTACAGCCATCACCTATCCCACAATAGAAGTGGGAAAGTATATCTATGAAATTTATCATTGATCTACCTAAGGTTGATGGCAAGGACTGCATATTTGTGGTAGTTGATAGGTTGACCAATTTTGCACATTTCTTTGCCATATCTTCAAATTACAAGGCACCCTAAGTGGTAGAATTATTCTTTAGGTGGGTGTTTAGACTCCATGGGTTGCCAAAGAACATTATCAATGATTGGGATAGTATATTTCTCATCATATTTTGGTAGGAGCTATTTAGATTAGTAGATATGATGTTGACCCTGAGCACGAGCTACCACACCTAGATAGATGTCTAGATAGAGATTGTGAACAAATGGGTGGAAGTATATTTGCATAAATATGTTGTAGGGAAACAAAGAGGTTAGGTTAGATGGTTATACATGGGTGAGCATTGTTGCAACACCACCCATCACATGAATATTGGGATCACTCTTTTTCAAGAATTATATGAGTATGATGCCATGTCCTTGATAGATTTGGAATTTGATGATAGTAGGGACCCCAAGGCCAAGGATTATATTAAATAGAGTTAGGACATCCTTAAGTCACTTAAGGATAATATTCACCATGCCCAAGATCAGTAGAAGATGTATGCAGATAGGGATATAGTAAAGAGGAGCTTTAAAGTTGGTGACTTAGTTTTCTTGCACCTACAGCCTTATAAGCAATCTACATTGAAGAAGAGTGGTGTGGAGAAGATTAAGCCTCTCTTTTATGGACCTTATAGGATTTTGTGAAGAGTTGGTGAGGTGGCATATGAGTTGTAATTACTAGAGAGTAGTAGGATCCATAATTTCATGTGTCTTGCCTCAAAAGGGTAGTTGGGAAACACATCATTATATATCCTACACTACCATCATTGGATGAGGAGGGAAGATTGATCTTGGTCCTTGAATATATCTTGGAGACTAGAGAGAAGAGGTTGAGGATCCATGTACTCATAGATTACTTGATCAGGTAGAAGGACTTGCCCTTAAATGATGCTACTTAGGAGGGAGAACAAATTCTTCAGTACCCAAATTTGTATTTTCTTGTGGGCAAGAAATTTTAGGAAGGGATGACTATAATATCCCATTCTTAGTTACTCACAAGATACCCTTAGCATATATTATTCATGTAGTCTAATTCAAGGTTGGAAGGGAATAGTAGGATGGAGTCACTATTCACTAGTTACTATTCATAGATATTATTCACATTTACTATTCACTATCACTATTGATGGTGATTTGGTAAGTGATGTAGCTAATGATGTAGCATATGAAATGGCTGGTAGATGAGGTGGCATGGACCATGGGAGAGATCACATGTGTTAAAATTGATGTGAGAGAAAGTGGGGTGAATTTATAAGTGGGAATAGTGTTTGAGCATGTCAAGCTCTTTAAAAAGATTCAAAAGTTGATTAGATTTTGTCTGTGAATCTTTGGGGTCATATGGAAGAAGATGACAAGATTGCACTATTATATATTTTCTCTCACATGTGTGAGTGAGGAGGACATTTTGGAGTGATGTGGAGAAGTAAAAGGAAGTATATGTGCTCTAAATAAGTGGGAAACAAGATTCACTATTCTATATTGGCTCACATGTGTGAGTGGGACACAGTTTTGGAGGCACATGGATAGTGGGAGACCAAGACAAAGAAAAGGGGTGATCATATGATTCTCTTTTGACCCTTGCACATGGGGTCACATGCCAAATAGTGTACCTACTCAAGGAGGATGAATTTTTGAGCTTATGCATGAAGTTTTCTCTCCCTCTCTCTCATGAATTTTCTATTTTAGGATAGTTCTCTCCCATTTTAAAGCATATGTTTATCAAACCAACAAATCCCAATTTCAGATTTTAACTTATGTTCTCATCTCCCTTTCTTGGAATTCTTCCTTAGAATTTATAGACTAATTTCAATGGTGAAATATCCACAATAGTTAGCATTGGCCATTCCATATAGGGATTGCATTTCGTTCTCAATAAAAGATTACTAGATTTGGTGGTAAAAGACCCTTCCTAGCTGGACTAATTGCAATAACAGAGTTTGGTGTGTATTTGGTATTGTATGTGTGTTAGTTTCTATTATAATTTAAGTGAGAGTTATAGTGTGCTATTCAGTATTTATATTCATGTAAGAAGTGTTGTTTATGGTCTTATTTCAAGCCATAATATTGTAATATTATTTGTATTAAGGAAGTAGTGGAGTTGTGTGAGTTATTATAAGCTTACTAAAGCATTTGTGAAGAAAGTTATGTGAGAGTTGTCATTCCTTATCAATGTTCTCAATCTATTTTTCTATGGAATTATATGATTTATAATAAAAAAACCAAAAAAAATTAGTAACTATCCAAAAAGGGATATTTTAGATGCCTTGAAATAAGTGATGGTGACATGAAGAATGCAAATGTGAGTGATAACTTGAGAGGGAAATTAATAACCTTGAACATTCTATGTATAGTCAATGAGCCTTTAAAATCACCTAAAATAGTTAGAGTTCCACCTTAGAGTGTAAAATAGGTTTTGAATAACCATGGAGTTTCACCTTAATAAGGTTTAAAGTGTCTTAAGTTAGGCTATATCAAGCAAATCAATAAAATCAATGTGCACTAAGTGAATCCAGTCATGAGAGGAAGTGAGAAGAGATGACTAACTTGAAGTTTTTCTTTATTAGTAGAAAATAAGGTAATTTTGTGGAAGTTAAGGTAATTGGTGCTTCCTTATATCTCTTACATTCAATTATTCTTGTGACCAAACTCATGTTATTTCAAGAAATGGAGATTGTTAAAGAAATAATAGAGATCTTAAGTCATTATGGATCATGGAAATTAATCTATCATACATTCTAACACTATCAACAGTCCATATAAGTAGCTTAATATTCACCTACAATTATCCAATGAAAGTATTAAGCTAGAGGTGCATCAATAAGAAGGTATAATATCTTGAGGTGTTGTGATACTAGTTTGAACTCCAAACAAGTGTAAAGACAATAAGAGCATTGTTTTCAAAAGGTAAACCCAATCAATGATGAGTTACAATCAATCAAGGTGGATAGAAGATAAGTTCAAAAGTTCCCAATGTAGAGTTAGTCTCCTTTAGGTATGAGATGGTCTTAAATATATTAAGAGTTAGAAGATATAGGCTTTGAGTATGTCTCAATATCTCTCAAATACCAATAAAATTTCCTAGGTTATAAAGTGAACATATACCCCCAAAATGTACTTAAAGCACTCAGTATGTACCTATAGTCAAGTGAGGGTTGGATGAAGTTTTGACCAATGATGGAAGATGTTAGAGGTGACAATAAATCCAAGTTTGATATTTTGAAATAAGTAACAAGTTTCAATCACATAATTTTCCAAGGAGCCAATTAGGTAAATCAAGGACTAGCTTGATCATCTAAGAGTCTCCATTGGTAGCTAAAGAGTGAAGATGGATACACACAGTTAATCAAGCCAAGGGAATAGAAGTGTTGAGTTATGTTGGGTTTTTTTGAATCTAATTCTAAATCTCAAACATATTCAAATGATTAAATAGATCTTGAGGAGGTACCTCACTACAAGGTAGTAGTCCTAGTCATATAATGAACACTTAAAACCATCACCTACAACCACCTTGGTTATTAATTCAAGCACTAAACATGGATTCCAAGAGGCTTTGTGTTAAATTTGGTGGTTAAATTTATCTTATGAATAATATAAAGGCACAAGAAACACTCTAAAAGTTTGAAATAATCTTGAAATGGTCTTACATTATAAGGTGACAGTCATAATCACCTAGAATCACCCCTTACATAAGAAAACAATAGAATAAAGGTCTAAGGATGGTCTTATTGTGTTATATGAGATTAGTAAAATGTTCAAGAACACCAAGTGATAAGCACATCAATTACTTAAGGATAATAATGAGATCATGGAGTAATTGAGTCATATGAAGCAAAATTTAGTCCAAAAACAAAATTACAAATCTCTTATTTGGCGAAATTAAGGTATTTTAGGTTTGTTTAAGGTAAATAGTTATTTATTGAGTTCTTACCATTCAAGACTCTTAATATCAAGTTTAAGATTATCCAATTTAATGAAATAACATTTAAGTTTGATTATAAGTATTAAGATTACTTTTATCACTTGAGGCCTGCCAATCACCTCTCCTCAGGAATATATCTTATCATTCATGGAAACCACTTGGAATTGAGTAAGTTAAGGATGAATAGTGATAAAAATCACATGTGTAAATGGAGCCACCATTGGCATATCTCAAGGTTTATACATCATTTATTCTCCAACATTATGTCTTCAATCCATACAATAGAGTCATGAAGTTTCTTAGTGACTAAGTTTTGAGGTTTAAGTTAAGGTTTTTTGATATTTAGTGAAATATGAAGTGGAATTATCTCAAATATATAGTAGGATATTTGAGATAGGGTCTTTAATAATCCACCTCATTTTCCCATGCAACCCACTATCTCATATGAATCTCAATAGTCACCTACAGTCAAGACCAAAAGGGGTACTCACAGTAAGGATTATAGATGACACGAGTAGAGGTATATGGTTGAGAATAATAGGTATTACATATGTTAAATAATAATAAGATACACACTTTTGATATGGGGAGTGAGCCAAGAAAGTCCTTGAATATTCAAGGAAACCTAAATCAAATATCCAAAGGAGAATTTAATAATGATTAAAAGATATTATATGCATTAGATGATGAGATGAATGGGTATTTCATAGTCTAAACTATATGACATGATTAGGGTACAAAATAGGTACTATCATGCAAAGTGTACGCATTAATGAATAAGTAGTAGAGGTTGAGGAAGGGATATACCATCTTGATTAATAAATAGAAGTATATATATATATATATATATATATATATATTTGTGTATGTGTGTGTGTGTGTGTGTGTGTGTGTGTGTGTGTGTGTGTGTGTGTGTGTGTGTGTGTGTGTGTGAGTGTGTGTGTGTATATATATGTATACATACATACATACATACATATATATATATATATATATATATATATATATATATATATATATATATATATATATATATATATATATATATATATATATATATATATATATATATGTCTACACACACACACACACACACACACACACACACACACACACACACACACCAAAGGAGTGTTTTACATGATATAATGTCTTGAAATAGACTTATAAACTATAAGACATAGTCGTAAATCTTCAAAAGGATCAACACCTATAAGCTATGATAAACTAACTGTATGAGAGGGAAGTGAGAAGGGCTCAAGTGACTTGATATTAGTGTTTATAATTGATTATAATAACATAGTTGTCATTTAAAAATGTATAAAACTCTTAATACACTTACATCAGCTCCATTATTCATAGGAGACCTTCATTGTTGAGAACAACACCTATAACTAGTCTTGGCAAGGTATGAGCTAGAAGAAAGAAATGAGTAAGTACAACACTTTGATAAGTTGAAAAGGTTGTGAAATGACTTGGGAGGATAGGAATTATGTTTGGAGGATTAAAAATTCCTTATAAAATATTAGTTTTCACCCTCAGACCCAAGCACAAGAGTGACAAAACAACTCAGTCATAGACTTATTGAAAACTCAAATAGCCAACTAGCTAGTTTTGAGAAATTTGAGTTTTGAGTCCACTATAGACATGATTCAACTATGAAATTTGGTAAAATTTGTGGTAATAAGTGGATAAAAATTTAAATGGTATTTTTAATGTCATATTATTAGTGGACATATCCACTATTTTGTCTTAGACCTGGTCCACTCCATTTGCATGGTCTATTCAAGAGACCTAGAGATTCACTCGAGATAAAGAACACAAATCAAGAATTACATGCACAATTAATGAATTTTATGGAATTAGAATATCATGGTAATTATCTACATACACTCTTAGGTGGTAAAAAACTCTCCTTGAGGGCTTGCAGAGGTAAGGTAGTCTTAAACCCCAAACACCTTGACTAGTGTACCAAATGCATAGAGAGGAATGTTGAACAATTCATAATTTTTTATAAAAATGTAAGGGATTTATTTTAAGGTGTATGATCTTATCCCAGAATTTATAATGAATTTTTAGACCCAAAACCCATTTTTGACACCTCTCACACTCAAGGAAAGCTAAGACAGTCACCTGAAGAGCAACTTTAGATGATCATACCATATCTCATGATTTTCATGGGGATATTATAATTTTGGGATAGTTAAGGGGGTTTATTAATAACTTTTTATAATTTAAATAAGGTCAATTGGATGTCCCAATTTTATGAACAATTATTAAGACCTTATACATGTTTTAAACCCTCCTAAAACACTAGTTGTGACTAATTTATAGAGATGGAACTCAAAAGCACATCAAATTCCACAAATTTTCCTTAAAAAATAACAAAATTTGATGTATAATTTATGAGGATATTTCATATGCAATTTAGATATACCTTCACTTGTACGGATTTGTATGAAATTGTAATGTTTCAAGGTTTTTGGCCTAAAAAAGGGTTTTAGGGAGCATGAGTTGATGAAAATCAATGAGAGAGGTGGTTAAAAAATGATTTAACTTTAAAAGATCAAAAAAATAGAAAAAATTTCTCAAAAGTGCTCAAACCATTCAAATGTTTCAAGCCAATCTAAAAATACTTCAAAAGGGCAAGCTCGCCAATGGCCATTTCAAGGTTTTCATACTTACATAGTGTTTCAGATCACCAAATGTGACATGGAACATGTTGATATCATATTTAAAGTGAATAATTTTTTTTTTTTGAGTTTTATAGATGTGTGGGGTCTTAGGAGTAATATTTTCACTCTCTAGGCCCAGGAGGGATAATTAGGGCTAATTTGACTGAAATAATGTGCTAGAAAAGATAATTAAACTTAACGTTACGACAAATTTTTTTGTGTGAAACTATAAGGGAATAGAGGGTATTTTTAATTGTGATCAATTTTTCACTATCATCTCCATATTCACCCATACAAGGAGCTTTGCTAAAAAAAGGCTACAAAGAATTGTGAAAGAATGCAAGGTTTGTGAACAAAATCAATTATTTTTGAGTGTTTTATGTATTCAAAGGAATTTTTACATGTATTATATGATATTTAAATATCATCCATGTAATATTTTGCATCCATGAAGAGAAACTCCACCTTTTACTTCTACGCCCTAATGTAAATGAGCTTTTCAAGGAGCCTAAACACTAAAACATTGTATAAATGCTTCATATAAAATTTTCCAAGGATAATATAAATTTTACATGCCAAATATGAATAGGTAAAAATTTATATTTTATTGGAGTAAGTTTTCAAAGGTATAAAAGGTCTTAAAGAATCCAAAAATGCCTTCTCACCTTTCAATGCCTGGGCTTGTTGAACGAGTCAAGATTGCACTTGAAGGCTTATAAAAGCCCATGTATAATGAAAGGAAATCATAAATTTTCTAAAATAATGTTTCAATAAAGAGTAAAGGAGGACTTAAAGTCACATTTTCAAGGGGGAAGACCAATTCTTCAATAAAGACACATGACCTAACATCTAGGGGTTGTAGCAAGGATCTAGGCACTCTCTAAGTGGTCAAGGCTTGACCAATAATTATGAACATGTTCCAAAGTCTGAAAAAGTTTTAAAAATCTCTCTTCCATACCAACCTAAATAATATTAATTTTTTAAATGGTTTAATAAGTGTTACATATCAGTTAAGGAGGAAGAAGACCAAGATTGAAGATCCCTATTTTAGGGCTGCTTTGTCTCCAAGAATTTACTTTTTATATTTGAAATCATTTTCCAAAATTTAATTCATCACTATTTAATTTTTTTTGTGTTAAAATTCTACCAAAATGTTTACTCACCTTTTGAGAGAAATAAGAAACTTTTGTTCCTCCATTTTCAGGTTTTTTGAGTGAAGTATATGTGTTTGCCATTGATATAACCTAGTGAATCATTTGTTTTCCTATGTTATTGTAATTTAATTAAATATATTTTATGTTTTATAAGTCATATTAAGTGCATATATCTACTTTATTTTCAGCATTAGATGTGAGTTCATTTCCTTTAGATTCCTTCCTTCCATAAACTAAGTTTGTCAAGTCCTTTTTTTGAAACACTTTTGTAGAAGTCATTCCTGAATATAATGAATGTGTGAAAGTTTGTAGCTTTAATAAGAGTGTTCATTATAAGTGGTCATAAAACATTGGTTCATCACCTTAATTTATAGTTTGCCTTCAATACCATTGGAAATAGTATCTTTTTTCACCCTTTCCATTATCAAAATTAGTACATAGTAGGTTTAAGAGTAATTTTTAGTGAAATCACCAAGGGAACCAACTCTCTCTAGAGATTCTCTCCCTTTAAAAGTCACCCACACTTAGAAGACATTACATATTCCATCAAGATTTATAAATAAAACACTTTATATCATGGGTACACTCCTGATTGACAATAAAAACCATGAATAATAATGGATATGTCCAATACATTATCAAGTGTTAGAGGCATAATCACTGAGAGACGGGGGTGAATCAATGATGATAGATAATCAAATTTAATTCCCAAATCTTAAACATTAAACATACATCAACTTGATAAAGAAATATAAACATGAAATCACATACATTAAAAGCATACATAAAAGCATACATCACATGAACACATAATATATGTGGGAAACCCTATTGGGGGATAAAACCCACTAAACCCTACAAGATGGACTACATTCCTATAAACTAAGATTCAATATTTACACCAACACCCACTTATCAAGGAAAACCCATCCCTTAGTTTAGTGAGACAATTATCCCATAAGGAGGAACCAACCCCCTAAGGAACCAAACACCTACTTAGCTACCTTGATATAATCTCTTCCTTTAATCTAATGTCTTCTATACCTGATGTTGGACTTTTATTAATTAAACTCTTTCAATTTTACACTTTCACACACAATAAATGTATCCAAAATACCCTTTTGGATAACTCTTCACTTCTAAGTAGATACACAATCAAAAAACCTATAAAAACTCTATCACAACATCAACAACATGACCTATAAGTTATATACACACTCCTCAACCTACTCATCTCTACAATATATCCACTAATCACACTCACTCAATCAGCCTCTAGGGCTTACTCACTCAATCTACCTATTCTAGGCTTATTAGGTCTAATTACCTATGTTTTCACATTCATCAACTTGGTCAAATAAACATGACTGATCCTCTTTGATCTCTAATGGTCCTTATTGAACTATACCTTCTCTTTGAAAGGTTCCTTTGCTCAATGTCATAACTACTCTTCTCTTCTCTCATAAGTCTAGAATCCACCACATTTACTTTTACTCTTTATAAATTCTTCATGAATACTATCTTCTTGGTTGGCCATAATACTTGCCTTAACCCTTAAGACATCTAACATAGCTTAATAACATCCTCACAGGTCAGCTAGAACATCCATGGATCACACTTGAGTAACTACACCTTTCAATTAGGCCTTAGTATCTATTATAGGTCTCATGGAGACCCATTAACCCATTTATCACTTCATCATGCAGAATAGAAATGTAAGATCACTTTAAAATACATGGGTCCACTCCATATGACCCTTATGGCATCTTTAGATGATTACTCCTACCAAAACACACTTTTTCTAAAGCATAATTTGCTTAAAAAATATTTGATATATAGTAACCCCATGAATGAATAAATATTCACCTTTTAAGCTCCAAAAATTTGACTATAAAAATAATCAAACCTTAAAACTAGATTATATGGATGAACCTTAAAGTACTTTACAACTTTTCTTTTTATTACATCAAGAAATTCATTTTGGATAAAAAGATATACCTCAAACACTAAGCATTGGTTTTCCTTCACAAATTTGAATATTCAAATTCAAATGGTCACTGAGAAAATGTTAAACATCGATCACTTTGACCTCATCTCATGCCCCTCAGAAACTTTGAACAAATATGCACTGTTGATCTCCTTGGATTAGCCTAGTCTTTATCTAACAACACTCACCATTGATCTAAGATCCTCTCTTCCATGATCATGAAACTTGGCAACTCAACATGCCTTATACACATTAATTATTTGAATTAATACAATCCATTGATCTTTGTTTGTATGAGAACTTTCATGCTGTTGATTTACTATCAACTTAATGATATTGAGACACTTGTCACTAGTACATGCCTTCTGAGCATATTTGATAATTTGGCTTCACTCGCATCATTGATATCTATCTGACAAAATCATGTAATCCATTGGATCCTTATTTGGTTATAATAAATGCTCTCCATTAGATTTATGATCTGATTAGACTCTGACCATAGATATTTGATAACACAAATTTGGTTATGGGAACTTGGTAAACTTAGTCTAAGAAGCCAACTTTGTACCTTAATAACTTTTGCTACGCTCCATGTCCAAACCTAAAATTTGAACCATATGATCTCCTCATATAGGTGAATCTATCTATGTATTAAAATATTACTCATACCTTCACATGTGTCAAATATTATGTCATCAATATACTCACTCAAATTTATCTATCAAGATGACTACTTGAGCTCAGACATTCATATGACTATTTTGATGAATTTTGTTCACTTCCATAGGCACTCTTAGCATTCATAACACCCCATAGGGTCTCTATAACATTTCCATATCATAAATATCATTCATAAGTTTCCTCACTAAGTAAAATGCTAAAGAATCATGCAATAAAATTGAAACACATTGAAGCACACTTTATCATCATCAATCTAACACACATGAAACCTTATCAATAGCCTTTGTCACCTTGGAGACATCATTGAAAAACCTCCAAAAATTTCCACCTTTATCATTGATGTCAAACACCAATAAAAATATTATTCTTAGACTCTATCTCTTTCTTCAAGAACTTTCTCCCCCTTTTACACAATGACAAAGTGGGATCAACTCCTAATCCTGTGGATCTGAAAAGACTTTGAGGATTAATAAATAGGAAAGGACCACCTTAGAGAGATGATACAAACTCCCCATAGCATTGTGATTACCTCTTATTATCTTGATCTTCTCAAACATGCTCAAAACACAACACTCTTCTTGATCGTAAATAGCTCTATGAAGACAAAACACACATGAACACTAGAAACTACTTGAAATCACCTTAAAAAAATTAAGAGGGAGACCCCCTACATCACCTGAGCTTAGGCACTCTTTGAGACCCTTTAGATCATATCAAAAAATGAATAAAAAATATAATTAAATTCATACCTTCTCACTTTAGGCTTTGTCATTTGGAGAAAATGACAAAAATACCACTCTTCTGTTCACTAGCCTTACTTAGAGGCGTATTAGCCTTACCTGAACCTTGAGACACCCATATATTTATATGTATACACCTTAAAGAATTTAAATTGAATATTTATAGTAAACTCATTGATCCAGAACTCAAAATGTTTGGTTGAAAGATAATTCAAGATATTAGAACAACACAATTCAAAAAATGCTATCTCTAAGAAGAGATGTTTTATTGATAAACTTTGCAGACCCAAACATATGCCTATCTCTGAGAAGAGATGTCTAATTTAAATTTCAGGTTTCATCTTCATTTATACATGTTTTTTATGTGTTAGGAGGATGTGTAAGGTCACCAATCTTGAGGGAGATTAAGTGGTTCAACTTTCATGATTTACAACAATACAAAATTTGAGGAATTACTATTTTTAGACTGCACTATTAAAATTAAAATTTGGGGAAATTACATTGGGTTTTCAGGGGTAAAAATTCATTGAAAATATATCCATGCCATCTCACCATATTCTCCTCATTCTTAGCTTTCCAACGGTTCAAACAGTGAGTCAATTGGAGCTATGGTGCAAAAGTTATGGCTCCCAGAAGTTCCATCATCAATTGGGGTGGACCCGTCACCTAAATTGTCTCTTGATTTGTTTCCTAGATCACTCATCTTCCCACTAATTCATACCAAAAATCATCTTCCAATTTTTCTTTTGCACCATAGCTCCTTCACACACCTACTAGCCAATTAGCCCTCCATTTCCATAAATCCTAATCCATGGAAGACACCACACACTTTAAGATGATTATGAAACACTTTTTGACAACCTATTTTTCCATTAAAAAATATCAAGTAACCACATACCTAAACTCTCTTAAGAGATAAAATAACCATCATGAGAAAAAATACTAGATTTTCAAATTAAATTCAATCAAGTCACCACCTTTTGATCAACATCAACACTTGAAACTTCTATCACACTTAGAGGTTAATAAGACACACTTCTGGACCAATGTTTGAGGTCATACACCTTGGATAACCCATATAACCTTCAACTAGGTTTTGACGTACTTGCCCTTAAGCCAAAACTAGGAAAACTTGAGAGCACTCAAAAAGCTTCAACTTACACATAAATGATCTTCAAACATTAAAACACATTGAGCACACATACTTGCAATCTAGATATTGAAATGAACAACTTAGAAAGTAGTTACCTTCAAATCACTAAACTTATTCATGTCCTTCCATAGTAGGCCAATACATCCTCTCATGACCTTATGAGGTCACCACAAGATCAATGAATCTCTCAACATAAAGAAACACCTTATGGAACATCATTCTTCTATCCTCTCAAATACACACACAAAACTACAACATCTTTAGATCTTTGAACCAATTGATCTTGAAACTCTCCTTTCTTATTCTACAACATCAATCAAAGCTCAACTAGTATCCACCATGCTTCCTCTTTTTGTAAAGTGTCTCCTTGAAGCTTAGAGAGAGACCCTTTTGACATAGTGAGACTAAAATTCCCAAAACTCAAGAGATTCCCATATCTACATACTCTCATTTGAATTTCATTCCTACCTTATCACTAGATTAACTTTGAATGTATCCTTGAATTCATTCTTTGCTTTAGACTTGTCAATAAATGTAGACAATAGAAACTCTAGACTTTTATTCATGTCTATCATGGAAAACAAACCATCTTTAGTCTTATTCTAATCTCTCCTAATAGTATTAGGTTTCCAAAACCATTTGTGACCTCTTCCTTGCACACTAGGAGCTCTATACACCTTATTTTTATTTGAAAACTCATTAAACTTGTTCTTGTAATACCTAGCAATGTGACCAAGTCTTTGACATCTGAAACCAACAAGATCATTGATATATTTTTCTTGATAATGATTTTGATATTTCTTTGAATTATTTATTCTCCTCTTACATTCTATAACAATGTGACCAAACTGATTACATGCATAACAATGACTCTAGGATGAATATCTCATCATATTGATCTATTTAGCTTGTCTTCTCTCTTTCACTCTAGGATCCTAATTGAACTTATCTTGACTTGATGGTATTGATTTTATAACCTAGCAATATGCCCAACTCTTTTTGATAACTGTAACAAACAATATCTTCCATACCTTTTTCTTGAATATGGTAGTGATCTCCTTTTGACTGATTGCTTCTTCTTACACAGTCCTTTTCCCTATAACAAATAAAATGACAAATAAAATAATGGCCCATAAAAAATTTGTCATACCTTGAAGTATTTGGCTATCTAATTGGTTTCTTCATTTTTCTTAGATCTAACTTATTGTCTTTCATGATACCATCCTCTTTGTCTTTTTCTAATTTCTTTTTATCTTCTTCAAGCTTGATTATCTTGACTATGACCTTTTCATGATGATCTCTTAGGGAAACACAATTAGTATTCAATTTAACACATTCATCTTCTTTAGCCATCATGCTTGAATTCATAGCCTCTAATTGAATTCTAAGATCTTTGATAGTCTCCTTATCCTCCTTAGACCTTTTGGTCATGTCATCTTTTAATCTATATGCTTGTCCTTCAATAATATATATAGAATCAATATTGTACTTCAACTCATCATGCTCAACTTGGTTTAAACTCAACTTGTAATTTGTCACTTATAACTGAATCTTGAGATGTCTGCATTCTTCCTCTTTTGAACTCATATTTATCTTTATAACCCTTAATTGATCTTCAATAATGTTGATCTTCTCTTTATCATCTTTTGATCTTGAGCTTTCCTTTTCCTTAGTCTTGATCAGTTCTTGATTCTCCTTTTCCTCTCTCATGGATTTTCCTAACAAAATCCCCTCAATAGATCTGACTTGTACTTCAAGACCTTTGATCATATTCCTCATTTTATAATTCCTCTTCTTTTGCTCCTTTAGTTCACCAAGTGCACTCATGAGCTCATCTTTTAGATCAACTTCTTATTCCTTGCTATCATAACGAACTTTATCATCAAACATGATGATATTTTCACCCATATTATACCTTGGATCACCTTCAAGTGGTTAAACTAATATATAAGTTCATACTTTGATATCGATTATTAGAGGAACAATAAATGATAGTGGGGTGAATCAATGATGCTAGATAATCCAATTCAGTTCCCAATGCTTAAACATTTAACATATATCAACTTGATCAAATACCATAAACATGAAAGCACATACATTCAAATCATACATAATAAAATACATCACAGTAAGACATCATATATGTGGGAAACCCTCTTAGAGGATAAAACCTATTGAACCCTACAAGATGGACTACAGTCCTATAAAATAAGATCCAACTTTTGGACCAATACCCACTAATCAAGGAACACCCATCCCATAAGGAGGAACCAACCCCATAGGAAGCCAAACACCCACTCAACTACATTGATCTAATCTCCACCTTTAATCTAATGTCTTCTACACCTGATGATGGACTTCTCTTACTTGTAATTTTCCCTTTTACACTCTCACAATCTTGCATACACAAACAATGCATCAAAAACACCCTTTTAGATAACTCTTCAATTATAAGCACATACACAATCAAAAAACTTGTAAAAATATATTAAAACATCAACAACATGACCTATAGGTCATGCAAACACTCCTTAACCTATTCAACTCTTCAATGCATCTATGGGTCACACTTAAGCAGCTATGCCTTTCAACTAGGCCTTAGTAGCTCTTATAGGTCTTATGGAGAGCCATTCACCCATTTAACACTTCATAAACAAAAAAAAGAATACAATATCACTTTTAAATAAATGGGTCCACTCCATATGACCCTTATGACATCTTTAGGTGATTACTCCTACCAAAACACACTTTTGCTAAATCATAATTTGCTTAAATAGTATTTTATACACATTATCACCATGAATAAATAAATAGTAAAATTTTATGATCCATAAATTTGATTGTATAAAAATTCATACCTTTTAACAAATTATATGGATGCTCCTTTAATTCCTTTACAACTTTGATTTTTACTGCATCAAGAAATTCATCCTGGATCAAAGTATATAGATCAAAAACTATGCATTGGTTTTCCCTTGCAAATTTGAATATTCAAATTCCAACAATCACTGATAAAATATTAAACACTGGTTACTTTGACCTCATATCATATTCCATGGTAACTTTTAATAAATACACACCTTTAATCTCCTTTGATCAGCTTGGTCTTTATCTAGAAACACTCACTATTGATCTACGATCCTCTCTTCTATGATCGTGCCACTTGGTAGCTCCACATGACTTTTATAAATTGACTATTTGACTTAATGTGCTGCATTGATCTCCATTTGTATGAGCACTCATATGCTATTGATCTACTATCAACTTAATGAAATTAAGACACTTATCACTAGTGCATGCCTTCTAAGCATCCTTCAATAATTTGACTTCAATCACACTGTTGATATCTATCTGATAAGATCATGCACTCCATTGGATCCTTATATAGTCAGAATAAACACTCATCATTAGATCTGTGATTTGATTAAATTCTAACCATAGATATTTGATAACACAAAATTGGCTAAGTATGGGAACTTGGTAAACTCTATCTAAGAATCCAACTTTGCACCTTAATAATTTTTGCTACGCTCCATGTCCAGAGCTAAAATTTGAACCATATGATCTCCTCACATAGGTGAATCCATACATGTATCAGATTGATCTTGAAATATTCACATGTGTGAAATATAACATCATCAATATGCTCACTCAACTTTATCTATTAGGATGACTATTTGAGCTAAAACATTCATATGACTATTATAATGATTTTTGTTCACCTACATAAACACTCTTAGCATTCATAACACCCCATAGGGTCTCTAAAACATATCCATATCATCAATATAATTCATAAATTATATCACTAAGTCAAATATTGAATAACCATGCAAGAACACTGAAGCACATTGAAGCACACGTTGTCATTGTTGATCTAACATAGATGAAACCTTATCAGAAAACTTGGTCACCTTAGAGACATCATTAACAAACTTACAACACCAAGGATCCCATTTGATTTGATACCAATGATATAATTTGGTTTAGATTTCACAATTAAACTTTAAATTATACTAATAATAATATTCTAAATTAATTCATTCAAGACATGTATATTTATATAAGTAGAAATATATTTACAAAGATAAGTTACTAGAAGATATGAGTCAACCCTCATCTTCAATCCCACATATCTCTCCCTAGAATCACTCACATACCCATTATTATCTCAACAAACTCTTAATATCTCCATAAACATAATCTACGTGATTTATTCTCATAAATCACTCACACACATTATAATATTTTACACTCACCTAAATATAATAACCCATAAAAAGTATAATGTGATCACTAATAGGATATTCAAAAAATAATGAAAAATGAGGGTTAGGAAAAGAAAAAAAGTGTAGATACTAACATCTAATTTTTGTAGTAATCTAGTCTTGTACACTTGTCAAATACCTATCATAGTTGTACCTTTCAGTTATATATTTACGCGATAGTTGAGAGCATACCTTTGTCATGTCTTTGGGAGTGCCTACCTCCTGAAGTGGTGTGAGTGCTCTCTAGTGGCAATATATAGATAAGGTGAGGGAGAGAGGTTCCTTCCATTTGATAACCTTTGAGGTTATCATTCAACCATTTTTAAGGTTCATATGACTACATAATGCCCTATATATTAGATGGGGATTTGGGAGAGGATGAGATGACCTGAATCTTTTAAAATCTAATCCAATCTCATATGATAAACCCATATGCATAAATTATATCTATATCTCGATGGTGAAGTGTACAAATACTAATATATAGTGGCCCTTCATACCAGTTGACCCTCTCAAAAGGCTATTATTCAATTTTTCTTTATGCTTAAATTGGTTATCTCTTATTCTGACCATTATTATTATGATGACTAGGAATTATAAATTATGTAAAAGGTTCTGAACTTGATCACTCTCTTTCACTCCCAATTTTGGATATGTACTTGGTTTCTATATTATTAGACACTTACATCCAAAATAGAAGCCTACATTGACACGTGTCCACTTTTCCTATAAAGTGTCTAATGCCTAAAAGTCATCTAAGTTTCAAATGAAATGAATCATAAATGTTAGCCAAAGTTGTCTAATGTGAGATATTTCCAAAAGGGACACACACACAAACAAAAATCAACCCTTATTCATTCCTCACCTAGAATAGACTAGGAACTCACAAGGCAACTTACCAAGAAGCACTCAATCAAGAATTAAATTAAACAAACCTATCCTATTCATCTCTATTTATATATCAATCATAGAAGCAACATTCCCATAGGTCTAAATCATTTGAAGAGTAGTTCATGAGCCATATTTTTAAATTTAAAAGATAGATCACTGCATGTCATCACTTATCACCTATTACATCCTTATGCACACATAATCCAACATGTAGGGGATAACTACATAAGTATGATCCCCATTTAGAGTATTGGCTATGTAGGCAATGCCCATTGATAGAGGGGTCATTGAGGTGTATTGACACTATGAGCCCACTAACCCATTTTCCCTTAGTCACTCAAAGGGTGAGAAAGGTAGGATTTGGTCATTTAATAAAGAGTGAAAACCTATGTGCATGTTTTAAAGGCATCAAAATAAAGGTGATAAAAAACACAAAAGGATCTAGTTGGTCACATCTAGATCTAGTCAGTATTCTATATAAGACATGTAAATCTAAGTTAGAAATATGCATTGATATAATTATATAGATATGACATAAGCATCTGAGTCCACATAAATAATATTCCAAGAATCTGATGATTGTTTCACCAATACAATTCCAGACTGTTCAAGATCAAATTAGCATGAACACACTAAACCAAGTATTATTGTTCCCTATTCATTACAATATCTATCAATAGATGTACTTTAATATTTTTATCAATCTCAGTTATGTAACTTTATAATATTAATTATCTAAGTTTATATTAATTATCCTACTTATTAGGTTACTTCACCATCCTTGTGTAAATGCCAATATGATACCCCTTAACCTTATATATCCACACACACACAAACGTGCATACACACACAAACACACACACACACACACACACACACACACACACACACACACACACACACACACACACACCCATGCACACATGAACACACATACACATGCACAAAAACACACACATTTAGGAATAAACATTTGGTGAATCTAACCTTTGGTCTCAAAAACCTAGTTTGACATAGGGTTTCCTATTTTTATTTGATTTTTAAATTCTAATCTACAAATATTTTAACATCATATTTATATTTATTTTAAATAAATAAATTATGGATGCATATATAATTCAATTTATTTTCTAATATATCATATTATAACTTTCATTTCATACTTATGACATGGCTAAATTACCAAAAATCTAAGACATGATAAGAATCAAGTTTATTTATATAACTCTTTTGACAATGCTATAGAGTCTGCATCAAGATGCCAACATGCATGCTCCCAACCCTTAATTTCACCTAGATCCTCTTCAAATGAAAAATACCATCCCACACACATTATTCACACACAAATTATATTAAATTACATGGTTAACACTGTCACAACTCAAAAAGGTAAAGGTGCATAATCTATCCTACCACCTGTTATTACATAATAGGTTCTTCCTAAGCCTAAAATTGTTATCAAATAAAAATTATATAATATTATTGATTAATTAAGGAACATAAATGATAAAATTTCAATCCTAGAACTCCTAAATTAATCTACTATCTGCAAGGATATTTTATACAAAGTAATACATGACACCCAAATACAAAGTGATATTAAACTAGCATATTTTACAGATATTATGCAAGATATAAAAAATAATGCAAATGTTATTACCTTTGAGCCACAAGATTTACCATCAAAATATATTATTCATCAATATTTTCCTTTTTTCATACAAGTGAGTGTGCTTCACAAGGGAATCAAAAGAGTGTTAGATGATAATGGTTTTGGACTAAAAAATTTGTGGTAAATTTTTTATAGACGCCATGGGTATAAGCATAGATATTATTCAAAAATTAGATATGCATATCAAAGGATTTGATAATTCATGTATCCCTCTAGTCAGCTAAATCACATTAGATGTGTCATTGGGTCCAAAATTGGTTTCAACTACATTTTAAGTAATGTCTTAGTCATTGCACTATAAATTGGTTTTGGGTTGACATGGATACATACCATGAAATAAATACTATATACATTACATAAATGTGTGAAATTTTAGACAATATTTATAAATTATATATAACCTCAATCTTGTACAAGTGGAAAACTCAGACCTTTGTTACTCCTCTTATTTCTAGACCTTTCTTGCTTCTACAAGTCTTGTATCTACTCTCTAGTACCCTTTGCTTATGTCTTAATCTAACCAATATTATATTGATCACCCTTGCCTTATATCTTTTCCAAAATTCTTAAAACTTGATGATATTATGCCTCTAAAAGCTATGAGCTTAAACCTATTTTACTACTCCCTAGATACTTGCATCCTAAACAGATACCTACATTGATGTAAGTGTCCTACTTTGATGCAAGTTTCCATTTCCCTAATGTCATCTAATTTTCACATGAAATGTATCCTAATGGTTAGTCTAAGTGATTTAATGTGAGTTATTCTTCAAGTGATTGGTATAAATATAAGATCAACCCTCATTCATTACTCAACTAGCACAAGCCAAGGAAAAATATTAAAAACATTCAATCAAGCACCCAATAAAGCAAAAGTTTTAATATTTTATCTTATTATCATATCAATCATAAAAGCAACACATCTATAGGTCTAAAGTACTAATGGATCATACTGATAGATATATTTTCTAAGTTAAAAACTAGGTCACTTTTGTACTTACTTTCCACATATTTTTTGATTCACATAAAAGATAACACATAGGGGATAAATACATAAGTTTGAAGATCTCTTTAGAGAATTGGCTAAATAGGCAACACTCATTGATAGAGGGGTCTTTAGAGTAGCTCGACACTATGTGACCAATAACTCATTTTTACCACAACCACAATGAGGAAGAACCAAGATTTCGCTATTTGACAAGGAGTGATAGTCCATGAGCTAGATCTAAATGCACCAAAGTGAAAGAATTAAAGAACCTAAAAGAATCTAGGTAGTCACATCATGTTTTAGTAGGTATTCCATATAAGAAACAACTAATCTAGACACTAGTGTTGACACAACTATCCTAGTTTGACATAAGTTTTTAAGGAAATAGAGGTACTTAATCAAGAATTTGGAAAATTTTCTAGAATACTCTTCCAGTTTGCTTCTTACCTATTCTAGATCCAGATTTGTATTAATATCAAAACTAGATAAATATCTTATTTATTTATGATTATAATATCTACCATAGCTATACTTTCTCTCTTTAGCATCTTAATATAATAAATTTTATATATGTCTATATGAGTTTCAAAATTAATTGGCCTATTATAGAAATAGTTTATCATCCTTTTGCCCTAGGCTATTTCTATCCCATTTAACCATATATTCCCTAATATAAGTTTTTAGGGTAAACATATTGTGAACCCAATTCATATGAATGTAAACATTTCTAATTCCTAGGGTTTTCTAGCAGATAAGATTTTAGATGATTGTACTCTTTCATTTACTACTTATATTATTTTTCATGAACCTAGGCACAAACCTAGATTTGGTGTGCTTATTGAACACATTGAGTTTCCCATCCTACCACCTAAGATGTCTCAAACCAATGAGAAAACTAGTCCCATGGTCCATGATGATACCCATGTTTAGAATGTGTATCATGTTGATGAGGCTACCATAAAGGAAGATTATGAGAATGAAAACCATGAATCCAATGAAATCAATGGACACAAATAAATAAATTTTGAGAAAGTGAAAGCTACTACCTTGTTTCATGAGTGTATTCATCAACCTTAAAGATGTTTATGAAATCCTGAAAACCATATTAAAACAAAAAAATCATAAATGAATAAATAGGTCCATCTATTGATCATGCTATTAGAGTTATGGGTTATCCCCATATACCAACAACCCTCCAATTGAATAGACTACAACCTAATACTTCTAATGGGGGCACAAGATATGTATTTCAACCTTTGTTTCTTGAAACTATTATTGCTACATCTATAATGAGAATAACAAATGTTTCAACTCAATTACTTCTTTCAATGTCTATTACTACTCAAACCATGTTCGCTTATTCATTGGTGACTATTCAAATTGCCAATTTAAACCTTAATGGATCTATATTTCAAACACTCCTTCAAGTTATAAATACCTTAGAGTAAAATGTTATAAACACTAAACAAAAGGATTTAAAGTATCCTCATGCTATTGATTGAAAAGATGTGTTGCATAACCCTCTCACACTTGAGATATCTTTGCACCCTTTCAAAATTAGCTTTGTTTCACATGAGTTCCCATTTTATGATAACAAGGGCGATCTTGAGTAACATCTTTGATATTTCTATGCAACATGCCTTGATGATTCCTCCAATGATAAAATTTTGACCAAATTATTTCTAAGGAGCCTAAAATATTATATTTTTTAGTTGGTTCTATGATTTACATTTCCAATCCATAAAAGCATTCAAACCTCTTAAAAATTAGATTTGGCATGTTTATCTATTAATATTTCTAAAAACCTTTCTTATACTCAAATTATAAAGATCAAACAAGGAATTAATGAGCTTATCAATGAATATGTCTTGAGGTACAAGACAATATTGGATAAAATGACCAATCCTATGGCATATAAATAACTTCAAGACATATTCAAGCAAAATTTGTTTTCTCTTTTACATGATTCCATTATCTTTAAAAATTTTAAATATTTTGATGACTTATGCCATGTTGTTTAGGACCGTGAAATTAAACTATTGTCTCTAAATTTTTCACCCTAGAAGAGAGTGTTCAGTCCTCTCCTAGATTTGGGTAATGTTAAAACATTTCTAGGCTTGTGGGTATGCTTATGGAGGAAATGGACCTCTAGGTTGAAGGGCTAGCTCCTTGTATATGAGTCTCTACAAAACCACTACTATTGGACCAAATTTCTTGAAGGAAAAAGAGTTATAAATTTGCATAAAGGGAAATCCTACTCTAACAGGGGTGATACACCAAGACTACATTACACATGAGTATCACATTCTAATGTATGATGCAACAAAAGTATAGACATTCCCAAGATATAAAGAGTCTAACATAAGTGTTTCAACATAGAGGTGAGACATGAAAGATACACAAGGTAAATGAGCTAAAAGGTAGACCCTACACATTCTAAAATAATAATACACATATAAAAATGCAATACAATCATACACACACCATGTGACCAACTAGACTGAGGACTCTTGTTTAGGCATGAAAAATTAAGGGGCAGGAGGATGAAAAAAATCATCACAGGCTACTACCGTATATCACTCGTACACTCAAACAATCATCCAAAAACATGAAAGAATAGAACTATGCTAATGCCAAAAGGTAGAACATGATATCATTCCAATAGGGCTCTAATGTACTAGGTGTGTTCTCCTTTTCCCTTATACAAGGGAAGTATTTATAGAAAAAGGAAAAGATGAGGAGGTCTTTGGTGCCAAAGGGAAGGAATCCATTCTATTAGAAGTCTCCATTTTCAATTGCAACTGACTTTATCGAATATGTTCATTTGGGCCATCTGATTGGTCCATGTCACCTTTTCAAATGTCTTTAGATTTCTTTTAGAAGATGTTTCTCCAATGACTGCTAATTCAGATCAATATATTTTATAATGCCATTAAAACAATTGTAACAAAGAGCCAACTGTTAGAAAATTTATCCTAACGCTTAACATCTTCTCCTTGGCTTCTCAACTTTTTTGATCGCTATCAAAGAATGACATAGATCATGATTCTATGCCATTGAAATTTTAGCACAAATGCCTATAGATCATTCTCCATTTTTTCATCTCTTTCCATTTAGAAGCTTTTCATTTCTCTGTTCATGGCTCTTGTACATCATTGATCAGCCATTAGAACAAGCGTATAAGCTAAGCAACTCTACAAACCTGATTTGTACTTTATAGTGCAATTTAGGTTTTCATGGTATAAAGACTATAAGAAAAGCCTTAGGAGAAACCCAATTTGCACTTTTAGACCCATTCAAGTTTTTTGACCTACTTAGCTTATAAAGTTTATAAACTAAGCAGTTGGAAAATTCTAATTTTCTCCTATAGACCCATTCAATTTTTCTAGACTAACCTACTTTGGAGTCTTCAAGATGTTCTACTTATGAAGTTCATAAGTAAAGCACCTAGATAATCTTGATTTTCACTATGAGAGTCATTCAAGCTTTTGGAGATGCTCAACTTGCTTCAGACTCTTCAAGCTTGATAACTTTGAACATTTTAAACCTGATTACTTCCCAATGGCTACTTTCTTGTTCTAAATTTGATGTCTCTCAATCTCTTTTCCTTGGAAAATTTCCTTAGGATTTTCTCTCAAGCTCTTTTCCTTGGAATTTTCTTTTGAATTAATTCCTTCAGATAATTTTTTTGAAGGAATTCCTTTAGACTTTTTGTCCGTCTCATTCTTATGCCTTTTTCATTCCTTTAGGTTTCTTTTCTGAAGGAATCCCTTTAGAAAATTTGTCTAAAGGAATTCATTTAAAAAAAATTTTGGGACCTTTGAAAAAGTGACCCTTCAAATTTTTTTTGAAGGGCACTTTGGAAGAAAAGTGTCCCTTCAATTTTTTTTTGAAGGGCACTTTGAGAAAGAAAGGGACAATGCGTCCCTTTGGAAAAAGCTGAAGGGTACTTTTGAAAGAAGTGACCCTTCAAATTTTTTTGAAGGGCACTTTCAAAGATGGAGTGTCCATTCAAAAAAAATACAAAGGGAACTTGAAATAAAAGTAACCCTTTAGATTTTTTTGAAGGGCACTTTCAAAGATGAAGTGTCCCTTCAAAAAAAATCTTTAGGGAACTTGGAAGAAAGGTGACCCTTTGGATTTTTTCTGAAGGGCAGTTTTGAAGACAAAGTATCCTTCAATTTTTTTTTGAAGGGCACTTGGAAGAAAAGAGACCTTTTGGATTTTTCTAAAGGGAAATTTTCAAGAAAGGCGAAAGAAATAAAAGAAAAGAGGAAGAAAGTGAAGGATAGAGGAAGAGGAAATACAAGGAAAAATGAAAGACAAGGAAAATATGAGGGAGAAGAAAGGAATAAACAAGGAAGAAAATATGAAGAAGAAGAAAGGAAGAAAATTGAACAAAAAATTGAAGAGAGAGAAAGCTTGTGTAATTATTTGAGGGGACAAATGAAAATTGTATTTAGTCAATTTTCATAGGGGGTGAAAATTGGCTAACATTTTGGTGATTCACAGGGGAGGCATGCCTACTATGCCTAAGATTAGTTGCATTAATCCTTCCATTAGGCATGGAGTCATGCATAAGGAACTTAAAAAATTACTTGAACATGCTTCTTGGTAAAAACACACAACTAGAATGATCACATGCACAACAAATAAAGGGAAGGAAATAAACACTTTTGCTTAAAATCACTTAGGGAACACAACAAAAAACTAAAATAAACACACCTAAACTACTATTTATAGAAGATAATTGAGATGAACACTTCCTCTTGAATCAAAGGGATAGATGGAAACCTTCTTGGCTTCATGATGTAGAGTGACATATGAAGCATGCAACCTTTTGATCCTTGGCATCAATGCCTCCATCTTCTTCATGGTGTTTAACAAGAACCAAGTAGCTCCAAACAAGTTATCCATAGAAATAAACTTTTCCTATAACTCAACAACTTCAATCCCCTCACAATATTCTTTAACTTTGACCTCCAATGGTGATGCAACAAGGCTTACATTAGTGGTTTCTATGGGATTCTTAATTATATTGGGCTCTCATCAACTGTAAACTCTTCAAGCTCACTAAGGAGATTTGCATAGTCTACCCAATATTGGTCATTGTCTTCCATGGGAAAACTTTCCTTCACCTTCTCATGAACTTGTCCCTCAACTTGGCAGAGGCTTTCAAGCTCTTTAAATAGTTCCATTTATTGCTACTAATCATCTTTGTCTTCCTTGACATCTTGGATCACTACCTCTTCTCTCTTTTCTTCTTGACATATGGGATCATCAAGATATTGTTCCTCAAGTTGTAATGCATTTGAGAGTGATTCAAAATAAAAAATAGGTATAAAGTCATCCTCAAGCACTATGTCTTCAAGTTTGATCTCATGAAATTCTTCCAAGACTACAACCCCTTAAGGAGTACCTTAACAGTCTTCCTTGATGATGCACTTCACTTCATGTTTGAGATGGTCCTCTACAACCTCAAGATTAGACATGGGGTCTTCTCTGAATACCTCTCCTTCCAAGTCTAGGTCACACTCCTCATGGATAGCTCCAAAAGAGTCTTCAACTTACTTTTATTCACTCAAAGAGGCATGTTTTTCCTTGTCTTCACCAAGATGATTTTCTACAGTGGTTTTTTATTTTAATGCTTCCCTTGAAAGAGTATCTTCTTCAAGGGGAGGGATTTTGGAAGAGAGATATATGGGTTTATGGGTTGAAGATGGAGAGTGGTGGTCAAGGATGGACATGGAGATGGGTGAAACTTATTGAATGGGATCTTGAGGGAGAGGTCAGATAGGAGGAGTAATATGAAGTAGATCTTCTTCATATAAGATATCATCATCATCCTCATCTTCTTGAGGATCTTCATAGCTTTTTGGAGATTCTCTTATAGATGCAACTTGTTCCATACCCTCCTAGGTTTTCATACCCTCTTGAGTTTTCCATCTCTCTAACCAATCAATCCACCATTGAAAAGCTCTTCTAGCCCTAGACAATCCTTCACTAATGACATATTGGTTCTCTTCTTCAACATACCCCCACATGTCCACTAACAACCCAACTAAAAACCTTAACCAATCCACAAAACCACTAAGAGTTCCATCATTACACTTATCTAACACAATCATATGCTCTTCTAATTCTATAAATCTTGGGATAACTACCCACACATTTTGAGAATAAGAGGGGTAATAAGCTTAGACAAAGTGGTTGGGTTGTTTAACCTCTTCAAGTAAGGCTTTGAAAGCTCCATATTCTACCTCCCAACTAATGGTGTTGTTTGACTCATCATGACAAGGCTGAGGTGAAGATGGGTCATATGGCTGGTCAATAACAACATACTCATTTGGAAAAGGACTAGGTTGGCCATAGGGCTACCATGACTCATAGGGAGTATGGTATTCTTGGTAGGACTATTGAGAAGGGTAGAAAGGGTCATGATAGGGAGGTGTATGGTAAGGACTCTCCCCTTAGCCATCCATATCAACTTCATAAGTCACATAAAAAAACAAGGACTGATAAAAATCTTTATCTATAGATACCTGAGCTGCTTATAACCAAAAATTCATTTGGAGTCACCATTGGTGTTCACTTGGATTCTTCCAAAAGCTAATAAGAGAGAAGACACACCAATAATCTTCTCACTATTTAGACCTAGTCCCATCAATCATGATAGAACTATTGTTTCCAAATATTTCACCTTAGAAGAGAGTGTTTAATCCTCTCTCATATTTGGGCAGCATTGAAACATTTCTAGGCCTGTGGGTATACCTATGGAGGAAATGGACCTCTAGGTTGAAGGGTTAACTCCCTGTATATGAGTCTCTACAAAAACACTACTGCTGGACTAGCTTTCTCAAAGGGGAAAGAGTTAGAAATTTGCATAAAGGTAAATCCTAATCTAATAAGGGTGATACACCAAGACTACATTCCACATGAGTATCAAATTCTAGTGCATGATGCAACAAAATCACAAACATTCCCAAGCTCTAAAGAGTTTAACATAAGTGTTTCAACATAGAGGTGAGATGTGCAAGATAAGACATGGTAAATGAGCTAAAAGGTAGACCCTACACATTCTATAACAATATTACAAGTTAAAAAATGAAATACACTCAGACACACACCATGTGACTAGCTAGACTGAGGACTCTTATTCAGGCATGAAGAATGAAGGGGTAGGAGGATGAAAAAAATCTTCATAGGTTACCACCATACATCACTCACACACTTAGACAATCATCTAGAAACATGAAAGAATAGAACTACATTAATTTTTAAAGGTAGAATGTGATATCATTCTTGAACATCCTTGGTTTTCCCTCTAGAATATGCTTCTCCAATATCTACCAAATAGGATCAAGATATTTTGCAATGGCATCAAAATAATTGTAGTAAGGAGCCACCTATTATAAAAATTTTCTTGATATTTCTCATCTTCTCCTTGGCTTCTCACCCTTTTTGATGGCTCTCAAATAATGGTAGGAATCATGATTCTATGTCATTGATCTATTTGGCACATTTGCCTATAGATCATTCTCCATCTATTCCTTTCCTGCCAAATGGTAGATTCTCATTTGTCTGTTCATAGCTCTTATGCACCATCGATTAGCCATTAGATCAAGCATATAAGCTAAGGAACTCTATAAACCTAATTTTCACTTCATAGTGTAATTCATGTTTTCATGACCTCCTTACTTATAAATACTATAAGCAAAGCCTTATGAGAAACCTAGTTTGTACTTGTAGACCCATTTGGGTATTCTGACCTACTTAGCTTATAAAGTTTATAAGCTAAGCACTTGAAAAATCCTAATTTGATCCTATAAACCCATTCAAGTTTTTTGAACTCACCTACTTCAAAGTCTTTGAACTACTCTACTTATGAAGTTCATAAGTAAAGCACCTGGATAGTCTCAATTTGCATTATGAGAGTCATTAAAGTTTTTGAAGATGCTCAACTTGCTTTGGACTCTTCAAGATTGATGACTTCAAACCTTTCAAACCTGATTGCTTCCCAATGGCTACTTTATTGTTCTGAATTTGAAATCCCTTGGCACATCATTCCATTGGAACATTTACTTCAAATTTTATCTCCTTTAGCTTTTCTCTTTAGCTCTTTTCCTCAGACTCTTCTTTTGAAGGAATTCCTTCAGACAATTTGTCTGAAGGAATTCCTTCATACTTTTTGTCCATCTTGTTCTTATGCCTTTTTCATTCCTTTAGGTTTATTTTTAAAAGGAATTCTTTTAGATAATTTTCCCAAAAGAATTCCTTTAGACTTTTGTACAAGCATAAGGCACTCAAAAAATGAATTAAACATGCTTCCTGGCAAAAACACACACTAGAATGATCACATGCATAACAAACAAAGGGAAGGGAAAAAACACTTGTGCTTTAAAGCACTTAGGTAAAACAATAGAAAACTAAACTAAACACACCTAAAATACTATTTACAAAAGATAATTGAGATGAACACTTCCTCCTAGATCAAAGGGTTAGCTGGAAACTTTTCTAGCTTCATGACATAGACTGACGTATGAAGCATGCAACCTTTTGATCCTTGGCATCAATTCCTCCATATTATTCATAGTGTTTAACAAGAACCAAGTAGATCCAAACAAGATAGCCATAGAAATGAAATTTTCTTATATCTTAATTACTTCAATCCCCTTACAAGATTCTTCAAATTTGACCTCCAATGGTGATGCAACAAGGCTTGCATTCTTGATTTCCATGGGATTTTTAATGAGATTGGGCTTCTCATCAACTTCAAGCTCTTTAAGCTCACTAAGGATCTCTGCATAGTCTACCCAGTCTTGGTCATTATATTCCATGGGAATTATTTCCCTCACCTTCTCATGAACTTATCCCTCAACTTGGTAGAGGCTTTCAAGCCCTTAAAAGAGCTCCATTTACTACTGCCAATCATCTCTATCTTCCTTGACATCCTGGATCACTACCATTTATCTATTTTATTATTGAAATATGGGATCATCAAGCTATTATAACTAAAGATATAATGCATCTAAGGGTGATTCAAAATCAGAAAGAGGTACAGAGTCATCCTCAAGCACTATGTCTTCAAGTTTGATCTCATGAGATTATTCCAAGACTGCAACCTCTTGAGGAGTACCATGATATTCTTCCTTGATGATGCACTTTACTTCATGTTTGAGATGGTATTCTACACCCTTAGGATCAGATATGGGGTCTTCTTTGAATACCTCTCCTTCCAAGTCTAGGTTACACTCATCATGGACAACTACAAAAGAGTCTTCAACATGATTTTATTCACTCAAGGAGGCAAGTTTGTCCTTGTCTTCACCAAAATGAGTTTCTATGGTGGTTTCTTCTTTTGATGCTTCCCTTTAAAGAGTCTCTTCTTCAAGGGGAGGGATGGGGGAAGAGAGATATATGGGTCTATGGGTTGAGGATGGAGACCTCCAATAGAAAGTATTCTTTCCCTTTGGCATGAAAGGCCTCCTCATCTTCTTCTCTTTGCTATAAATACATCCCTTGCGATGTGTAAAAGTGATCCACAAAAGTATGATGAAGCCCTACTAAATTATTTTGTCATTTCCTACCTTTAAGAAATCAAGCATAAGTCTATTCATTTCAAGTTTTAAATAATTGCCTGAGTGTGTAGGAGACAAAGTGTGACAACAAGTGATGGTTTCATCCTTGTATCTTTTGTCCTTCATGTTTTGAGTAGGAGTTTTATTCTAACAAGTCATGTATAATGAGTCTAAATGTATGAGATTTTGTATGTGTATAACCTTTTATAAACTATATAGGTTGTATTTTAGTTTTTTTACCTTGTGTTATTTCATACATCTCACCTCTACATTGAAACATTTATGTTATAATTTTTCATATCTTGGCAATAGGCTTGCATTCTGTTGTATCATGAAATCATGTATGACATTCATGTGGAGGACAATTTTGGTGTACCACCATTTTTAGATCAGATTTCCCTTATGTATTTCTAAACCTTTTCCCTTCATCAAGCTAGTTTAAATAATGGTGATTTTATAGACACACATATAGGGAGCTATCCGTTCAAACCTTGAGGTTCATTTCCACCTATAGACACACCCACATTCCGAGAAATGTCTCAATGTTTCCCAAATCTTAAGGAGGCTTAAACACCCTCTTATAGGGTACAATATTTAGAGACAATAAAAACTTATATCATTGAAAAAACTTAAGCATGTAACAAACATAACAAATACATCTACATCTAATGCCAAGTTTATAATCAAACTAGGTTATAAGGTAAAGCATTCTAAGCCAAGAAAGGAAAAAACCACAATGGTTAATGTAGTTTCATAGAAACCTAATTAGTTTATATTATCTAATGAACCAAGGAGATAATTTACACATTTACTTTAATATCCTACTTCATTACTTTCACAACTAGTAGAGTATCATATTATATCTCTCCATCATACTATAGAGGTTGACATGAGTCAACTTATACCCAAAGGATATGACGTGACTACTTATTGTGACTATCACCTAGTACTAGGACATTATATAAACATTTTTTTTACTTTGAAGTAAAATATTCAAGAAATTTTTAATGACCAACATATTACATTAGTTTATCCTCTAAAGGAATCAGGTTCACAACCTAGTGATCACCCCAAACAAAAAAATTTAACAATCCTTTTCAAGACCATTCTAAGCAAGAACCATAAGTGCAAATGGAAAATAATTTATAAATCCTCCATCACATTATGGGCACCCATTAGATGGGATTATTACTACTTATACATGACATATACCTCATATGGTTTAATTTTTTTATTACCTTTGATTATAGTGAGATTAAGGATTATGATTTAGATCTTCATTCTTTATTCATTTGAGCATACCAAGATAAAAACCTAATACACAATGTTATGATTGATAATGGTGCAAGTGAGAACATTTACACCATGAAATTTATTACACACTTGGGTTATACTCATCATGATTTAAACCCTTCTACCAGATCATTTAGAGCTTTTGATGGGACCTCACATCAGGGTCTTAGTGAGATTGGCTTACCTTTATAGGTGGGTCCCACACATGTGGTTACTACCCTTTTAGTTATACCTTCCACATGTGTATTTGATATGTTATTAGGATGCCCATGGATACATACTTTTTAAGCATTACCTTCTAAAGTACACGGGTGTATTAAATACATTCATGCCAATTAGATAATTACATTTTCCATAATTGCATATGAGCATCCTCTTGAATAAGATAAATTTATACCTAGGTAGTTAATTATCAATCCTACTAAGGCCAATTCATTACAAAATGGTAAGTAATAAGTAATACCTTTACTATGTGTCTAGTACTTGAGAGACCATTACAATAGAGACATATAGTAGATTCTACAAAATCCTCATCTACTATGAACCATTTTTAGATATCCAGAGAAGCTACACATGTTCCTATTACCATTGTTCTAAAAAAACCACATAACACTCAGTTATGGGTTTCTGAAACCTTATTCCTATTAATCATACTATTTCTTGAGGATCACATAGTCCTATTTGACATACACAAAGCATCACATATATTACAGTGACAAATATTATATCTATACATGCTCCTCAACAACATCACTGATTTATTACACTAGGTTCATAGTGGGGAGATATCTATGCACATCCTTTGGATGGGATCATAAGATAGTATTTTCATTTCACATATTCAAAAAATACCAAAAAACCAAAACATTCAAAAATCTAAATATATTTTTAGCATATACATATTCTATTGACTCCTTGGAATCTATGTGTTAGTTCCATGTTGATGGATAGTATATCAGTTAATTGTAAATAAGTATGTGATTCAGGCTTCTATTTGAGTGTGATACATGCATACACATACATTATATATGAACTAATAGATGTTCAACTTTCCCTCTACACATGTCACTAGGACATTGGGGGCATCTACCTTTATGATCTCAATACATCTAGTTATATTATTATATGGTCATTTCATATCATGTTTGAGCTCATATATGTACTTCTACATGCCTTTATTAATGATTATATATTTCTCAATGTACTTGATATTCTATGTACTTGACATTTTTTTATAACACATTGGATCTATGGGATACTATGATATGTTTATGCTAGTTTCTTGTGTTTTCCTTTATGTTCTTCCTTGAGTATCTTGCTTTGATATCATCATATTGGTTGAACATTTGAATATGCTCCATTTTTTGTGGATCCCATTAATTTTTTTGCTTCTTTTTAAATTTGAATATGTCAATGATTATTGTAAATACATTTGAATATGTCATTCTTACTTTTATGGACATTTGACTAAGTCAAATCCATTAGATTGTGTGGCATTTAAACATGCCTCTTGTTTTTGGTATCCTTAGAACATTGATTTTTGACTTTATTTTAAGTGCTCTTTTGTATGTGCTTGATTTTATTATTGATCTTATACTATTAATATCTATTATTATTGATTTTTGCCTATTAATATCTACAAATTTCCATGATATTCATCATGCATATTAGGCCTTGATGTGATCACATTATATGCACTTCAATGACATATATTTTATTTAGGTTAAGGTGGGGGATTTTTTGAACTAGGTTCCTCAAAGCCTAGGAGAAGATCAAGTAAAAATGAGACAAAAGGCTATCCAAGACAAATATAGAAACAAGGACCAACACAATCCAAAAACATCTATAAAATATCCTTGAAATAGATTCAAAACAACATAAAAACTAATCTAATTCTAGGCTTCTAGACACATCTTCCCAGCATGCCTTCATTTTCTTGAGATTCATATCTATTTACATAAATAAAATTTCATGATCTATTATGTGTTGAGCACTACTAATCTGTGTTAAGCATAAAATATATTGAGAGGGGGGGTGAATCAGTATATTATATACTTTTACTTAATCTAATTTATTTTATTTAACTACTTAAGCACACATTCAAGATATGCAATAAAACTAAAAAAATAATATGCACCACATAAGAGAGAGAGAGACACCATATTTTAATGTGGAAACCCAATGCGAGCATAACCACACAGAACAATCTCAAGTATATGAATGAGCACTAAGTTAAATTACAAA
The DNA here is from genome assembly GCA_037957365.1 of Torreya grandis. Classification (NCBI taxonomy): domain Eukaryota; kingdom Viridiplantae; phylum Streptophyta; class Pinopsida; order Cupressales; family Taxaceae; genus Torreya; species Torreya grandis. The sequence continues at coordinate 5,179 of JARHVA010006133.1, read as the reverse complement.
GTTCACAAGTACCAACTTGTAGGAGCACCAACCCCTTTGTCAAGCATGAACACATCAACTATTTATGAGCACCAACCCATAAGAGCACTAAACACTTTAAAATATTTGTGATCACCAACCCATAGGAGCACCAACCCCTCTTGTGTATAAAATTCAAATATCCCTCAATGTTACTTACTCAATAAATGATAGAACTCTAAAATATCTCTTGCTTTTCTCTCCTCTAAGACAAATACAAACTATGTACTCTCTTTCATGTTACAAATGGCTTCTCAAGCCTTTATTTATAGCTTTCCAAATGAACTTTGGCATTCACCCTTTTTGACCCTTCAATCCTCATGGAAAATGGTGCCAAACTTGCATGACCCTTCGTATCCTTGCATTTGAAAAGTCACATGGTGACCCTTCATAAGAAAATGCATTTTTTCCTCTTTTGTCTTTATCTTGGTGACTTTTCATATTCCTAAAATTGTCCCTTCATGAAAAAATGCACCATACCCTCTTTTTTCTTCACATGGTGACTCTCAGAATTCTTCAAGATGACTCTTCATGAGAAAATGCATCCCATTCCTCTTTTGTCTTTACCCTGTGACTCTTTGACTTCTCCATGGGCCCTCTTTTGAGTTATATGCAACCAAAAATATATTCGTTAATATTAAATAAATATTAACACACAATATCCAAGATATAAATATTAAAAATACCATTAAATTCTATGGGGCCTTTATCACCAATAATGCTAGACCTTTGACATCAATGAAAATATTTCTAATGATCTCTCCCTTTTTCATTGCTGGTAACCTCAAACTTAAACTGCCACATCCTAAATCCTACACATACTACCATCTAAAAAACATAGAGTAACTCCCCCTTACTGTAACAACATATGCCTATTCCTTGTACCTATTTCTACACCTATACCTATTTCTATTTTTCTCTCCCTTTGACATCAATGGCAAAGGGCCTATCCTGGAGCTAACACTTGGCTCTCCCTCAACTGATGCCAATCCACAATGTTAGGAAGTAAAAGAAATTACTCCCAACTTCTACTGTAGAAAATTAAATGTGTCTTTTGGTAGTGCCTTTGTAAAAATTTCTACAATCTACTTTATAGTATTGATATATTCCATCTTAACCTATTGATCTGTAACCTGCTCTCTCAAGAAGTGATATATAATGGGAATATATTTTGTTCTTGAATGCATTAGTGGATTATTCAAAATATTAATAGCACTTGTGTTGTCACAAAAAATAGAAATAGGTTCATCATATGTTACCTTGATGTATTCTAAAATTTGATTCATTTAAAGAACTTGAGTATAACACAACACCACTATAATATATTCTATTTCAGCTATAGAAAGTGATACTAAGTTCTACTTCCTACTTATCCAAGATACTAAGCTATCACTTAAAAATAAATCTCCTCCACTTGTACTCTTTCTATCATCTAAACAACCTACCCAATTATAATTTTTATAAGCAACCAAAATGAAATCTCTATGTGTGGGATACCATAATCCATAATCTAATGTCCCCTTGACATATCTAAATATTCTCTTCACCAACTGAACATGACTATATTTTGGAGTTGACTAGTATCTTGCAACCATACCTACTGCATGCATGATGTCTGGCCTCGATGTTATCAAATATAAAAGACTACCAATCATAGATCTATATAAATATTGATCTATAATAGTTGAATCTTCATAATTTCTCACCTTATTTCTTATACTCATAGGTGTGCCAATTGATACACAATCCTCAAAACTAAATTTCTTCAACATTTCCTTAGCGTATTTACTTTGAGATATAAAAATTCATTTATCTGACTGAAATATTTGCAATCCTAAGAAAATTGACAATTCTCCAAGCATAGAGATCTCAAATTCTTTTTGCATATTATCAAAAAATTCTTTTGTCATCTTTTCAATGTTTCCTCCAAAAATGATGTCATCAACATATACCACAAAAATCAATTAATGCTCACCTTCTATTTTGATGTAGAGATTACTGTCAATAAATCCTCTTTTGAAACCTTAATCCTATAGGTACTTATCAAGTCTTGCATAGGAATCTCTAGGATCTTGTTTCAATACATACAATGCTTTCTTCAATCTACATACATGGATACTAACATTTGAGAGAATAAATCCCTTAGGCTGTTCAATGTAGACCTCTTCTTCTAGATTCCCATTTAGGAAGGTAGATTTGACTTCCATCTAAATCACTAAAAATTTTAAACGTTGCATATGCAAGAAACATTCTAATAGCCTCTAGCCTTGCCATTGGTGCAAAAGTCTCTTCAAAATCTATTCCCTCAATCTGAGCATATCCTTTACATACTAATCTTGTTTTATTCCTGGTCACTTCTCCATTTTCATTCAACTTATTTCTATAAACCCATTTTGTTCCTATCACATTATGATCTTTTGTTCTAGGCACTAATTCCCAAGTATCATTCTTTTTTATTTGATTTAATTCTTAATCTATTGCCTTAACCTAATGCTTATCATGTCTAGCTTCTAAAAAAGTTCTAGGTTGAATTTTGGATAATAAAGATAAATTAACTTGCTCAGATTCACTTACCATCATTCTTCTAGTTTGAATTCCTTCATTTATGTCTCCAATGATGTCAAATTCATTATGATCTATCTAGACATATTTTTATGGGGTTTTGGTGTCCTTTTTCTCCTTCTCATCTTCATCTAATTCTTCAAAATCTTCCTCTTCAATGATTTTAGGAATGTCTAGTAGATCACTGATTCTTTATGTTTCATCTTCTTCTATTTTGACACTTACACTTTAAAATTTGTGTGGTTCTTTTGTTATAAAATTTATAATCTTTACTTTTACAATAATAACTAAGAAATATACCTTCATCTTCTCTAGATTCAAACTTACCAATTTTTTTATTAGTTCTCTTTATGAAGCATCTACTATTGAAAACTCTGAAATAATCAACTATTGTTGGTTTGTCTTTCCATAGCTCATAAAGAGTCTTGTCATTGTTGACTCTCAATAATTCTCTATTCTAAATATGCACTACCATAGTAATTACCTCTCTCCAATAATTATTTGGTATCTTGGATTCATTTAGCATTGTCCTTACCATCTGTTGAACTATTCTATTTCTTTGTTTAACTACTCCATTTTGCTATGGAGTTTTGGTTGCTGAATAATGCCTCTTTATTATATGGTCTTCCAAATACTCAATAAAATGATTTGACATGTATTATCCTCTTTGATATGATCTTAGGCACTTAATATTCAAATTGGTTTTATTCTCAATTAATGCTTTTAATGCTTTGAAATGTCTGAAAGCTTTTAATTTTTTCTTTAAAAACATTACCCAAGTCAGACATGAAAAATTATCAATAAGCAACATGAAATATTTCTCACCTTGAGTACTTTGGGTTCTTATAAGTTCACACAAATCAGTTTTAACAAGCTCTAACATCTGATTGGTCGAGTACTCTTTTATTTTGACCCACCTTCTAGCCTGCTTCCCATGCTGACAAGGTTCACAAAGCATGTTGGATGGCTTTGTAATCTTTGGAAGATTTTTGACTATTTGGTTCTTGTTGATGTTGATAAGATTATCAAAATTTATGTGTCCCATTATCTTGTGCCATATCCAAAATTTTTTCAATCTGACTCAAACAACATCTTTGACTTTTGATGTCTGATAACATATACAAATTATTTCTTGTTCTCTAAGCATATACAACCAACACATATGATATATTTTCTCCTAATTTTAAAACCTTTTGAATAAAACTTTAATGTGTGCCCCTGATCACACATTTGACTTACACTCAAAATATTATGCTTAAGACCTTCTACATACAAAACATTTTCATTTTTAGTTTTACCATTATCCAATCTTAGAGTACCTTTTTGGCAATTTTAGTAGTAGTATTATCTCTAAATTTCACCGTGCCAACATTGATATTTTTCAAAGTTATGAAATTGATTTTTTATCCTATCATGTGCCTTAAACATCCATTGTTAATGAACCATGGATTTTCTTCATTTCTTGTATGCAAAGCTATCTAGACCAACATAGACTTTTTAGGTTGTTTCTTATACCATGAACTTGTCCGAACTTTCTTCTTGATGAATGGATACTTGAAACGCTGGTCCTTCATGACTAAATCAAACATGCTACTATAATACCACGCTATGTGTCCAAATTTATTTCACTTGTAACATATTATGGCCTCTTCATTAAATTCTAATAGAGGAGTAAAAGAGTTGTGGTTTCTGCTTGACTCTACATGAGTTTCTTTCTTATTTTTGAAATTGTTAGCCCTTTTTTGACATTCTATTTTCTTATGGCCATATCTATTACAATAAACATAGAAACCATAAAAATAGGACCTATTTGTATATCTCTAACCTAATTGCCTTTTTTAGCTCTATTCCTTATATCCTTCTTTGTTTGAGATGTCCTCTGTAATCTTAACTTCTTCCCTTTTTATTTCCTCTTTTGTAAGAACTTCAAGATAGCTCTTTCCTTTTTTTTGTGTTAACCTTGTCTATGGCCTCCTCTTTTTCTTTTTCAAATCTGATACCTATCTTATCTGACACTGATCTTTGACTTCATAATATCTTATTCAACATATTAGTGCTATTCTCAAATTTTGAATCATTGGTTTCTCTATCATTGATTACTTTATTTGTTTTCTCAAGATCTACTTTTAGAGAAGCAATTTCAATAACATACCTTTCAAATTCTTCACTTACTTTATGAAACTATGATGTTAGATCTTTTTCATTCTTCTTAGCTTCTTCAAAGTGTTCTTATAAATCTTTAATTATTTCCTTTGACTTCTTTTCATTTTTCTTGATCTGGAGCTTTAATCTTCAATTCTTCTTCTCAAGAGCTTTTAAATATTCTAAGGTACAAATGAGTTCTCCTTCCATATTCACTTTAGCTTCATCTTGTTCTTATTCTTGATCATATATACTTTTTCTTTTGGAGGCATCTTCATGTATGACCATAAATAGAATCTCTTCTTCTTCTGAATCACTGATTCCACTATCTTCAGCTGAGCTAGGATCTTTAGAATACAAACTCTTCTTCTTGAATCCCTTCTTGAATTTTCCTTTGAAATTCTTCTTGTATGTAGACTTTCCTTCTTCATTATCACCATTACCCTTATCTGGGCAC